>CM059565.1:29651012-30268512 GCA_030386875.1 Morinoia aosen
TTCTTGAGAGAGAATTTACTTAGCGCGTAGATAGCGCGTTTCGATAGTTTCATACTAAGTTGTGCCTTCATCCTTCATCTTATCTCTCTTTAAAACACTTTTTTTTCGTTTGAGAACTGCAACTGTTCTCATTCAAAAATATCTTTCATGTTTTCACTTTTATTTTTCAAAAATTGTTCGGTTAAGGTTTAGCACGTGATTTATGACGCAACTCTTTGTAAAAATTCGGATATTGCTTATTGCTTGATATTGCTTGCATAAAACGTTTCTCATTCTAATTACATGAAGGATAGCGACGAAATATTTAAAGGGCGTTGCATTTTGACGAACCGCACTAGAGTATCTGAATTGTAAGGTGTTTGAACGCGACTCGAACTGGAGGACGGTACTTTGTATTGCGGTATCAACTTGAAATTGACATGTTGGTTGAAAGTTGGCAAACATTGGTATGAAATGGTAAATTCCAATACTGTGGGTGCCACATGTTGACGTACTGCTTCCCACTGCCAGGGAAAAGTGTGTTGCTAGAGAAATGTCATTATGAGATATAAATAGACTGATGAAGCCTGACAGTGATCGAAAGAGAGTTCAGTTGAATTACGTGTGATGCGCAATTAACCGGCAGAATGCGAAAAACTTCGACGGACAGGACAGGCTCAATGAGCAATAATTCTGAGAGCTTATTGAGACATGTGCTGTGCGTTGCTCTAGTTCGTCAGACCTTACGTCATGTGTGCACACAACCCTCCATTGACAATGAAATGGGGGCTACCGTCAGTATGTCAACAGAGCTGCCGCTGTGTTAAGTCCTCGTGCAGTGTCAGGTCTCCTTGCGTCATGCAACAATAATTGTCGCAATGCTTGATCGATCATGTGCGATGCAGCTTCTTCTGTCAATTGAAGCAAGCTACTGAGCACAACGGCTTACCGAACTCACGCCGTCGACTGTGTTAATCACGTTCCAAGAAATTTGAAGCACATCTAGTTGAGGTGAACTTCATTCTCGCCTAATTTCGTTGTAGACACCTATGTAAAAGTTTGGTCATTTCGAGACTTTGCATGGTAATTTTTTTAATATCCAGTATGAATTTGAAGATGAATGTCCAAGTTATGTAAGCTGCGGAAAGAGTCGTGCTTTTCTGAGTAACGCTGCTGACTCTGGCGTAGTTTTGTCACTGTCAAATTTTGTGTGTCGGCACCCCTCGGAGAGCATAGGATGGGCAATGGCTTCTTATTTAGGTTTATCTATCCTATACTATGGGGATCGCTAGTGCTCCCAGGGGGATGCTGTTTGGTTACTTCGGCCATAAATAGCCTTCGGAACTTCTGTCTTTCGGGCCCACTTTGATTCTTTCATTTTCATGCTTTTTTTCGCAAAATTTCTCGTTTTTTTTCTACCTGTCCTCAAGAGGATACAGTTATTGTATCTTTGTGAATTAGCCCTCTGAATAGGATAATATGAGGTACCGAGCTGAGGGTTAGGTAGGCCGTTTTGTTGAATAGAATGTTTTTTTGTCACATTAACGGCAATCTTTTTCTGTTCACTGCTGTCGTGTTTTTTGGCACCTACTATTTTCTTCTTCAACTTTGATATTCTTTTGTAAGCTTATTTCCTTATTTACTGTTTTTCTGGGTAAGGGTATCTTAACAATTTTGTGGAAACATGCTTTGCGCATGGATTTCTCGCTCCCTTAATTCCATGCTTGATGGTGCTTTCATCTTTCTTATCTTCGAAACATCTTTGTTCTGGTTAGGGAGACTTGAAATATCTTATTGGCCTAATTGGATCTTATGCAGTAGGAATGCAATTTAGTATTTGTTCAAAACTGTTTCATCTAAAAATAATAAAAAGAAGAATTCGGTGCTCATCATGTCTCACGTTCATTGCGGAGAATACTTTCACGTTTTCATGGGGAAATATTCGAAAGATGTGAAGGCTATATTACGTGCGGTATCATATATGCATATTATTGAATTGTTTTATATTTTGGGTTGCTTTTTGTTGTGGTTTGTTTCTAAAATTTTGAATTTCGTCCTTGTGATCTTTGCATCCATGTTCGTGCATATCAGCGTGCCATATTAACCTGTGTATTTGCGTGCTGTTTACCTAGACAGCACCTCATACACTTCAAAATATAGCAAAGCGTTTACAATATGAGTGTACTAACTTCTAGCTGCAAAAACGAGCAAATGGCAGTTCATTACGGCATTTATTGCTTTGCCTGAGAAGATTGTTGGGAAAGAAAACTTTGAGAGACGGCGCTGAAATTTTCATTTCATGTGAACAGTCAATGTTTACAAGAATAACCACAATCTAGCGGCGTTTTGTTTTTAGTTCAGATATTGGATGTGAGGCGGCATCAACTCTTGTGTTCCTAGTTAGGCTTGTTGCGCAACACACTGCCAAGGATGACGTCTGACTCCTTATCTTACATGCACTCCACACTGGGTGCGGCGTCCTTGTTCGACTGCTTACCCTCAAGATTTGTGCCTTACGACTCGTGGCTGCAGCGCTTTTTGTGACACTTCATGTCAGTTTTTATTTCTCTTGTAAATGTCTCAAGATGCTTGTGTCACTTACACGATGCACTGCGTATGTGGACTTAGGTTTGCGCTTCTATCTCACGGGGACTAAACTATTGTATTTACGGGAAGCAGGACTCCCAGAGAAGAAAATGGTTGGTCCTGAGCTGAAGGTTTGGTAGGCCTTCCTTATCTTAAAACAGAATGTTTTTGTTTTGTTAAGGAATTTTTTCTGTTTACTGGTGTACTTTTTTTCTTTAGCATTTATAAGGACTAGATTACCAGTTTCAAAATAATTGGTAAAGTAATCGTGACTGGAATTGTTAAATTTGTCAAAAATTAAACCATGCTTCTCATGAAGAGCATCTATCATGTATGTGCGATCTTGAGATGTGCTTTGAAGTGTGTTATCCTGTTCTCCAAGCTTACCTTCCGAACAAATCGCTCTCCTTATTAATTTTTTTGAGTAACTGACGAGAGAACAGTCTGTTGCCTACATACATTGTGGATACTTTGTTACGTAGTAAGAATTGCTAGGAATCAGCAATGCTAGTTGCTTCTCTAGTGCCTCTACTTGCCCGGCTTGTTTTGCATGTTCCCTTTTGTTTCCTCTTCTTGGAATGAGGGCGAGGGCTGGCTCTCCCTGCAGCCGACCTTTCGCGCCTCCTTATGTTTTCCCTTCTTTTGCCGTGCTTCTGTATCTGCGCCGGTTGCATGCGTTTACTTCGTGCAGTAGGGCTGCAGTTACACTGATACGCCAATTATGTGTCCGTCCTATGTACTGGAATTTAAAAGTACGTGTGATAAGCCTGTAACGAGTGTTCAAGAAATCTGTTGACAGCTTTAATATAAGATTTTTGACTTACATGCTCATATTGTTAGGGTGCATCTTTTTATGGATATCAAGGAAAAGGTTGCATTCACTTATCCAACTTCGTCAGGCCTCTTGGTGTTATCCGAGTTTGTTCATTTTTCTGCGTTGACCGTGTTCGATTTGAAAAGATATGCTTATACCACACCTAATGATTTACCTCATCAGTAACTCGGTGAAAATATTTCTTGAATTGGGCGCTGGAGTGAAATACCGGCGCTGCTGTCCCACGCAGAAATATACTAGTAATACAACTAATGTGTTAATGGGAAATAGCAGGTGGAAAATCTAAGGTCCCGAGATGAGAGTTGAGTAAACCTTTTTCGTTAAAATGAAATGATTTTTGTTACGTTAAAAGCCATCTTTTTCTGTTCACTGCTTTCCTGTTTTTCAGTTACTACGACTTTTTCAACTTTTATCTTGTTTCATGAACTTTTTCAACACACTGTTTCTATGTTATTTGTGCATAGATTCCGCGTTCTCTTCAGTCATACTAAATGGTAGCATCCTTCTTCCTCTTTTTGGAATGCCTATTATTGGATTAAGAAGGCTCAAATTAAAATAACATCTAATCTGTATTCAGCCGCTGCATGAAATGAAATGATCCCGCGTGCTTTTAGCTAAACGAGTCAAGTCTCGTGCTGATGCCGAGTTTGCCTTGCTACCTGAAGGGCCGATGTTCCATCTCTATGAGCGAGATTCTCATACGTTTTCTATTGGTTTCTATTAGTTTTTGTTCTCATTTTCAAGCGGGAGTAAAGGTTTTAATACGTTAAAAAGTCCTAGTAAGGTTCTAGAAGTAAACAACTTCTGTTTGAAAGGAGACTTGCTTATGCTTTAGTTCTCTTTGCTGATGAGAAGCATTTAAATGGAGGAAATCGTTAGAAGCTGCGTTCGCAGCATAACTGATTGGAGCTCTGGTTTTCCTGACATCTTATTTCCCCTCCGGAAGCTGTTTCCCCTGCTTGCATCTCCCTCATTTTTGCTCCTTCCTTTTTTGCCGCACTTTTAAAGCAATTGCTTCTCTCTTTATCGATTAGTCCCTCTCTCGTTGTGCATGTTCCCTCGTTTCTCGTGTGCTGCGCGCTCGCTTCCTCGTTTGCTCCCGCAAACCTCCCCTCACTTCCGTGATTGTTTCACAGACTTGCAGTAATGTGCTCCGCCATCATGTCTCCCGTGGGGACGCGTCTATTGAATTTCTCCCGCGTTTCCATTATTTTTACGAGTTATGTTCCATCCTGTCACGCTGTGAGCCCGATGTGACGTGCTGGCATTTATTCCGCCGAAAAACGTTCTCGCGGCCTCTGTGGCGCTCTCGTTCTAGTCTGCGAATCTTATTACGTATTTACAATGACCTTTGTGCTTTTTGGTTGATCATTTTTTTCAACTACTCAAGTCCCGTTCCTTTCTGTAATGGGTTGTGTAAATGAGTTTATCGCTTATAGAATCGTGAACGCGTGTCGCATTATTACTGAAAATTGAGCCCTCAGTTTTATAATTCAGAAATTTTCCAATGATTAATCGTGGGAAACGATCATGTTTTATACTTGCTGGTTTCTGTAGCGTGTTTTCCTGGTGTGTGTGTGTGTGTGTGTGTGTGTGTGTGTGTGTGTGTATGCGACGACACCTGCATAGCTTTGATCATTTAGTACAGCAGCAAGTTATTATATCGTGTCGTGTTGATTTAGGGATATACTATGTTTCTGACTTAGTCATTCAGTACAATGCAATTTTTGCTAGTCGCTTTGCCGTATCACAGCATCTCTTACTCAATGGTTTTTCTGAGCCCAAACCAAGACTAATGCTTGCTAGTAACCGAAATAATTACCACAGCGTGTGGTTCTTTGCTCTTTTTGAGTTTGAAAGGGATGACTTAATTCTACTTAATGTTGGGCTAATGCTTTGGAATGGATGTAATGGTCGCAAATGACTTTCCTCGTCGGTGGATGCCTTGGCGGTACGAGCGAAGGATGTGGTTGAAGTTGCATGCGATGTTTGTGTTGTCTTCCGTGATGCATCTTGGTGATGACACTGAGGGAAGGGGAAGATTGCGCATCCAACGATCGTGTCCCGCTACGTTAAGCGGGACGTTGTGTCCGCTTAACTCGCTTGCATTGATCTCCGTAAAGGCCATTTTACACGTGCGGAGTTTTCAACGACAGTTGACTACACGTGAACTGAGCGCCGCCTATTTGCTCAACGCCCCGCCCACTTTTTGACTACTCACGATCGGGCAGTAGTCAACCGTGGCGATCAAGCATGTCTTGATTCTGTTGACTGCAGCTGCTAGCTTGCCGGTGGTAATGAGACGGCGAGTGCTTTGCGGGCAATTATTGTCGAGTATACACGATGGTTTTCGCTGGAGGTGATGTTGGGATATTAATCGCGATGTATAAATACTCTTCTTGTATATTGAATACTAAATTGGAAGATTATAAAAATAAAATCTAGAGATTATATGCATCGTGAAATTTTTTAAATCTTTCAAATTATACGGAGAAAGCAGTAAAATCTAAAATTCAAATAACAGAAATGAAAATACGGTCTTGAAGTAAATAAAAAATTTGGTTCTGGTGCTGACGACGTGTTGACGATCTTCTCTTCTCTGCTTTTTGAAAGATGTTTGCGGTAACTTAGCTTCACAATCTAGCTCCTGGTGGGATGGAGTTTCTCATTATTGCCGAATTTTTTCAGTCACTTTTTTGTGGAGGAGGTGCGTGGCAAGTGCCATACGTGCAGTTATTGTCGAGTATACACAATGGTGTTCTCAGGAGATGATGTTGTGATATTAATCGTAATGTACAAAGACTCTTCATGTTTATTGAATACTAAATTAGAAAAATATAGAAATATAAACTTTAGAGATGATGGCGTTTTGAAAAATTTCTGACAGTCTCTCAAATTATACTGTGAAAGCAATAAAATCTAAAATTTAAACCTTAGATCTGAAAATATGGTCTTGAAGAAAATACCTAATTTTGTTCTGGAACTAACGACGTGTTCTTCCAAAACTGTGGTTGACGATCTTCTCAACTTTTTGACAGATGTTTCCGGAACGTAGCTTCACAATCTAGCTCCTGGTGGGATGGAGTTTTTCATTATTTCCAAATTTTCCAGTCACTTTGTGGAGAAGATGCTGAAACATAGGTACTTAAAGCCTTATATACTTTCAGAATAATCTCTCATCAGTACTTAGCTCTTGAAAAATAGATCTGTGGCTACCAAGAGTTGGTCTATATTGTTGCTGCTCCCTTCGCTACATTGACTGCGTTGACTGCAAGCGGTAACTACGTGTAAAAGCATCGACTGCAGTTGCGCACGCAGTTACTCTCATGGGCGTGGTTTCATGTGTACACCAGTAGTCAACTGCCGTTGAAAACTCCGCACGTGTAAAATGGCCTTTATTGTCCGGCCTCCGAGATGTGTTGCCTGGCTGGCTTGAGTTGATTCAGTTCGCGGGGCTGTAGTTTGTGCTGGTCGTGATACCACTTTCGCCTCTTTTCTGACAGTGCGGTGACCCTCTTGATTGTGTTCTCACGCAAACTCGTCCTCACGCCTGCTGTGAAAACTTTTGAGCGTTCGATCGTGTATTTGAACTCTTTGAGAACTTGATTGCTACATCGTTGCCAGTGACCGTATTGGCACGCGCGTGCACGCCCCTGCACTACACGTGTGCTGAATTGAGCGAGTAGCACTCGTTGGTTTGGTGCCGGTGTACAGCATTGGACTGACCCGGTGACCTCAAGCTGCAGTTCTTCAGTTGCTGATGATCACAGTCCCAGCTGTCGTGCCAGTCGTCATCACCTAGTTGTGGCTACACAGTATTTCCACGTAGTACTTTTATAGCTAAAATTTTCAGTTAAACACTTTTCCAAATGAGGTTTGGCCGGAACAAATCGCTCATCTAACAACCGGGAGGGGGGGGGGGGGGGGGGGGGGATTGTCAAGGACTAACAGAATTTATAGTCAAATTTCGTTTGAATGTTGCCGAATCTCAGAATGTTGGCTAGACTAAGGTCAATCTGACAATCTGACAACTCAGTGAGTGCCTGTACTCTCAACCAAGGTCGGAGTGTATCTCGGTTTCACTCGGTTGCTTGTGTGCTCGTCAGTCTTCAGGGCCTCAGTGTTGCTATGGTTTCTTAATGGAACGGGATTGAGTGCGCAGTGCTTTCGACGCTAATTACGCGTTTGCAGTATGACCGGGCGTGGTGCTGTTATGACTTATGTCTACATGAATGGTAACTTTAGAACTCACCCCTCAGGGGGATACAACTATTGTATCTATGGGAATTAGCGCTCCCAGGGGAACCATGTGTGGGCCCGAGCTAAAGGTTAGGTAGGCTTCCTTTTTGTTGTAATAAAATAGGTTTTTGTTTTGTTACGGACCATCTTTTTTCGGTTCACTGCTGTCCTGTTTTTCAGCACCTACTACTTTCTTCTTCAACTTTTTTCTTGTTTCATGAACTTCTCTCCTAGCTTACTGTTTCTGTGCACCTTGTGCATAGATTCCACGTTCCCTCAACTCCATACTAAATGGTGCCTTCCTTTTTCCTCTCTTGGAACATCTTTGTCGTGGTTAAGGGAGGCTAAAACTTTCTTATATAAAAATAATAATAAAACTTTAGAACTCATTCAGGCAATCGTGGTTAAAGCTACATCATTTTGTCAATGATTGGTTTTTGTATGTGCGCGATAATAAAATGTATTGCATGAGTAATACGTTAACAGTGGCATGGTATGGATTAATTTCTTAAGGGTACTGTTCAATTTGTGGTAAATTTAGTTGGATCTGTGCCTATCTTGGTGGTTGCAATATTCTATTCGCTGTGCCATCTTTATTTAGCTATTTTAAAGTCAATTGAAGTAAGTTATTTTGAAATGAGCATTTTCTGGATCACGCCTCCATTTGGCTTTGATTAAAAGTATTCATAAAAATTGAGTTTGTGATTACTGGTCGCTCAGTAGCATTATGAACTTTTTCTCCGTGTATGTCGGTGGCGCACGTCGTATTCAAGATGTTAGGCTTATTTGAAGCAAAATTTTAGTAAAAACTCACTGTTACGTATTTCCCAGAGCAATCGAAATACGGTTTTATTTGGAGACATATGGAGCCATCAGTCAAACGTTTGGATTGAATCCAGTTTATTAAAGGCTCCAATTATTGTTCCTGCGCAGAAATAATAACAACGCACGTAAGTACTATACATAGAGAATCGCTCACAGAACTAAAACTGCATTAAAATCTCGGAAACTACAACAAATAGCATCACACGGCTATGGAATTATTGCACTAATATTGCTCTAAATGAACTGTACAAATTAAGGCAGAAACGGCGAGGAAGGAGGTCGGCTCCCGACAGGCCAGGGAAATCGACATTGCTAAAAACTGCCGACACAAAATGAATTCACTGATCAGTAATTAAACTTACCAAGAAAAATATGGACACTTAGCTGCGGACAGACCAAGACTGGAGCGAACCTATGCCAACAAGGTAAAAACGCTTGAACAACGATAAAGTCAAGAAGATCACGAAAGGGTATTTACCTTTATTATTACGCGATTCGATCCTACGCAACAATCGCCTATTTAAAATATAAAATTATTTTACACTCACACTTGTATTTTAGCGAGAAAAATCACCACATAGAGAGCGAAGTGGACTAAAAAAGGTGAAATGTTATACTGTAAATAGAATATTTCTTATTGTCACCAAATCTATCTCATGAAATGCCGTTTGCATCTGAGTTCACTTCAATACAGATCATCGTTTCGACATCCTTATTGGAACTGCGGCCCCTCAGAGGGAAACAATTATTGTATCTAGGGGAATTAGCGCTCCCTATGGGAAATTGTGAGGTCCTGAGCTCAGAGTTAGGTAGGTCTTCTTTATGTTTAAATGAAAGGTTTTTTGTTTGGTTAAGGACCATATTTTTTCGGTTCACTGCTGTCTTATTTTTCAGCACCTCTGACTTTCTTCTTCAACTTTTATCTAGTTTCATTACCTTCCTTCTTATCTTACTGTTCCTATGCGCACGGGATCCCTTGCGGGAACACCCTTTGTGCATAGATTCCAAGTATCCTTAACTCCATACTAAATGGTGCTTCCATCCTTCCTCTCTTTGAACATCTTTAACTTTTTTTGTGGTAAAGGGAGGCTCAGACTAATTTATAATCAATCATTGCAGCTGCGGGTAACTACCATTGACGGGGTTGTTATCGTTCAAGTGTTACGGATTGTTTTAAATTGTAATGCAATGTGCATCGATTTGTTTTTTTTTGACGGGGAATGATTCCTTTGTGTACCACTTTGACATGGTTTGAAATCTACGTTGAAAAATGTTACTGACTACCCAACGAGGCTAGAAGCAAAGTTATATCAAAGTCGTTTTGGTTTTCATGTTTCAAGGTCGTTCTGTGAAGCTCTGAGGAGTCGCACAAGTAGCATGACCCTTTGACCCGCTGGGCAGGTCCATGGCGCGCTGTCTTGTTGTTGCCTACCGAGCGCCTGCCTTAAAGACTATTGGACGCACGTTCCTGTCTCACCGTCCCGCTGATATTGATAACGCTTGAATTCTTGTCATCATCTCTCCTGAATGCTCATACGTTGTTATTCTCTGCTGTAAAAACTTAGATGTGGCGATGTGGTTTCGTACACTTTCAAAAGTATTGAATGCGTTATGTTATCCTGATTGTGATGACTGTTTTCAGCTTTGATTTGTTTGATTCTCTCGAATAATAAGAATTTTTTACTTCATCGCTGTTAGTTGGTAACCACACGGAGTGCTTTGTGAGAATTGTTCTTCAGCTCAGCTCCAGACTTTCCGTACTCGAGGAACCTCTGAAATTCCCGAGATGCACTCAGGTGACTATATTGGTTTTGTCTGCCCTCGTTAGTTTATTTTTTCGAAATTGGTGCTCTTCAAGTTTGACCCTGCTTACTAGTGATGGGACGATATTAAATTTCCGAGCGATTTCAATACGATTCTGATTTAACACACATGCCTTGGTTCTCGATACGATTCTGGTGCTTGCTTGTTTTATGTTTTTTTCTTCCTCTGTTTGGCTTCCCTCAGGGGGATGCAACCAATGTATCTATGTGAATCAGCACTTCCAGGGAGAATAAGTGAGATCCCAAACTAAAGGTTAGGTAGGCCGTCCTTTTGTTGAAATGAATAGATTTTTGTTTTGTTACCGACCGTTTCTCGGTTCACTGCTGTCCTGTTTTTCTACACCTACTACTTCATTCTTCAACTTTTATCTTGTTTTATTAACTTCTTGCTTACTTATGTCCCGGCGCAAACACCCCTTACTGATGTAAAGAGTGCACCGAAGAGGGGATATCAACCCTCGGTTGTGAAATACGAAGAAATGGAAAAATTAAGGTAGAAGGGTACACAGAAAAGGAGAAATGAAAGATGAGATAAAAGAAATATTACTCTTTCGATACACCTTGTGCAAATATTCCGCGTTCCCTTAAGTCCATACTAAATGGTGCCTTCCGCCTTCCTCTTTTTGGAACGTCTTTGTTGCGGTCAGGACGGCTTAAACTAACGAATAATATATTAGAATGGGATAAATTTTGTTTTGTTATAGACCGTCTTTTTCAGCTCATTGTCATCCTTCTTGCACTACATATTTCTTCCTTCGACTTTTACCTTGTTTCATGAATGTCTTTGATCTTGTTTCTGCAATGTATTGGAACACGCATTCTGAGCATTAATTCCAAGTGTTTTCTGGATTCCTTACTATATGGTAATTTTCTCTTTCTCCTTCCTCTCGTGGGAACACCTTTGTTGAGGTTAGAGAAACGTAACTACTAATACAAGTCAAAACAAAAATATTTTGCCTCTCAGGTGAACTTCTCTACAAGTTCCAACATAGTCAAACCGTTACTGTTTTGCCAGAACATTTCCAGCGCAGTTTGTGGCTGCTTTTGATCGTCCTGTCATCTTGCCTCGTTTGGCATACATATCGTCGTCCTGCTGCCGTTGCCGTTTCACGTATGCTCCGTGTATGCTGTAATAAGGCTTCACTGCCATTGTCTCCCGCATAACTTAGATGATGGTAATTTCTTTTACCTCGCCACTGGGTCCTCCACATTCTGTTTGGGGACCATCGTTTGTCTTTCCATAGCCTTGATCTCATCAACCATGGCATGACCACTCCGTTGCAATTTTTTCATTATCTTTTTACAATTAATTGCGTTTAATTAGCCGACTCATTGTGTTCCTGATTTCCTCTCGACTTTGCTAGACTAAGATAGTTTTCACGACCCTTCAAACGTCCCGTCGCCTTTTACCCTCGGCTGGCCGTCCCGTCGTCTCTTACCCTCGTCTGACCGTCCGACGTCTCTTACCCTCCTCTGACCGTCCGACGTCTCTTACCCTCCTCTGACCGTCCGTCGTCTCTTACCCTCGTCTGACCGTCCGTCGTCTCTTACCCTCGTCTGACCGTCCGTCGTCTCTTACTCTCGTCTGACCGTCCGTCGTCTCTTACCCTCGTCTGACCATCCGACGTCTCTTACCCTCGTCTGACCGTCCGACGTCTCTTACCCTCGTCTGACCGTCTCGTCGCCTCTTACCCTCGTCTGACCGTCCTGTGGCCTCATACCCTAGTCTGACCGTTCGTCGCCGTTAGCATTCGCATAACCGCACCACCGCGATAGCGTCCGGACAACTGTGTGGCTCCCATAGTCCCATTAACCCTGGCACGCCCAGACCGCCGGAGTTGATGCCCCCCTCGCGTGCGCGGCCGCCATGCAGCGCACGACTCCTGTTTGCGGAGCGGTGCGATCAAGTCCTGCAGCGCTCGGATGCGTCCGAACAGGAACCTGCAAGGGTACAGGGCTTGAGAAGAGTGTACCCGAGTTCCTTTGCTGGCCGAATTGATGGACATGTATTGACCATTTTAGCGGCATCTTTTTCTAGATTTACCATCTGTATATCGTGAAACCCGATCTCCTGGTGAAAGTGAGTGGTGGATGCTAATAATAGTTTGTCCCACTTGCCTTTTTTTTCTATATTTACCATCTGTATATCGTGAGACAAGACAAGATTTCCTGGTGGAAGTGAGGGGTGAATGCTAATAATAGTTTGTCCCACTTGCCATTTTCGCGGCGTTACTTAGGGATAGCTTAGTTATCTCCACCAGATTTTATAGCTCTGATTGTGTCAGGATCAGAGAGCTTTTAATCTAATGTGAACCTATTTGTTAATTTGATTCCAGTATGCGACGTTGAACAAATCTGCGGTATGAAATGTTGAAATATGGGCTCACCAGGGTAACATAATCCGAATAAATTATGGTTTCGTCAAAAGGACTTGAGATCGCATAGGTGGACTCGCCGCGTTCCCGCATCTTAACCCTTCGTGTTTTTATTTTATTAATGCATCGTATGCTTTCTTGAATTATAATTCAAGATTATAATTATAAAGATAATTATCTTTCTTTTCAATGGGTTTATTGATGCGCCACCGAAAATTTTAAGCCATGACGATAGTTTTCGTGTATTGGTATACGTGACGGAGCTAAAAGATACCTGATAGGTGGCCTTCTTTTTGTTGAAATTGATTTAATTTTTTGTATCAACACAAGTGGCCATGGATGGGATTTTCATAATGCTGCTGACCGATTAGTAACAAAATAAATTTTCGTAAATACTTACATTCAAAATAGCTTACTTCAATTGACTTTAAATTTGAGTTGAATATTGAACTCAAGTTAAACCAATTGCGGTCAAAGTGTTGTAGGACCATCTTTTTCGGTTTACTTTTGTACTGTTTTTCAGCACCTATTACTTTCTTCTTGAGCTATTATCTTTTTGATCATTCTTTCACTCAACTTGGTGTTTCTATGCGGTGGGGATCTTGTATGAGAGCACTCCTGGTGGAGAGATTCCGCATACCCTTGACTCCACACTAGATGGTGCCTTGATGCTTCATATCTTTGAACATTTTTGTAGTGGTGATGAATGTTTATACCAACTTATAATCCTAATCTATTTGTGTTGCAATTAATAAGGGCGTCGGAAGCTGTTTGTTCGAGAAAATGAGCTCATGTTTCAAGGAAAGCCGCCGCGTTGGTTCAGTTAAAGGAAATTGTGTGCTCTTCTCTGTCATCCCAGCTTTTCAAAGAGGACCGATTTTACGCGATGCCATCATTAGAGCAAGAGAGACATTTCTCAGCTGTTTGTTTTTTGGAGTAGCGCATCTCGCTGTATTTTGATTGATTCTGATATCCTGTTTTTCAGCACTTACTACTTTCTTCTTCAACTTTCATCTTGTTTCTTGAACTTCTTTTTCGAATTGACTGTTTCTCTGCACCTTGTGCATAGATTTCGCGTTCCCTCATCGTGTTGACTGCCTGTTGGGGCATAAGAGTACCAATAGGTAAATTGCTCATTTACGCATCGGTGTGAATGAACATCATATCAATTATTTCAACATTTTTTTAGGAGAGATATGAGCATGCGATGGAAAATATCACCATGCTATTGCATTTTCAAGCTTCTTCAGGAAAGACAATTTTTTTTTCTAGCGGCAAAAATCGTTTTTTTTTTTACTCCGCTACTTACAACCTTTCTTCACATGAGACCGCTGGACACACATGAACGTCCAGCGGCAGCGAACGTGTTAACTCCATACTTAATGGTGCCTTCTTTCTTCTTCTTTTTGGAACGCCTTTGTTGCGGTTAGGGAGGCTTAAACTAACAGCTAATCTCCCTGTAATCTTTGAAGATTTAGTCAACGAGTTACGTCTGTGACCTTCTGCTCGACCACTGATAATTCTTGCTCTCAGGTTCCCTCATGTTTTTCGGCAGATGACAACTTTTATTGATCTAAGCACTGTGCCAAGTACCTGCGTCCCTCAAACTGATCAACATCGGTCTGACTTTGGAGAAACCTAGTTTTTAAAACTTTATTATTATGCGAAAGAGACGACATAGTATCCAACTATGCATATGTCATTTTATAAAGGTGGTCTTTCGTGTCATATACGTGAGTTTCTTCATGAAACTCATCTTTTTAAGTTTTCCGTAAAATATTCAGTGATCCGTTTCTGACAATTTCTTCGCTGTGCACGATGGAAATTACATCCGTCGTCGAGCTGGTCGTTTTCTCGACAGTCCATTTCCAGATGTTTGTGTGTAGCTCATATTTGGCGTGCGTTGTTAGAGGCATGACAGCTTCAAGTTGAAAATTTGGTGTTAGATGTAGGTGTGCATCTTGTCAGGTCTGTTCGGTTTTGAGTACGAGTGGGCTTGCACTGTTCTGCAGTGTTTATAAGTGGATTCTGTTATTGGGTCACTTTTCACGTACGTCACAGTTGAAAGCATTTATCGTGATGACACATTTACATGACGCGCGTTAGACTGCGCCAATTTTCTATCTAGATTGGTCTTCTCACATGAGTGTACTGCAGTTCTAGACCACTGTGCATGACTTCACATATCGATGAAAGAAAACGCTTGCTACCTGTCTCGTCATACGGATGTACCTGAAATTCGTGCGGAGTTACATTCGGTACTAAACAGCCTACGCTTGTGTAGGATTGTTTTGTCATAGATTAGGTTTTTAGTTTGGTGTGGGTCGGCTTTTTCTCGGCTGTGCATCGGAGAACATTAGTTTAACTGTAAGTAGGCTGGAGAGGTGGAGGATGGTTAACTTTTTTTTTTGGTCGAGTCCTATAACTTCTTTTTCGAATATCGTCAGAATTTGCATTCTTTAAACGCACAAATCGAGCCATCAATTTCAGCAAATCAGGAATGTTGTACGTTGTATGGCATCCGATGCCTCCTAGTTTTTCTTGTAATGTATATTTCTGCTTGATACTCTGTGAAAGTTCTTTTTCATTCTGAATTTGTAATCATACTTTGTTGAGCATAATGATCAACGTCTCAAGTTATAATGTGATTTGAAATTTGTGCCGTGCGCTGAGAAGTTGGCCGAAATGAGGAGGGACACAATTGTGTCGTAAGTAATTCTAATCAGACTCATTATCAGAGAAAGAAAAGGGGGAAAATCGAATTTCAAGAACTGTACCGAAACCGTGCAACATACAAAGGCGAAACACGAAGAGACAATGCGTATTGGACCAGCTCTACACATAGGAAACATTACGAGTGGGTGCTCGGAGCTGGAGTGTGGTCTAAGATGAGCCGTAGCCCACACTGGCTTATCGTATAGGATCTGGTATACGAGGCCTGTCGAAAAAGTATCCGACCTTTGGCCAGAAAAAATACTTCAACAACCTGACGGGGTTGGGACCCTAATCCCCTTCAAAATAGGCTCCTTGTGCTTCCACACACTTAGCCCACCGATCCTTCCACTGCCGGAAACACCTCTGGAAGTCTTCTTTTGGAATGGTGTTCAGCTCTGTCGTCGCGTTCCGCATTATCTCTTCTCTACTCTCAAAACGGGATCCTTTCAGTGGTGTCTTCAATTTTGGAAACAACCAGAAGTCGCAAGGAGCCAGGTCTGGAGAGTAGGGAGGTTGGCGAACGGTCGTAATTCCATGTTTGGCCAAGAAATTGCGGATCAAATGGGATGAATGTGCGGGCGCGTTGTCGTGATGCAAGTGCCAGTTGTTCGCAGTCCACATGTCTGGTCTTTTGCGCCGAACTGCATCACGAAGTCGCCGGAGAACATCCTGATAGTACTCATTTGTCACTGTTTGTCCTTCCGGTGCGTATTCGTGATGCACAATTCCACGGACATCAAAGAAAACAGTCAGCATCGACGGAGTCAAACAGGCAACGCGACGATGGAGCTGAACACTATTCTAATAAAAGACTACCAGAGGTGTTTCCAGCAGTGGAAGGATCGGTGGGCTAAGTGTGTGCAAGCACAAGGGGCATACTTTGAAGGGGATTAGGGTCCCAACTCCGACAGGTATTCGAAATATTTTTTCTGGCCAAAGGTCGGATACTTTTTAGACAGGCCTCGTAGCCTATATTACTAGCGCGGCTCACCGACGCTAACGGTAAATGGTATCGCCCCTATTATGTGCTTCAATTTCAGCGCGGTTGTCATGCGCTGTTTAACGTGAACAGCATCATCCACACTTGTAGCGTAACTGCAAGTTTTGTCTTGCTTGAGTGTCTCTGAAGCGAGTTTTTTCTCAATCTTTTTTTAAAAACTCAAATGACCCCATGCCCAAAGAAAAGTTACTCAGTTATAAACTAGCATGACTAGGCCAATTCAGCTTGGTTCAATAAATCCATTCACGAATGTTTAGTTTAGCTGCTTGTAGAAGACTTGGAAAAACTTATGACATGGGCCTATTGTGGAATTAGAGTTAGTCGATAGGTGGGTATAAAGTCATTTAAGCAATTTTTAATTCTTGTGAGTGGCCAGTTGCCAATTTGTTTTGCCTGTCGTCTCCTAAAGGTGCTCTCACATTTTTATTGCGAGCGTCCATGGTGGTCAAAAATGTTGCGCCCATTGAAAGCACTAACATTGAATTTGCAACGAATCTTACTGTGATGGTCGCCTCAGCTCGGCGAAACTGCGGTTGAACTCTAATATGTGAGTGACTGGCGAGCTCTCGTTTTAATTTTATAGGACGGCCGAAAAAAGTATAAAATTATTTTGTTTGCGTAAATGAATGCTTGAACTTACTTTTAGTGCTCTTTGTCTATTAGGTTACTAAATTTTTGAATTAGGTGATCGATTTTTCTATTAAATTTTGGAAAGACTTTACTTTCCTTATAAAATGCGTATGAAAAAGGATCTAATTCCATCCATTAAGTGAATTTTAACATTATGATCCGTTCCGCGTTCCACGTTGTGGTGTTGCACTACTGTTGTTGCAATATGTGTTTGTTTGAATGAAAATTGGGTCAAAAGTTGAAACGTATACTCGTGTGCTGCAGGTGGGACCTGTTGGCTGGAAGGATGGGCATCCATGGCGAGCTGACACCGCGTCGTGTGGCGCTGTAACCTCCCGTCGCTCTGCTCTCTGTGAGTGCCTCTTCCCGCCGTGTTCTTATTGTCTGTCTGTCCTGTGATGTGTTGGTGGTGAGGAGGCCCCTATTCCAAATGTTTTTTTTTTAAAGTGGGATAGTCGATGCCAACTTAGTATTGATTGCTTTTGTGTGTTGAAATAAATTCTGCACTTAAGAACGTTAATACAAAAAACAACGCTGAAGTCACCCATGTGACTCGAAACCGGAGTTAGTCAAACCAAAACCTTGTATCTGTGATAGCTCTCGTTCCTATGAATCAGCTAGAAAAGATTAATTTTCCAGCCTACTTTGAGGACTTCGAGCTTTTCAAAGAATAAGCCTTATTTTTTATTAACTCGTTAGCAACGATATGCCTGTTCTCGTCAGCGTAGGTGATAAAAACTTCTCATTGGTGACCCCAGTAACACATTTTAATGTGCAGAATGCTCTCTTTTATTGTGAGGTTTCCCAAATCTCTTTTGCACTTCTCTTCTTGTGTCTCAGAAGGACAGACAGGCGTTTCGTGCTGGCGATTTTTTGCACGAGTGTCTAGGATCTATACTTTGTCGGTTGACTCATTCTTAAATTTTTTGTCGCGTTGAGATGCTCCAGGCCACTACACGCTGAGACAATTGGTGAACTCATGGAGTGAATGATATTGCGATGCTCTGTGTAATATAGGTTTAAAAAAGGTGCTAAGTTCAAGGTCATCAATTTAATTACTGTGAAATAATCATTTATAGCCTTCTCCTCATTTTAAGTTTTTTCAAGCCCTTCTGTGCTGTTTCATATTTCCTTATGGATTGAAGCGATTTTTTATTTAATAAATATATATACGGCTTACACTAGGAAATGCAGCTAGCCAGACTGCTCGTTAAGCCGACGTAAGGGAACATGATGTGGTAGGCGCTATTTCATTAATTGAACACAATACAGTATAATTGAGTGTTTGGTACCTCAGTGTAAGACGTTTCTCATCGCATTTCGGTTCCGTTACGTAAACCAGATAGGTCGTCGATGTACAGGTGATCATGTGGGATTCGTAGTAAATCAGTGGTTACTCATCACTAGCAACATTTTTAAAATCTCGTCACAGAAGTGTCAAAGTGCTTTTGTGGGTAACTGAAATTGTTACAAGTTTTGCGTGTGTTGAAATTCTTGGCACGTTGCCTATTATTTTAATTAGCCAAAATTATTAATTTATGAGATTCAACGCTTCGGTGTGACTGGCATCAGCATCAAGCTGAAATGACTTTAAGGAACGGTTACTTAGAAAACAATATGAGCGCTTTGTAGAAGCTGAACTTTTAGCAATGGAAGAAAAAAATGTATCAACATAGACGCACGAGTCTCCTCGGGATACAACCATTGTTCCTTTGGAAGTAAGCGCCCATAGGAAGAAGGTGTGAGGTACCGAGCTGGAGGCTAGGTGGCCTTTTTTTTGTCAAGGTAAAATTTTTTTTCAGTTACGGGCCATCTTTTTCCAGTTCTCTGATGTCCTTTTCTCTGCATCTATTTTTTAGACTCTTACGCTTCATACACTTCTGTAATTTGACTCTTTCTACGCGTAGGAAGTGGATACACCTATTGGGCATAGATTCCCTGTTCCTTCAATTCCATACTAAATTTTACCTTCCTCATTCATCGCTTGGGAACTAGTGATGTACCGATGTATCGGTATCGGCAGTATCGGTCATTTTTACTGATATCGGTGTCGGCAAAATCCGGCCGATGCTTTATCGATACTTTCCAATAATACATATTTTATCATGAAAATGAAGCTCATAAATCATGAAAGTAAAAGTATAATCAAATAAAGAGCCTATTCAAGCCTAGTAAATTAGTTCGCTAACTGTTGAATAACAGCATTAATCAGGCCCGCTAACTGAATTTACTACTTTGAATTCCCGAGTAGTCACGTACGGTCAGTAAGTGAAAACTATGTAGCATGAATAGTTGAACACAGTAGCGATATAAAATTATGATACTTTTACGATTAAAACCTATATAGTTTCGACCCAATTTCCATTTCATAAAGTATGTGACAGGCTGCCAAAAATCAAACCAGTTAAGTAAAGTTGGAGGTGCATTTAAAGTTGTTGTAAATTTAATATAGAAGTAGCTGAAAATTCTATTTTAATTTAGCTTGTAAATCGTCAAATATTACGAAGCTAATAATTTTATTTTAATTTAGCATGTAAATCGCCGTACATTACGAATCTTGCATTTTTCTTCTACTTTAAGATCTCACAAATTCACGAACAATCTTATAGTTGGTTGCGTGTTGCGGATCTTTTCGGTTTCGGGGCCTATCGAATTTTACTGTTTTCTTTTCGCTAAAGTATGTATTTTGGTGTGAAAAACAGGAAAATGATTACACCATTTTTTGGAGAAATTATTCATTAAGTGTTAGTAAACTAACCGAACCAAGGGTGTAATTTCAAACACCTCACTGTTAATCATAGTGAAAACTTTGTGGACCATGCAACAGGTGCACACCCTCAAATGATTGAGAGTGTATGGCATAGTCTAAAAATGAAAAAAAAACGTCAGGAAGGCACTCACCTACAAATGATAGACTCATATCTGTGAGTTTGCGTGGCGAAAGCGTACCGAGAAACCGTAGTATTTTCATAAAATATTATTGGATATAAGCAAATTTTAGGCTTAATAAATAATTTCTCCCTAAAATGGTTATCATTTTCGTGTTTCTCACACCTAAATACGTACTGTGGCGAAAAGAAAACATTGAAATTCGATAGGGCCCCAAACCGAAAAAAGCCGTGTTTGCTTCGCCTGCACACTGTGTGTTAGTACATACATGCGTATACTACTTGCATTCACGCTGCTATTTCTGAGACTAAATGCTACAGTATATTACTATTATACGCCTGTAAATGGAGAAAAATATCATTTATAATTAAATTTAGTTGGATAATAACCTCAGTTGGCAAATAAAGATTGTAAAACAGTGAATACTTATTTGTTCATACATGCTGATTACGGTATCATACGACAATAAGCGGAAAAATGGCGTTATCGAAAAACTTTGTGAGTGAAACGATTCAAACGATATAGTTAACATAGGAAGAGCAGTTTTACTATTCCTAATCGAAAATTTTGTCAATATTGTTACATTATTAGATAAATTAGTAAATAATTTTATTTTAACACCCATGTAGGGCTTATAATGGTTTTATTTTATTATAGCTGTAAAAGTATCGGTATCAATTGTAGTATCGGTCAAAAAAATGGTATTGGTGCATCACTATTGGGAACATATATGTTCGTGTCAGGAATGTCTTAATTAACGGAGAATTTACTTTACTGCTTTCGCCTTCTGTAAAGGATTTCATGTCAGGTCTTCTTGTATATAGCTGATACTTGGGTACAATAGCGTATATTTTCTGCATTAAATTGTTAGTCCTGTTTCTAAGGGCGTGGTTTAATGTTGTCGAGATATGTATTCTTTTTACTCCGATTTTGTTCAATCCAGGATTGATTTTTTCAACTTATCAAATTTTATGTATTTCCTACGAGACAACTTGTAATTTAATTTAGAATGAAAAATCTTTCAATTTTTTTGCTAGATTATGCTCTACATGCAGTTCTTTTGAATTACAATCAATGTTATTAAAACATCACATTCCTTACAAATTATTTCTAATCTAACACGCAATGCTGAAATCAATCGATCCATTGAGAGCTTACTGTATATCCATATAAGCCAGTAGATATCATGTCTTGCGAGTGAAACTTAAAGAGCAATCCTGCCATAATTTTTCTCGAAATGGGCGTTTCGTATGTAACACAATCAAGGATATTCGCGTGATCACTTGAAATTTGTTTGTGGGAAGGATGTTGATGGGGTTGCTTTGATGCGTTCATGGTATTGTTCCCCTGCGTGTAATGGAGACTACGCCGCGCTCTATGGTGAACGTATGGGATCTTATGCTCCACTTAGGGTAATTTGATTGCAAGTACTTGTCTTCGTTAGTGTAACCTGAGGAATTATTGCCCTTCAGTTGCATTCTTAGTAGAGCACGGCAGACCCGCGAAATATGCCGGAAGAATTAACGATTTTCAGGCCTTGTTTTCTTTTCTTATTCTCTGTTTCACGATGGAAGCCTGCGCATAATGCTGCTGAGCTTGGTTTAATGTTTTCCTTTTCTTCGTATTTGTTTGCTCTGAATTTTTTTTCATTTTATTACTCGTCGACCGTTCTTTTTTTGGCGTTAATGGAAAAAGCAAACCCATGAGGAAATTTTGTCCCTTCCTATTTCATTGCTGTCCATTTTCCTATTCTACTTTTGCCTGTCAATATATTGGAAAAAGTTATGTCAATATATTGGAAAAAGTTATGTCACTGAGATGGTCTCCGTAAATTAACAGAAACAGCGGTTATATACCAAGTTGTAATAATTCTCCTTTTCACAGAGTTAGTAATGACAGGAAGAAAAGTAACTACCGATTGCTGTTATGATGCTTGCCTTAGTAAAGGTCCCTCACAGAAGTTGTAAGTGGAATATTCTGTACTTTGACAGGATGTAGCAGAAAACGCATGGTAACGAGAAATGAGTCTGCCACTGAGGAAACTGTGCTAACTAACTGAGGGACTAAAGCATCTATGGTGCGGGTTGCTGTACGGTTCCGCTTGTGTGATCTGAAGCTTATTTGAGATGAGTAGTGCATTTGGAAGCATCAAACATATGCTGCTGAGCGCAGCGGCAAATTAAATGGAAAATATTGCTCTCGCCATGTCAAGAAACTGGCAAAATGAAGTACAAAACGAATTTGATGGGAGAGTTGTAATATTTGCTCTTCACTGTGTTGTTCCCGGTTGGCTCTGACAATAGGTTTGAACCCCTCAGGAGGATGCAACTATTGTACCTATGGGAATTTGCGCTCTCAGGAAGGGAAATGCGAGGTCACGAGCTGAAGGATTGGGAAGCCTTTTTTGTTGAAATGAAGTAATTTTTTTTTGTCGTCTTGTGAACCATATTTTTCAGTTTACTGCTGTCCTGTTTTTTAGCATCTTGTATTTTGTTATCTAACAGTTAAATAGTTAGTTAGGCGGCGTATCCTTCTTGGGCGCCAAATTGTTAGGTTATTTTGGTGGGCGAGTCCTGTTCGGCCCGATTGATAATTATTTAGGCTGGTCCTTCTTGGAAGCCACCTTATGATAATTGTCCCAATCTTAGGGATTCTGAGGGCCGTAATTTCAGAGGCTTTTTATTCCGGAGAAATCTTCATGATATTTTCAGGGGTAAGAGAAAAGTCAGATTCTGCTGACTTAATTTTATTGAGTTGGGGTTCGCCCACAGTTTTCAAGTTTTGCGAATATTTGTGGTATCCTTCCGAGTCCGATGTGGTTAGAGTTTTGAAGATATCGAGCTGTTTTTCAAGCTTCGGAGTTTTTCGCGTTGATAAATTTTTGAGTTGTCAAACAAGCTTCAAATTTGAGCCGAACGAAATAAAGCTTCGGAGTTTTCGAGCCGAACTAAATCAAGCTAATGAAATTTTGAAATCCGAGACGGAAGTACGTTCAGCAAGTATCTGTGATACGCGAGGTCAGTTATTTACGACGAGAATTATTTTCCCTCCCGTTAAATTACATAGGCACTAGTCGACATCTTTGGCAATAGCCTAACACTAACTTTTACCTTGTTTCAAATAATTTTTCTCTAACTGACTGACTATGTGGGAGGGAGTGGGAATGGTCTTGTGTGCGACCACACCTTGTGAATAGATCCCCCTTCCCCTCAGCTTTATACTAAATGGTGCCTTCCTCCATATTTTTTTTACAAATTTGGTGTGGTGGTTAAGGGTGCTTAAACTAACTTCTTTTATCAAATCGACATAGGTTTTGTAGAAGTTGGTGGGTAAATAGGAAAGATAATCGCGAATCTGTTATTCAATATTCCCTGACTCTATCAATTGTAAGAGCCGAGAGAATGAGAGACGGCTACGACTAACTTGAAAATAAAGCAATTGATATTCGGGGTTGAGCCTTGACATCGGCAGGATCAAATTGATCTCCAGTGAAAGAACTCTTCGTCTTGGTGAGAATACCATAGCCGATATTTACGTCCTTGTAGTATTCCTAGGTAGTAGGTAGTAGAGTACCTACGAATTCTTGAGAGGGACAGTGACCAGTGAATGTAGCCGTTCCTTACACAGTGTGAAACTTAGAGGAGGGATATGTTGCCATCGATGTGATGCGCTCATTAATCCAAGCTTATTCCAGTAGCACAGTATTATAACAGATACGTAAACTTCACAGTTATCCATTGCTTAAATATTGATTTGCATGAGATAGGTGTGAAGACACTCAAGTTAGTTATAATGACAGTAGCTGTGAGCGGTTATACTTTAATGTACCCGGCTACGCTTGACTCGAAATGTGCAATAAGATTATCGTTCGTCGAAGAGAGCATCTAAGATATCTTTGAGACTGTTCTGTGGAGAATAAGTGTAAATCAATTGTTGCTGTTCGAAGACAAATTGACGCATTTTATTTCTATTATAGAAACTTTCTAGTATCAGAAAAGAATGAATGAATGTCATGAAATGCCTTATTGGCATTTTGTTAGGTAATTTCATTAATTATTGTTATAATATTAAATTCTCGCAGAAGGGGTAAATCCCTTAATATAATTACCATGTATCAGCTCTGGTAGCAATAAAGTAACTCCAGGATTGTCCGTGCACCTTGCACCCTGACCCCCTGCTGTTGACGCTGCCACCTCACTACACCGCCGACACTGCTGCTGCATAGCCGGTCTCCCGCTGCCGCGCGCGTGTCCCGCCACTGCACCGCAGCGTTGTATGCACAAGCGAGCAGCGAGGTCGCGTGTCTGCTGACGCTAAGTCCGTCCTGGTCCGCTAATGACCACCCTCGCCGTAGCTCTTCTTTATCATCGTCTGACCCTGCTGTTGCTCTTGTTTCTTTCTCTCTCGACAGAATATTTGCCAAGACGCGCGCTTCCCAGAACTAACCCCGAACGTTTTTGTTTGACCCTCTAGGCCGCTTCATGGCCCCTCTGTCCATTTATTCCTGGCTCCAGGTACGCCTAATGCTTTATGGACCCTCGGCTCACCTGAGTTCAGACGCGGTCATGGCGGTGCGTCATGAGTCACTCATTGTCTCTCGACAAGGCTTTTATCTCGATTATGTTGGTTATTTTGCTCTCTTTTATTTTGAAGTTTATTGTTTTTAAATCTATGCAGCGTGTTGCAGTTTTTTCATGCTGAGCCGTGGTTAAATATCTACTGTCGAACGATAGTTAACTGAAATTTTAGTGCTTTCATTGTGTGTGTTATTCACGCGCTACGTTCATGGAAAACTTATTTACTTACGTCGCTAGCAAGGATTCATCGAGCTTGGTTTGAGCGTTTTGCTGATCTGATTATAGCATGTGTTGCCGTCTTGGTATTAGTGGAGTAAATTTTGTAAGTGAATTTGAAAACTTGGAAATGAAGGTTCGTGTACTAAGAAGTCCCAAATTTAATTTCTTTACTATTCAGCTAGGTCGAATTTACTAAAAAATCAGTGTCCAAAATTGAATTATTGAACTGTTTGGACATTGATATTGTATGTAGTTACTTGCTACTGATGTTGCTACAGCGTTGCTTAATGGAGACAAGCAAGATTTGAAAACTGAACAAGTTGAGCCAGTAAAATAATGGCGAGTCGTTCACACGTATAGGCAATATGTGCGTTTGTTGAATGAGAAAGTTTTGGTACTTTTGATTCACGAGTCAAACGCTGTTATGAACGGCAGGCATTACGACAAACCTCTTGGCAACTGTCAAGGAAGTTTTGAAAGAAGGATTTTAAAATTGCATCGATTGAAAGCTTAGTGTGAACATCGAGGAAACCGAAAGCCGCTGAAGTAATTCCCCTTTCTAGTAACAAAAAACGAAACAGATATTCAGGTAGTGTATTTTTTCATAGAAATTGAACGTTGTTGAAACGTTTTTTAAAATTAGCGCTCCCTGCAGGAAGGTACGAGGTTTCGAATTGGTGAGGTTGGCCTTAATTTGGTTGGAACAGAATTGGCTTTTTGCTTCGATACAGACTTGTTTTCGGCTCACTCTCATCTTTTTTCTGCATTTACCATTTTATGTTTTAACTTTAAACCTTATTTCGTGATATTACTTTCTAATTACTCTTCCTAAGCACAGGGGATGTTGTGTGGGAGGGAAAACGCCTTGTGCATAGATTCTTCGTTCCCTCAACTCTATACTCAATGGTGCCTCCATTCTTTCTCTCATTAGAACACCTGTGTTTTGGTTAGGGAGGCGTAAACTTACCCATAATTATGTGGCGATACGAGAAAGGGTCGGCTTTCTGTAATGGCGCTCTTCTCTTCCTGCGTAATTCGTCGTTGTTTCTTTCAGTTGCTGTCATTTCTTTTGATGATCGTCGCGACTTAAGGTCACAATTATTTTATTTTGTCAATAAAGATCAATAGAGACTTTTCAATGTCTCCAATATAATTAGTATTTTACGTTATCTAATAAACAATTAATATGGTAGCGGGTTAACCTTTTCTCTTCAACAGAAACGATAATTCTTTTCTTATTAAAGGGGAAATTCACGAGGCATTGACATCACTATTTATTTTCTAATCTTGACACAGAAATAATCAAAATGGATCTAACGCACCTAGTCACATTTAATAAAACATCGGATGTACGCTGAATGTTTCTATGAATTACCTATTGCACAGAGGCAAGAAATGAGGATGCATTAGAACGGATAAGTGTTATATGAATGGGACTTATCTTATCTGAGGACTCCAGGAAAGCTAATATGTGTTCCGTGACAACCAATTAATTCAAGTTACTTGATAATATATGCGTAGTTCACTTGGATACAAAATGTTACAAGAAAGACAAAGCCCTAGCCAGCCCCCGAAGGGACCGGCCAGCACGACGTGTTCTCAGCTCTTTACTCCACGATTGTCACGGCCTGACTGCTCTCCCTTTTCAAAAGCAACGCTCTTGGCGACGCGATCATTTGAGATGCTGACTAGTAATAACGGTATCACAAGTTTGATATATGAATGGAAGATATTTCTTAAAACAATTCAAATACATATATACTTACTTTTGTTGATATATTTATATTAATATTCCCCATTAAAAACACTATTAATGTTAAGAAAAGCATTATACAAGATTATTCGTTGATGTTCCTGGCATTTTCTGTTGAGATTCCTTGTTTCGTCGACGTCCAAACGAAGATTCTTCCAGAAGGTATAGATGGCATGATGCGCTCCTTCGTTGATTCACAGACTTATGGTTCTTCTAGAATTTTTTTTATGGACAAGAACGTTGGCCAATCGCTTCGTCCAATTCTTAACGTCACTTCTCTTACAGTTATACTGAAGTATAACATTCGCCTTGCCTCTCGCTTGCTCTAGGGGGAATCTCAACCCTCGCAATCAAACAATAATATTACACCTTTGTGTTTCGCGTACAACCCATACAACAAGCATGGCGAATAAAAGAATTGAAAGATTAAAATGGGTTTTATTTGATAAACACGTGGATCAAAAATACGAGCACACAAAAATATCTCAATGCAATGATTAAAAGATCACGAGTGCAACAAACGAAAGGTACGCATGACCTCACCAACCTAAAAATTCACCATGTAATGCTCACCGAGAATATCAATTATCAATACTCAAGCGCTAACAACGATTTACGAATGCACAAATTTAAGACAATCCCTAAGCAACACAAAAGCACAAACAATGATGACAATACCTGACGGTTGAGCCTTGACTCACAACAAGGTATCCAAAAAAAACGTGAACACTTCGCCTTATATCGAATTAACACAAGCCACAAATTTCATTACACAGCGCGCCAATTTTGATTGCACTGTTCAATGTGCCACCTTAATTTCCAATATTACACTTTAAAGCACTGTTTCAAAGTTCTCTATATCACAAAATTTTAACTCTTCTGTGATGCGTTGCAGGTGCCACCTAAATTTCGTTCCCGTCAAGTCTTGAAGGGTGCCCGCAATCAGGCTCCTTCGCTGCGGCCGCTCCATCGCATGCGTAGGCCGGTGCTGAAAATCGAAGATGCTGCGCCCAGAGCGCTCGTATCTTGCGCTCCTTTCACTCATTGCCAGAACAGCTTAACCACTGTGGAACTCGCGGTTTACGGCTTTGTTGAAGACTTGGCAGGTGTGTGAGCTTAATTGGTATGCTGTATTTTCTTCCTAGCTTGAAGTCGACGTAGAAACTGACCTTTACGTTCTCTAGGGAGAACGATTGACACTTTTTTTACGTGCCGGTTGTCACCTCGAAGTTGTTGCGTTTCGAGCGGAATTTTGTTGCCGTTGGTACTTCAGTGTCTGCTGGGGTCCGTTGCTAACTTCTGGAAAATTCGATGTAGTCACTTGAACGCTGTATCGGGTGCACTTTTCTTGATGTTTTCTTCTCGAGTTGCTGTTCCACCGGGGATCACGGCGGCGGCCGAATCCCCGGTCCGTTCACCAAAAAGAGCCAGTCTGTCATCGTGTCGCCAAGCGAAAAATCCCTCCTGATTCTTCCTGTCAACTACTTATATAGCTCTCGCCTGGTTCTTCCTCGAAAGGTATAGACTGTTCCAAGCTACAGAGAAAGTCTATCACTTTTGATTCTTTGGACGCTTGCCTGTCCTGAAGTCTTGCCCTCTAATTGGTGCGCGCTCGACACATCCACTCACGTGATCCCTACGCGAGCTCTCGATTGGTCCGGGTGTTGCGGCCTTCTGCTTCGAGAACCCTCGCCCGACGCTGGCGGCGGCCTTCTGTTCCCACGCTTATTGCGGCACCGGCTCAACGGCCTGACGACATTCCATTGTCGTAGCCCAGCAGAATGTTTACATTTCTCAAATGTGTTGCAGCTTTCCGTGATCTAGCCAAAAAAATATCATGTAATATGAAAAACAATCATACATCGTAACAATTATAATCCAACCTATCATCCTTCGGCTTTCCTCGCTTCTTTATCGTTGTTTACGAAGTCTCTTAGTTCTTAACCCATATTTCACTTCTACAGGTTTACGGCGCAGGTCAATTCCGATTAATTTGAATGTGGGTTCGAAAAGCGCAATTTACCTGCTCGTAACTACTCCCGTTTTGATAGCACGCGTTGACAGCTTATGCGCGATCCTGCGTTGTCTCTCGCTCCTTCGCTGCTGCATGCTGGTGCCTGGAACGTGCTCGACTGCATCCCTGGTGGCAGGAGCATTATGCTATGTCGACTATGAGCATTATCGGGCGACTGCATCCCTACTGTCTTCATAATCTGAGCATAATTGTTGTCTTTTCCAAAATTTAGATTACTTTGCCTCCCTGGTAATTTGCGTTATTTGTTGATGTACTTAATTATTTATGTTTTCACTGATGCTTCTATTTACAAGGCCAGGAGATAGAGAAAAAGTATAATGTTCTGATCGAAATCCCATTGGCAGCAGTGAAAATTTAAGACTATTCATTAACCAATATTCAGCATTTAGTAAATTCACTCTTCATGTAATGAATTGTAGTATTTTGAATAGTTCATATTAAATAAACATTGCTGGTACGTTTAAAAGTATTCTCACTCCTAGGGGGATACACCTATTGTATAGATGGGCTTTATGCTCCCGCTAGGGACATCACATCTGTTCTCTACAGATGTGATGTCCCTAGCGAAGGTCAGGTAGGCTTACTGTTTGTTGGAATAGAATAGTTTTTTATAAAGTATCATCTTTTTTTGGTTGGTTCACTGCCGCCACCTTTCTTCCAGCGCCTATTATTTTCCTCAGTTTTTATCTTAGTTAACTTTTTTCAGTCTTGATGTTTTTATGCAAAAGGTGTGGGGACACGCATCGATCTCATGCTAAATGGTGTTTCCCCTTTCTTATACCGGGAATATCCTATGTTTAAGGAGGCTTAAAATAACTTACAGGTTAATCTAATCTTTCTTGCAAAACTAATGGATTTTAATTTATCCGTTTTATATTTTACGTAACTATTGATATTTAATCTAAAATGAAAATCTATTAAAAAACAAGAAAATTCGACGGAACATTGACGGTGATGGCGATGGCTGAGTCAGCATTTTTACCCCAATGACAAGTTGAAGCCGTGCTAGCCAAGATGCGATGAAGCCAAGTAGTGGAGCCAGGCAATTATCTGGTAAATGTAACTATCGGGGCGTATTTTAGGCTAGTATCAAACCATCAAGACTGCCGGCATGATACGGGGTTTTAAACGGTTGAAAAACAAAGCTGAAGAGTGGCTGAATCGACTTGGAAAATACTACAAAGAAGGGATGTTAAATTATCAAGTGAGACATACCATTAATGTGAAAGACGAGGGCAAAATATCATGTTACGAAGCCAGCAACTAATGCAAAATGTAACTGCTGAGGAAGCTAATGTGGAGACAACTGAAATCAAACTAAGGCAGCATGTGATACAAAGTGACGCTATAGTTGAGAGGGAGCTATAATACACGGGTAGTGGAGTTATGAGAGTGGAGGAAATGAATGAGAAAAAAGAACGAAGGCAACTATTCTAGATTTCAGCTGTCGTAATAGACGTCATGGATATCCACACTCATGCCGCCATTTTTCATTAGGGTCTCTTAGTTGCTGATCGTTTCGGTAAAGAAAAATTATGCTGAAATCAGCACCACTTTAATACCCAGATTTTCATTGATATCCACCACCATAAAACTTCCTCAATCGCTGTGAAGGATATGATTTGGTACATCACGTTTGCGTAGCAACTTTAAAAGGAATGATACAGCAAGAAGTATTTTAAAAACATTTAGTTCGAACGTTTCGAGCACTAGGCACATTCTCAACGAAATCTGCAAATACAAAGACACAACTTAGGCACAGTTCACAAATAAAATTCATATATTGGCAGGCAAAAGTAGAATAGGAAAATGGACAGTAATGAAATAGGAAGGCGGTGAACATGGTTTCTAACACTTACTACGCTGACGCTATTCAGAAACACGGACAAAAGTTAGCGGTTTACAATTTTTAGGAGATATGAGCTCTGCATGTCATTTAACTTTAACACTTGTGTCACGCGCTTCCGTAATCCGTAATTAATCGTAATGTTTCCGTAATCCTATTTCATTTCAAATGGGTTTTCTATCTAATCTAATCTCTCGATCAATCGGTAAATTTCTATCGAATGTTCATGACCCTTCTGCTTCTAATCAAACTGCTTCTCAAGTCTATTGTGTTTTTCCATACTTCGGTCATCAGTCAGAAAAATTAAAACTAGAACTCACTAATCTAATTTCTAAATATTTTTCTGAAGTTTCCTCACGCATTATATTGGTTAATAAACGTACAATTAGCTCATTTTTTCGATTTAAAGATGTACTTCCTAAAAGCATGCGATCTTCCGTCGTCCATGATTTCCGTTGGGCGCATTGCGCAACTCGTACGTTGGTTCAACCCAGCGAGCACTGTATATACGGATAGCTGAGCATGCTGGACGGAGTCATCGTACTGGTCGAATATTAGGTTCTCCATTTCATTCTAGCATAAGGGAGCACTGCAATGCCTCATGTGGTAAAGTCATTAATAGTTAAATAGTGATCAATTTAAAATACTGGATTCTTGTTCAGCTAGTTTTGACCTCCGAATGTTAAGAGTCATTGTATATACATAAGTTAAAACCTCCGTTTAAATGAGATGCAGAGCTCATATCAACTAAAAATTGTAAACCGCTAACTTTTGTCCGTGTTTCTGAATAGCGTCAGCGTATAGTAAGTGTTAGAAACCTTGTTCACCGCCTTCCTATTTCATTGCTGTCCATTTTGCTATTCTACTTTTGCCTGTCAATATATGAATTTTATTTGTGAACTGTCCTTAAGTTGTGTCTTTGTATTTGCAGATTTCGTTGAGAATGTGCCTATATAGTGCTCGAAACGTTCGAACTAAATGTTTTTAAAATACCTCTTCGCTGTATCATTCCTGTGAAGGATATTGATGCATGTCCGTACCATAATCGTTTTGATGTCATCTCGACTAATATTTTCTATTTATTTATAATCCTAATGTTTCAAACGACGTGCTCCAATATTTAATAACGCCCTAAAAGGGAATAGTCGGTATTATTTCGTTGCCCTCATTTTGCAACTGGGAAAGTGAAGGAATTGATAAGCCGCTTCATCTGACTTACGCTAGGAAATTTTTTGCCACAAAACCAACACCTAAAGTGTGCCATATACAGCATCAAATAAGACATACGTTTGTTCCGTAACATGGGCTTGCCCGACCTACGTAGGTGTGCCAACCGTGGCACGCTTAGTAGCCTATTTTACATGATTCGCTTTCTCACATTTGCTTGTGAATACGCACGTTGGCGGACAAAGTTTGAGAAATTGAGGAAAAAATAACTCACTTGAGGATTTCTGGAGTGTATTATATTCCGTTCATGTATTAAAAAAATGCCCTTTTACCAAAAAGTCGTTCACCCTATGAAGCGTGAATGTAAGATATAATTTCCCCCGATCGCTTTAACGCGTGGTCTAGGGTGAATCTCTTAGATGTACCAACATTTCTCTGAATAACCGTTTGACGCACAAAAGTGTCAAAATTTCTCCGAGTACGGTTAAACCTTCATGTGACAGTTGTTTTCTTAAGGTAATGAATAATGCGTAAGTGTATTTTTTCTGAATTTTTTGTCACAGAGGATCTAAAAGCGCAATGTGAAAAAGAAAATGTCTGACTCCTCTGAGTGTATATTGAACTTATTAGTGCAGCCGGGTCAATTAAACGTTGACTCTCAAGTTGTTAGAGAAATGTTACCCTTCATATTTTTAAATTAATTTATTTCGGAAGTAGGATAGCCCATAAACTTTTTTCAGTACGTACGTACACTTCCACAAAAGGCTGCGATCCTTCAGCCGGCGACGAATTAGCTAGGCGTATCAGCAGGTGTATCAATATAACGTGGTATCTCTATGGTTGTGATTGGGATTGTTGCCATATAATGTCACCTTAAATATGTAATGTGCATGGCGTTGCTATCTTATAAACCGGCCGGATGTAATTCATTAGCATCAGATGCAAATATGTCAGCATGTTATCGTTCCAATAACTGTCACTTGCATTTTGTATAGGTGCTTTTTTCTGTCGTATTTCAGATTCTGATGCATTTCGGTCACAGTAAATGCAGGTGATTTACGTATTTTGTTACGTGTGTAAAACTTGGATGTTGATAGAATACAATATATGGGCTCCGTTGTCGTATGTGGGCGAAGTTCTGTGTTATATGTTCTGCGTAGACTTTCTCTGATATTTAAGCTCAATTGGCCATCGATAATTTTCAGGATTGTTCTCCTCTGAGGGATAAACTGTTGTATCTATAAGAATTCCCACACCCAGGGGAAAGTGTGAGTTCCCGAGGGCAAAGTTAGGTAGGCCATTTTTGTTGAAATAGAATAGGTTATGTTTTGTTTTACATGTTGACTGTGTATTGCGACATATATGTACGACAAGGTAAATTACTCATTCACTTATCGGGTTAAATGAATACTATTTTGATTATTTCATTACCATTTTTAAAATGGATTTTAGCGGACGATAAAAAATATATCAGCGCACAATTATATTTTATGCACATCTTAAAAAGAAAATAAATGTATTCGACCCGTAAAGTCGGTTATTAAATTCTGCTACTCAAAACCTAACCAAACCAACCGTAACAACTGCGCAAACATAATCACTTTAAGGCTTATCTTTTTTCAGTTTGCTGTTTTCGTGTTGTGAGCACCCCTGACTACCCTACTTGAACTTTTATCCTATTTCATAAGCTTCCTTTTTAACTTTTTATTTCTATGCGCAAGGGAACTTGTTTAGGAACACGCCTCGTGCATAGATTTTGCGTTCTCTTTACTCCAAAGACGCTTTTATTGCTGTTAGGGAGGCTAACTTATCTAACTAATCTAATCTTTCAGGATTGTTCGCCTTTCTTTACCTCACTTATTCCCAAATCGAGCCGTGAATTGCATTTCTGAATTCGATTCGTTGTATTCCAGACTGTGATGCCGGGGCGATGATAAATTCGGGAGGAGCTGACTTGACGGTCTCGCCGTCACTCGGAACTCTGTGCTCCTCGCAGCGTTGTCGCCTGGACACCGCCGCTGCGGGCACGAGGGCTGCTGACCAGGTGCTGCTGCTGCCGCCGCCAGTGCCGCCTCCACCGCCCAACTCCAATTCACCGGCCTTGGATCAGCGCACTCGAGTTTCCCGTGATGAGAACTTTGGGGCTTCCTTCAGTTTTTATACTGAGGGAAAGCCTGCTCTGCAAAGAGTTGATCAGGAAATTCGGACTGACTGTTTATCCTCACCAGCTGTTAATAATGTAGACAAAATCCCTTCTGCTAATAGTTCCATCGAGGAGCATACTCTGCAGAAAGTTTCAAATTTTCGTCATGCTGATCTCAGTTCATTTGTGGCTGTGGGCACAGCGCCTTTTCCCCAGCAAGTGCGGAGTCAGGTGACTGAACGGTTACCGTCATTGTCTGCTTTCTCAGATTTGCGTGCAGGAACTCAGTTGCTAACGCAAAAAGAGGGTGAGCGCACGCGTGATAGCCGCTTTGGCAAGAATGGGTCGCTCGTGACTGGCGATTACGGCCCATCTCGTGCGTGTGACGATCATAGTTTGTCTTGTTCTTCCGCTGCGTTATCTTGTGTTACGACTCCTGAAAAATGTTTCTGTCCCGATTCGTTTATCCCTTCTAGTCATCCTTTAGGTAATTACATTGAGAAGCGTAGATGTACTGATTCCCCCTATAGAAGTGTAAGTAAAGAATGCAACTTCACACGCCAAAGTGATGGAAATCCCATGGAGTGTCATGTTTTGAAGAATCTCGGTGACGAATATGCTGTTGACCCATGCAGTAATAGTTCACCCTTGGACAATTCAATCTCTGCATCTTCATTACCATGCGGACTACTGACCAACTGCGTGGAAGGGCGCCTATCTTCATCGCTTGTGGAGACGATGATATCAAATGAAGACTGCCTTGCTTCAGTAGCGCGCGCTACAGTTCATGAGAACAGACTTGTCATGGAGGGCCCTCTGCTGGCGCCATCGACGAACTGCTCTCCCTTGTCGCCACACCTGCCTCTGAGCTCCGGCCTGCCCGGCCAGGGCTCGCAGGACTCGGGCATCGCGTCCTGTGAGCCATCTGAAGAGGAACTCAGCTTGCCGCTCCTCAACAGCCGTCGCTTGACTGTGAGTTTCGCTGTTTCGCCGTTGTACTGCTCCATTTTTGCTATTTTTCCTGCACGTTCAGGATAACGCAGTAGATCTTCCGTCACCATGATATGTATTGATGTTTGTCGTGTCTGCTGCTTTTAGTCCCGTGAACTCGAGGGACTGCGTGTCGGTTTGAAGCAAAATAGGTTCGACTGAAAAAGGCCAAATTAAGCTTTCGGAAGCAGATTGTGACAAAAACGTGTTCGTGTATGGCTTTGTTATTTTGTTCTTGCTTTTTCCTTAGCCCCTTCATTTTTTAGAAACTGGCTGATGGTGAAAATAGTTTCACTCGGCAATATATTAGAACTTGTCTTTCATGGAGATTTTACAATAGTATTTTCCAAGTAATTTTTTATTTAATAAATAGCCAAGCATTCAAAAACATTTACGAAACACAGTTGTCAGTGGGAATAACGTTGATTTAGTATATAATTGACTAAGAAGGATTCACTTGCAGTTGACCATTTTCTCCTTCAAGTGCAGCACTAACATGCAAGCATTTTATGCCTGATTTTTAAATAAAATTTGATGAGTATCTTATTCAGTTCAATCACCGAAAAACATTACCGCTTATCGTATGCTGGCGTAGAGAGAGTAAGCATGTTTACTGAATTTGTGACGGGGCAGTTACAGATGGCGGGAATGCGTGGCAGCAGCAGTGACAGCTGCCAGTGGCTGGGATCGCTCGAGTCCGACGCTGCCACATCGGACACTTCCGCCGTCACTCAGTCCATCACTTCTCATCAACTTCGCTCCTGCTTCTATGGCGGTCTCGAGTCTACCTCGGTGAAAGGCGCTTCTGGTACTGAGCCTAATTTGGAAATCTCTTGTGATGTCGGCGCAAGCCGTGCATTGACCTGTTGTGATGGACACAAAGAGAGGCCGCGATACCATATTCTTGATAAAGTGCAAGCTTCAACAAGTGTTGATTTTAAGATATGCAATACTGAGTTGGAATTCTCAGGTAAAGAACCTCTAGATGAGGTGAAGAGGAATCATTCTGTCAACGACAAGTGGTGTTTCAAGCAAGATCGCCTCAATAATGTTGAATTATTGGAGAGAGAAAACGTAAGTGAGCTTGGAGGAAATACTTTCGTAGCAACATTTGAATGTAAAGGCTCGCCTACGTACTTGGACGTAATCGGATGCGAGAACGCTTCTTACATTTCTGACAGTAGTCCTTATTTTGCTAGTGTTGACAGTCAAAAAGTTTCAGCTGATCAATTAATCCTTACTAATTTTCAGAAATGCAATTTGTGTAAACAGGGCATCAATGTGTCCACTTCAGACCGTGCTGATAAGTGTATTTGCATTAATGCCAATTCAACTAATAGTTTTGAACCTGTTTCAAATTTACCGTCACGCAGAATATCCCAAGAATCGATTCAGGTATCCAATCCTGTCGTGATTTCGAGAACCGATTCAATATGCTTGCATCACAAATATTCACCATTGCGGCGTACCTCGAGTGTTGTAGACCACAAAGCTTTTTCTTGTTCATTAGTTCACGAAGCTAGAAGTCGGTGCCCGTGTCATGATCTTATCTATGCAAAGAGCAGTTGTAGCTCTCATATCTCTGAATATGCGTCTTTTCTTACTGAGAAAATTTTAGGTCAAGCTTTGAAGGAGATCTTCATTCCTGTTGATGTAACCTTGAAAGAAATTCCTTCTGGCCTTCCTGGAGAAATTGGGCCGCTCGCTTGTTCTGTGAACTCTCCCAACCTTCGTGCCTCTGGAGTTACTTTAGTTCATCGTGACGTTGATTCTACTGACGGGAAAGTTCCCGGTGCGTCCGCTCAACTTATGACTGGAGCGCCTAACGAATGCGCTACTCAAAAACCGGCTCCTAGAATAGCTGACGGTGCCCATGGCGACCTAAGGAGGTGTGCTGGAAAATCTTTGCTTCATCACGACCGACGAACTCATCGGTCATTGAGTGCTACCGAATTGAGAACAACAGATAGTAAGAGGCTTTTTGACGTCAGTACTCCTTTCAGGAGTAATGAAAATTTCCGTAGCTTACACAAGATTGGGAATAATGCGTCGTTGACAAATGAGTGTGATCACTTTGACACTCCTCACGCACTCGAGTGCTGCGACGACGTACCACAAAGTGTTCCAATTTCTAGTCAGTCTCATAATTCTTTTTCTCTTAGGAAAGATGGCCCTTCTTTGAAACAGAGCTTTTCCACGTCTTTTGAACCTTCATTTAGTGTCACTTCTAATTCATGTACTGCTTCTTCGCCTGTATTAGGCGAGGCAGGTCGGTTACCTTCTGGTCAGAATTTGAAGTGTTCTGAATCTCCTACTGTAGTACTTGAGCGTCATTGCTCTCCTTCAGAAATTTTTTCGTTTGAATGTAGAGTTGAAGGTGAGCGAAACGTCCGTCCGTGCGATGATACCGAGGATGACAGACGGAGTTCTCCTGCTATCGGCCGTCCAGCGTGTTTACTGCGGGATGCAAAAAAAGTGAGAGAAAGTGGCGATGATGAAGATTACTATCCCAGAGAATTGTCAACTTCTGATTATAGCGATAAACCTTCGCGTAAACCTGCAAGAGTAAATAAGCCTTTAACGGATTTGTATCCTAATTCTAGTCAAAAGAAAAAACGGAGACTAAGGACCCGCCGTAGGTCGTCAGCAGGTCGGAACCGAGCGAGCAAAACCTTGCAAGAGAGCAGAGCTGGGAGGCGGTCGTCTCGCGGCACAGGACTGGTCTCTGACCCTGCTGATGTTTACTCGCAGCCTGTGGACTCCATTGCAGAGGCGACCGTACTGCAGCCTCGCGTCGTGATTGCGTCTCAGCCGCGGCGGTTGAGTCATCGTAAACACCGCATCACGAGTTCTGCCCTCAGCGTAGCTCTGCCTTTGCTCAACTCGTCGACCATCGCAGGCTCAAAGAACGTGCCTCTGAAGAGTGCTGGTAACGAAGCTTTTGCTCGTACTGCTCTTCCCAAGCTTAGCTCACCCAAAAAAGGGACCAAAGAAAAGAATTCTCGTAAGTTTTTGTACCGGAAAACTCAAAAGTGTCAAGTTCCTTGCGATACCGGGGAGGTCGTGCCGTCGAAGGAAAGCATTGTTTGTAATGTTGGTTCTGCGCATCGGACGAGCCTCTTGTCTTCATCGGGTCTGCAGTCTCCTAACCTCTTGATGAAATCAGAGGTACGCTTACTGGTATGACTCAGTTTAACTTGTATCCATTTATTTTTATAAAAGTCTCAGAGGGTGCATGACTGCATAACGAGTTAAAGTTCTGGAAATCAACGGAAGCTGTGCTGCAGTAAAGGGGGTATAGTATGTGTATAAATGCGTTGGGTTAGAAAAGCGTATTCTGAATTCTCTCCTGTATGATGCGGAGATCCCGAGCTGGCTGCGGGAAGAAGATGACTATTGAACGTGTTGAAAGGCGCTCAGTAAATACATATTTCAAAAGTGTTTTTTTTTTATCAGTGAGAAATGAGAATACAGGGAAATTGTGCGGTCCTGAGTTGAGAGTTGAATAGGCCTTCTTTTTATTGAAATAAAATAAGTTTTCTGTTTTATTCACTATTGACCATCTTTTTTCGGTTCACTATTGCCCTTTTTTCAAGTCCTCTGACTTGCTTTCAACTTCCTTGTTTCCTAACCTTCCCTCTCTATCGACGTTTTTGTGCGGAGATGTTGTATGGGAACAACCTTGTGTATAAACTTTGCGTTACGTTAGCTCCATTTTAAATGGGGCCTTCATTCTTCCTCTCTTTGAAATACTTTTGTTGCGGTTTGGGAGGCTGAAATTAACTTAGAATCTAGTTTTGAGAGTGTGTACAGTGATGATTTTACCGTCAAGGAAGTGCTTGAAGCTTATGAAGAAATTTGAATCGAAAATGATTGAAAGCAACGAATAGGTTAGAGAGCCTTTCCAAATCTTTCAATAAATGATGGTACGCAATGCCAGGCTACCTCCGGTCAAATCTGTAGCCATTCATACCCTGGAGTTGGGGGGGCGGGCAATTGTAGTAAATTTCTTTTCTTTCCTAACGCGAGGAAACACCGGGATTGTGTGTCGCTTCGATTTAATCTTTCGACGAAAGGCTGACCTTATTACTACTAGATTACAGACACGTGGCTAATGGTATATTCTAGTATTCCTTAGTTATAATAGTACCAGACTTTAGAGGAGTTGCAGCCATAAAATATGCCTTCCTCTCTTTGGACCGCCTTTGTAGTGGTTAAGGGGGTCAACCCAGTGATTATTAAATTTTTGTTCCAATTCGTTTGAAATTTGGCCTGTATATGTACGAGTATTTGTTGAATATAAACATATTTTACTCGTGTAACTTTTTCGATTTAGGCCATATTTAAAAAAAAATACGAAATATTAGTTGTTGGTACATTTTTATTGATATTTCAAAACAATAAAAGTCATCGAGTTTTTATGCTAGAACAAAACCAAAGACAGATTTCGAATCTCTGAAGCATTACAAACAAAAGTATGATTTCAAATTATCCATAGATTTCGAATCTCTGAAGCATTACAAACAAAAGTATGATTTCAAATTATCCATTTGAAACTTTTCGTTTTTTTATATACGATATTTGATCACTAATTAGCATATACACTAATTTTGATGAGTTTGAGCTTGATAAAAAAATTATTTGTACAACTGGGAGGAAAAGAATCGTACTTAAGTTAGAAATGTTCCAAGGATTCTAAAACTGTTTTTGTTTTTTTCCTAGCATAAAAACTCACTGACTTCTATTCTTTTGAATGTTGAAAGTAAGGGTTAGTAATACGGCTTAAATAAATTTTTATCTGAACTGTAAAATAATGGAAAATTTATGTGACTGAATGCTGTTTTCATTTTTATTTCGATAATCTCCATGCATAACTTCAAATTCACACTGTGAATTGTAATTTACAAGAAAAAACTTCTTCCATTGAAATTTTGAACTTCTATATTTTTAGTCTGATTCTTATGAAATTTGATTATTTTGTGTTATTTTTAAAGAGAAACACAATTTCTTCTATTCAATTTTTTCGATTCAGGCCTTAGTTTTTTGAAAAAATTTGACATTTTGGATTTTTAGTTCATTTTTATTGATATTCCAAAAGAATAGTAGTCATTGAGTTTTTATGCTAGAACAAAACCAAAGACAGATTTAGAATCCTTGAAGCATTGCAAACAAAGTGATGGTAACAAAATTTTATATTTCCCGTTTTGTTTTCTTTTTATATTGGGCCGAAAATTCAGGATTTTTGGTCTCCTTACACTCCCCTGGGGGGGGGGGGGTTCTAGTGTCCGTAACGCCGTAACATTTTAGGACAGAATAGTCCACTACCTAAGGGTCCTTTTTCAACAACAACAAATAAATGGCTCATCGAACCAACTGGGGCCTGGGTTGACCTCCTTTAGAAGGCTTATTAGATTAGATCTTATTTTAACCTCCTTAACCGGAATCAACGGCGTTCCAAAGATAGGGAGGAGCCAGACACCATTTAGTATGGCAGGGAACGCAGAATCTATGCACATGATGCGTAAAAATAGTAAGTTGAGAGAGAAATTCATGGAACAAGATAAATGTTGAAGAAAGCAATAGGTGCTGAAAAAACTGGACAGCATTGAACCCAAAAAAGATGGTCCGCAACAGAACAAAAACTTCGATTAACACATTTCCTGTGAAGTGACCCACCGGTGTTCACCTAGATAATTTTCATAGTGCTGCTGACCCACCTGCAGTCACTAACTCAATTTTCATTAATACTTTGTGAAAGCTAAATGAAGGCCCGATCCAGTTAATGTTTGCTATTTTCAAAGTTGATTACCACAATTGACTTTAAATTTGAATTGAATATTGAACTTCAGTTTAACCCTCGCAGTTAACGTGTTAAAAAAGGCCTACCCAACCTTTAGCTCAGGACCTCACATATTTCTACTGGATGCGCTAATTTCCGTAGATCCAAATAGCTGTATCCCTCTTCGCCTACTAAGAATTGGTTTTGCACCTGGCGCACTGTCTGTAGACAGTACGCAACACTTCGGCTACCGAGCGTTGCCCAGGATCGAGCCATGTTGCCCGATGAAAGCTGGAAGGTCTGGTGTAAGCTCTACAACGGAAGCTCAATACGTTATTAGGAATATCTTTTCTGCTAAGCAGTTTAACTATGAAGGTTATAGCAAAGAAGAACTTTAAAATCATTTGAATGAAACGTTTCAAGCCTCGGCTCATCATCAGTCATATCTGCAAGTACAAAATATACATGCATTGAATAAAAACACGACAAAATCGTAAAATTACTCATCCTTTATGCATTCAAACAAGTGTCTAGATGAAAATGACATGACATAAAAACTGATTAAATCTAAATATCAAAACTTCACTAACTAGAATCGTGAATGTGAGTTGATACAGAAAATAAGAATACAAGAGTACAACTAAAATGCGGAACGGTCATAAGGTCAGCTTACTAGCATAAATAAAATCTAACCAAAAAAGAGGTAGAGGGAAAAAAAGAGAGTAAGAAAGAGAGAGAAAAAGAGAAGAGAGAATAAAATATAAAAAAGAAATATGTAAATTGAATATTGCTCACTAAGAACCTATAATTTTAAAGGATAAGCACTCTGCATATCATTCAGTGCCGGTTTCAATTTGTGTATATACAGAGACTGTAGCGTGCGCAGTTCACAAAAATTCGAAGCATAGTCTAAAATTTTAAATTGTTTGTTACTGATAATTTGTTCGCATTGACCCATACAGTGCTGCCTTATGTTAGAATGGGAAGGTGCCCCTACCGGGCGTCCTGTGCGATGACTCCTTCCGGCATGCTCAGCGACTCTCATAAATAGTGCTCGGTGGGTTGATCCCACATACCGCGATGCGCAATGCGCACAACTAAATTCATAAATGAGAGATGATCGCAAGCCCTTGGGAAGGTAATCTTTGAAGCGAAAAAAAGATCCTATTGTGAATTTGTTCAATAAAATTATTCGAAAGCGAGTCGTAGGAATTAATTTACCGAGGACATTAGATAGCTCATTTTTCAACTTTTCTGACTGACTCACATTCACGATTCTAGTAAGTGAAGTTTTGATATTTAGATTTAATCAGTTTTTATGTCATGTCTTTTTCATCTAGACACTTATTTGAATGCATGAAGGATGAGCAATTTTATGATTTTATCGTGTTTTTATTCAATGCATGTATATTTTGTCCTTGCAGATATGACTGATGATGAGCTGAGGCTTGAAACGTTTCATTAAAATTATTTTAAAGTTCTTCTTTGCTATAACCTTCATAGCTTAATACGTTGACTACGTATTGGTGCGTATGTGTACTGCTAGGTAAATTGCTTATTCACGTGCCGGAATAAAGAATCAACATATCACCTATTTTGCTACGTTATACGAATTATATTTTAGCGTATAAGGTAACATATTATGTTTCAATTGTATTCTTCAGACTTTTTAGATAGGTTAAAAATATTTTTGATCTTTAAAGCCGGTTTTTCAATACGACTTCTTTCAACCTAACAAAACCGACAGTAACCGTAGCAACCGCACAACCGAAGTCAACGTGTTAATCACAAGTTCTCATTTGACAAAGTGCCAAACGAATGACACGATCCCCATACTTCAGGGGTTACGGATTTTAGTCTTCGGCCACCCATTTTTCCATTTTTAAACTTTTTAATAATTCTACAAGAGGCTTTTTCTTCATCATCAGTCATTTGAAATAGATAATCACGGGAAAATGATTAAGTTGGTAAAAGTGGCTTTAAAAATCACAAGTACGATAAGATTTTTCTGTACAATTGTGAATTTTATTTTGAAATTGTTAAAATGTTTTCAATTACATGGTTGACCCTTGCTACATCGTTGAATAGAGTCAAAGTTCTGTTATATAATGCAGTTCAATCTACGAGTACTTGTAAATATTTAATACCAAGAACACTCAGTCTATCCTTATATGTTGAGTTATTAAGTGCATTTTCTTACATGCAACAAACTAATTCATTAAATACTTAGGAAGCATCGTAAAATGACATTTACCATCACAGATACAGTAGGTAAAATTCTTGTCTTTTTTTTGGTTCATTAGCATTTTGGTATACGAATGTTATATAGAAATATTCAGGTATTCCATGCATATTCAGAGATTCACTCGTACCTAACGTATAACCAGATAATTATAATTTTATGTTAGAACCAAAAAGCCCCCTCATGGGGATGCAACTATGTCTCTGTAGAATTATCGCTATCAGGAAGAAAATGTGGTAAGGTCCTGAGCTGACAGTTAAGTAGGCCTTCTTCTTGTTGAAATAAGAGTTTTTTGTTAGTTTGTGGACCATCTTTTTTTTTCTGATCACTGCTGTCATGTTTTCCAGCACCATTAAGTCTCTTCATCGGTTTTAATCTTCATTCAAATCCTTTCTTCTTAACTTACTCTTCTATGCGCAGGAAATCTTGTGTGGGAAGATATCTAGTGCAAAGATTCCGCGTTCTCTTATATCCATACTGAATGGTGCTTTCATCCATCCTTTCTTTGAAACGCCTTGTTGGTTGTGGTTGGAGTGGCTTAAACTAACTTTTCTAATCTAAAACAAGTGGGCAAGGAAAGTAACCTCAGGAAGGGTTGTCTATAGATGTCTCCACATACATAGCGTTGCTTCAAATGTGTCCAGTAAGCTCTGGCTGACTTTAACCAATATTTTACACCTTTGGTTTTGTGGCTAGCCGCGTGCTAAGTGGACTACGAGTTGCTAAAGCCCAAAGAAATGGAAAATTTTAAAGGCACTTTAGGTTATGGAATGAATCATAATTCCCATGTATGTTGACAGACTTCTCTAGCGTCTCTAAAGACCTTGAGATCTCCTGCAATTTTATTATTTGAATTTAAAATATTTTATAATTTTGCCACGTATGCTCGTGTTTTCAATTGACCTTTGTATTCAATTTTATGGCTTGATACCAGGGATGGAAAAAACCCTGGGTTTTTTAAAAGAACCCAACCCACCTGTTTTTTTTGGGGTTAAATTGGGTTTTATGGGTTTTATTGGTTTTTTTTGGGCTTTATTGGGTTTTTTATTATACCTGTTTTTGTTTAAAAGAGTTATTCACACAACTCCCGTTGCCCCTATTTCAGATTTATATATATACACTTATTGAGTAAATATTGTTATTTGATTACTTTATTTCCAACATTATATTACATTATTATATGAATTATTACATTATATGAACAACATATGAATTAAGTTTGTCCATCACAATTACCATTAACCAATTACCATATGCATAGAGACATAGCTCTGCAGTCTGTAAAGATATAAGATGTGCAAAGAGAATTGTTAGGCTTGTCAATTCATAGTAAGTTGTTTTAGCAGCAGACAGGCGCAAGTCATGTGAAAGGGAAGCACCATGCAGATCATAAGTAACCACCACAAGCAACTTGAAACAATACAGCTGCACATCACTAAACAGTCATGCTGTTAACAACTTAACATGTGTATTGTGTGAGCTGGAGTGCTTAGCAGCGCAAGTCAAGTCAGTAAACCACACTGTTACATGTTACAAAATGTAGTGACATGCCAAATTTTTTTTTAAATCTGCCAAAAAAATCACTTTTCGCAGTACAGGATAGCAACAAACACTAAAATGATTGGAAGTAAATGCTCTAACAGATTCCATCGTCAAATTCGTTCCAGTACAGCTTGAATGCTCACCATAGGCCAGTCGTTTCTTTACTTTCTCACCCTATGATGGCTGCGGTCGTGTCTTGCCCCATCTGACTATTATTGTTACACTTATTTCAATTTAAACAATTTATTTACCACAGGTGATACAGAGGTAGAATGTTTCTCAAGTCTAATACAATGGTCAAATTTGAGTATAACTACCTGTGGGCCCGAATAAGTTCAGCAACTTCTAGGGCATCCTACCATTACATTATTCTAGGGTGTACAATAATGTTTAACCTAATTCACCTAGCCTAGTTTCACATTAGACTGATCAACACGATAATGAACTCGATATTGATGTTTCATTTTACACCATTTAAGGTAAAGCTCTCACAGGAGACTGATATTGAAGAGTGGTTGGCTGAGTACAATCCGGAGTTCATCAGTGCGCTTTATTCCAATAAATTGAAGGACTCCAACATCTTCCCAAAACACATGTTCAATGAGAATATCACTACGACATTGACTCCTTGTTGATGGTGGGATATTCAAGACATGAAACAGCAGAAAATGCAGATTCATGAAAAAACACTGGTAGAGGGTTTCTGCAAGTTTATAAGCAATCTTCATTCTTGCCCCGCAAGTTCAGGATCCATTGAGAGAATTTTCTCAACATTTGGAATTGTGTGGAAAAAATTGAGAAATATATTAGGATCAGAACGCGCACAGAAATTGGTCTCGGTAAATCGCCACCTCACAACTGATTATGATGTGGATGACAACGATGAAATGGCAGTGGATGTAGAAAGAGAAACACAGTAGTATTGTAGTAGCAGTCTAGTCTAGAAGACAGGGAAAACTCAGAAATCTCTATATTAAGCAGTCAAACTGCATTTGTTTCTAAATTTTTGTTGTTTTACTCTGGAAATGGAATTCATGAAAATATTAGTCAATTGAGTTTTTTTGTGATTAAGGTTTTTCTAATTTGATTTGTATAGGGTTGGTGTTTTGTTTTTCAATGTTTTCTTGTCATAGTCATGCACATGACCTAGATACTTATTTTGACAAGATAAATATTTAGCTCATTTTGATTTTATAAGCTTGAAAACAAATAAAATTTACATAATAATAAAACCCAATTTAACCCAAAAAACCCCACTATTTAGTGGGATTTTTAGTGTGGGTTTTTTTGGGCTTTTTTGGGTGGGTTTTTTGGGTGGGTTTTCTATGTGCCAACCCTGCTTGATACTTTGGTGTGATACAAAGCCTAGGACTTAGTCTGTATTGAGAAAGCTAGTAAGTTCTTCAATACCTAACGCTAAAGGGTTCAATATATTGCTTCTGTCAATTTTCTATTTTTTGTAAGAGGAGATTGCTACCGTTATTTTGCATGAATACAAATTGCTATTAACATGTTTAATTGAATGATCCTCTATTATATCAAGGTACTTGGTGCTACCCGTGATATAAGTTGGAATCAAAGGCTCTTTGAAGGAGAAATACTACTGATAGTTTCAGTACATGTCAGCATATCTTGGGGAGTTAATTTCCTCAAGGATTCCTTGTAGCTGCTCAGCGCAATGATTGGTATCGGAATTTGCGTGGAGTTACGCTTTTGTTGAAATTTGCTCGCTTTCCTCATTCACCCATTCTGTGAGGGAGGCTAGCAGACATTACCGTGCAGCCGACTTCTTGCTTAAGTTTTCTCATTCTGTATTTCGTGCCCTTATTTTTCACGTGAAGTTGAAGGCACGTGAAGTTCTATCAGTTGCCTTCAACTCAAAATCTATCTAAATCTAAGGTGTTGGCATCCAGGAGTTTAACTAGGCCTTTTGTCGAGATACCATAATTTTTTTTTACGAACCGTCTTCTTTTGGGCCATTTCTGTCCTGTTTTAGAGCACCTTATACTCTCTTCAATGTAACTTATCCCCTAATTACCTGTCTACGCGCGGGGGATCTTGTGTGGGAACACATCTTGTGCATGGATTCCCCGTTATATTTGCTCCATACTATATAGTGCTTTCCTTCTTCCTTTGTTAAGGTTTAGGAGGCTTAAACTAATTCATTTAATTTAAGGTGAACTTCAGGTAGGCCGTGTTTTTGTGGGAGTTAAATTGAACCATAAAAATTCTTCTCTACCACAGTAAGTTTGCATTTCTTGCATACTTCATTCGTAGATTATGAATTTTTAATGAAATTCTGTAAAATTTCTCTTGATTAACCGGGAATAAAAATTGCTCCAGACAATTTTGTGGATTTATTTTTTATATTTTTTTTAATGCCCACGCCGAGTAGGAGTCATGTCTAAGATCTTTACCAATTTCAATTAGTTGAATTACTCTAGAAAATTTTTATTGGACTCTTTCCCAGTCCGGTTCCCGTTCTTGATAATATTTTCAACGGTTTCATGTTGCTTACATAACATTTTCTTATTGCCTTAAAATAATTTTCATCATTTCAGGCTTGCAATGGAAACGGCGCTCCTGACTGTGAGTACATAAACCTCCAAAAGTCATCGAGAAGGCTGTCACGCAAAGACAAACATGAAGACCGCAGTTTGTGTAGACTTTTGCCTTTCGTTGGAATGCGTTGGTGCCAGAGAAAAGACGACCATTCAAGTGAGTCGAGAGATGAGGCATACGTGGCTTCAGATCCTAATGCTGCAGTTACTAGCGAGGACAAAAAGAGAGGTTTCTTTAGTAGTATCCGAAATGGCCTATTTTCGTTCTTCTCGTTTGGTTCTGACAAGAATGACGTAAGAGGATCCATCGCTGCTCAGGCTAACGATAGTGGATGCAATGGTACTAGTGATGGCGTGACAACTAGTGTGGAACCCGCATCTGAAACTCCTCAGCTACCGCCCACTCCGTCCGATCTTCTCAACCACTCGAACTATTCGGCTTTCACTCGTGCTCCGGCCAGACTTCCACTTCATGAGCCTCTTGGCAATAGAGCTAGTAGCGGTTTCGCTGGCCCAATTATGCCCTCAAGCGATGGAGTGGATAAGGAGAGTCTTGAGGTGCTCGCTGGAGACGGCGTCGTCTCCCCTGCTCTCCCTTTAATCAGCGCCTGTGCTGCCGTGCCGGGAGACTTGGGATGCCGGTCTCCTGTCGGGCTACTCAACCAACGAGCTTTGCCTCCTCTTCCCAAAAGTGAAGATTCGGCTTCTCCCCCTCATCCCCCAATCCCTCCTCCATTGCCACAAGCGGTGCTTTCAGCCGTAGCTGTAGCTTCGAGTCAGGGTGCAGCAGACTCCGAACCTGTGGAAGGACCGCTATCTCCGCGAGACGGTGGGACTGAAGCCTCCGCTGCTGAGGTTCTCAAGGCTGATGGAATGGAAGAAGATGGCTGTCATTTCGCTTCGATGATCGAAAAAGTCAAAGATGTAAGTAATATTCCTGAATTGATTTTAAATAATCTTGTTGGAGATTTATTTGACTCGTGTTACCTTTAGGGCTGTAGTGAGAAAGTATGTAGTGAGAATTGTAGTGAGCTTGTTCAAATGCAGTGAACAAGCAATTGCATGTTGTAGTATAATTGTATGTAGTTGTAGTATAGTGCATACTATAAATATAGTTGTAGTATTATGTAGTTGTATAATTGCATGTAGTAATAATTTGACTCGTGTTCCTTTAGGGCTGTAGTGAGAAAGTATGGACTTCTGATTTGAACTTGACATTTCGGCTTATACGTTGAACGCATTGTAATAGATGAGATTGAAATCCCCGAAGATCGTAAAACTCGCTAATTGTTTTGCTCTTTTTTGGGACTATTTAAGGAAATCAACCGTATAAACTCAAGTTTCAAATTGTTAGAATGAATATTAGGAACTTTTAGGTATTAGTTATTTCAGCCAAGTCCGTCCATTGGTATGATTGATAGTCCAGTCCACTTCAAAGGTATTTTGCTTAGATCCATCCTCTGGGATTACTACACGCTTCGTAATTTTCTGTAACGTAGCTCGTTCAAAAAAAGGCATTTTGAGCTTCGTGGTCAAAATTCTTCAATTAGTTTTACAACTCATCTAGTCCAAAAAAGCGAGTGTGGGTGTAAGCTTGTGTCAAGGCGCCTATGTGTGCAACAAGTAGCGAAATGACCTTTTTTCTTCGTTTGACTTTTAACTGTTGATCCAATGCATTCAACGTTTGTCCAGTTTTTAGCTTTACTTTGGTTTCGATAATCTCGTTTTCAGAGCCGGAAAGCAAGATCCGTGAAATTTTATTTCTTACAGACACTAAATATTTTCCTGTTCAAATTTCGCAGATTTTATATCGGAAAATTTCGATGGCGGCATCTCCATCTTAGCTTTTTGAGTGTGGGTTATCACATTAACAGGCGTAGCGTTAATCACCGCGTTGGAAAACAATTTTTACTGTAGTCACGTTTCTTTATTATTTACAACGTTTCATTCTGCGGAAAATGCATCTGTAGAAGCCGGGTAGTGTAGATCTTATGAGTATGAGATAAAAACATTTTTTTCATGAATGCAATAAGATATGAACATTATTAGAGATCGACATAGTTGAAATAGCACTTGGTGAAAAATATAGTTATCAATAGTGCCACAGGTTGATGAAAAGATATCTGTAACTTAGCGTTTGGGTAACTCCGTAAAGTTGAAGCGGCAACCGGTTTGACATTAAGCATAATGACATTGCCGGCAGTACGGCTGGTACTGGGGCCCCATCAGTGGTAAGGCCGCTGAGAAGATCGTGAGCAACGAGCCGGACGGGTCGTTCATCGTGCGCGATTCGTCAGATGACCACTACATCTTCAGCCTCACCTTCAAGCTCAACGGCCTCACGCGCCACGTCCGCATCGAGCACGATCAGGGTGCGTGCGTGTTGGTGTCCTCCTCTCTTGAGTCTGCGCGCACTATTGCTGTGCAAATGTTGTATATTAACACCTTGACCACAACGTGCGCCACCGGTAGTCACGGGGGGATTTTCATAATGCTGCTAACAGACCAGTTGTCACACACTCAATTAACATAAATACTTGAAGCTAAATGAGGGGCATGATCCAGTAAACGATTGTTATTTTCAAAATTGCTTCCTACAATTGAGTTTTAATTTGAGTTGAATGTTGAACTTCAGTTTTACCACTTGCGGTCAAAGTGTTAAGCTACAGTATGATGGTAACAAATGTATGCTTGTTTGTTCTATTTAGCAGAACTTTTCATGCACTGGAATATTATTAAATATTTAAATAAGATACTTGCATGAAAAAGAAAATGAATGAACCCAACTGTTCACCAATAATTTACGCCTGTAGATGAGAATGAGCCTGGTAATTATGAATGCCATTCTGTTGCCCTGTATTATTGTACTCATAGATGAACTATAGCATAATATTTTTTCTTGGATTTCTGAAGTTGAAAGAAGCGAACTATTGTCAGAGTGCATTACCTTATTAATCCGCACATATCTGTTGAACAGGAAACTTCTCGTTTGGAGGGTACACGAAGTTCAAAAGTCAAACGATTGTCGAGTTCATTGAGAGCGCCATAGAACACTCGAGGTCTGGCCGCTACCTCTTCTTCTTGCACCGGCGCCCCGTGCTGGGGCCGAGGAGGGTGCAGCTGCTGCACCCTGTCAGCAGATACCGGCACGTGCAGAGCTTGCAGCACCTCTGCAGGTTCGTTGTGTGCTTCTTTCGATGCATCGTCTGAACTGTTTTACAAAAACGGGTAGCGTGTGTACGAGGGAGGTCTTCTGAAGTGAGCTGAACGGTGCCGCACCTAGTTTTATTCTTATTCTTTTATTTCTTAGTGTGATGTGGTTGCACTTACAGGTAGAACATGAACATTTGAACTAAAGTGCTTGAATAGAAAAAATGCGTTTTTGGAAAGATTTCTGTTCATGCAAATAATATGTGTGTTTGGGCATTTTTATGTTTAATTTTTGTGTCAAAATCTGATGTTTAATTTTTGTGTCAAAATCTGACATTTTTGATGTTTAATTTTAGTGTTAATATCTCGCCATTTTGATTGTTTGCAAACTATTGGAATAAGGCAACAAAATCTGCTACTCCGATCCTGTACGATACTTCTGCTTTCAAATAATTTGCTGGAAATTATATCATAATTTATTGTTTAATGCGAACTGTTCAATTGATCTTAATTAACCACAATTACAGATTCGTAATCGTGAAGAATGTGCGGCGTGACCGCTTGGAGCTGCTGCCGCTACCAGGCCGCCTGCTGCACTACCTGAGCTCTCCGCATTACTACAGTGAGCTGGTGGACCAACTCATGGCCGAGGAGGAAGAGGAGGAACAGGGGCAGAAAGAGGCACTTGATATGACCCTTCATGATAACGATGCTGGAGCAGAAAGGGCAGAGGAAAGTAATGCTCCACGAGGGCTTGAGACCGACAACGTGGTTCCTGTTGACCTAGACAGGAGAGAGAGTACAGGAGATGGTACAGCGACGCAGTCAATCGCCCCCAATTCAGATCGCAAAGAGTGCGGGGCTCGTGCTAATGACGGCAGCAGCACCTGCTCTCCTAGCAGTGCTCAGGACACTGTGCCAGACCCGGGAATCATACCAGAGCTGGATGATCCTGAAGATGAAATTGGCGTAATTTGTAATCCATTTGAATGCAGCGCTGTAGTGGAAGCCTTGCATCCTTTCGATCAAAGTTCTAGTTCGGCCTCGCTTAGCAATGACGTACACGAATTTTGTTTTGTCCATTGCCAGGATAAGGAACAACCTTCCCTGGCGAAACCTTTGGCGTGCCAATCTCCTGCTCTCCAAGCCAAATGTTCTTGTGCTACTACTGGGAACAAAGCCCAGTACAATATTAGTCCTTTCTGTAATCGCTGCATAGTTCATTCTCCTAGAAGCATTTGCGTCGGAGGCCATCGTTTGCCCATCGAACGTAAACATTCTGAGGAAATCGTGGTGGATCATCAGTCGGAAACTCTCGACAATTCAAAGAAACAGGAATGTTGTGCTTCTAGCTGTTCTGATGATTCACGGTTGACGTCGTGCTCGTCTTCAGATGATACTGCGAGGCAAACTGCTGACTTCGACGACGCTCACACTAAACTTCCAAAACCTGTAAAGCGACGACCATTGTCGATGTCTTCATTTTTATGCGGAGTTCCTAAATCTTGTAGTTCTCCAACTAAAGTTGGGAAGTTTGTTTCTTACCACGTTGATTTGAATTCTGGTAGCCCTACTCTAATTAAATTCACTAAACTGTTGGATGCATCTGGTGCGGAAATCAGTAGTCCTCAATCACAAGTAACGAACTGTAAACAGAGTAATGCATCGATACAGGCTTCTACTTACAATCACACGGGCGACTGTAATGGAGAGTTCTCAACTCACGCTGCTGAAGGGGAGTGCGTGCGAGTGTGTGCTCAGGAAGGGGCTGATACTGAAACACCTGAGAGCCGCTGCGGTTGCACAGAGAGGGAACTTGGGGCTTCTCGTACCTCAACAACCGGTGCTAGCGGACGTAAAGATTGTTTTTGCTGCAAAGAACCTGTAGTTGAGAACGACGTGAACAACAGTAAAGGCTTCCTTCCTGCCACTCCAATCCTATCTGTGATAGCCAAATCCAGTCTTGAAGAGCTGGGTACATTTTGATCTGATACTCCAGTCATCTTTGTTATGAGTAATGACGAAAGTAGTGTGATCTTGTTGGCCTTTGTGAATACTTCTGTTGTTTAGGTGCTTAGCAAATCCCCGTTTGAATTGACATTATTTACTGCTACTGTTAAGTTTAACGTTTTTGTATATTCGCTACTCTTGTTAGACCTGGTGCTCCTGTCTATGAGTTATTATGCTTCCTTAATTTCACTTTTTGTTGAATCTCAAATCATGCGTCTAACGTAAATGATTGAACTTGTTTGTTTTTTATCATTTTCCTTTCACTAACTTATTCCTCACATTTGTTTTACCTCATCTAGCATTATTTTTTCCTATTGTCCTGAGAGTCCCTCAGCGGTTGAAACCGCTTGGAAAATCGTTTTCTAGATCGCTGAATGTGCAAGATGGGTTGAGCAAGATTGGGAATTGTTTTCAAAAAATATTAAGAAGTGTTTGATATCATACCAACCTTCAATTTCTAATAAAGTAAATCGTTTTAAAATTTTTGTATTTGCATGAGAATGATCTTTGGTGAGAAATCATTTATTTACGAGAAATCTTTTACGAATCTTAATCGTGTGCTGTATGAAATATGGAAATAACGGGTAATTGTATACCGCCAGATGGCTGGTTAAAGCCTGAAATTGGGAATTGTGGTTAAAATGTTGAAAAAAACGCAAGTTCTGATTTTGTATTCGGTTGAAAGAGCTAATCGCAAGAAATTATTCAGCTTTACGAATCCATGCGCAAATTAACGATTGATTTTCCTACATTGCCTGGCGTATTCTGAAATTTGTACTTAATTTTACGAATTGATTATGTTTAGGACCGTGAGATGATTAACTATGTTTGTGCTGTAATTTACGTATTTTCTTGATTTAGAAACGCCGTTGGTTAAGGTCAGTAATCTGGATAACGAGTACCGAGTCCCATGCCTCACGCATGTTCTAAAATCGATTTCTCTGAAATATCATTTGCAAGTACATATTGGTACCGTTTTCACCTTTACTTTCTTGCCCAGTTCATCTACGTTCATGTGATCGTTCTAACAAGCGCAATTTTCCAAGTAAAATATACCTGTAAAAGGCAGATTAAGTCTACACCGGTCGTACACAGCGTGACCTACCACACTCAGCGGTATAGCAGTAAGTGAGGACGAGGGATTTTGTCGTTACTCGATGAAAAATGCAAGCGTTTGCCCTCCCATGCCACACATTCAGTCGAGAGTCGCATTTTTGACACATAACTCGAACGACGCTCCAAGTGTGCTCACCTGGTGATAGCACATACTGAAACGAATTATATGTTCTTCGTTTCTGTGATGCATTCTCAACATGATTTATTTGAGAAGTGTTTGAGATGGCGCTCTAAACGTTTAAACAAAAAAATATAATTTCAATTAAATGTGTATCTTTAACGTTTTAGATGTGACAATCCCTGTACTCGCTGAACTTGGACTAGATCGTGTCTGACGGTTGGGGAGTTCGGCAACAAGAGAACAGGTCGTTTCACATTTCCATTCTACAGTATTTTAGATGGTGAAAAGAACAGTTCACAGTGCACGTTACAGTGATCAATAATGGGTTCTTCATTCCTAAGAGTTGAAAATCCGCTAGTTTCTCAAAGCTGTCATTGGAAGTTTTCGGTACTACAAACTTGGAGACAGCTGAACTCGAGTTTCTGTGTTACGAGCATTAGAGCATCAACTCTTGTAGTTTGATTCGATATTGGCATTAAGCGTTCAAATCCTGCACTACACCTTAGATGTTGGTCACAATAGTAATATGCTTTACAATAGAATAACCAGTAACAGGCTTGCATTGGTGTCTGTACTTACCCTAGCTCATTTATGCTTTTCAATAGTCGCAGTGGTTACAACGCTGCTTCATAATGATGTTCAGCTAGCTCTAACTGTTTGCATGAAAATCGAATTCGTCTCTGGTCGTAGCTAAGAATTTACTTAAGACAATCGTGGTGAAGTGATGGCAGAAATGAAAGACGCTGAATTTCTGAGACATGTAAACAGAAGAAACTTGAGCGCTCCTTTAGTCATGCATTAGGTTTAAGTCACGTTCAAGTTTTAATTTTTAACTAATCAGTGGACATACTCGGAAATCCATGGAACATTAGGCAAATGTCATATTTTTCGAAATCCCGCCATTTGAAAACAAAAATAAATGGTGGAATGAATTTGTAACACTGTTACCTCAAACTCAAGGCAGTGGAGGTGTGGCGACTGTGGTTCTTTTTGAGCGAGGATCGCAAAGCACCAATCATTTATTCGCGAGACCATTAATCAGTAATTCCAAATGGTCTCCCCATTTCACAAATATTTAAATCATACCGTAGCTGTCAACTCAGCATGTTCTTTTGTTCTTCAAGTGATGCATAAATTTCTGCAACGTTACAATACGCCGGACTTTAAATTACTAGGTTCGAAGTGGGCTGTTTTAGATCTGCCTCCTACTGGAAACCACTCAAATTTACATTTTCTGCTATTCTGACAGAATTTGTACGCTTTTACTCAACCCAGTTCTTCTTCCGGCATAATCACGGCGATTTTTTCCTAAAAATTCAAAAGAACAAATTTTCTAACGTCGATATTTCAAGCGCCATTTCTCAAACATGCAGTATAAATAGTTATTGTAGATCCCAAGGTTCATGCAATCAAATAAAATCTTTCCGGAAATAGCAGTCACGGCTAAAGACGGTTGAAGGATTGTATTCTTTGAAAAGAGCTGTTAAGAAAACTGACGTCTGAGAAGTTTAAACATGAACGCATTTGAGGAGACCATGAGTACTTAGTACAGTTCATCGACGGTAAACCCTGATCTGCCATTAAGATATATGGCAGGTATACGGTTACCTGTGTACCATGGGTCACGGTTACCTCGGGTCAACTAGTGGAGCATATGCTTGTTTAACTTATGATCGAATTGAGGATATGTCTCGTAATTTTTGTCCAAAAATATGTGAAAACGATCACTCAATCTGCAGAAAAGGGGAGAAACAATTAGTACTACTGTATATTTATTTCTAATATACTCGTCCACAAACATTGGCATTAAAGATGTTCGTCTGAAAGTATAAGTTGTGATGTGACTTCCAACTGATTTAAATGATATTTTTAACCACGAGCATTGGAAGGACTCTCGGTGCTATTTTCGCGATGCCTGCTACTGCATCTCGTGAAGTTGGTAACTCGGGCCGATCGCTAGGTGACGCTTTGAGAGTAAATGACGAATGTTGTATTCCGCTCGCCTGCTCTAGAGGAAACTAAAAATTTACGTGAAGGGGCATTCGGCGCCAGGAAAATGCGATAGAATGCGATTTACTCCAGGAACGTTGGTTGGTTATCTCTGTTCACCTTGGGTCTGAGGTGTCAGTAAAGTCTCGGGAATGACTACTACATTAGAGTGAGCGGATCTAATTCAAAGGGAACATAAGTAGCTACACCGGAAATGTTAGTATTAAATTACTCGGATTATGTACAGCAACCTCACCCAAGTAAGTGAGTCACAGACTTAATATTAACATTGACCTCGCTAATCGTAGAATATCGGTCGGCCTCGTAAATTTCACGTAGTTTTACGTTCAAGTGAAGCTTTGGCTTCTGTGAAGAAATTTTTGATTTTCTGAATTCAATTTCATTGCTCTTACGACAGGAGATGTTGTTTATAGACTCCTTAGTAATATAAAAATCACTATACGACTAGCAACTAAGAACCTGATACCAATGTATTTCGATTGACGCTGCCCGTCGTGTTATGAAGATAGACGAGCTTTGGATTTACGAACTGTGTATATGTTAGAAGTTGAAGTTTCCCTCTTTTATTGAGAGAGAACGACATTTCAGCTACGTAGCTGTTCTGCCATTTTTTCATTGTTTGTTTAAGGCGCTGCAAGCGCATGTAATTGTTGCAGCTTTAGTGTTATAGTTTAGATAGATGAGTGTTCCCTCTGCCCCTACTTTTCTATAGATTGTCTAGTCCACTTTTTGACAGGATTATGCAGCAATTCCCGCGAACCTCCCAGTCCAGACCCAATCCCAATACTGTTCGATGTGCCTCCTGCTGGGAACTCCTTAGTCTCTCTTGCACATCATCTCTTTGCGAACCAGGGCTAATGATAATTACGTAAGTACAAGGGTACGATGGTGCCGATGTTAGAAGTTCACCTGATAGTGGTTTCAATTGTTGTAATTGCACTGTTTTTGGTTTGTAGGGAATTTAAAAGTTCACATTTTCTATAAACGTATGATGTAAAGTGAACCAGTAATTCTTACGAGTCCCAGTTTTAATCGTGTTTTTCCTGCAGATTTTATGGAAAATACATTTTTCTTAAAATAGGAGTTGCTCGCAAGTTTTGTTATCCGATACATTTTTGTCATATTTAAGTATAGTCGAGCACGCAAGTTCAGGAAGTAAAATTGCAAACTCCATTCTATGAATTTTGAAATGAATTTTAAAGAGAAACATTTATCCAAAGGAACTTCGTAAAAATTTTTTACCCGAATTGGCAAAATGTAAAACGAAATTTAATAGATACTTCCAAACAAAAACGCTGTATCCTTCAGCTCGTATAACTGCTCATTATTCACGTAAAGCACTTCATCTAACAACAAATGAAAGCGGCACATTCAATAGAACCTATTCAAAGAGTTTTTTACATGAAAATTATAAAAAATTGTAAAACTAATCCAGGAACATCTGATTTAAAACAGATATGAAAACTTTCGCATATTGGTAATTTTTTAATATATAATAGACATAGACTCTGCATGCCTTTCAAAGACGAATGTAACTTACACAATTCCATAATTCGAAGGTTATGATTACCAGAAGAGGAATCTTAAATTTTGTTTTAAAACAGTTGATGCACAAAAAACTTCCGATGTTGTGTATGACGTACGATGATATCGTGTGATGCGTTAAGTAAGTAGAATCCAATAATGGATGAAAGTCCGGCAGACTTTACGACCTCTTATGTAAGTTCTCAGTGATAAAACAGATGTACTGAGCACTCCTATGTTATTTGGACGATTACGATAAAATTACACGTTGCTTTCTATGACTCAACGCTGTCTCACTCACAGTCTACAGACTCACAAAAAGCCTTGGTGTATGCTTTTCTGTCTATCGAATCAATTTACACAATTGCAGTATATCCCGTTCCCATACAATCACATTCATTTATTAACAGAGCATTTAAATGAACTTTTACAACATGAACTTCAACAATTCCAGTTTTTCTCTCTGCAGCATTCTTTCTGGTATCAAATGATATTAATACCCAAAAAATTTAAAATTGAATCCAAACATTAGGTTATTATGGGTACTTGAGCTTCTTTGATATGATTTTTGTTCATACAAGTTTTATGGGTAGCGTTTTGTTCTTTCTGTGCGAACGTCAATGAAATAAAAACTCGCAATCTTAATGTAGTCTTCTTTCTCTGTAATAATACCGAGATGTTACGTAATTAGCGAACAGATTTGCAGGGTACGTGACAGTGGAAATAAAATTTTTTCTTTCTCTGTTTCCTCGTTTTTCGTCTGATTTCCATCTTCTTTCGTCCATCTCATGATTTCCATCTTAGGCACAAATAAAAGCTTATGCCCCGTAGGCTTAAACAGTTATAGCAGCCACGAGGATCACATCCACCATGCCACGAGAAGTTTAAGCTGTCGCAATTGCAACGGAAAAACATGTGTTGATCAGGTGAAAAATATTCTGTCATATACCATCAATTTTCCCACAACTTGAGATCTTTACACAGACCAAGGAAAAATACAATTACTGACAGGTGAGAAATTTACAATCTGATCCTATTTATTATTATTGATTTTTAATCTTCGATGCAAATCCTGGCATTTTCCCCTGCTTGTTTGAGATATCAAAGGGTATTTTTTTCATTTAGTTTCTTCTTTAGCCATTTTTTTGCAGCATGCAACCGCACAGCTTGTGAGTTCAATTAAAATTGTAGTCGCAATTCATAATCTTTTAGAAGCCGATGCTTTTCCTTATCTTTACTCGTCGATTCCCTCATCATTTACGACAGCACCGACAGCGTCTTCCTTCACGTCTTCGGTGTTAATCATCGATTCGCCTGTGTTCGGCCAACAGAAGCCGATCGGATTTCTGCACATACTCAGTTTTCTAGTCTATTTTCACTAGCCGGAGGTTTGGAGAAAACATATGTTTTGAGTCCCTGGCAAAATTAACCTAGATGTGAGTATGTATACTTATTTTTTTTTTTCTCAAATACCTCTCTAATTTTGCTACCACCTCTTCACCTATTTTATATTAGTATAGTGTTAGAAGATATGCTCTTTTCAAATTTTGAATTGAAATTCAACTGCCCTTTGGTGTGCAAATCTTCCAACTTCATTGTCTAACACTCATTTTCATTCCCATGTTGAGCTATAGCGAAATAATGGTTCAAATAATTTTGGTATCGGTGGTAATTGGTCGGATTGCAAATTCTTGACCAGAAAACAAAAATTCTAACGGTTTGCGTTATTAATCCTCTGGCTTCGGTTCTGAATGGTTCGAACTGGCTGCTTTACGAACACTGATGATACGAGCTGAGGAAGCGTGAGCAGCTACCGCTAGTTCACTTTGATTTCATGCAGTTGTACTAAAAAGAAAATATTCAATATCTTTTGTTCTACTGTTACCTCTTGTTTAAGGACTGATATTGGCAGCAGAAGTTCCTTCTCTTGCTCCCAATAGGAATACAACTCGAATTAACTTTGTATTTTCTCTAACTATTACGGTTGTCTTTGAGGAATGCTAAATGTAGAGTTTTCCAATCTAAACAATATCCTGAATTTCATACCGCAAAGCTTTTGGTGATTAGAGAGCAGTAGCGGAATATGTACCCACCATCAAAGTATATTTCCGGGGGTGATCTGACTTTAATTTCACATCGCAAAATTTTTCGGTGGTCGCAGAACAGTTGCCTAATCTGCCATTCAAATATACATTTGAAAATTATGTGATCTATTCTGAACAAAATTTTACGAGGGAACTAATAACCCAGCGAATGATCCAGTGGTGCTACCAACCGCATGCAAGAGACGAGGGTTGCACAGCACACCGGCGTCGTGCCTGGTTTTCAATCTCGCGTTGTCAAACGCTTGAATCTCTGTACTTTATGCTACGAAAGTAACAAAAGTACCCAATTTAAAACTTGAATTATTTCAATTAATTTTATACAACGTGGTGAAGTCTTTGTTTATTCGTAAATTGAACCCTCTGTGTGACATGCAGATTATAAATTATAGAGAATGTGAACCGCTTGCCAATTTTTAATTCGCATTTTCACTGTTATTATGATTTTAATTTTGTTTTTAGCGTAATTGATTCTATCTTTATATAGAACTTCAATGTCTTTTTCGTAAAAATGTTTTGTACTGACTCCGTACTACGGGTCTTTCAGCCCAAATGTCCAAAGATAACATGTTTTCCTTCAATTATGTGCTTCATACTCTATCATGAACACCAATTTTACCGAGATGGTTTGTTTAGTTTTGTTTTATATTTTACGTATTTCTCTGAAAAATATATCTGATAACCGAAAAATTTCCCGCCGCTATTACTTTCTGTGAATTTGGTGCGCAAATGAGTTATTTGGCTTAAAAATTTTCTTGTCTTCAGTTTGAGGTACTGAGAAACTAGGTCAAAAGACTTGTTTATCCGGCCTATGTGTCTAGACGGCTCTAATTTGTGCCGCCACTCTGCGCAATCACCGCGCTAACTCGCTTACAGTAGACAGTGGTTCATGTTAGCAGTTGAGATGGCATGAATTCAAATGCCTGATATCAATCAGGAAATTATCAGGGACCGGACTTATGAACATTTCACGTTGTAGTGATGCAGCAGGCAGCAACAGCCCACCTGTCTACTTCGTTCTCTGAATGCTGATTTTTCTGCGCAAACTTGATGTTTTTTCTTAGTTATGCTGAAAACACACCATTTAGCAGTCCTGTAAATTTTCCTGGGGCTTTGTAGCAGAATTTTATTTTTAAAGAGCTCAAATTGCGGATTTTGCTCTGAAAGAAAAAATCAGTGCGTAGGATAGCCAAGTCAACGGGTTAACTTTCACCTACTGCCAGCTGCACCACCATTACAAAATTAAATGTTCGAAAATCTAACCCTGGTTTTTATAAATTATTATATAAATTATATTATATAATTATAAATTAGCTATAGCTGATTTCCACGAATCAGTCCTTTGAACAGGCGACCTAGGGCTTAATGGAAATAATCAGGGCTACAGAACTTGTCAGAATACATAAAACAATGGAAAAAATTGCACTCAGATGTTCACAGGGCAAAACCTATTTTTTTGCTGTTAATACATGGACTTCATTACAATGTCCTGAGTTTGCGTATCAGGAAAAAATTTGTGACTCGAGCTTTTCGAATGAACCAGAAAATTTTAGCCAAGGCGATCTTCATTGCCCTTTCAGTTGGCAAACACAAACCATGACCACATGTTCTATAAGAAGATTTAACTTCGTTGCAGTGGTGTAGGAACAAACGTGTTAAGGTTTTTATCAATTTCAACTGATTATCAATAATCAAATTCGGCTCAAATATTCATTGAGAGCTCAAATGTTCCAAATGTAACTTGAGAGGCTCTTCGTCTATGTGCATTGAATCTAACCATCATTAAACATAAAAAAAACGAAATATTTTGCGTTTGTAAGGCGTGTTATTTTTTTTGGTACTGGTGAGTTTCAAATTACATTTGAAAGACATGCAGGAATTTATTTACATTTTTTGTCATACTTCAGAAAAATATCGTTACCATGCTTTTCCTGGGTGATACTTAAAGTGTTTTTCGGTATTATATCGCTAGTTATTAGTGTGTGGCTCTACACGGATACATTAAGTTACACTTTCAGTTCATGTTTATTTGGGAAAGTTTACTTTTAACGAGAATTACGAAATTATTTTCCTCTTTATGACGGCAGTAATCCGTTTGTTAAATTTTACGTTCAACAGAAATAAAATTCTCAATTCAAAGATGTTTTTTAAGGAACTAGAAACTGTATATTGTCCATTGCAACTGAACTTTTGTCAAATGTTAGATTTTAGTTTGCTGTATTGTTTAGTAAAACAAAATTGTCCCTTATAAACATTCAGCAAAAAGTGAAAGTAATAATTTTAGGCAAAAAATTTTGGTACGAGACTTGTGGAAAACGTTAGGTTTTAAAAATAAGTGAATACAATTCTTTCCTTGAATGTATTATGTATTTTATTATTTAGTTTATGCTGATGAATGCCTTATGAGGTACTCAGCAGGTGCATTGCGCTTGCGACCACCCTATCATACGAGCGTGCGAATTTTAGCCATTCTCTTCAATAGGAATTGTTCATCGAAAGACTGACTTTTTCTAGTAACTTACGTGAATTGAAACCGATGAACGTGACGTAAAAATGATAACGACGTGTAAAAACATTACTTTGATCCAGATTTTCAATTTTTACTCAATCTAACCAAACATGAAAACGTCTGGATTTTTTTTCGCACTGGTTGGAAAAACTCCCAAAGAAATTTCGAATCATTGAATTCGTAAGAAATAAAAACTGTTGCAATCATTTCACAACCTGTGTGTCACTATAAGGTAGAATAAGACAGTGTGTGCAAGGTGAGAGAAGTAATATCAGCCATAATCACGTAATTCGTGAATATTACTCAAGAAATGAGGATAAAGACATCCTATGCCGTGCCCAAGACCGTTTAACCGTTTCATTATTCTTCAGTGATAAAAGTTGTTTATCACTGTTGTTGAAGTTCTTTTATGTTTGTTTCTTTTCTGCTCAAAATTTTCTTACGACGGGGAAACGAATGAATTTTTATTCCTTTTTCCCTAGAATTTGAAATTTTTCATTATTTGAATACGGATCACACCTCTTCGGAAAATAAAATATTTACTTTGTTTACTCAGCTGTTCATGTTATAACAATTATCAAGTTTTAATTGCCTATCATTGGCGCATAGTCTTGGCCAATAGAACTACCATCGCATTCGTTTGGAAAACTTGAAGAGACGGGTACTTTCATGTGGTGCCTCGCAGCATAATAACGTTTCGTTAATGCTATATCTCAAACATTGTACACACATCAGTTTTAACTTATGAAAATTATGCAAATTTCACAAACAACCACTCAATGAATGATAAATTTCTACAACAGCCGACATGCTACTTGAACTTTATTACCAGAATATGGTTTTAATTTCTTTTTCAATTGAGTCGGCTCTTTTCTAGCAATTTATCTATTTTTAACCTAACATTAAATGGAGGAACTACAGAAAATTATCAATACTAATGACACCTTGGGAAACTGTCTCGTTTCGTTACCTACGTTCTGACGAAACAGATGGAAATTTATTTGTAAATCTTAGTACGGGCACCACGACGGTGAATGAAATTATTAATTCATCGTTTATATTGTTGCATGGGAAGCTGAATTTCTTACTTATATTCATACTGCGAACGTATTCATCAAAACGCGAGTCACTGAGATTGTCTCACAAATTGTACACTAGGTAAAATTTAAGGCTTTATTTGACTGTTATTAGCGTACATTGATTTTAATTAAGTACAAATAATGGTGAGTGTTTTCAAAGTCAAGTCCAGGCACATGCCAGTGCAGAGGGCATACATGGTTATCACTTGCTCTACATTTCCTATGGTTGCTGAAAGGTTACTTTATAATTTCTGTTGATGGTCCTTCTCGGGGTTACATTTTAATTTGAACAAGCTCAGTCATGATATACTTTACTACAATGTCCATAGATATGCATGTATTCTCTTTTATATTTAAAAATAAACATTGGGATTGTTTCAGGACGCGCATTCTAGTTTTCCCTGTCACAAACACATCTAACCATTGCTTGGCTTTTCTTCAAGTTTTACTTTGATGTCTAAAATTCTCAAGACGAAATTTTAGGATTTTGAAGCGCGTTATTTTGTGCACGACATAACACCCACAAAATTTCGACGTATACTCGCAATTCGCTATGTATTTCCATAAAAACTCAGCGAAGCGCTTCATTTTCGGCGTTGCCGAATTATACCTATAGTTCTCAGTCGAACTACGCAACCCTAGGTGCTTTCACAGTAAGTTGAAATTTATTTGCTTATTAAAACGGCTGATGTACTAAAATTAATACTTCTCAATTTCTGTCATTCTATATTAACGCTTAATAACCTTAAAATGCTCGAAAATTATTTTGACAAATATACATTAACGGTACAATACTGCTGAACGCCTTCAGTATTTACATAATTCAGAGTGGTTGAATTTTTTTGCAGTGACTTCTCCATGTACATGCGATACTGTTCTTATCTCCTTAAATTCGACATTATTCTTGATATAATCACACTCGCATCATCTTGCTCTTAAAACAATATTTGATTCAATAGAGAAAGCTAGAACTGCACAATATGTCGGAAGTGCGATGCAAAGAAATATAAAATCAATAAAATAGATTAGTTCGTTTGAAAACATTGTAGAATATAGCTTCGTGCTCATTTTTGTAAGAAATTGTGTTAATTCACATAGTTTAGACATAATCGTTGCAATTCACATGTACTTCTTCTTCTGGAGGCAGTGGAATTTATGTGAGACTCCATTATACCAAATGTTAATTTTTGGTTCGTCACTGTTTTATGAAAGTCAGAGTGAAATAAGTGCAGATCTTTATTAACGTTGAGTGATAATGTGTTGCAAGCTTAATTTCGTCACTGCAGCCTGAGTGAGTTGTTCGCGTTTCGTAGCTATTGCATCTTTTCTTCCCGACGCAGCGCGAGGGGCTGCGGAGAGGCGCTATGCCTTCATCTGATCACACAGCGGAGATTCAGGGTATCGTTTAAATCTTGAACTTCATAATACATTATCTGACCAAATGAATATTCAAGGGAATTTTATTTCCCTCTCTTAAATTTAAGTCCGAAAAGATCTATCTTCTCGCCTGGTGTTAGAACATCGCATTCCTGGGTGAGAAAAATAAACGAATCGAAAGGCTTCTAGGGCCTGTCATTACGAGTTCAATTTTTAACTACATTAGCTAAAATAACAAAATACTAGCTAGATATAAAAAAATAAAAAAGTTTCAGAAAGTAGATTGTCGAAACATTTGAGTTGTAAAAACATAAATGAAAGTTTGAGGTGTTTAAGTTCAAGAACTGAAATGTATAATTATGAATGATTTGATAGGAAACACTTCCCCCAAATTTCGGATCATTCCTCTTATGGTATGATAAATTGAAGATAACGATCATTTGCTAAACACATGCAGAGTTAATCTGGGAATATGTGGATAAAAGTTAATCATGAATCCTAATCCTCGATACGAGCAGCGGAAGCCGTGTGCATACAGTGTATGTACTACGCCCAACACTAAATAAGGAACAATTCCACATTTACTTTTTTGCTATATCAAGTGATGCTTTTATTTAGCAGTAAATTATTTTTAACACCTAAGCCACGTTTAGCTCACGCGCAAAGCCTACACTCATCGAGAGGAACAAATGCGACAAGTTTTCTCTATGAAAAAAAAAAATAGGAAATTCCGTCTTGTCGCTTTCATTGTAAGCGTCTATGACCACAGCTCGCGCTTTTATTTTGGTGCACAAGTTGATGATGTGAAATTTGTATGTTTTTCTCCTTGAATAATTTAAAAATATAATTCGATAATTTATAGTTTGAAATGTATTGTAAAGAAATAATATTAAATTCTAAAATTTGAGTTAATGTAGTATGACGAAATCTACGTTTGTTGAAGTATCAGTAATTATTGTGGAAAGACATGTTTTGAAGTCTCTGAGGAAAACGTACTTTGAACTTTTAGTGTCAATGCATTATTTTGCATTCATTTTTCTTCATCATTCTTAACTCATTTTAGAAAACAATGCTCGGAACCGTAGGACTTGATCCAAGCAAATCAGAATGAAAGCGACAACAGTATAACCCGCATGAACGCAAAAATCATGTCTGTACTGCTCAAACTTGGACCGTTTTGCCTTCTACGTGAAAATAAAAGAGTCAAAATGTTCTAATTAGCATTTGAAAACTCTTCACCCAATTGTTGTTGTAACAAATTTCAAGATGCCAGTGAAGCCAGGATGTTTTTCATGAACCGAGACTTGCTCTAGCAAGTTCATAAATCATTACCTATGAAACCCATTAAAGCTTGCTGTACTGTGTGGTTGCCATGGTTGGTCGCTACCAGGATTGAAACCAGTATGTGCGGAAGAAGATATTTTGTCCTCTTTTTGGCATCGTCAAGAAAATAACATGCTATGTACAAACGTAAAAAGACGATTTGGAAACACGTAATAGAAGTATAAATATTAAATAACTTCCCAAGTAGACGATAAAAATAAAAAAAAAAATCTGCCATAGGAATAAACTCCTTGTAGATCGTCTCAATGGGTATGAAGAAAATTAAACGCTGAGATTAATCTCTTCCCTCTCCTGGAAGGAAAAATAAATTATAATTAAAAAATCAAGGTAAGATAAAGAGAATAGACTTGGAATCACGGTGTCCCTTTCGTACTGATTGTACCAGTGAACAGCGAGAATGGGACGTGTCCGTCCGAGAGACTGATAGCAGATTCCGAATGTCGTGCCGCCCTCGAATTTAATTTTCTTCAGGAGAAAGAGGCTGCGAAAACGAAAAAGAATGCTTCTAATAAGCAATAGTAGGATGGATATACCAAATGGTATCAATCCAGAAGAACTGGCTACTAATTACTTTCAGTATAAGTTAAAAAAGATTTCTGTCATTTAGGAATATTTGTAACCTAAAAAGTTAAATTACGGGTTATGACTGCACTCTCCCAGTTAAATCCCAGGCTTGCCACTCAATGTGAGAAATAATAACGGCGCAGATCCTCAGGAGAAAACAATGCAAACAAATGAAAACGCTGTGATAACTTTATTAAAGTAAAAATTGAATGATGTGGTAAAGGCATAGGAAAAACTATAATCTTTAACAAAAGCATGTACTAATACCAGGTGCTTACAAAGCACATACATGGAAATTTAATAGTTTTCGACGAAGAAAATTTTCAAAAAAATAGTAGTGTGATAGTTAATTGACAAACAAAGCTTGAAAAGCTACCTACTGGGCGTGTACTCATCGTGAAATATACGAATATATACAATAGTTAGAAAAATTATCTTGCTAATTCTTCCAAGGAGATGTTGGACACAAAAGTGAATTTACTCCTCAATTTTTAAAAATTAGATATTTGTTATTGTTGAAGCAGAACATATCAGGACAATAAAAAATAAGTAAGGTTCTAATTATCGAAAAAATATGATTTGTTGTTGGATAAAATTTTTTCAGTAAGGAAAAGTGAGGTCAGCGTGAGATAAGTGATTTTCACCACCTCGCTTGTAGTTCGACGATATCACGTTCCGGTTTCACGGCTACGGTCCGTGCTTTGTGATGCAGCTCAGCTCAGTTATCGTGCGCTCTCCTCTATTCCTGCGCGTTGTTTTTCTCACGCTGACCTCCTAAAGTGATGGATTGGAGACAAGCATGAAGACATATATCCTAAAGTGTATCCTGTCAACCTCACTCACCCATCTAGTAGAGGGGCAAAATTAATTTTACTATCTATGAGATAGCACACATTCAAAGAACGTCCTAAAGATCTTCATGAAGAAAGCAGAGAAACTTTCATTTCATTAAAACCAAAGTACAAATCAAAAGTGCTACTGAGTTGATTCGAGTGAAACTTGCACTAAAACGCTTCTTCAATTTCTACTAAGGTTTTCAAGTGCCAAGAGTTGTGCAAACATAAGATTTGGTAACAGTTGCCTTTTAAAGTTCTATAGTTTAAATTTTTATTTGAAATTAGGCTTCTCCGACACACACCAAAACAAGATATATATTTTTAATTCAAGTTGCCCAAGTTCATGTTTTGCTTTCACCATTCGACAAAAGAATGATTTTAAAAATAATTTCTTACTTAAAAAAATATTTATGGGAAATCTGGGAAATTTTCCGAGTTGAAATCAAATTCGTAGATGGCATCATCTAATTTAATTTTGATTCTGAAATCAAAGGTTCCTTGAAAAAAAGTTTAATTCTGGCATATGAAACACCAAAACAGTTAACGGATCATTTTGAAGGAAGAAAATGGTATGCAAAAATGTTGTATAAAAGTTGTCAGCACAAAAATAGCTGCCGATTCAGAAAATCACACGTCTCTTCTTCCTGGCTTGAGTGTTTACAACTGCAACAAAATATGGAGGAGAAAAAAGCTTGACAATTATTGCCTGAGAGTTTGTTCTACTAATCTTCGGAGCCATTCAGTGCGATATTTTTTTTAAATACTTTTGAGTATTGTTGTGTTGAGCATGCCAAATGCACATGAAATCCTATCAAGTGAGGTCCAGAGCGACTTCAGTGACCTCAGTGAACCAATGCAATTGTGGTACACACTTTTATTTCAGTGTGCTGTTTTGGTGATATTTTTTTGCAGCAGTTCAGGCGCATCTGTGAGGAAAAAATCCCGCTTAGATCTCCAAAGCTATTATTTGTTTCCGTATTTTCTGAACATAAAACGCCTGTAATATTAAATTGACAGTTCTAGCAAATAGGAGCACTGCGAGTAATGGATCATGAGGGAAAATTTAAAACAGATTAATTTTTTCCAATGTAATTAAGTTATTGAGTAATTTGGATGATAACTTACTACTGAAAAACTTATAACTTATTGCAGAAAATCCAAAGCTAATGGGCAAGGAAAGGAAACAACATGCAACAGACATGAATTGCGTGGAAGATGAAAGTCTCTTAGACAGGTTAAAAGATAGCAAGATATTAACAGGAATGAAATGACGTTGAAAGCAAGGTGCTCAGGCGGTTAACTTCTGACATGGCAGTTGTGCAGGAAGCAGAGAAGAACAAGCTTGCACTCGAGTACAACGCTCCCTTAACGGACCCCTCAGTACTGCTGATTAGTACAAGTATACTCTCCCATATTCTGAGCGAGAAGCAGCAGTATTATTGATGAAATTGTTACTCTGTTCAATACTTTGGTCTGCTACTACGCAGATTTGTGAGATCACCATTCAGCAGTGCTTCAAACGAACAAAAAAACATGGGACACAACCGATGTAGCTTTCTTTGACAAATTAAAAATATAGAATTTTCTTTTTAGTACACCCTCAGAACCTCATTTTATTCAATGGGTAAATTTGTTCGTAATAGAATGTACTCTACCCACCCGTTACCAAACGTTCAGTTAGTTATGATGAAAATCCTCCAATTCTGCGATCATATTAGTGATAATTAATTACTCTCTTCTAGAAGTTATCTACAAAATTTTGGAAAAGTATCTTTTGCACGTTGTACTCGTGAAACATTTTCATTGTACTATCAAATTTATTAGGCTATGCTCCGAGTACATTTATTTTATACTAACAGTCAAAAACGATTAGAAAATGATAACAACTATTGTGAAGCGTTCAGAAAATAAAATGACCTAAATTTCAGATTTTTATTCATTTTTGTGAATAATTAGAGAAGAGGATGGCATGTCAGCTTCAAAAGAACAATGTTTGACTCAGCATTTGCCAAAAGTTCGAATACGTTACAAAGTTATCTGTTATGATTTATCGTAAATAAAATTACTAATTCTATTCCTTCATGCCTAACTATTATAATCTTCGAACTAATTTTAGCTTTTTCTTCTTTTGATCCCATCATCACGGTGTCCAAAAAGTTTTATGAAACTTACAGGGATCATTATTTTTCATCGTGCCAATGGATATTCATAGTGAATTACGAACCAGTGAATATCGCTATCAGTAATGGTTACGCTTTTCCCTGTAAAATCCAAGTATGCTCAATTGAATAACCGCTCTAAATATCATACACTTGACCAGCTTCCTACGTGCTTCACGAAGGTCGCAGCTGTTGGTTGCACTCTTCCGGGATCCGCTCTAAAGCGTCAGGACTCGTTGCAAGGACAGGGCTGGAAGCACCGTTGCGCTCGAGGCGACAGCCGCGGACTTGTCAGGCCACCTCGACCGAGCAGTAACCTGAGATAATCACTCCGTTACTCTCCTGTGCTCCTCCATTGCATACGCAAGTACGGTTTGGAATCCATTTAATATGAAGGACATCAACTGAATGTGTCGGTTACAAAGCTCGGTCAGGTCCGAACAAGTTTTTTACTGAAAACGTCGAAGTCTATGTTATTACATTGTGATAAAAGAGTGCAATGAACGCAAAAATTCAGTCAACTAGCTGAACGATTTTGATGAAGTAATTATTTAAGATTATATTTAATTCCTCAAGATCTTTTTTCCAATTTATGTTGGTACAGAGAAGTCTGATATCAGGTGATCTGAGGAATCAGAGACTGATTTGGAGTTTATACGCTAACGCAGAAACACAGATAGGACTGAGTCTGAAATTTTCGCAAAAGGGGAAAAATATTACAATTCATCACAGGGTAACTGTATCATTCAAACGAAATAATTATATCTACAGATGCCATGAAAAGACTTACGCTACTCGTATATACTACGTAGAGTGCGCAGCGCTAGACAACATATTAATTATTATCAGCAAGCTCACGATGCGGTGTTTTAGCCTACCAAAACTTAACGAGCTCGAAATATTTGCGGTAGAATTGAGAGCTGATATTGTTATATTCCTTTGACATACTTCAATAACAACTTAAACACTGAGAGTTAAGAATCACTCCCCAATTACCCTTAACCAGATGCAACAGATAGATATAGTAGCATAATGTGGTGGAATTTTGAGCATAGCGTTTGGAATACAAAGAAAAATTGCTCATGTGTGTTTGAACGCCTAAAATTTTCTTCGTAGTTTTCACGTGTCTGTGCTGATATCATTGGTGTAAAATTAAGGGGGTCCTCCCGTCAAAACTGAGTTTTGATCCGATTGGTCTGAAATTTGGCCAGTATATGTATTGTGGAACGAAAAACATATTTTATTCGAGAAGTTTTTTATTTATGCCTTAGTTTTTCCAAAAAATTTGAAATATTAGTTTTTTCAGTCATTTTATACATATTTTAAAAGTATAGAAGTCAAAAAGTTTTTATGCTAGGAAGAAAACAAAGACAGTTTTGGAATCCTTGGAACATTTCTAACAAAAATAAGGTCGGGGATTTTGTATTTGAATCTTTTTTATTTTATATATGCGATATTTTACCACAATATTCAAAGTAGAACGAATTTTTGGTTTTGAACTATGATAAAAAAAATAAATGTACGAATGGAAAAAATAAGACCTTATTTTTGTTCTTAATGTTCCAAGGATTCTAAAACTGTCTTTGTTTTCTTCCTGGCATAAAAACTCAATGACTTCTATTCTTTTGAATGTTGAAAATAAGTAACTTTTCACTACAGGCCAAAAACAACAGTTTTTGTTGAAGTGTAACATAATGAAAATTTATGTAATTGAATGCTGTTTTCATTTTTATTTCGATAATCTCCATGCATAACTTCATATTCACACTGTAAATTGTAATTTCCATGAAAAAAAAGAAAAATCAATTTTACTTATTTCATAAAAATTATGAAATTTTTTGTTTTCAGTCTGAGTCCTATTAAATATGACTATAATATGTAACTTTTGAGAAGAAACACAATTTCTTCTATACATTTTTTTGATTCAGGCCATAGTTTTTGAAAAAATAGACATTGGTTTTTAGTCCATTGGTATTGCTATTTCAAAAGAATAGAACTCATTGAGTTTTTATGCTAGAACAAAAACAAAGACAGTTTTAGAATTCTCGAAACATATCTAACAAAAGTGCATTCGAAAATTTTCCATTTCTTCTTTTGTTTCATTTTTTATATAGGGTCGAAAGTTAAAGATTTTTGTCCCCTTACCCCCCCTGGGGAGGGGAGATCTATTGTCCGTAGCGCCATAAAATTTTAGGACCTAATAGTCCACCACCTAAAGGTCCTTTTCCAACAAAAACATGAAAAATGACCATCGGAGAGAAAAGGGGCCTTGGAGGACCCCTTAAACTCAAAATGGTCAAACATGTTGAAAATAACTTTGAAACTTCGAGCTACATTTTTAACTTGATACACACTGTATACTCAAAATTAAAATCACCCTATAAATGTAGAATGCTAACTTACTTCGACGCTTGATATTATAATTTAGTTCCATTAACAAGACTCGGTCACGTCATTTCATGACGGAGCTACGTTAATAGCTTTTAATTTCCCAGTGCTTTCATCAACGTAATTTTTCTGTGGTGCGGTCAAATATTTTTCCCCAAAGGCTATTGCTCGTCATAAATTTTAGTCTATTTTCTATTGACTGAATTTATTTTCACAATAGGAATCAATATAGATACAGTTCATGAAGTCTTAAAATATATTTCAATTAGCTTGGAACATTATGGAGCATATTCTTAACATTCACCAATTTTAGTAGAATTGCAACTTACCGTTCTTAACTAGTTCACCACCTATGGCTCTTGGTATTCATAAAAGCTCAAGTCTGGACAATATCGGGCCTCAGGTGCTCTACTACGTACAATGCTGCTGTGTAAGTTCTCTGCTACAAATTGACTGAACGTCTATATTTCCAAGTAAGGAATGCGTTCCATTATTTTCAGTAGTTGTCTGAGCTAAATCTCATTCATTTTATGTTTCTTTCAAAACAAGCATCACTATACCTATGAAAAAAATGGAAGAGCCACAAGAAGTTCTTGGATAAATCACGAACACAATCGCAAATGGCTCACAGTGCATCACGATGCTGGCATTGTGTCAAACATTGTACTGAATAATTTACGCTCTCCAAATCGTTTCTTACGTATACACCAGCTGATGTCAGAATGTTGAAAAACATTTCTCAAGCTTTCTGTTTCAGAATTATTCGATTGATGTTTGATTAATGCCGCCCCATATCGAGCACTATGACAGTTTTAACTTGGACTCTCCATTGGATATAATTTTCTTTGATAGTGATGTTCAATTCTTATCATCATTTTCAATTTTTTTTTATTTCAATTCATACCCTCAGTACACTTATTCATTTCAAAAACTTTTCGAGTAAACCAAACAGGGAATGCGTTTTCGATGCTACTGTGCCTTCACGCTGGAAATATTTAATTGAAAGCGAGCCAAAGGGATTGTTATTTACACGAGGATCGAACGTTTTATACGTGTAAGAGCTGCCTGCTACTGCAAATCGTTTGAATCACAGAACTGCCGGTACTGACTTTTTGAGCTTATTTCTAGTTTCAACTTAAATTTATCGTAAAGTGTCATGTGTGAGAACAAATTATTCAGCTAAAATCTAGCTAAATTTTTCTAAGTGCGTTGGAATTCATCATTGACCTAATCAACAAACATGCTGCATATTTTTTAAACGTTTCGATTAGAATTTAACATAAAAATCGTAATAAGACTTGTACAGTCGGTACCGCAGTTGCATTGTAATCTGGTAAAATACGGTGCGCATCCAGTTACAGACAAATTAATTTTATTATAATTGGCAAATCTAATGAGATGACAAATGTTTTGCGTTTCCTAAATTCTTCATAATTATCTTGTTTTATATATATAAATGCAAGTGAACCCATGGATAAAATTCTTCCTACTCCTGTTTACAGTGTTTCACTACAATACGCGTGTCCTGTGTAAAACCATTAAGTGCTCCGCTGTCTCCACTGAAATGCGATTACACATTCAATAAATTTATTTTATGTGATGAAGCAATTTATTTATGTCTAGCTAAACTTTTCTTCAATATGTAAATCAATTATGTGATCTGTGCCTTGGAAAGCCTAAAGTATTTTAGCCTCCTGCACACCGCCCGAGGACACGATATTACAAGATTGGCGCTATTTAGTCTTGCTTTTTATTTATCAGTGAGTATGGCTTTTATTTGTAAATGCTTGTACTTGTACTGATGCATGCAAAATGCTTGAATCAGGAGCATATTTGAAAACAGCCATTCGTAGCACACAACTGTGTCAAATGCTCGCCCGTGTCGCTAGAATTTCTGCCAGCAATCGCAGAAGTGACCAGTGAAATTTCAGGGAGAGTGCCGGAGGTGATTGACAATTACGTCTCCCATAACCTTTGCGGCTTAGAGACAACGGTGACAAGACAGGACAAGCGCAGCCGAGCACAGGGAGTTATTAAACAGCTTTCTAGAGATGACTGGCTGGTCAGGGGATAATCCGGCGCTTTTTGACTATAAGGAGGCTCGAGTTTTCTTCGACGTCATTAAAGCACATGCAAGTTGGTGGGCGACAGGTTTCCATTGTTTTTGTATAAACTATTTATTCGCCACCATAACTGTCGTTAAGCTTGCGTTATCAACATATCCCACGATGCCCATCAGAATTAATCTGTCTCTATACATATTTTTCACGAGTTTTTAACGTTTTGTTATTTCACATATTGAAATTTATCTATACCACACTTCCAAGACGTGGATGTTCCAAAAACGGCTGTTAATTACTGGCCCTTGGAGGCTCTCAAAAATTAATGCATAAAGTTTTTCCATTATTCGTAAATTCAAGACTGATTTAGAGACATATCTGCACAATTCCCAAGATTTTTTATTGGCGTTTTATGACTAGAGTGTAACTTTGGCTGCCTGAAATTAAATCATACCTACAGAAGTGCGGCTGGCATCTCACTTCGATAATTTAAATGGGAAGCCGTGCAAATTCTACTTTGAACATTCTTCACAATGATTAAGTTGATGTATCGTTTGAAAACGGGAAAAGAGCTCCTAGATTCGTCCGATCATTGACGCGAAATAACATAAACATTTTTCCCCTTTTGCGGGCATGCTTCATCTATGAAAATTCTAGCCCGTAATGATTCAATGACTAAGGCCTTTAGTTCTCAAATTTTCGAAAAAATATTAATGCATCCAAATTACATGATCAGTGTGAAGGAAAATTAGTCCAGGATTCATATTTGTGCGCTGCGCTGTTACACTGAATTCACTGTGTATTGCGATAAAAAACGTACTGCTCCGAAAGCTATTCCTAAATTGTACAGGGTATTTTTCAAACATGGGACCGAAAAGAATATTTAATATCTTCGATATTGATCAATAAATTAAAAAATTATGTACATGAAACCCTGAAAAATACAATTTTATTCTGTTTGCAGTTTAAATGTTATATTTTTCATGTGCCGCTCCCCTGAGTGCAGGCAAAAATCGGCCCGCTTAAGCAGGCTGTCCATTGCGGTGCTGGTGAGATCAGATTCAATTCTTTGTATTTCTTTCTTAATAAACGCCTTGAGTTAGTGTAGATTCTTTGGTTTTTCACGGTAAGCTCTTCTTTTTGAGGTATTTCCAAAATAAACAATTAAATGGCGGTTTGTCATAGGACCAAGCTAAATCTTGAGATAAATTTTCTCAGAAAATGCTGACGCAGAATGCTCATATTCTCATATTTGTATGGAGTGATGTCTCCTCATGCTGAAAATAGAGATTCGTAGTATTCATGTCATCCTCATGTATATAGTATTCACTTGTGGGATAAGAAAGGTCTCTGTCATCCTCATCCCTCTCTCCATTGACGGTAACGGTTTGACCGTTGCAATCCTCGAATGAATAGGGACCAGTGATACAGTTCCCCATAGAACTGCACTACACCGTGACCCTATCAGAATGAAGTGGATGTTCCGTGTTCTCCATCGTATTTTCAGTGGCCCAAAACCTAATGTTATGCTTATTCACACATCCCTTTAAGCTGAAGTGGACTTCATCTGACAAAATCAACCTTCCAAAAAATCTGAATTTTCATTATTCTCCTGAACTATCCACTCACACAAAAAAACAAGACGGTCAAAATATGGTTCTGACAATTTCTTGCAAACCTTAATTTTATACGGCTCCATTGATAAATTCTTCTTCAATATCTTCTGAGCTAAAGAATAGCTTACTTCCAATTGCTGAGATGAATATCTGACACTGATATTTGAGTTTGATTCCATAATTTGCTGTGCGTTTTCGATAGCGTCATTCAGAATAGCGCTGCGACGCCTTCGTTAAACTTTATACTGCTGGAATCGAAAAAACTGTAAACATATCTGTAAGTAATTTTCTTCGATGGTGAGGTAAACTCTTGATATTTCTTCTCGAAACTTCGCAGGGCCTTGATTATGCTCCTTCCTTGGTTGGAATAGGCAGTCGTTACGAACATGAGACTGTTTTGTCCAGCTAATCATTTTTGGGATAACGTTAAATAGTACGCATTTTCCATTCTAATGTGGTTTTTATGCTCAAACTGCGCATCTTGGTTACAAAGATATCCAATAAAATTAGTGTTGGTCAGGATTTTATAGATACTTTGTTTTTTAAAGTTCATTCTATAATAGAGGAGTTATTGAATATTTTTTAGACCCCATAGATGATAATCACCCAGGATATTTAAACTATTTAAGTTATACAATTTGAACAATTTAGTTTAAACAATTCAAACAATTTCGTTCAAACAATTTAAGCAATTTAGTTTAAACAATTCAAACAATTTATTTACCACAAGCGATACAGAAGTAGATTGTTTCTTAAGTCTAATACAATGGTCAAATTTGAACATAGCTACCTGTGGGCCAGAATGTGTTCAGCGACTTCTAGGGCATCCAACCATCAACGTTATTCTATGGGGTACAATAATGTTTAACTTAATTCACTTAAAATAGTTACGCATTAGACTGATCAATGAATTAGTTAACTCGATATTCGATGCTTCATTTTACAAAATAGTTTATATTGGCTAGATGTTAACAGTGTATTCTAGATACGATTTAAGAACAGACTGAAGATCAACGACATTAAACCATGACAAATTATCCCATCAGGATCAGTCATGTAGGAGACAAGATTTGACTCGGTTATCTGACATGACAAATATTATGGAAGGAAATGAGATTCAAGATTTATTTTGAATGCTTTGTAAGAATTACTTTCACGGATCTCCGCAGGGATTGAGTTTCAAGTTTTAGTTCCAACGATGAGGATACAGTGCTGTGACCGAGCTTTTGAACAATAAGGAAGAATGAAGTTACTTCTATTAAGGGTTAAATGATAGTGATGACCAGTTTGAGTAGTTAATAATTGTTTGAGGTTATTGTCGCTATCATTGGTCAATGTTTCATAAATGAAATTACAAATGGAGAGTTTGCAGAGATCCGTAAGTTCAAGTATTTGTAAACATTGGAATGAACTGTTTGTATGAGCATTATATTCTAGTCTCTTTACCGCTCTAATGGCTCTTTTTTGCAGAGTAAAAAGTATATTGGTTTCATTTTTATCAGATCCGTGCAATGCTTCTATTCCGTGTTGTAAGTATGGTGAAATGAGCGTTCGGCAAAATATTTGAAAAGCTTCATCGGGCAGGAAAGTTTTCACTTTATGGAGGATTCCGACGGATTTTGATTATTCAGTACTAATATGAGCGATGTGCTCTTTGAAAATTCAGATGCTCATACATTATGATGGCCAGGAACTTACATGAATTGGTGTCTTCGATATCACCTTCGCCAATTTTAATGCGTGGAAGAGATACATTTTTTTGTATGAGATTGTAATATATTTTGTTTTATCGATATTAAGGCATATTTTGTTAGTTTTAAGCCACAATGAAGCCTTATGGAGTTCGTTATTTATACTCTCTGCAATTAGAGCGGGTTTTTGGTTTGGAGAGACCGTAAAAAGCGTGCTGTCATCGGCAAAAAGTATGAATTTAAAAAAATTACGTAGAAATAATTTTATCATTGATAAAAATTAGAAATAGTAGAGGCCCAAGGACAGATCCTTGTGGAACTCCATGGCTAATTGTCTGTAGGTCCGATTTTGCATCGTCAATGAGAACATATTTCTTCCGATTCGTTAGATATGGTCTGAACCAATCATTAGCAACTCCTCGAAGGCCATAACAGAGGAGTTTTGAGAGTAACATGTTATTGTCCACACAATCGAATGCTTTTCGAAAGTCAAGAATTACAGAGAAAACAAGCTTTCATTCATCTATATTAGAATAAAGATATGGTAAATGATTTAATATAGCCTGTGTTGTTGATATTTTAGAGCGAAAACCAAATTGTTTATCACAGAAGAAAACACTTTTTTACACACAATATTCTCAAATACTTTGCTAATAATTGGTAGCACAGATATAGGTCTGTAATCAGTTCATTTCTCGGACAATAAGAATTTCCCCTTCCATGGTGAAATATGTAAGAAAACGGTCAACCTTATAGTATCCGGCGACTCAAACACACTTACCTTGTTTTGTTTTATCTCCAGTTTCATGGAATGGGATGAACTTAACATACATGTTAAGTTCCATTGATTGTTAAGTTCCCACTCAATCAGTTCCATTGATTGCTAGCGATCTGGAATTTTCTTTAACTGAACTGCTACAGTTTTCCGCCATTTTGATTTATGAATTTTTGTTCAGAACAAGGAACTTAAAAGCATATTAAATTTAGAATTCAAACATTAGTATAGTCAAGTACTGAAAAAAAAAAATCTTCAGAAATTGTTCGCTAAATTACCTGAGCAGAGGTGTGTATGCCTTATCATTTTTGAAAAAATAGTTCTTAGATGAAAAATGGTTGTGGGACCGTTGGTGTTAAGCAAATATTACTAGATAATCAATAGCAAAACACCCATTCTGAATACTCTTTCCGTTTGGGCATTACAGCCAGTGGAAACAGTTTCTACAGTTGCAGTAAAAACAGTCTGATGCTACGTAAAATTATAAATGTTTATACCTGTTAAAATCGTAATATATTGAGAAGCTGCAATTCCGAAATTTGTCATCTTTTACTTCATTCTTAAGCTCACGCAATGTATGAACAATTTTATTCTTCGTCAATGCTAGTGAAGTACACAAGCTCTGTTTTGGAGAAAGGAGTGTGGATGTTAACGAATATTTTTAACTTCGATTAAAATCTATTCATTCTATACACTCGTTGATCCAAATATTTTGGAAACTCTAACTAAGGGCACTACATTGATATCAGAGTACCCAGGAAATTTTTTCCTAAGGTGATGCCATATTACGGTAAAATAGAAAGAAAGCCCACTTTATTAAAAGCTTATCAAATGCAAACATATTTAATCCAAGTTAGGCTGGTAGCCATAGAAAAAGAACAACAAAAGGTCTAAAATTTTTCTACAGTCATTTTACTTCTTGTCAAGTGTGTTATTTGTGTATTGGATAATGTCGAGGAAGCGCATAATGGTCAATCAAGAAAACCTTAACATCATTCAGATGCAGAAATTTTCGACAACAAATGATGACGCTGGATGCTGGAGGTGAAGCTGGAGAAAGATTTGCATTGTTATTAATGACTTGCAAAACTCAATTTAAGTTGCTTCAAAAATGTTCCCCACAATATATTTGTGGAAAATGTTCTCTCGCAGCTCGAAACACTATTGCCTGTCATAAAATCTTATATTGAGGTTGTTTATCGTTCACTTTCCATGAGGATAAATTATTCGTTATATTAAGGACTACATTGGTCACATTAACGCCACCCATTTCGAAAATCACATGAAGTCTAATGAACAATTAATTGTACGATTACTTGTCCTTCGATGCATTGCAGATATTAACAGAAACCGGAGTTTTTATAGAAAATACAGGTTCAATTACACTTTGTGCGAAACACATCAAAGTGTTCTACAAAAAAGTTTGAAGATGATTGCATAGATCACTTTTTTGGTACAATCTGCTCTAAGATCAACGACGGCAACGTGAAGAATGTCTTTCAAACTCATGTTACCCGCAAAGGAATCATTTCCAAAACAGAGATTGGCCAAAATTCTAATACTCCCTTTTCAATTGTTTTGTGTTTCACACTTCTTTTGTTGTATCTTTGAATATTTTAACACTTATGTCGACTTATATTGAATTTTTTTTATTGTGTTGTAAAACGGGTGTGCACCTTCTCTCATTCAATGTCCACGCATACTTGTAGTGAAAGTAAACGTAATTCCGCGTTCGCTAGCAGCAAAACCCTGTCAGGGTTAGGGAGTCAGTAACCCTTCTAACACTAATGTCTACAATTTTTATGCTCGCTGGAGCATTTTTACGAGATCTCTAACAAAATGAAGGTCTCGGCCGTGCAATTGCGCTTTTCAAATCCAGCATACCAAATGCAACCCTGAAGTAGGGAGCAAGGCCGGACGACGCGTGACAGTGATCCGCCCCAACGCGACGTCAGTTGAAGCTTGAAGGTGTCGTTGACCAGCTGGGTCTCGAAAGCCGGAGTCATAGTCCCTAGATCCGGACCTTATACAGAACGCCTTTCAATTTTATCAAGTTAGCAATCGTGGTTTCTTGAGAGTAGGACGAAATTCTTTCTCACGCTCACAGTGCATTTTTTGACGGGAGTTCAATGTTGTTTTTCACCGTAAATTTTATTTAAACCTATTTTCACAGACGGCCGGTCATTGAGAAACGAAAAATATTTATATGTATATTATATTATATATAAAAATTACATATTATATGAATATATTATATATGTATGTTTTATATATATTTACGCGTTGGTTGGCTTGCACTAAAATGAAGCACAAAGCAGTAAATTGTGTGAAATTTTCATCATGATCTAAATTTTTTATAACGTAAATAGCAGTAAGGATGCCTAATTAGGAATTGCGCTGACTACAAGGAAATAATTCTAAAGAAAAGAGAGGTTTTATTGAGAAGGGAAGTGGGCAAGAAAAGTATTGAAATCGCAAGCGTCAAAGGAGTGCAAGCGTAGAAGGAGGGTTTGCGATCGAAAAGTGTAAGAATTGGAGATCGGAAATGCGGCGGTTTGAATACTTCCTACAACGTTCGAAAGTGAAAAAAATGCATGGAGCGTAGTAGCAGCAGTGGAGGATGGGCGGCAATTGGCACCGGGCAAATTTTCCGAGGAGAAGCTATCAACTAAATTAGCACGCTTATTTGTTCAGTTGATAGAATTATTAATCGTGGTATAACAGAAATTTGGATGATACCTAAATAGGATGGTTAATTACTTGCAAGTGTTCAGTTTAAAGATTTACGGTGAGACTTTGGTGAAGTGATTGATGAGACCGTTTAAGTTTCTGGCTTATGGTACTGCACAGAGTTATTGTTCAGTACCTTTGTGTAATGGGTGAAGTTATAAAGAGGCCGAAGAACTGTATGAAGTGCAATTGATGAGGTTTCCTATGTGTGGACGGGGAATTTAATTAACACCCACCACTTGCTGACGGTCAACTGTAGCACTAGCTTGGTCAGCTTACACTTCTTCGTGAAATAAAAGGAATTTTAAAACTGTGACGTTGTGAGAAATTTTAATAATTATTAGAATTTATGGCTATCAGTCACATTGATTAACCCACATTTTGCCAAATTTCTATAACAATTTTATTGCAGTCCACATGTAACTCCCACTCAATTTCTTCCTCATGGTTCCATGCGAGTATTTCTGATATTTAAAATTATTTTTCGTAATCAATGCTTTTTCATTATAACCTAATTAATTTACAGATATCTGAAGGGTTAAAACATCATAAAATATCATTCAATAATCATTACATATAATGTAACGACATTTCTTCATGGAATCAGAAAGTATTTTCTCGCTCAACAATCCAGTCATTGACGTCAAATTCTGAACTTGAATGAGCAGTCAAATTCACACGAAAATAGCGCGAGTTAGATAGTATCAAGTGCGCACGCATTTCATTGCGTTAATAAGATTTTCGTTCACATTTTTGATGCGGTTGAATAAAACTGAATAAAAATATAGCATTAATGGTCATAAATAATTACTTCCATATGAATGTTGAATAATTTTATTGGATGTAGTATTTAGGCATTGAAGTATCTGAAGGTGCGTCATTTGAATACTTGATGGAAAAGATGTTATTGCTGTTGAGTAAAGGGATTCTCTGTTTTTTCTCGCAGTGTTAACAATGAAAACGATATTTTACATCAGTAGAATATACTGAATTATCCTCACAACCTCCCTTATCGTTCAAGTTCCTACAAACGATGGAATGTTGGCTATTTCTCCTTCAGCGCTCCCTGGTTTTAGCACGAGGCTGCCCAATTCCAGAGGACAAATATTTATCGTGAGCGGAGTAGGCAAACCTAATTATTTCAGTCATACATTTTATGATCAGGCGCTTAACCTTTGCGTTTCGTAGATAGTTTGCGAGGAAGTTGTTTGTGTGCTTGTAATATTTTAAAAATAAGGACTCATATGCTTTCTCTTCTTTCAAAGGAGCTACAGCGAGTCATTTTCTCAATGACGATGTGTCCTGGATGTATTGTGCAAAATTTCCGCTCGCCGGCTTGGATTGCAACAATAATTTTCTTATTTATTAACGAGAAATTGTTCCTTAACATTAACTCTTAAATTGAACTCTTTAAGTGCGACGTGACCCGCCGGTGGTCACTGAGGGAATTTGCATAAAGCTGTTGACCGACCAGCAGTCACAAACTCAATTTCGATAAATGCTTAATGGAAACTAAGTGAAAAAGAGATCTATTTAATGTTCGTCATTTTCAAAGTGTCAATCTAAAATTTACTCTAATTTGAGTGGAATATTGAACTTCAGTTCAACTCACCGCACTTGACGTGTTAACAAGGCAAGTCGGTTGTATTGATAATTCGTCTCAAGGATTTTCACGCCGAAACATTGACTCACAGCTCAATTTTTATCATACTGTCAGGTCAGTGTGTTTCTTTTGTACGAACGAGAAAACTATTAATATTTCAAATGTACATACATGCATACATTTACCGGGCTTATCCTCCCTATGGGAGAGTAGCCGACAGCAGGCCACAATCACCACACTTAGTCACTAGGAGGCGAGAGAGGCAGCACAGGCCGCACCTGAACTGCCAGGATCAGCAGCAGCCCAGCACAACCACCTTCCACAGTCAGGCCCGACAGCCACAGCTGGTTTACCCCGACCGCTTCATTGAGTGCAGCCCCTCCCCCCGCACATGACAGGTCAACCCCATCACACGCGGGCAGCTTCCAGTAACGCGTCAAAAATAAAATTACCTCCTTATACACTGCCCCCACTCACTTCTGTCCGCAGCCATCCCTCTCGCCAAGTCCACAGTCTGACCCCTCTCATACAAAGCACGTCGCACCCCATCCATCCAACTCATCCGTGGTCTACCTCGCGCTCGAAGACGACTCACTTCCGACATATATGTCTTTTTCACCAGCCGCTCAAAATTCATTCTTTCAACATGCCCAAACCATCCAAGCACTCTTTCATACACTCGCCTGCTCAACTTTTTGATAACACCCGTCTGCCCCCTAACCAACTCATTCCTGATCCTATCTCTTCTAGTTACTCCATACATGCTCCTCAAACACTTCATCTCAAACACATCCAACTTCCTCCTCTCAGCTGCTCTCAACCCCCAGGACTCTGCTCCATACAACAAAACTGGCACAATCAAACTTTCATACAGTCCCCTCTTGGCATTCATACTCAAACTCCTGCATTCAAAAACTTTCCTCATTGCACCCAATGTCTTACAACCTTCACTCACTCGATGCTTCACTTCTACTTCCATACTATCCTTAACAGTCACATCCGACCCGAGGTACCTAAAATGCTCTACCTCCTCTACAACTTCCCCATTCAACCTCACATCCAAAGTTCCAAACACTCCACCTCTTGAACATCTCATCACCTTACTTTTATTCACATTTACCCTCAATTTCCGCCTTTCGCACACTCTACCAAACTCTGCAACCAGTCTCCTCAGTTTTTCCTCTGAATCAGCCACAAGCGCTGTATCATCTGCAAACAACAGCTGACACACTTCTCAATACATACCATTTCGTCTCACCAACTGCGCACCTTTTCCCAACACTCTGGCATTTACTTCTCTCACCACACCATCCATAAAAAAATTAAACAACCACGGCGACATCACACATCCCTGTCTCACACCTGTCACAAATGGGAACCATTCACTCACCTCATTCCCTACTCTCACACATATGCTCTGCTATCAATGTAGAAACTCTAGATCGCATTCAACAGTCTCCCACCCACTCCATACAAACTTACCACTTGCCATAGAGCCTCGCGATCCACTCTGTCATACGCCTTCTCTAGATCCATAAATGCCCAATATACATCCTTTCCCTTTAATAAGTATTTTTCATTCACCTGCCTCACAGCAAACATTTGATCCACACAACCTCTACCACACCTAAAACCACACTGTTCTTCAGCAAGCACACGATCCGTCAACACTCTCACTCATCCAATTAACACTCTTCCTTACAGCTTCCCAACGACACTCAGTAGACTTATAGCCCTAGAATTACTGCACTCATACCTGTCACCTTTCCCCTTGTACAACGGAACTACGCACGCGCTACTCCAATCAACCGGCACCTTACTAGCCTCGAAACACACATTTAATAAACGCACCAACCATTCTATAACCACATTTCCTCCTTTCTTTAGACATTCAACCGTGCAGCCATCCAAACCTGGACCTTTCCCATTTCTCATTTCATCCAACGCACATCTCACCTCTGCACTTCTTATTCGACTTCTATTCACTTCACCAAACACAGGCATTCTAACATCACTTCCAACAGCTACTACTCTCGCAATCCTATCATCCCTCACGTTCAGCAGTTCCTCAAAATACTCCGCCCATCTCTTTCTCACATCACAACTCTCCACTAGCAGCCTACCATTTGTATCCTTCACTCTTGCCTCATTCTCCACCTGACCCTTCCTGATTCTCTTCACTTCCTTCCAGAAAACCTTCCTTCTCTCCATGAAATCCCCTCCCAACTTCCTCCCCCATTCCTCATCCGCCGCCCTTTTCGCTCTCCTTACCATTCTTCGTACCTCTTTCTTCCTCTCCTTATACTCTTCAAAATTTTGCTGGTTGCCTCGTTGCAGCCACCTTTCGAACGCCCCCCGCTTTCTTTTCGCAGCCGCTCCTACTTCTCCGTTCCACCATTCACTCACCTTTCTAATCCCCCCTCCAACCTTCCTTACCCCACACACTTCCCTTGCACATTTTTCCACCGCATCTTGAAACAACTTCCATTCCCCTTCCACTCCACCCACCTCACTTTCCTTCACCCTCCCATACTCCATTTTCATCTTCTCCTGATACTCACACTCACGCTCAGAATCATGTAACTTGCTTACATTTAACACCTCCCTTCCACTCCTCCTTTTTACACCTCCCCACATTCCACTAACTCTCAGCTTTCCTTCCACCAAATAATGATCCGAAATCCCATTCATCTCACCACGGAACACATGCACATCGAGCAAACGACCCATCACTCCCCTGCTAACCAAAATATAATCCATCAATGCTCTCTCCTCTATCACACCTCCATTCGTCCTCACATATTTATACTTGTTTATACTTTTTTCTGAAACAAACTATTCCCAACCACTAACTCACTCTCCACACATAACCCCACCAAGAAATCCCCACTCTCATTCACCCCAGCTACTCCGTACTTACCAACAACACCATCCACCACCTCATCACCCACTCTTGCATTCAGGTCCCCCATCACCACAACTCTACAACCACTCCCCACTCTAGCCACACACTCGGACAATTTCTCCCAAAACTCCTCTCTCTCTTCCCCACTCCTCTCCGATCCCGGTCCGTACGCGCTCACAAACACCCATGACTCTTCCCCATTTCACTCGCACCCACATTATTCTTGATCACACCTCACCCCATTCAACTACTTTCTCTCTGATTCTTACACTCAATAATATAGCCACAACCTCTCTTGCATGTCCCCCACGTACTCCAGACACTCTCCCTCCCACACTCCCAAACATCAACTCACCACTACCCTTCAATTTCGTCTCACTCAAGGCCAGTACATCCATCTTCCGGCTTAACATCATTCTTCCGATCTCCTCCTTCTTACTCTCAGTTGCTCTACTTCCACACCCCCTTACATTCAAAGATCCTAGTACTAGGGTTTGAGTGGTCTTTCGACCTCTCTCACCCCCTTCATTGGCCTGCTGCCTCTCGGGAAAATCATTACAGAGAAGGGGATCCCCAGTCCCCTCGCTCCGTCCACTATAGTCGCCTCTTACGACACGCAGCGGACCATGGTGGGAGAATTCTAACCCCCCCCCACAGGGGGAAAATGTACAATCGATTAATCTGAAAAAATTATTTGTGTTCAATGCGGCTGTAGCCAGAAGTAGTTAGACTCAACGTCGTTCCTCACCTAAGGTGAAAAGTCACATGACTCCTTCGCTTCTTTCTATCGTTGATATTTTCTGTTACCCTCTTAAAAATTGGCCTAGTGCTACAGTATTGGTGCATTATCATTAGCGTGACTCAGGAGCGCAATGATGCAAACACCGTGTTCGCTTTCACTGCGATGTTCTTGCGCCATCTGCGCGACTCGGTAGTTATTTTGGTAGCGAGCTCCTCTGCACGGCACCAAACGGCGAACGACATGCGCTTCAATTGCGCGCGCGGGGCTTTTATTGCGCCCTGGCAACGAGGGAGCGAGAATTCCTTGCTCTAAAAGTTCGTAAAACTTCTGAACACCACTGTCGTGTCTTGTTTGATGTGTGTGGCAGTGTACTGTCGTTTAAAAAAATGAACACATTTTAAACAGGTATAACAATTTTTGAATGGATGAGTTTGTCTTTTGTTTCACATTTTTTTAAAAAACATATGAAGAGTTTTCTAAAATTCAGAAAACGGCAGTCCACACCATCATCGAAGTGCTTTTTGACTTCTGAAAATTTTTGTTTGGGAATCTGGGCTATCTTGAACGGACTTTCCAGTACTCAGTTATTTTGGTAGTTTTACATTGATTCATTAGTGAAATTTTTCTCATCTAAATACTCGATGTCATTTATGAGTGCACTCTCATTATTTTTTTTCAGGATAATCTTTGCTCAAACCACTCTTTTTCTTGTTGGGGGTGTGTGAGTTGCAAAACTCTTCTACTTTGAATGTGGGAAATTTAACGTGAAGTCTATTTCGATACTGTTCCTCATGTTTTTCACATACATTCGCTTCTACGGCTGACATAAAGGCACTTACTGCCTTCATTGACTTTTGGATTTCGTCTGCCTCATTCTTTGTGGCTTCGAAACTTTTGTGGGTGCAGGAAGTTCGAAGGCAATCTCTTCGAGGGCGATCTTTGGTGGTTCTAAGGTTATGTAACCAATAAACTTGAATTAGGAGAAATTGGAAACTTTAAATCTCTGTTTTTAGCTGAACGTTTATCACAGGTTTCATTGAATAGATAAACACAGAAAATGATAATATGTTCCTTGGAATAATTTAAGATTATATTTCTTCGAATTTTGAAATTTTTGCCTGGATGAGGAAGTAATATTACCAACGTGATATTTTCTGCTGAATATTACCTCAAAAATTTTGACTGCACTCTTTACGAAACGATTATGTTAAATTCAAATTTTAGTTTCATCAGTGTCTCTAAAGGCTACAAATTGCATTAGGTAGTCACAGTTACTAGCAACAAGTCCCCCAGTATGAGTGCATAACCTATGTGGATTTATGTGTGAAATTTTACACCACACTGGCTCAACTCAGTTAATTTCTAGCAACAAACGATCTGAGGACGGTACTAAGTTACGGTTTTCAATGCTCAGGAAACAAAATTATTCCCTACTCCTTAACGGTACAACTCATATATTACTTCCAAATTTCTCACAAAAAGTGTGATAGAACGAATCACTTCAACACTCTTTAGAAATGAACGCCAAATTGTCATCACTGTGCTGGAGCGCGGCGGTGCTGATGGCGGCGGTACGGAGCGCTGCGGGCTTCAGCAGCGGCGCGGGGTCTGCCGCGTGTGACAACATGATACCTCAGCACGGCCGCCTCGCTCCTCAGCTCACGCCCTCACCTCATTCCGTGTCGGCGGTCCTAAATGGGAACGGTTCTTTCACAGGTAATGTCGACACATGTTAGCAATGAAAGATACTCAGCGTTACTTTTTCGCCAGATTTGAAGCATGCAAGGTTGGTTGATTACCCGCTTTCAGTATTAAAAAATGCTTTAGGACGTCAAATAGGCTGCATAAGTGTTCGAACACTTTTATAATAGCAGTATTCATAAGCATAAACATATTAAGTGAGATAAAAAAAGTATTTGGACAATTCGAAAAGCTAATTCAATAATAGATAGTTTTGAAGAAATTGAACTGTGAAACATAATGCGCTGAAACGTATACTAATATGCATCACTTGAGCTTCGAAAACATAATAAAAAATTTCAAAGTTGAAATATTATTGATTTAATCAAGTACATGTCATAAAATGTGTGTGCTCCTTGCCAACTCATATGAACATGTGAATGTTAGATTCGAGGGAAGGCTCATTTTCAAACAGAAATGTGAATGGTATTGCAACCACATCAGTGTAATATAAGACACAGTATTAACATTAACAATGAACTACAATAACCTGAAAGAAAATGAAAGTTTCCAAGTTTCGTTCCCAGAGTGACGTATAATTTCAAACCAGAATTACCGAGGGCTTCTTGTGTTCCCAAAGGCAGGACCTGTTTATCACATCTTATATTTGGGATATAATACACTCTGGAGGAATTTGTAAATTCATCCACTCACAAACTAAACTCTAATACACAATCGCTATGCAGAGAACTCGCAATTAATTTTTAATACTCTGTAATCAATGACACTGCTGAAGCTCTAATGTCAGCCAATATACTATTTTCCACAATTTCATGTATTGGTAATTGAAATATGGAATTAGTGGGCCGCATACTTGTACAGAACAATTCCCAGTATTCCTTATTAATATGTCAGGAAAACAAAACACATTGTAGATAACAAGGTACGCAATGATTGCCTTCTATAATCAAACATTTTCACACTTCTACAGCCTTATTTGAACTTTCATTGTGTTCATTTCCCTTCTGAAATCAGTTCTTGATTTGAACTCTGGATACGGAATACAAAATCATTGAAATTTTAAAGGAAAGCAACATTTACGAATGATTATTTTCATGCCTGCTACGCACTATTCCCATGAGACAGATGTTTACGCTTCGCAGTATCAATAAACATTTTCCACATGCAAGTGAGAATTGTATTATTTTTATTGCTGTCGTATCCCTTTTGAGTAAGAATCAACATATATCTTTCTTCTTCCAATTTTTTCATCAAATTTCTAGTATTAAATATCTCCATTGCACAGAAACCCTCAAGTAATTAAAAAAAATTACCTCGATGATATTTATTGAAATAATTTTTCTAAACTAATCCAGATTCATGCCAAAGCGTTAACATACTCCAACTGCGATTTAAATTATTAGAAATTGTGCCTTCTTGATGAAACAATCTTTGGAACTATGATTGAACCCAAATAATTAGAAAATGTTTTGTCTTTTCTGTTAATTTACGATCAATACGTGCTTTACTATTTAAAGGATTATGAAGCTAGTCATCCTTTATTAAGGAATACGACGCATCTATCACATGTGTAAAGAACTTCGTGGTTCTTTGGGTGCGGATAGGGTATTCGAAAACGCGCAGGCTTATCCAAACGGTTTCTGTAGCAATATAATACAAACACACTTAGGATCTAGCTCTAAAAACAAAGTTGATTGCACTTCAATTTCACCATTTCCACCTATTATGCCTTTGACTAAACACAATCAACGAAAATGCTAAAACCTAACATGTACACGAAATCAGTTTCGGGGTTATTGCATAGTGTAAAATAGTTTATGACAATAACAAAAAATATTAAAACCTTACCGAATTATTAGCCCCTTTCGACATGTTCTTCCGTGTATAGACAACACGTGAAACGCATAGAGAACACACAGATCTTAACGAGCTATAGATCAAGATGAAGCTCAGACTAAATGTGCCTACCGCACACGCATGAGTTGCGCTAACAATATGCATGATTTTTTGAACTATTTTTAAAAACGTTTTCCAAAAGTAATTACTGAATATAAAATAATGCTTCTACTTACCACGTATCGTTGCAGGTTTGATTATTGAGGATATGGATATTTACTTCAGCATAACTTCAGTGCGAAGATAATCTCACTATTGTTGAGATCGAGATTAACCTTTCCTATACCCGCACGTATAGCGTTTGGCGAACCATCCTTTCTGAAGGTCGCGCAAAAACTTAAAAACTTTCTCCAGCTCATCGTTGCCCCTCTTACTTAAGGTGACCTCTTTTCCATTCAAGTGAACGGAGAACCTTTTACCCATGCTCCCTCCTCTTCTATGCTAAGCTTTCCCAGCCTCCCGCGACATATGTATGTATATGGCTACAGAGACCTATTTCCTATTTATTTTGGTTTCTCAATATGTAATACAATTTAACAGCTCAACTGGTAACCTGGGTAAGTAACATGACCGTTTTTTGTCCTTTCCTTGACCTGCCCAGGTCCCTAAATTTTTTACGAAACATCCTTCAGAATGTTCATACTAGTTTCTTTCATATGTAATCCTATTCGTCAATAATAATTCTCACAACTCATCACCAGTAAACTATAAAATTGCTAAATTATTTTTTCATGATATTACGTTTTAATTCTCATCATGGAGCAGTTATTTGAAGTAGCATCATTATTACGAGTGAACTTGTGCTCTGTGAATCTTCAATGGCAATGATACTATGACGCTATCTTTCATAGTGTCGACACAATATGAAGATATTTACCTGGATCTCCTACATCACTCAGTACATGTACAGAGCATTCAGCGTTCTACCCATTTAAGATGAGCGTTCTGAATGTATTTATAGATAATGTATTCGTGAGATTCTCCTGCAACGACGTGGTCAGCAGTTTCTCTCGGTAAGGAATCTCGTGATCCTTTCCTGAGTGTCTTAATCACGTGTTCGTAACGAGAAAAACAGAGATGTGCGTTCAATACTACTAATAATAATGCATCTAAAGGCGCAATCTGAAAAAATAAGGCTGCTGAAATATAAATTGAAATAGCTTTACGCTCATTCTGAAATTACTGGTTGAAATTTCTTGCAGTTTCTGGTAGTGAATTCGATAATTCAATAATATTAAGAGCACAAAAAATTAGAATGAGATTTAATATAATCTGCGACTTATTTCTACGTTAGAAACGAAAGTGTAACATTAGAAACGGCGATAAAAATAGAGACATAAAAATAGGGATCGTAACATTTCTTCAAGTTTCGACAGTTAATTACATTTAAATTTTTGAAAACACTAATGTGATGTCGACTAGGTTGCTTAAAGATTCTAGGGTTAGTTTCAGGTTATCGAAGTCTTTCTAAATGCACTACGACAGTGGTTCTTAACCTTGGGTGCGTGAGTGGAATCTAAAGGGGGAGGCGAGCCTCCGCAGTAAAGCATGATTTAATGATTTATACTTCCAATAGGACGATTCATAAAGAATCTTGTTAGTAGAATAAAAAGAGGAACCAGAGTAAAAACGAACATTAAATTTTTTGCATTCGTTTCGAAATTATTAAAATTTCATCATCAGCATGATTTTTCCCAGTAACGTTTTTGATAAAAAGAGGGTCTTGTGTCTCTATGCAACAGCAAAGGAAGAGTTCCATGATTTAGATTTGGAGTGGTTCTGGGCCAAATATCATACAGTTTACCCTTTGATTGCACAATTTGATAGGTTCTTCAGGTTCTTGTGATGTTTTGCTTCACATATTCATTTGAAACTGCATTTTCCGCGCTCGTAGCTATCAAAATTCAAATCAGAAATCGTCTGAGCGTCGAATGAGATTTACGTTGCTCACTTTTACCATTCAGCCTTACATCCAAAATTTATGTCAAAGAAACAGTGCCAAAAATACCTTTGATTCTTTTTTTGGGCATCTAATTGCAATGAAACATTATCAGATATGTAAATAATGTAATTGGTTCATTTTAAATTGAATAGAATCAATAGATTCAATAAAAATTCAATATTTCTGTTTCTGCGTAAACCTACATTGCCTGGACACAAGTATTTGCACTACTTTATTTTTTATTATATCAAATATTTCGAGTTCTGGGCTGGTGTTATGATTAATTAAGTATCAGCAATCATTTATTGAACGGACTAACGCAACATCCTGAACAAAAATTACCGGTATCATAAAAAATCAAATGAACGAAAAATAACATAGGACGAAGTATTCAGGCAAACTTTATAATCCTCTGTATTTTCTTTTAAAATTTAAGTATCTTCATAGCATTACGTCCTGGAAACATTTGAAGATTTCTAGAAACTCTTAGAAGCATATTTGAAGTCAAGCAAGTATGATCAGCGTAATCATTTATTTTCAAGATTTCCATGAAAGCGGACCTCAGTGACAGCAACGCCGAAAATCTAAGAATTTAAAGAAGCAATTCAAAATCAAATAGTTGAACTTCGTAATGAATGGTTAACACACAGTGAAATCGTTGAGCGTGTTTAACTTCCATACTCAAATTTTGGAGTTATTGCTCGGAAGCATCAAGCGACAGGTGCAATCTCTTTTTGGCGAAGCCGGAGATCAAGGATCGCTGTCGAAAGTATATGCATGATTCGTAAAGTGACTAATGAACCCATAACAACCCGCAAAGATCTGCAACAAGAACTCAAGTTTCATGTATAGTGGGTGTCTGAATTGCACCGTCGTGGTCTATGGACCTTCACTCTTCGTAGGACTTTTCTTTTGACAGGTGAACATGTAAAGAACCGTTTGAAGTTCGCCTAAGACAATCTTGACAAAGGTTATGAGTTTTGGGAACGGATTGTGTGGTCCGACGAAAGTAAAATTGAAATGACTTTCGTCATGTTGAGAGGACACAAAGGACTGTCTATGATCGTAAGTACTGTCAAGCACAGAGGAAGCAATATCATGGTTTCGGGCTGCTCCACTTCTCAGGGTGTAGGGGAACTCCACATCAGTGATTGCAAAATGGATTGTTCCATGTACCGGCAGATACTGGAACACAAGCTGATTTCAAGTGCAAGAAAATTCTTCGGCCGGCGCAAGTGGATCTTTCAGCAAGACAATGACCCAAAAAGGCCAAGTCAATGAAAGAATGGTAGGCTATCTCATGGCCCAGTCAGTCTCCTGACCTCAATCCCATAGAAAATTTGTAGAAAATGCTGAAATCTGCAATGCAGAACTGGAGCCTAAAAAATCTTGCAGAAAGAGGACAACCTGCGTTAAAGAATGGAACAAGATACCACTAAAAATGTGACAGAAGATAGTTTCAAACTACAACAACCGCCTCCATGCTGTAATTGCAAACAAAGGCCATACAACTATATACTAGTTTTTTTGTTTTGGCCCAATAGTTTTTTACCTAGTTTTTTTTTGTTCTGGTGATGTAATAAGTTGATCACTTAATTTTTCCTGTTCGGTTATAATATTCTGTTAAATTATAATGGGTTTTCTGAACCATGTGTAATCTTTACCCAACACAGAATTTGAAATCTTTGAAATACACGAAAAATTAAGCTGTGCAAATACTTGTGTCCAGGTACTGTAAGTACCAAATTTATTCAAAAGCACTGAAAAATAAGGAAAAAAATTATCCTTAAGGGGGGCGTGGACGTAAAAAGGTTAAGAACCACTGCACTACGAGATGCCAAGGAAAATGTAGTTTGCTGCGCCCGCTTTAATATGGCTGCACACGCTACAAAAATGAGCTACAGTATATATTAGAAAGATTCTTATGTAAGAATATTTCTAAGAACTTAAATATCCCTAAGCGCTGCAGGTTGATGACTGGGACATTTGAAAAAGTTTCAAAATTTGGTACTCACTGGAAGATTTCAATAACCAGTTAACGAAACATGTAACGTAACTTTAAACCAATCGGTTGGTGATAAGAGATGAACTTCATTGAGTTCGTTGTACTGCATGAACGGTTTATAAGAAAACAATTATAAGTTTTATTGCGGGAAAACAATAATTAATGAACTCCCGGGGCAAGAACTCAAATCAAGATATCCTCGCAATACTTCATTACCGAAGAAACGCCATTTAAATCGAGATAGCAGTTTACAAAAGTGAATTGGAAGTAAATTTTGATAAAATAATAATTGTTTTGAATAATTTTGCGATCTAGTAAAAGCAAGTAAGCTCTACATGGCATAAATGATGCCAAATATTTTCGGAAAGAAGATGGAACAGACTACACCCAGAAGAACACAACCAAAGCTGTGAAGTAGAGTGGCGGGAACAGAATAGTATGAGATACTTCTCATTTGTTTGGCACAGGGCAATGGGTTTTAATTAAAGAAATTTTGAATTAATATTATATTCGTTGAAATTTTGTACGATAATTTACTGAAAAATTAGACTTTGGATCTGAATAGCTTTTTCAACAGGACAACAATCAGAAGCACCCCTTCAAAGTAATTCGTGAAACGGTTCACAAGCAACAACATCAATGTACTGACATGGCCTAGTTAATCACCAGAATTAAATCAGATAGAAAATTTATCGAGAAAAGTCAAAAGTCTGATCCGCGCAAGACGACCAATTAACGTCAATGATTTGAAAGGGTTTATCAAGGAATTAAATCAGATAGAAAATTTATCGAGAAAAGTCAAATGTCTGATCCGCGCAAGACGACCAATTAACGTCAATGATTTGAAAGGGTTTATCAAGGGAGAAGAAGAGGAAGAATACTGAGATTCTCTTCAACTCATTCCAGAGCTTAGAAGAAATTTGCTGAAACCATCTTGAAAGCGTAATAGCAAATGAAAGTGCTACAATTGAATATTAAAATGATTTTTAAGGGTCTTTTTACCCTGTTTCTCTAAAAATTTTGTCAAATTGAATTGAAATAATACTTACGCGGGTTATATTCTAATTTAGTTCATCAGGTCTCTTTGAAAGTGTTAAGCGTATACGTTGTGTGGCTCTTATGGTTTTATCGTTTGTTCGACAGATACGTAAAATTAATCGTTTTTTCTCCAAATAACATACTTGTTTCACCTCACTATATGTAATGCTCTTATATATAGTAAAAGCATTAAATGCATGCTCGTTCTTTTGTAGTTCATTTTCTAGAGAAAATGTGTTGCAGTTGCTCAGTAATAGCCTCTATGACAATATACTGAAATTGATGTCATGTGAGTCCTCTTTTGAGTGCTACATCTGTTTTTAGTACTCGTACATTATGAAGTATTGTGTAACAATCTGGAGTCAGTGTTCTATTACAGTAAATGTGAACGACATCTACACTAGTATGCTGGTTTTTCTCTGTGCAAAGGGTAAAATTTGTGCAGAGGTCCACCGTTTACTATCTAATTAAATAATGAAAAGATTTCTAGAGCGAGTAAATCGTAAATTCGCTTTAGGAAAAGCTTTAGATGGCCTCATATTTTGGTGAACAATTTTTTGCATCATTTGAACAAACATTTACCTTTAATATATAACCGCAGAGGACGATGAGACTCAAAGAAACAACGGTTATAAATTGAAATTGGAAAATGTAAATGTTAGTCCGTCCCATTGAGCTCGATTAATCTGAATACGTCATACCATTCCACAGTCTTCCATTCCAATAAATAGCAGTCTTCAAAAACAATGGGAGTTCTGTCGCGCAGTGTGTCTAACAAGAACTATCCCAATAACAACACAAATCTCTAGTTTTTTTTAAGTTCTAAAGATTTGTGACAGGAAAAGTCTTCGCTGTACTTCCGGGGAACCCTTTGGTCAGTGCCTGGATTTATAGCAGTTACATTCACTACCCGCTTCTCAGAGCTGGTGAAGATCGAGGATTTCGAGGATGAAATTACTGAGCTTGAATGCCTTCATTTAACGTCTCTATCCTCACTAAATTTATTTATCCGTTTATCTTCACCCGACAAAAGCTTATAAATGCATCTTGATGGAAACAGAAATGTTTGAGGACTTATTTATGAAGCAGTTTAGTGCTTTATTTTTGCCGTTGTATTATCCAAGCCTGTTAATACAGTGAAAATAATTTGATTCAGGTTGTTTGTTCTTTTTAATGTGATATTTGTAAAATTACAGATTTTACTATAACGTTGAATGTGAACTCTAAAATACGGTATTCCATAATATACAAAACATTTTTCACAGAGTGTGATGAACTTTCGTACCAAGTATTTTATACGTAGATCATCACGTTTTTGAACAAGGCAGTGATTCAAAAACAAAGATGGTAAAATTTGTCTATCTACGCACACGAAATGATTTATCCATTTTTATCCATTTCACTCATGCAAAAAAATCAATCGAGATTCAGTAATTTTCAATTCCCTTTGGTATGTAATAAAAAATAATTGTTGAGAATAATTTTCAATCTGTAAAATACGGAAATTTATGAATGTAGAGTGGATATTCCAAAGCACCTGTACGTTCTAAGGCGATCAAATGATAAGTTTGGAAGATTCTCCGTTTCATGTACGAACAAATTAACAGCGTTTGTAAACTTCTGATGTGAGAAATATAAATAATGCTCTAACTACTCGTCATGTAATCATTGCTCATCCAAGCATAAAATAATATAATACAAGGCGGTAAAGTTGAGTGATTTCCTTACAGTGACACTAATGACGGAGAACAGCGGCAGCCAAGGCTTCAGAGGGTTCTTACTCCAGGCCAGGAGCCCCGAGGACGAGCGAGTTGGCATCTTTGAAAACTTGCCCATGGATGCTCAGTTCCTTCGATGCGGCGTATCCGAAGTAATGTTTTAGCGTAGTTGTACAATTACAGCATGAACAGAGCCCCAAATTTGCAGATGTGTGAATTGTATGTCCGCTTTCAATCGTCCTTTCTATTTTCATTTTCTTTTACCTGGCACAGCCTCAGCAACTCGGTCAAATGTTCGCATTTAATTAGTAATATTACAACGTAATGACTAGTAATATGGTATACAATGACATAAAAATTTAGTGCAAAATAGATGAGCAATTAAAAATGCCATTATCTTGATATTCAACATTATAATGCAAATTAAGCTAATATAAGGTGATGAAATGTGATGTAATGTAATGCTGTATGATGCAATGTGATGTAATGTGATGTAATGTGGTGTAATGGGATGTGATGTAATGAAATGTAATGTGAAGTAAAGTGATGTGATGCGAAAAGATGTGATGAGGTGTGATGCACTTCAATACAGTGAAGTATAAAATAATATAAAATATTTAGCTAACTAGACTTCAATAACACGGAAGCTACGAGTATAACCCTCATGTATGATATTACTTATGGAGCCTGAGGGCTAATTTGACATTCGAAATTTGTTACCGTGACTTAGTATTATTTGGGTCAGCAATTTTTGAGTTGAATAGTCTCAACAGGTGCTAGCTAGAGTGAGAGAATTTGCAAATAAATTGTTGAGGGACTGGCTGAGATAGCTAGATAATATTTTGCTGAGATAATACTGACAGAGATAGCAAGATAATATTAGTATTTGTTTGTTACGCCTCTGATGCGAATTTTATTGCCCTCATACTCAATTCTTGTTCCTGAAAAAGCAACGGCTTTGAGTTGAATGTTGAAATTTTTCGTATATGTGTTTTGTATACAAAGAAAGATTTCTTCATTTTATTGAAATTCCAGATGCAATATATTTTTTAATAGATTACATACTTTCCAAGATGCAATATCGCGAAAATTTTGTGTTCAACACAACTGCTTCGTGAGTGAAAGCTTAATTCAAATTCAGTGATCTTTCCTTTTGATTAGCTTTTAAATTCGTACATGTAGCTTGCACCTGAGACATTGGATCACTGAACCGGCTCATGTTCGTGGGACCTTAATTTAAATTAATTAATAATAATTAAATGTTTATCAATGTTTGGCTCGTAATACTGCATGAGCGAAGGAATTAGTGCTCCACTGTCCATTTCATATTTTTACGAAGATTTTAGGAACAACATCGTGATAAATAATGCCAATACCTGCGAAATGAGCATGAAAATCCGTACTCTCAGCAGTCAACATACGGACAATGTTGTGTTTTCATAAACGATAACCCAAATTCATTGGAAGTTAACCTGAAATAAATGTCTTAATTAATAGCATCCATTTGTCTGCTTAGTCCCATCTACCAAATTTACCAAACCCTGCATCTAGAGATTTTTCACTTTCAATTTTCTGCAATATTCTCTATAGTAAGAAAATTACACAGGTAAACCACGGAGAAAGGTTGAGCTAATTTAATTTGAACTAAAAATGACTGAAATTTGCCTTAGAAAAGTCAACAGATCAGCTAACTGCAAAAAAGTATAAGAAGTTACACAAAAATGTTGTTTGGTATACCATAATGATAGGCATAGTACATTTTATGTTCATAAGTAAACGTTGCTATACTATAAGTACTATTTTTTAAATTTAAAATTCCACACATTTCCATGGGAATTTGTGAATAACGAGGCAAATAAATAATTGAAGGACTAAAATATGAGGAAAAGAAATAATTTTTGTTCATGAACATTTTAATTTCTAAAGTATGTAGCTTGTTGAATTTCTATTGTAAGTGATACAAACCCTACTACAACCAAATTTTTCAGAGCTCATGGATTCGTCGAATTCAGACGACACCTTAGTTAGTTATTTAGTGTTACCATGAATTAATGAGGGGAGAAGAAAGCTGCTTCCCTGGAGAACGGTATGTCCGCATGAAAATGTAGTTATATAAATCGTGGGACATAAACGGGAACAAGGCAGGTGTCGGACAAAATAATGGAAATACCTAACATTTTGCAATCCTAATCTTTGATCATGTTGTAAATAATAATAACCTGACATATTTAAATGGTTTATCGTTTATTATAGTAGCTATTTGATATTTTATTTGAATTAACTGTTTTTACAGAAAAAATTTGGTCATGACCTTATAAAATTGGCAAACCTCTCTGACATTTATAGAGGTCAAATTATTGGTGCTTGTACGGCAGGTGCTAGTGTAACAGAAACTACCCGAACGCTTAACGTTTTAAGAGGTACTGTGTCAAAAGTAATGACTGCCTTTGAAAGAGGAGGAAAAACGTCCTCAGGCAACCACATCTCTGGCTGAAAGTCGAAGCTGTCTGAAAGAGATCGTCAGACTCTAAATCTAATTGTTATAGAGGGTCGCCAGACCACGGCTCTTAAAATCACTGCAGGCCTTAATGAACACTTACAGAGCCCAGTTTCCACAGAAGCTGTTCGTCGAAGGCTGCACAAATCTGGATTCTACGGAAGAGCTGCAATTAGAAAACCTCTGCTCTCAAAGACAAATGTTTCGAAGCGTTTAGAGTAGTGTAGAAACCACCAGTATTGGTCCGTCGAGCAGTGGAAAATGTGATTTTCTCTGACGAATCATCGTTTACTTTATTTCCGACCTCCGGCCGAGTGTACGGTTGGAGACAGCGAAAGAAGCCTCCAGACGGCCTTCTTCCAACCGTAAAAATAACAGGGATTCTGTGATGATCTGGGGTGCTATTTCTTGGATATCCACAAGACCAATGATTCTCCTTTGTGGAAAGAATTAACAGCCGAGACTATTTAGGAATTTTGGGCGACCAAGTTCATCCTAAGGTTTAAGCATTGTTTCCGGAGGGGAATGCCATCTTTCCGGATGATAATGCCCCAATCTACCTATAATCCATATATATGTATATATACAGTATATCTATAAATTAAGTTGCATATATTGGTACAACTGTTTATTTCAATATTTATACGCTTGCGTGCAGGAGGATTCGGTGACTCACACCAATCAAAACCTGAAGCAGGAGGTGCAGGTGACCTGGAGACCAGACTCGTACTCAGGCGCAGTGGCATTCAGGTGAGATGAGTCCTGCAACCTGTAAGTGGCTTACTCTAAAATTACCGAAACAAACTATAATAGACGTTGGTTCTAAACATAGCGGTGTAATAATGAGACACCTGGTCAGAGTGTGTAATGTGTAATGGAAGAGTCATTAGGGAAGCCATCGAGCCAGCTAAATAGCTGATTTACTCTATGCATAGTATCAGAGAAGTTTAGAAGTTTCAAGACTGTCAAAATTGCTCGTGCAAGGTAACCAAAAAAGTTCTATTCGTTCTTTGAATAGCCATTGAATGAAATGGAAATATGTGCACAATGCGTGTAGCAATTATTTTCCGATTCGGATTGCCGAAAGTAGATACATCAGACGTCATGAAAACACGCGCACCGTGTTTTGCCATCTGTTAACCCGGACAGCAATGACGAAGGATGGAAGTATCTACAGATCTCGCTCGGGGTTGTTTGCTTTACGACTTCAAAGTGGACTTCTCAGCAGCTGCATCAGGTCACCGCATATGTCAAGCGTTTGGAGATACGAGTAGTGCTGTGAATGAACGTACTGCAAGGCGTTGGTTCCAAAAATTCAAGTCGGAAAATTTGTCTCTCCGTGATGATAAGCCCTAAATGCGGCCAATGAATAGGTTAGTAGTCTAATGTGTGGTGAACTTGCAAGACAGTGCAACGTTTTCGATGAAATAGTTAGATTCACCTGTACCGCCTAGGTAAGGCGTGGAAAATGAGCAAGTGGGTTTCGCAAGAGCTGTTGGAGGTCCACAAGAGACAACGAGTGGCAGCCTGCGTATTGTTGGCTGCTTTCTCGCCACCATACCGCACCTTCATTCTATCGAATGTTTACCAGTGAAGAAAAGTGGGTTCTGTGCGAAACTCCCGAGCTTTCCAGACATTAGTTATCACTTCAGGATGCTGTCCCTCACACTGCATGACCGCCTACGCACCCACACAAGATTACGCTTTGTGTCTGGTGGACAGGTCGTCAAGTGGTTCATTATGAACTGCTACCAACGGGCCCAACGGTCACTGGAGACCTCTATTCGCAGCAATTGGAACGTGTGCAACAGGCATTCCGCCAGAAGGAGCCAGCACTGGTGAATTGCATAGGTGTGAGCTGTTCCTCCATGACTACGCCAGGCCGGGTGTAGCGCGGGTGGTCAGGGATACCAGACAACAACTTGGGGGGAGACTGTGCCATCCACCTTATTCACCTGACCTTGCGCCATCTGATTACTACCTCTTCCACTCCCTGGATGATCATCTTCGTGGTAAATCTTTCACCAATGAAGCAGACTTTCGCAAAGCCCTCACGGATTTCTTTGCGTTCAAAACCCCCGAGTTGTACCGGAAGGGGATTGAAAAGCACGTTGGCGGAAGATACTGGATGCCGATGGCGATTCCTTCGAAGACTAAGTATAACTTACATTTACTGTGAAGCGTTTTCTTTTATTCATTTAAAAACGGACTGAACTTTTTTGCTTACCCTGTATTTTAGTTATTACCCATATTCGCGAACTCGATTCTTCGTTTTTGCTGCGACGCCCAACTTCCAAACCATAGAATTGAAACAATCTGAAGAAGCAGTGAAAAATTATACATATGAGATAGATTTAGCTATGTACTGGATTGTACCTAAAAACATGAGCATATTCTGTGTTGATAATCGTTTTCATTCAGTGATACCTATAAAAACTGTTTTGGTACATACGTGAAAACTTTTTAGAAAATATGCAGTTTATAACCTTGGGTAAATAATCTCAACATTAGTCAGTATAATTCTTAAGCTATTAAAACAGAATAATATAATATTGCAAAAAAGATTTCGTAAAAATTGAATCAATGAAAATTTCATAATGATTGATTCAATTTCGAGAGCTCAAAGTCTAGTCACCCCCAGAAACAGTTAATTCTGGTACGGGAAGACACTGCTTCCACAAGGTTTTTTCAAATGAAATAAATGTACGAGGAGTTCGTGGGCTCGAACTCAGGACTAGAGATCACCGCGCCAACACGCTATCGACTGCGCTATCGATCACCCTAAAAGGTGACCGAAGCACAACGAAAGCAATGTTTTGGCACAGTGAAAGCAGGCGCACTGTCCTGACAGATATTTAATTCCCATATGAATCGAGAGCTCAAAGTCGTATGACTTTGAGCTCTCGATTCATATGGGAATTAAATATCTGTCAGGACAGTGCGCCTGCTTTCACTGTGCCAAAACATTGCTTTCGTTGTGCTTCGGTCACCTTTTAGGGTGATCGATAGCGCAGTCGATAGCGTGTTGGCGCGGTGATCTCTAGTCCTGAGTTCGAGCCCACGAACTCCTCGTACATTGATTCAATTTTTAATTGTTTTATGGGATGTAAGAGAAAAAAATTGATCTAATGTGCAAGTTATGCCCAAATGTTCGCGTCAATGATTACAGAAACAGACCGATGAAAAAGCACTCACTCTAAGCACCCATTACTTCAAAATTCTACTAAATGGACTTGGATAGCTTTTCATGTCCGTGGAACACACACGCGCAAATCGCTTTTTTCTTGAATCAAGTAAACAAAGAGACGGTACGGAATAGGAAAACATGGGTGCTGCTCTAGTTCAGCGACGTTTTATCTCACGAATAGAAGAGATATGTTTTATTTCAATCAAGCCTGATGCATATCATCTTGTACATCGGTTTTTCAAATGCTTTATAACTAACACCAGAGTGCAATGACTGTTACCCCCGGTCACTCTGGTACCCATTTCCGACACCTGGACGGAGTGGGGAATTATGACCGAGTCTCCCTTTTCCCCACGAGGAGAATCACTGGGCAGCACTGCCGGAATTCGAAATGCCAACCCTTCCCGTGAAGGGCGCTCGCTCTAAGCCACTCGTATGTAAAGCATTTTTAAAGCTGTATTAGTTGTCGTGTGATAAATGTTCAAAATGGTGAAGTGACTTTCACGCCTCTCTGTATTTACACAACTCTCCAAACAAAATTGTTGATTTAAATGTTCAACTAATTTAATATCAGCGTATTCTCAGCAATATTGGCTAGTCAACCGGCCAAACCCCATGTATGAAACAAATTTTTTTTCCTCAAACATGATGCATGAATTAATTATTTTCCTCGTTGTAGCGTCACTGATCATGACGCTTTTACAGAGTATTTGTTGTCACCAATATTTACAACTTCCAATAGCGATATAAAGCCGACCATCAATAATGTATCAGGAAGAAAGTAAAACATTGAACAAGATGGCAGAGCATGGCAAACACTCCAACGAGGCTACGTCGCGATTGTTCGGGAAGATCGAAGTATAAGTAAGCTATTAAACAAGAATGCAAGAATACTGGGAATTGCGAACCGAGTAAATGGTCTAAACGATCTTTTAATGTATTCGCCGTACTAGCAAAGGCAACATTTTATAGGCCCTTGTTCCAGATTCTAACAATTTTAAATCGAAGACATTTTTTGGCTTGAAGTGCCTTGAAAATTTTCTTAATAAATTCTGCTCATTATTTCTGTATCTGACATTTTCTTCAGTGTCAGAAAGCTATATTATGAAAGCCATTGAGATATTTAAACATCTCTATAAATTGACTTCACAATCTTTTTTGTTCAAGGGAAATGAGTTTAGTCAGTTGAAGACGTCGCTCATAGATGAGATTATGCAGTCAGAATAATTTTCGATGCCTTATGCTGAATTCTCTACATTTTATTGATGTCTCGTCTTAGGGTATAGGCGCCACTTTCGGTGAGACATAGAAGCTTCCTCTGAAGCGCCAGCAAGCCCTCTACTACTGCTAATACTACTACTACTACGGTCTGGAACCAGGGTTGCAGTGCGGTGTAGTGGGACTTCATATTCAGACTAGTGGAATACATAGAGGTAGTATAATATCTTTTGAGGTAGCTATACTCAAATTTGATCATTGTATTTGACGTATGAAACAGTCTACTAATTTATCGCTTGTGGTAAATAAATTGTTAAAAAAATAAAAATAAAAATTATACTCAAACATTTTTGCTATGAAGGCAAGAATTCTGTGTTCGCACTCTGAACGCTTTGCTCTACTTTGCTTTAATTTTATGATATACTTGTCAAACTTGAGATTTTTGGTGATGCATGGTAATTTTTAGGCGGAAATGAAAAGAGAACAACCAACAAACGATGTATTGGAGTTTCAAGACTACATCATTCGTTCAATTCACGGAATAGACAATTCAGCGACTCGCATCTTATTTTACTTGTTCAGTGAAAGGCTCGATGCATCCTGGAATGGAAAGATGAGAAGGCCTAAGCACATATCAATCAAGCCGATCGTAAAGATCTTTGTTTCAGTTAGAGGCAAGTTGCTTTGTTCAAGAACAGGAATCTCCCTCTGCTCACCCAAAAGGTAAAGAAGGCTTATACATATGGCCCGTCGACTCGTCGACGTTGGGCCTCCATTACCCGCAAGGAAATATTCACCAAGCGCCACCGAAGAAGCCGACCCAGTCAAAATTTTCAGCCGGAGCATGCATGTTTTTCGCCGCCAAAGCAATTTAATTACTTGGGTGGCAAAAAACATGCATGCCGGCGGCAAAAAAGTTAGACTGGGGAGATGCGCCGCGTATTCTTATTTGAAAAATGTTCAGGTTTAATGTTACTTTTTATTAGTACACATTAAGATTACGTGTTCTTTCAATTCAATAAATGTATGGCAATATGGTCATTATAATTTCGTTACAATAAGCTAGTTTTCGCACCTATTTGTCACCTTCAAAAGGCATCATAAACAAGAGCCTCCGAGAGTCTTTTAGAAAGGGGAAAATAGAGCAAGAATTACCTCCACTCTATTATAGTAAGTAGAAAGTTAGTTTGTTAGGAATCATGCAAAATAAGCATGGCTTAAATACAATTAATTGAGGACATCGCCTCAGGTAAGTTAAATCTGCTTTTTAAGCAGCCAGCATATTATATTAAGTTTAAACGTTTAATTCTGCGTAGAGCAGAAGAAAAATAAACTACTTCACGGGCAGCCAGAGGGTCAGAGTCAACTCCTCTAATTTATTTTAATTCATTGACAAACACGAGTTTAATTTGAACGGTTAAAACGGCATTAAGCCAAACTCACGAACTTATTGAAGAGTGGAACTAAAGAAGCGCAAACATGCAAAATTATAACTTAACAGAACGAAATCATATTTTCACAAACTAAAGTTAAAGCGGAAAAGAAGAAACTGCTGAACAAGAACTCAAACGCTGTTAAAATGGCTCTCAAAACCAATCTCCCGTAAGAACCTCCTATGACACGGGACACCTCCAATCGCAGGTGCAAACAAACGACAGCATCAAAGCGCACGCTAAATTTTGCGTTTTAAATTTCAAGGTCACAGTTTGAAGAATTTTAATTTTCAATAGATAGTGATGCCAAGTTCTCTTCGTTGGGGTACTGTTTCTGTTCGAGTATCATTCATGATGCGTAGTAGATTTATACTTGAAATATGCATTTCGGAGTATTTTTCGACGTTGTAGCTCATTCACCAAATTATGGTCCGTCACAGAAGATGGTTCAGATTTGCTTGAGTAGTCACCTGCCTCACTTATTAAAGCCCTATGACAAAGTTTCGTGTTATCTGCGAATTTGTCAATTTTACTAAAAATTGGAATGCCAAAAAAGTCGTTGATACAAATGATGAACAAAAAGGACCTAATAGGTTCTTTGCAGAACCCCTGAAGTTATTTCTATGATATTTAATCACCAAATTGCTCATAAATTGCTACTTTTTGAGGACGATCAGTGAGACAGTTTCGAATCCATCACGCGTAGATCTTTCGAATACCATAGGCATTCACTTTGGCCGTAACAATTTTCTGAAGAATTTCATTCAATAGCTTCTGAAAGTAAAGATGTACGAGGGCTGTGGCGTTCGTACTGTCGAAAATTCGGTTGACTTCTCCGAAGAAGTCATACAAAGGATTTTGATTCAGCTATGCTTTTTCCAAAGCTCTTGCTGAACGTATAGGATAAAATTTGGGACTTAAACGCTTTGGGGGTTTGTCATCGTTTAAAACGTTCAAATATTATTTTCTTGGTGATTTTTCGCATGAGTTTTTCCAACATCAGTTTCCTCTTTTTTTTCTTAGATGAAGGGATACTCTTTGATGCAAACGGTGATACTCCTCCTTTTCGGCAGAAATTGCAAGGCTGTTTACGTAAAAGACTCATATGGAAATACCTCTACTCCAATATCATTAAAATTTTTTGGTTGGGTGATCAATTAACATTTGAAATAGTACCAGCATTTATCCGCTGACTACTAAAGCCAGTTTTAATTACACTTTGGACTTCTAAGCGATTTCAGCGAAGAGGAAAATTAGTTTAATATTGCACAAAGGAAGCTTGAAATTTTGCAAGTATTAATAAAAAACACGAAGGAGATATGTTCCATCCATTCATATGTCACACTCAAGTGAGCTCTAGAACGCTACTTTCTCTTCGCATGAGTAAGTAATACAGTAAGCTCACTATAGCCGTGTGGCAAGAGGATCTGCCGCCGTGCGGCAGACCCGGGTTCGAGTCCCGGCGCTGGTGGCGATTTTCTCTGTTGGGTATAGGAGGAAAATTCCAAGCACAATACCCCACTCTACCCAGGTGTCTGAAATGGGTACCGGTCTTGACCGGGCGTTAGTTATAAGGCATTTGAAAATCCAATGTACAAGGTGACATGTATCAGGCTTGATTGGAAATATAGCATCCGTAGATGCCTTCATTATTTATTTTTTATTTTATTTACACATTATCCGATTGCTCTAGTTAACCCACGTTAATTTGCTTCAGATTTGAGACTGAACATCTAAAAATCATTCGGTAAAATTTTTCCTCGTTTTAATTCAAAGTGTAAATTTTAATCTCGTTGTTACAAGTTTTTTAATCCTGCGTCGACAGTTTTTTACATCCTCTTGTTTATTAATCATTGAATACTTCTTAAATTCATACGCCGCTTCATTGTGCGGCGCATGAATAAGCCCTTTTGTTATATTGCAGTAATTTTGTGCCACAGAATTTCACGTATAGTTAAAATAAGCATTAATAACAAGTTTTTTCAGGTAATATTTGGCTATGATAGTCAATTTACTCTTCCATTACTCTTCCATTTTCAACAATCGCTACAAGTTTTTGGTTTCTCTTTGATTAAGAAGCTTCGATCCTTTTTAAGCAAAGAGAAACAATTATCTTGTCATAAATCTCATAAAACTGAAAAAAAACTGAGTAAAAAATTATGCTAATTATTTTACGAATATTTTTCTGCATCATTTATGTTAATTGTTTGGCTAAAAATATGGGTCAATTTTTAAAACTCGCTAGTTCCGCGTATCGCATTTTTTCTACCAACACCATTTACTAGAGACAAATTTTTTTGAACGGAATACTGCTTTCTACTTCAGTGTTGACGTCTTTTCTTGTTTCAACTTTCACAACATCTCTGGAACAGAAACTATTTTGGTGCCAGCGTCGTCATGGGTCTCATGCAGCCTACCAAATATACCTCCAGTATCGTATTGCCCCGCCCTCTGTTTCAAAGCTTTTTACCCTTAATTAGCGCCTCTCCTTGTTGACACATAACAGTGTTTTCTGTGAATCATTACCCCTACAGCAAAGACCATTACAAATTCACATTCACATCCTACCATCGCTTGCTTTCGGGATGCCTCGTGTTTAAATCTATACTCCGAAAGCTTACAAACTTTCGGTAACTTATTTTAAATTTTCTAAATTCATCATGGTTCAATACATTTTCTACAAGCTTTTCCTAAGAGTCCCTCGATTTCAGATATTTTAATACTCTTAAGGTGAAATTTGTTATTTTTCGACGGATTTCTCTCAAATTTTCACCATTGGTGTAAAACGATACATTTGTTTGACTTGTGTGTTTTTAGTTTAATTTTATTAAAAAATATTTTTTTTTCATAAAAACTGGGAAAAGGAGTATTGCGGAAAATGGATCTCCTTCAATGTTGAAGTTATAAAGAACCGGCAGTTTGTTTTCTAGGTAGCTAATTGTATTATCTAGAAACATACGCAAATGTGTTTCCGATAATTTGATTTGTTGAAATTTAGAAACTATTTCCAAAAAATTCCTCTTTTTTCTTTTTTTCTTTTTATGACTCGTATAATTTTCAACCTAAAAGAAATTTCAAAAATCGTTTGGCGTTTTTTATTACTCTTTTCAAGCACTATCGAATTATATATTTGCTATTCCTGTTCCTCCAAAACTGTGGAAGGAAATGCATTTCAAATGTTTACAATTTCAAGATGTCACGAGAGCCTAATAAAGTCAGTAGTACACTGAGTGGTTTGCTCTTCAACTAAACTCAGAATTTGTTCACTGTGGATGTTTTAGAGTGTTTTTTCCTATCAAAGCATTTCGAACGTGAGCTGTACGGCTAACTCTCGCCTGCTGAACGCTCGAACCAGCTTCGTCATAAGGGAGTCGGAAAGGAGGGCTTGACGACCTAGGGGGACCGTCTAGGTAAAAAGTCAAGTCCGTCATTTTCCAACGGATTTTTATGAAATTTTCACCATAGGTGCGAAATGAAGCAACGATATTTTTTAGAATCGTGTGTATCTATCGTAATTTTAGTGGAAAAGCGATTTTTTTAGGCGAAAAAGGGCATTTTTGAAATTGTATCTTCTGCTACAATTTCAAAGGTAAAGAACTGGTATTATGTTTTCTAATTAGCTAAATGTATTATCTGGAGAAATACGAGAATGGATTTTTGATAACTTGATTCATTGCATTTTGAGATTTCTTCAAACAAGGAATTTTTTATTATGACATCTTATTTCTGCAATAACTTTCAAACTTAGCGTTTTTTCACAAAACCCATGTTCCACTTTTCAGCTCTTGCTACGTTCTATCGATTGATATATTTTCTATTCATGTACCTTTAAAACTGTACGAGAAGTAGCATTGCAAACGTCGTCCAGCTCAAGTTTTCAGGGAAGCGTGACACACTCGTCACCTCACCGTTAACGACTTGAGTAATTGGCCTATCGCGAGCTGTAACAGAAGAATGAACATACTTACACAGCAGTGAAGTATATCGTTTGATTCAGAAAAAAATTCTCTGTAATATGAGCTAAAAAAAGAAAATGAATAATCTTTTGAATTTTAGGTAAGCCCCTAAATTGGCTGGCCTTTTGCAAGCTGTAGCAGACGAATAGACACACAAGGCAGTAAAGCATATCGTTAGATTCAGAAAAAATCTCTATAACATGAGCTAAAATAGAAAATCGAAAATATTCTGCATTTTCACGTGGACTGTTCCCTAAGCTTAATCTGACCGACATTCGCGTCTAAATTCTTATTTTACAGTTTGGCCCTCGCAACACCTATATGCACAGACAGCTTTGTTTCTATTTTTTTGCCCCAAAAAATAACAGATCGAGAATTTTCTTGAGAGACTGGCACTAACCTCTAACAAAATTTTGCTCAGTTGGAATTGATCCATTAGTTAATTTAAATATTACGACTGATACTGAGAATGGTAACATAACAATTTAAAAAATGTTATTTTTACAGTAAATCTATTTTTATTTCTCTGCATTTACTGTACCCATGAGAAATTCATGACAATTATTACCAGAAATGATATAGATTGCAGTATAAGGTTGAAAAATCTTGAGGCAAGGCCGGAATTGGAGTAATTCAGTGTTAAATGATATTCACCAGCCCAGAAATAATGCTGACGATAACTTGATTACTTGTCCACTGATTTACTTTTGACTTCCTCTCTGGATCAAACCATTGGCGCCTCCTTATTTTGAAGTACTAATTACAAGTCTATTTTTCAATATTCACAGAGACGACTTGGACCGTCGTCATGTCGTTCAAAACACATTTAAAATGTTTAAGATATGTGGCAACTGAATTTTTCAAAAATTTTAACATCACCATTATTTTTCACTCATTTCAAAACTACTCCCATGTTTATTGATAATTCTCTCTAATTAAACTGAGATGGAACTTTTCTGTCTGCAGGACAACCTTCGTTGATGATTTCGTCAACTTTTGGGCCGGCGTGATGAGTGACGAACTTCAGGCTGCTGTGAACACCACAGACCCGACCCCGACACCTACTCCCCCAACCTCCCCTCCCACCTTACCTCCCACCTTACCTCCCACCTTACCTCCCACTTTACCTCCCACTTTACCTCCCACTTTACCTCCCACTTTACCTCCCACTTTACCTCCCACTTTACCTCCCACTTCACCTCCCTCTTCTCCTCCCACTTTACCTCCCACTTTACCTCCCACTTCACCTCCCACTTCACCTCCCACTTCACCTCCAACTTCTCCCCCCACTTCACCTCCCACTTCACCTCCCACTTCACCTCCCACTTCGCCTCCCACTTCGCCTCCAACTTCACCTCCCACTTCGCCTCCCACTTCGCCTCCCACTTCTCCTCCCACTTCACCTCCCACTTCACCTCCTACTTCACCTCCCACTTCACCTCCCACTTCACCTCCCACTTTACCTCCCACTTCTCCTCCCACTTCGCCTCCCACTTCACCTCCCACTTCACCTCCCACTTCACCTCCCACTTCACCTCCCACTTCACCTCCCACTTCACCTCCCACTTCACCTCCCACTTCACCTCCCACTTCACCTCCCACTTCACCTCCCACTTCACCTCCCACTTCACCTCCCACTTCACCTCCCACTTCACCTCCCACTTCTCCTCCCACTTCTCCTCCCACTTCTCCTCCCACTTCTCCTCCCACTTCTCCTCCCACTTCTCCTCCCACTTCTCCTCCCACTTCGCCTCCCACTTCACCTCCCACTTCTCCTCCCACTTCGCCTCCCATTTCTCCTCCTACTTTACCTCCCCCTTCACCTCCCACTTCACCTCCCACTTCACCTCCCACTTCTCCTCCTACTTTACCTCCCACTTCACCTCCCACTTCTCCCACTTCGCCTCCCACTTCACCTCCCACTTCTCCTCCCACTTCCCCTCCCACTTCACCTCCCACTTCACCTCCCACTTCACCACCCACTTCACCTCCCACTTCTCCTCCCACTTCGCCTCCCACTTCCCCTCCCACTTCACCTCCCATTTCGCCTCCCACTTCACCTCCCACTTCACCTCCCATTTCACCTCCCACTTCACCTCCCACTTCACCTCCCATTTCACCTCCCACTCCACCTCCCATTTCACCTCCCACTTCACCTCCCATTTCGCCTCCCACTTCACCTCCCACTTCACCTCCCACTTCACCTCCCACTTCACCTCCCATTTCACCTCCCACTTCGCCTCCCACTTCCCCTCCCACTTCACCTCCCATTTCGCCTCCCACTTCACCTCCCACTTCACCTCCCATTTTACCTCCCACTTCACCTCCCACTCCACCTCCCATTTCACCTCCTACTTCTCCTCCCATTTCGCCTCCTACTTCTCCTCCTACCTTACCTCCCCTTCCACCCACCTGGCCTCCCACTGCTCCCACATCCCCACGTTACCCTCCCCCCTACAGCTATGAAGCTCCACTTCTGCCGGACAAGTACGGAGTTCCTCCCAGTCAGAACATGTACGGCGCCGCACCAGCCCAAAACACGTATGGAGTCGTTAGCAGCAGTCCTGGTGGTCAAGGAGACGTCTTCTCCTATGAACCTCCCATCAATTTTGGTTCGCTCTCTCCCCCTCGTCCTCCTTCAAATCCGCCGTTGTCGGTCAGAGTTTCATCACCGGGCATCTTTGTAGCTGCTGACCCCTCTAGGTTTCCTCGGTTGCCCTTACAAAATGAGCCTGGTCGAGAGCAGTCACGTCCACCCCCGATCTGTTCTGGGCTGTGTGATTCTCCTCATAAACATAAATTAAAAAAGAATCGACTTTCAGAGAAGTTAACTCCCCCAAAACCATTCGGAAATGTTAACACGATTTCTTACTTCTCTGTGGTACACCCGCCGCGTTGGAAAAGCTTCGGTGACTTTCGTGGAACGAAGAGCAAATCTCGACAATTAAAATTAAAAGCTGGTGAGAGGTTAGGACTGAAGGATGCCCGAGTGAAGCCCCCCCCTTGGCTTAATCAGATATAAAACAACAATTCTTTTAAAGTGTAGGCCTGAAGGAAAAGAAATGCATATACTGAAGCATCTTTGGGTGAAAATTTGAGGCGGAAAAAATTATCAGCACTTGTTCTCGTAATTTTGAACAGCACCATCTCGTATGGGTTCTATAGACGGTTTTCTTGTTGTCCGATATTTTCCTCTTCTCATTTGTAATCGATATATTGCTACCAAAATTGGCCGAGTCTTTTTGTACTTTTCTCCGTTCTAAACGTTATTATTTCCGTTTTCGCTTGGGTAGGATTTCTTACATATAAAGTCAGTAAATTACAGTATTTGTATAACCACACTCGTATTGTATTTTGCTAAGTTTCACTAAGGGTGTCTTTGATTTTTACTTTTGTTTGAAGAATAAGTAAATAAAATGAAGAAGCAGCAGTAATTTTTATTACCATTTATAACCCTAATTTCATTCGGACACTACAAACGTTTGTAGATGAAGATGTGCAGGAAAATAAAATCTTGTTAGACTCATTTCAGATTGAGAAAATGATCTTCATCAAGATGCGAAGTATTCAGTTGGTTGATTGAACAACTAAGCTTAATGAGCATCAATCGCTAAGTCAAACTTAATTAAATAAAAACAAAGTTAAATTCATTAGCTACTAAAAGATATACTACTATGACGTTGCTACATAGTCATCATAGTTAGTATGAATGTGACATAGTATACTACTACGAGTATGTTGTTGCTACATAGTGAGTCATCGAACACCATCGGCCCAGCTAAACTTTTGAGGTTTTGTTTATTAAATGCAAGGGGGAAAAAGATTTAATTCTCATTGTTTAAAACAACCGCATGATTTCTTCCCCTTTTAAATGTTTGCTAGCTGCTTTACGTCTGCCGTCCCTCCCCAGCGTAAGTCTTCACTCCCATTATAAATAATTCGTTATTTTGCTTTTGTTTGTATAAATATGTTCATTTTTTGTTTTGGCCTTGACAAAGTCTTATTCTGTTTTATTTTAACGTCTAATGGTGGAAGCCAGTCAACGTAACATTAAAACTTGGATGAGCTCATATCAAAACATGTAGGACTAGAGCTTGAGCTACTTTTGTTATTTGGGCGACTAGGTAATCCTTCGTAAGAACTCCTTAAAATAATGCATGGCCGTTCGTAGATTCATACTTTTTGCACTGCGGCCGACTAAACTCAAGTGCCGCCAACCACACTCATGCGATATAAATGACAGCAGAAGAAAAGACACAATTTTGTACTTAGCTGTTTGTACGAAAGATTTTTGGGAAGGATTGTAATAGAAGTAATAAACAGCCAGGAGTAGTATTATTGCCTATAATTAAGAATGAACAACTAGAATAAACAGAGGTGAGGATTCTTCAAATAAACAGGAGCCTCCCGGAAGTCGCGATTGGGTAGTTATCGCGTAGCTGGAGGACCACAATGGCGCAGCACCTCTGTAATAATAATCCTAACTCCATCTCCCGTTGCCTGGTGAGATATTAAGAATACTAATTTTACGCACTTAATCATAGGTTATAGTAACGAGGCTAGTAACTTATAGTTATCAAGCACGCAAGTGCTAGTAGTAAGTTATAGTAATATAGCACGTGAGTGCTAGTAATAAATTGTAGTTATAAAGTAATAGTTATAAACCAGGCAAATGTGGGTTAAGTTTTAAGTGTTAAGAACGTTATGCTGGAGAACAATCGGTGACTTTTTCATATTGCATATGTCCATTATGTTGTCGAGTGTTTGGATTTCTCGGGGTGAGTGCGGAGTTTTGAGCTGTTGAGCATCGCGGCGTATTGTCTCATGTGGGGTTAATGTTACGGCGTATGTTGGAGGTTGTATTTTTGTGCCATAATATCTTCCCAAATGGTGTCCAGGTCTTCCAACACAACAACGATTTTGAGACTAGGATGGTTTTTGTAGAATTCCTCGATTATGCATTCATTTATGGGCCTTTTTGGAAGTGGAAGAGCGTCCGTGTCACTACGGTGAAGTGAAATTTCAATCGAGTCGTTTTATGAAGGGGATCCTTCCGAGGAGGGTTGTCTCTTTTCTTCTGTTGTTTAGTTTTCTCATACTTGGACAGCGTTCTCAAATTTTTTGTTAAATTTTCATCACTGGATTCTTGCTGGGCTGAGTTCGCGTCTGATGTGGCGTAGCTCGATTCCGTTTTGTTTCATCTGGGCTTGTGGTTGGGTGTTGGGCAGGCGCTCCCGTTATGTTTGATGAGGACAGGTTATTGGATTCAAAAAAGAGATTAAAAAGTTATGGAGAATCACCATCGGGGAATTTGGAGTCTATAATGAAGTTTCGTTCGAGAAATTCTGACTGGATTGTCAATAAATATTCGGATTGTGCAAGGTTGGCAATATGAGCTTCTATGATGATTGCGGCTAGTTTTACGTGGACACGGCTGGTGAGTGTAAGTGCACGCATGTCCTGATTTCGTGGATTGTTGGATTGCCGTTTTAGCCATTTCAATGCATGTTCTCTCCTATTCATCCAATTCTTGTTTTAAAATTCTTCATTTTTCTTTTGGATAGTATGTTTTCTATATTGGCAAGAGGCTGCTAAGTTGTGGTTTTCTCCACAGTTGAGGCACGCACTTCTTATAGGTTGTTGCACTTTTGGTAGGTGTGTTCGTGTAAAACATACTCAGAACATCGTGATGTCGTAACAGTACTTTGATGAGTAGAGTGGTTCTCAAGTTTGAACCATCGTAATCAGATCTGTAGGTGCGTGTATTTTGCAAGTTTCATTAGTGATGAAGTAATTTCTGTGTTAAACATAAGAAAGCCATTCTGAAGACCGTGTTGTGTCGTCATCGTGTCAGTGAAGGTGATTTTGATTGCGTGTGTAAGGATTTTAGCCCAGCGTTGCATTCGTATTATTTCTTGCTGTATTTCCAGAGGTGGATGTTGCCCAATGCTACTGTCTAGTCGTTTCATGAAAAGGGTACTCTTAGACCGAAGGTCTGGAGGGATGATGGGCTTGAGATTTATTTTGTTTAAGTGTCCGGAGGCTCTGTTCAAAGTTAATTTGTCAATGGCTCCTTTGTCATCAGTTGCTGCTTAGTTTCGGAATGAATTGTCAGTGAGACGTATGAGTGGAACATCTAGGAGTGGAACATCATCATCATCAATCATTCGGAGTACATAGGATTATGTAGGTAGTGTTTGAGCTTTCGGCAGTTTCTGCTTTGTTGAGTGTGGTAGCTTGATAGGTCGTTCCTAGGGCGAAGTTGTTTCTAGAGGTTGAGTTCGAGGGTATGGCGCCGTGTCATGCGTTAGTGTTCTAATGAGAGTTTTTTGGTGGTCTCGATGGGAACTCTGGGTCGTGCCAGCTTTCCGGCTCGGATGGACAGTAGTAGGGGGTTAGTCCTTGCGTGTCAGGTGTCGTGTTCATTCGGGAGGTCGCTGGTGCCCTACTTGTACCTGCCCCCTCCTTACTATAATGGGATTTTCCCAGATCCTCTAGGTACACCAAACATTACTACCTCTCGGCGACACTACTATCGATATGTTAGTTAGGGATCAATAGAGTAGAAAAAGAAGCAGCTACTTACACGCTGGTTCGCAGTTGGGAGGCAAGCAGCTGGGTGATAGAAGTGGAGAATCGGCTAAAATTGAGCAGTCTTCGTACTGAAGCCATGGTTGCTGAAGACTAGATGCTTTTACTACAGTGTTCACGAGGGAACATGGCATCCGCATATTATCAATTGTTTTTCTTCTTTAAAAAGATATGTAATTTAGGAATGTAAATGACACCTTTGCAGCCGGACTATAGATTTCCATGATTGGGCTAATGATATTAGCGTAACAAATTGTTTGATTTAAGAGGGTGCATATACTGTGCCTATCAGGAAAATTTAAAAATACTGTAGCTTGCACTATAAACATTCTTAGTGTTCCCTCGACCCGAGTACGGAAATTATTGTTACTATTCACAGCAAAATAATCGAAAGATAGAGTAATTTTTCAACACGCGCTGAAAATAAATGAATTGCACATTCAAATGCAAACAAAATAAATAATGCAGCTTTAAGGGCGATAAAATGGGATACCCCCATATAAGAGAACCTAAAACGTTTTTTCCAGATAAATTTTAACGGGAAATGATAATTAAGCTCACCCACTGTTCACCAAAAGCACCAAAGAGTTGAATGAAAGTAATGTAAAAAACAATAAATTAAATCTATTATAACGAAAATGATTCCTAAATAATGGATCGGATTCTTTTGAGCCTTTTAAAATTAATGCAAACATCATTTAATATATAAATATATATATAATCAATTGCTCGAAACTAGGGAGTGAAGGGGGAGGATGGTAAATTTTCAATTGATCGGAGTTGGAAGCGGAGACGGTGTTTAATTGGGGAGAATCTTGAATTAGTTCTGTTTTATATATATATATATAGATAATATAGAACTATTTCAAGATTCTCCCCAATTAAACACCGATTCCGCTTCCAACTCCGATCAATTGAAACGTTTTAGAAACGTTTTTCATTCAGTTCCTTTTTCCAAATTTTCCCATAGAAAACCAGTTATTTTAAAAAGAAAGCTTTTAGTCGGAATTTTTCAAGGCGCTTCTCATACCAAACCAATTGATTTTAAAAGTGGCTTTTAGTGTCATCGCATTCAGAAAACAATATTCTACGATCTATTTTGAATAAAAATCAACTTTTTTGCTCTGACATTTAGGATTTTTTAGAGCAAATAAAAAATCATCATTTTTACAATGTAATAAATGATAAAAGACCTGAAATAAAAATGTAATTAATAGAGATTGTAGTACATCTAATAAATACAAAAATGAGCCCTAAACCAAGTCGTTGTGTTCATAAACATGAACGAAGTAGTGCCAGCATATTTGAAAACTTATATCTGGCAGGGGAGCCAGTTGAATGAAAACATCGACCTATAACATATATCTACGTTTTTCAAAAACATAACAAGGAAATGTTGATGCAACGTTTGATAGACCGTTCAGATACGAATAGAATGCATTTTGAACCAACTCGCTACGTCAATAAACACGTAGGATATGCTAAATTAAATTTACAATTTTTTTACTTATTGGTGCAACTATGATAGTGGAATATTGGGGTTGTTTTCCCTATTGGGAAGATTTATTTGAAAATTGCACCATACGTGTAAATTAGGGTTTTAAAACATTTTTGCTACCCGAACAATTTTGAAGTTTTTCCATCAATTTTTCCAGTTATTCTGGAAAGAAATATTTTAGGGTAGACTTTTCAGGTGCTATAAAAGCCAAACCAATTGATTTAAAAAGTGTATTTTAGTGTCACCGCTCTCATAAAAAATTTCTATGATCTCAATTTTTAAATTCAATTTTGTGGTTACTGACATTTTCTGAATTTTGCAAAACAAAAAAAATTTTTGCGATGTAAAAAGTATAAAAATAAAACCTGAATTGAAAATATAATAAATATAGATTTTAGTACATTTAATTAGAAATAAAATGAGCCCTAAATCAAGTGTCAACGTTAATAAACACGAGCGGTATCATTCCTAGAAAAATTACCATAGGATTTCATGAGTGCCAGGTGACGCTACATACATCCTCAACAGCAAGAGTTTATCTGTGGTGTCTTCTAGAGTCATGAGCTCTAATTGGCTGATTGGCTGATTGCTCAATAGTTTGGACCAGTAATAACTCCGTTGTCATGATTGCTTTTTCGAACCGAAGAAAGCAATGACATGCTTCCCATCCAATAAGGCGACGTTCACACCTGCGAGATAAGATATATGTCTGTAGGTCGTTAGCGATAGGCGATAATTGTCTTGCGAGATACGACGCGCTAAGATCCGTTAAAAATACGGAGAGACGACAAAACTGGTTCACACCGGTACGATGGCGACATCTGTCGTACGATACGTGTATCAAGAGATAAGGCGTGCGTGTCTCTTCCTTCAGTGTCGTACGATATTGGCTGGTTGATTATAAGAAACTTTTAGCCTCCCTTTACTACGAAAACGATATTCAAAGAGAGGAAGGATGAAGGCACGATTTAGTATGGAGTTAAGGGAACGCAGAATCTATGCACAAGGTGCATAGAAACAGAAAGCTAAGAAAGAAGTTCATGAAACAAAAAAAGTTGAAGAAAAAGTAGCAGGTGCTGTAAAACAGGACAGCAGTGAACCGAAAAAAGATAGACCATACCAAAAAACTATTCTATTCCAACAAAAAAAAGGCCTACCTAACTTTCAGCTCGGGCCCTTAATTTTTCTTCCTGGGATAAATTATTGTATCCCCCCATAGAGACAATAACTGTATCCCCCTGAGGGGACGATATTGGCTAGAGTTCTTCATCACTCGATGAAGGACTCACGATTACTAGCTAAATTTCTCCTGCTACACTTTGTTGCTAGCTCATGTCTTATCGCTTCAGTATGAACCTAACTTATCTTAATGATAATTATCGTGTATCGCATGTTCCGGAGATGAATATCTTATCCCCATGGTGTGAACTCTGCCTAAAACAGCTCTCCGACGCAGCGCGACCAATAACTACGCAACTTCAAAGATCGAGATTTCCGTAACCATTCAGTTTAGAAGCATCAGATTTGAAATGAAGAACAACGAAGTCTTTGCGCAAGTATTCGAACAAAAAAAGTGAACTTTTTCGTGAAATTTGAATCATCCCCCTTAAAAATCATTATCGGGTTCCAAATATGTCTTTTGAAACTTTCATCTTGATATTAAATGGAGTTTCGTCAGTAATCGGACGTTGTAAAAAATCGTTATTCGAATTTTTAGGGCTGATGTTTATTACTACTTGTTCTCTAATTAACAACTGTTCTTCCGGTAGCAACAAATAATTGCAATTCATTTCTTGTCCCAAACAGAATAGTTTAACCTTACGTAATATGTTTCATAAACCTGTTGAAATCTTTCTGTGTGCGTCAAATCTTAGGAATCTTTTTGTCGGCTCAGTCATTCACTAAGTAACCGACAGTACTTGAAGCCTTAGAAGGACCCTCAATACTCTTAAAAATATTCGAACAGTTATCTCGGAAATATAAAAAAGAGCCTACAATTACTGTATACTCTGACTCGTGGCATCCATCGAGGTAGAAATAAAAAGAATCGGACCAGACCCCACCAGCGTGCGACATGGTGCCGATTATTGTTTGCGCTCAGGGAGCCAGCAGATGATAAATATTGTTTTTAAAAAGTAATCAAAATAGAACTAAAATTTTTCAGAATTGCATAAATACAATGTTTTTCAAAATTCTTTCGATATTTTAGGAGTTATTGAAGATTCTTTTAGAACCCATCTCTAGAAATCCCCCCGTGCTACAATCCTGTGTCGCACACCATCGAAAACACGTATTCATTACTTTTGTTCCAGTCACGCAGTTGTGGGGCACTACTAAGTTAATTCGCTTTAGGAGCCATGGTCCTAGCCATTCAAGCTCCAAAAAAAAAAGTTTGCGACAAGGAGTTTAAACTGATAGTGCAGGAGGAAAAAGCCTCAGCGAGATTTCTTCAGTGTATTTACGACAAGTGCAATAGACAAACAAAAATAAACCATATATCAGTTTCATAATACTTGGGAGGATTCTTCTAAGTTTACCAAAATCGGAACTTGGCTAAGACTTGACGAATGACGAGACATTCTACGGGGAAAAGTGAGGAGCGAGATCATCTCATGACTTGTTACCTTTGCAGGCAAGTTCACCTCTCTTTAAAATAAAAGCTGACGTGAGATTGACACATGATAGAATCAATATTATTCTTATGTTTTGACCAAGATTTCAAATCGGAGCGGACGGAACAAAAAAATTTGTTTTAGATAAAAAGATAACAGAAGCAAAAATAAAAAGAAGCTAGTTTATATGCGAGCGTTTTTCGAAAATTGTAAATTTCATTGCCAATTCTGAAATGTAAAATGGTAAATGTTGAGGATTATTCGGGATTCGATTATCCACTTTTCGAATGCTAAACATAGTAAATTAGATCGAAATAAGCACGTTTTCTTCTATGCACTTTCCGTCGTAAATGATTATTTTACGAATTATAGCGGTAGGTTTAGTTTCGTCTTTGATGACGAATGCGCTCAAATAAACAGGTACTCAATGATTTTCGAATTTTCGTTGCTAGAATCATGGTAATAACATCGAAATAAACTACTTTTCTTCCATACACTTTTTTCGTCAAATGAATATTTTACGAGTTAGCGCGGTAGGTTTAGTTTCGTCTTTGATAGCGAGAAAACCGGAAGTGATACGAAGAACTTGCTCATTTTGCACACGTGAAGGAATTGAAACATTTAAAGGTAAATGTGTAGCGTTTGGTAAGAATCGACTTTTGAATTTTTTGTGCCAAAACATAGTTGATTAGATCGAAATAAACAAGTTTTCTTCCATGCACTTTTCGTCGCAAATGACTATTTTACGAGTTATAGCTGTATGGTTCTTATTGCAGTTGTATTGTTGCAATCGCGGGGAAAAAAGGGAAAGACCCCAAATGGACTCAACGACATTAGGGGAAGACTCCAATGGACTTTTCCGTTAACGGTCTAATAATCGTGTCGTAAAAGTATCTTATATTATGTCGGAATTGTAACTAACCTGCAGCTGTAGTAAAAGAATTAGTCTCCGTCTGAAGATTGAGCTTCGGGCTCTACTGCGATGGAACGTTACTTTTCGGATAGCGGCGGGTACAGTTTCGCAGCTTCGACGAAGAAATGATGTAATAGTGACTTCCTTTCGTGGCCGATGATGAATAAATAGCGAGACACATATTGAATTAAAAAATGCCCTCGATCATTCGGGCGCGTCAAAAGGAAGAGTCCATTGTAGTGTTGTTTTACAACGCCCTCGATGAATTTCTCTCCGCTTCAAACACTAAAGTTGCGGTCAGTAATTTACCGCTATAACTCATTAAATACTCATTTGCAACGGAAAGTGCATAGAAGAAAACTTGTTTATTTTAACCTAATTAAGTATGAATAGGCCCCGAAAACTGTAAAATCGATTCTTACCAAACGCTACACATTTATCCATTTAAATTTTTAGGAAAATGGTTCAATTTGAAACAATGATCAAATCTACATCAACTCCAGGATCAACATCGAGATAGAAATCCCGCGGATTGGGTCAGATCTCGCCTCTTACCAAAGTTTTCTTCTGGACGAGTTCCTCCACCACTTCTCCTTTCCTTGTTATGATCTATCTCCTCGAGAATATTGTCAGGCTCTTTCAAACAAATATTTAAACAATTTAAATAATTTATTTCCCACAAACAATACAGGAGTAGATTGTTTCTTAAGTGTAGTTTAATGGTAAAATTTGAGTATAGCTACCTGTGGGCCCGAATAAGTTCGTAGACCTAATTCTAGGGTATCCTACCATCAACACTATCCTAAAGAGTACAATAATCAATGAACTGATGAACTGAACTGGGACTGATCAATGAATTAGGTTACTCGAGATTCGATGATAAATTTTACAGAATAGTTTATATGGGCTAAATGTTAACAGTATATTCTAGAAACAATTTGAGAACAGACTGAAAGATCAATGACATTAATCATGGTAAATTACCCTATCAGGGTTAATCACTTAGGAGAAAAGATTTGACATAGTTATTTTACATGGTTAATATTTCGATAGGAAAAGAGATTGAAGATTTATATAGAATACTTTGTAAGAATTACTTTCACGGATCTCCGCAGGGATTGAGTCTTGTCTTAGTTCCAACGAAGAGGTTACTGTGTTGTGACCGAGCTTTTAAATAATGAGGAAGCATGAAGTTACTTCTACTACGAGTTAAATGGTCGTGATGACCAGTCTGTGCAGTTAATAATTGTTTGAAATTTTTGTCGCTATGATTGATCGATGTTTTATACATGAAATTACATATGGAGAGTTTGTAGAGATCCGGAAGTTCAAGTATTTGTGAACTTTTGATTGAATCACCTGGGTGAGCACTATATTCTAGTTTCTTTACCGCTCTGATGGCTCTTTTTTGCTGAGTAAAGAGTATATTGGTTTTGTTTTTATCAGTTCTGTGCCATGCTTCTGTTCCGTATTGTAAGTATGGTGAAATAAGCGTTCATTAAAGTATTTCCATTGCTTCTGCAGGCAATAAATTTTTCATTTTTTGAAGGATTCCGACGAATTTTGATAACTTGGTACTAATGTGTGCGATGTGCTCTTTGAAGGTTAGATGTTTATCTATTACAATGCCCACGAACTTACATGAGTTGGTTTCTTCGATTTCACCTTTGCCCATTTTAATGAGTGGAAAAGATATATTTTTGTTTGAGAATATAATATATTTTGTTCTATCGATATTAAGGCTTATGTTATTAACTTTAAGCCACAGTGAAACCTTATGAAGTTCGTTATTTATACTCTCCGTAATTAGAGCAACATTTTGATTAGGAAGGACCGTAGAAAGCATGCTTTCATCGGCAAAAAGTATGAATTTGAAAATAATATAGATTCAACAATATCGTTGAAAAAGATTAAAAATAGGAGAGACCCAAGGACAGACCCTTGTGGAACTCTATGGCTAATTGTCTGTAGTTCCGATTGTGCATCGTCAATGACAACGTATTGCTTCCGATTTGTTTGGTATGATCTGAATAAATCATGAGCAACTCCTCTAATGCCATAACAGTGGAGTTTAGAGAGTGATATGTTATGTCTATACAATCAAATGCACTTCAAAAGTCAAGAAATACGGGGAAAACCATCTTTCCTTCATCTATATTAAAATAACGCAAGTGTAAATGATTTAATACAGCCTGTGTTGTTGATTTTTTTAGGGTGAAAACTAAATTGTTAATCGTAGAGAAACGATTTTTGTTCAAAATAAGATTACTTTTTTATACCCAATTTTATCGAATATTTTGCTAATAAAGTGTAGCACACAGATAGGTCTATAATTGTTTACGTAAGTTTTTCACCGTTTTAAAAATAGGAGTTACTCTCGCAGCTTTGAGGGAGTTCGTGAAAGTGCCTAGGAGGAGTGACTGGTTAATAGTACCGGATATGAGTGGGGCTATAATATCAGCTATAACTTTAAGTAGTTTAGTCGAAAACGTGCGTAATCCAATCGATTTATTTTTCAGGTTGTTTATGTACGCAATTGCACCGGAAGAATTGGTAGGAGTAAAGAAAAAAGAGTTGTGGTCACGAACATGATCCATATTTTGCAAATTATCAGTAGGTTCACTTGGATTACTTTCAGCTATATTTTTTCCTACGTTTACAAAAAAATCGGTAAAAAGATTAGCAATCTCTTTCTTCTCGCGGTATTTTACATTATCTTGAACTAATGACTCAATCGTTTTCTTAACGGCATTATTCGGTTTATAGCAAGAATTGAGCAGGCGCACAGTTTTTAAAATAATAATTTTAAATTAAGTAAATTTGAACGTGAGTAGCTTTTTCTCTCTGTCCCTATCTGATTTGACATATATATAGTTTCTAAATCTGTAATACATTTCCCTAAATATTCATCCTTCGTATAAAAGGGCTAGGCACTCTCGACGTTTCTTTATTATAATCACGATGTCATCAGTAATCTAGGGCCTTTGTCTATTTTTCGGTGTGATGATACCGTCGTACGGTCAACGTGAGAGTGCATGAAAAAGGCTGTCTTCTGTGCAACTACCTTTTCGAGACGCTTGCTTTTCCACGCAGCAGCACTTCCTGAGGTTCGAGGAGGGTGCCGCCTACACCGTAATCAGTCCGTTAGAGCAACAGAAAGAAATCTCTGTTTGTGCTGAACTACGGCGGTATCGTTAGGAAGACGCATAACTGTCTACGCCATATGATGCTGCTAGAGCTTTTTAGGGTAATCGCTGATTCGCTTTACTGCAACAGTTGTCCTCCTGAGATTTGTCACCTACGCCGTAATTAGTCCGTTAGAGCTGCAGCAAAGAATGTCTGTATGTGCTGAACTACGGCGGTACCGTTAGGAAGACGTATAACTGTCTACGCCGTATGATTCCGTTAGAGCTTTTCAGAGTAATCCCTGATTCGCTGGATTACGACAGCTGTTTTCCTTTACGACAAAGCTGTGTAGGATAGTTTGTCCAGCCAAGGTGGTCCTTTAAACCCCATTTGAAGCGGAGTGTCTCTTTGGACTAAAGTCTGTATCAAAAAGGAGAGGAAACTCTTATCACCTTAGGATGTGAGGAGTCTACTATTGGATCTCATTACAGTGCCTCTTAAATACACGGATACATTTGAGCAAGGACAGGGATCTATTTCTTTTTGTAAAATTAGCGCGTACAAACATGAGCAACTGCAAAACACGGCAAAAACATGTAAAATTACGAGTAAAAAATTTGTGCTACTCAACTAGGTAATCACACTAAAGTTGGGATACTGAAATACCCTATAAGTGAAACTTAAGGGATAAGTAAAGTAAATGCAAGGGCGCGCCATCAGCGTAGGCGCACCGAGCAGGGGATGACTCATCTATTTTTCGCCATGCCACAGGCCAACATTTGAAAGAAAACGCTTCTATGGAACCAGTGCATATGGATTCTACAACCACATGCGTCGCCTGACACGGTATAATTGTGCGAGTGATGATTGGACAACGCTGATTGTGTGCAGTCGTGATAATTTCAGTCAAGTTTAGTTTTGTTTCATCAACCTTCGTTGCATCATTGTTCTGTTGAGAGATGTGCAATGTTGGCATTCGTTCTTTCAGAACGGTACGCATTTCTCCCAAATTAGATTCGTTTACGTTACGATACGAAAAAGTTTTAGCCTGTGGCTTGGTGTAAGGGACATAAACAATTTTCTCAATAAGGAAAATGGGAAAATGATCTGATAAGTCGGAGGTAATTATTCCAGTAGGGAAATCAATTGGATCTGCCATGAAGATATTGTCGAGCAGAGTAGCAGATTCTGAGGAGATCCATGTAGGCTTTGTGATAATTGGATTGAAAGATTTGGTTTGAAAAACATTTATGAAATTTGAGATTTGTTCCCAGCCTTCGTGTTTCAGCAGATCATAATAGAAGTCACCGCAGATTATTATGTCATTGTACAAAGATTTGTTAAAATATAACATAATACGATTGGGCCCATTCAGGAAAGATACAGGACAAGCTGTCGGAGGCCTATACACCGTTCCAAGCATAATCCGTTCACCATTTTTGTTCAGTTCTATGAATAATAACTCTATATGATCCGGATTCATAGTTACACTCGCTCTGAGTCTCGAATCTATGTGTTTAGATATGAACGTACTTATGCCTCCACCGCGCGTATGATTATTGTGTCTCTGAAACCAGCGTTGTGTCGCATCTTTTCTCCTCAAATCTCATGCCTGAGGGATTGGGATGAATGATTCTTGTGCTAGTGGAGAAGTGGATATTCTGTGTGTAAGTATTTCAAATTAGCCATATTGAAGTTAGAATCAACTTGACTCAAATCATCAGGCTTTTCTCTCTCATCTTGTCCTTCTATGGTATATCTTATCCTCTAACTCTTCTTTACTGTCTCTACCAAGGAGGTTGAATAGGAGGGGGCGGCATCGTTATCTTTTGCCAGTCAAGTGAGTGAAGCCACAACCAGCATTTGTCCCCAGTTTTGGAGGTCTGAGAGAGTGGACGGCACGGTACACATAATAAGGTAGTAGCATTCAAGTCTTTTCTTAAAAGAGCCCCGGGGACGGTGACGTCACAGGTCCATAACGAATAGCAACACAGATCAACAGAGTAGCGCTATCTGGCGACAATATCGAGTCTGCTGTACGACAACTTGGACAACAACAACAACGCGACCAGTAACAAGACAACTCGTCGGCGTTGGTGTCTGCAAGAATGGCGTCTTCAAATAGAATGAAAAAATGTTCTTTCATCGAAAAGGGAAGTAATTCTAGAGATCAACCTGATATCAAGTACTTCCAATATCATCATGCATATTTTAAAGAGTGGCCAAGAGCAAGTGATAGTGAAATTTTAGGTTCAATTAAGGAATCTAATTTGTGCGAACGTATTGTGTTTAGCCGCCATTTTCGAAAACAGAAAACAGAAGAATCGTTTCGCCGTTCAAAACAAAAGTATTTCTTGTTAATATTGTGGTGCAATTGCCTTATAATGACATGAATTTAAGTATTGGAGGTAAGATATACAATTGTCATCATGTGTAAATTTTGTACGAATTTATCAGTACGTTTCCAATCCGTGAATTGGCTGATGGTGGTACAATTTTGTTGAAAGCTTTCGTGACACGTTGAGATCCCGTAGAAGAATAATTAAACAGGTAAATTAATTTTGAGAAGAGTAATTCAAGGTAATAGTTTTAAATATTTTTGGTAAATTTATATGGATGGTGCAAATTGGAATGAATGTTTTTGTTCCTAATATGACAATTTTTACTAGCTGGTTGGCTAATTAGGGATTATTATACAATTTGTAAGTAGGGGTATGGATAATTTCTACAGATGGTAGAACTTATTTTGAGAACTCGAAAACTAAGCATTTGCAAGCACAATGTCATTCTTTTAAAACATCTTGAAATCTACCACATTACCTATCTATGACAACAAAATTATTCAAATAGTTGACAATGTTAAACGGTCAAATTTTACTTGAATGTTGTCAACGATTTTCGGTCAATGTATAGTTTCCCTTCGGCAGGGAAATTAAAGATGTCGTTGCTGATAATCACTAAATGAGCACATTTAAAAACCTTTTACAAGAATGACGTTATGCTTGCTGATGCGTTATTTTTGAGTAATTGAACTTTGAAGTTGGCCTTTGCGCCAAAGGAAGCGAGCGCGTGAAACAGAATTTAATTATTAAAGGAAGCTATTACAAACGTAAAGAGGTTGGGTCGTGAGGGGGGGGGGGGCACAGTTCTTCTAGTGAAAATTATAAATAAAGCTTCTAACCCACCCATTACGGTGACGACTGCAATCTTGTTGACATCGGGTCCAAAATGACGGCGCCCATGGTGGTCGCCATCTAAGACCCGATGTAAACAAGATTGCGGTCGTCACCCTAATGGGTGGGTTAGAAGCTTTATTTATAATTTTCTCTAGAAGAACTGTGCCTCCCCCTCACGACCCAACCTCTTTACGTTTGTAATAGGCGGGTTAACTACCGTTATTAACTAAATTACGGCGCGCGCCGGCGCCAACTTCAAAGTTCAATAATTCGAAAATAACGCATCTGCGAGCATATGGTCATTCGTGTATAAGGTTTTTAAATGTGCTCATTTAGTGATTATCAGCAACGACGTCTTTAATTTCCCTGCCGAAGGGAAACTATACATTGACCCGATTTTCAAAATTTTGTGGCCAATAATCAATAAAGGAACACATTTAAAAATGTTTTACAGGAATGACATTCTGCTTGCTTGATGGGTTATTTTTTAATTATTCAACTTTGAAGTTGGCTTGTGCGCGCCAGGGAAGCAAGAGTGTCAAGCGTAATTTAATTAATAACGGAAGCTAACCCCCTATTACAAACATAAAGAGGTTGGGTCGTGAGGGGTAGCCACAGTTCTTCTAGTGAAAATTATAAATAAAAGGTTTCTAGTGACTTCCGTTTACTTCCGGTGCCGCCATAGCCATATGGCTAGAGGGTTCTGCCGCCGTGCAGGAGACCCGGGATCGAATCTCGGCGCTGGCAGTGGCAATTTTTCTCTGTTGGGTATAGGAGAAAAATTCCAAGCACAATACCCCACTCTACCCAGGTGTCTGAAATGGGTACCGGTCTTGACCGGGGGAAAGCGTCTTGGCGTCCTGGCGTTAGTTATAAGGCATTTGAAAATCCAATGTACAAGGTGATATGTATCAGGCTTGATTGGAAATAAAGCATCCATAGATGCCTTCATTATTCATTATTATTATTTACATCATCTCCAATGACAGCCACCCGGTACCCAAGATGGCGTCCGCCATCATGAAGCCGATGTACACGGACGTCACTACAAACGTTTATTTATAATTTTCAGTAGAAGAACTGTGGCTACCCCTGACGACCCAACCTCTTTACGTTTGTAATAGGGGGTTAGCTGCCATTTCAACTCTGAAATTGCGTAAAAAGGTCATTCAGGAGCGCCGCTCGTATAACTTCAAACTTAAATAACTCAAAAACTAAGCATTTGCGAGCACATTGTCATTCATGTAAAACGTCTTAAAATCGACCATATTACCTATCTATAGCAACAAAATTATGAAAATCGTAGACAACATTAAGTAAAATATGACCCATTAAACTCAATATTGACCAAATTTATTGTAATTTAGAGTAACTTTGTAATGATAAACAAATTGAAAGCTATGAAAATGATTTTCAGAATTATCCCGTTTAATTGCAGTTCCTGCATTCATTTTCAAGTAAAATTATATGTTATACTTTAAGGGCTGCTGGTAGTATGACTTGACCTGAGAATTATAGCTGAAAGACACTCTGAGGATATGATTTTTAGAATTTGTTCATAATTCAGTTCATTTTATATGATTGAAGGGTTCTGTTGCATCATATGTTGAATTATAATTATTGTCTGCCAAATTATAATGATTTCATCTGTGGGTACCTTCTATTCTATCCATCATTGACTGAACAACAGTTCACTTGAGTTGTTGAATGTTTAGAGACCATTGGGGTAAAGTTTTTTATTTGCATTGTTTGCAACCTTGATTACTTATAATTTTTCAAAATAAGTTCCGGTCAATTTGGAGTTTAATGAACTCACAGAATTTGAAAATCCTGTTCCCAAGAATCACTACAGGACTACGTTTAAAAATGTTTTACAAGAATGACATTCTGTGCTGATCCTTTATTTATGAGACATAGCAATCATTACGTTCTAATAAGAATAACCTCATATAGTCGGTTGCTTAGCCGCCGCATTGTTGGGTCACACTTATTTTTTTGGATGGACACGTCCACTTTTTTGTGGGAAAATAACAGCCTCAGTTTGGGTAAGTTAAGGTAAGCTATTTTAGGTTGCTTTGTTATTTTAGGTTAGTTTACTTACCTAACCTAACATTACCTAACTTAACCTTACCCATCGTAACGTCAATACCGTATTAGAGCATATTTACGTCTTCATTCCTTCACTTTTAAGTACAACATTCATATAACTTTAGAGTTGAATAATTTAAAAATTGCGCATCAGCGAGAAGAATGTCATTCATGTAAAACGTTTTTAAATGTGTTCCTGTAGTGATTCTTGGGAACAGAATTTTTAATTTCTGTGAGCGCATTAAACTCCATATTCAAGATAGTTCCCTCAGACAAAAAATTATTTTGTGCCCTAAGGCTCATTTTGTATTGAAACATTCAAATGAATTCAAAATCTGTTATATTATCTTGAATTACTTAGTCAATAATTTGAAAAGAATATTTTTTTGTGGATGTGAAGGTAAAGCTACAAGTAGCTCATGTCAACTGAAGTAAGCGTGCTACGATAATCAATTTTGCTGCAGTTGAATAACTGTATTCATTTTTTTATTTTACAACACTTTGAAAAAATATATGAAATACAATTTTATATATTGTATTTTATAATTATAATAATTTTTAGCTATTTTTGAATTACTCTGTTTTCTGAAGGATGTTCAAGTTATATCTCATAGCAATATTAATTGACTTTAGCTCCTCTCAGGGGGATACAACTAGTGTTTCTATGGGAATGAATTAGTGTTCCGAGGGGAACCATGTGTGGGCACGAGCTAAAGGTTAGGTAGGCTTTCTTTTTGTTAAAATAATATAGGTTTTTGTTTTCTTACGGGTCATCTTTTTTTGGTTTACTGCTGTCCTGTTTTTTCAGCACCTACTACTTCTTCTTCAACTTTGATCATGTTTCATGAACTTTTTTCTCATCTTACCGTTTCTATGCGTTTTCTGCATAGATTCTGCGTTTCCTTAACTCCATACTATATGGTGCCTTCTTCCTTCCTCTCTTTGGATCTCATTTGTTGAGGATAGGGAGGCCTAAACTAACTAATAATCTAATTGAATTTAGCCTGAAAGAACTATCCTGAAATTTTTATTGTTTTGTGGGAAATGACACATTAAAATGTCTAAAATATTTGATGCAGTGTAACAATTTTTGAGTTTAATTTAACTGCATTTGGTGATAAAATATCTTATATATAGATTCATGCATTGGGTGTATCGGTGAGTGAGTTGTGTTAAAATACTGTTCATGTTTTTATAACTTATTTTCATTTCACAGGAAGGTGTTGAAGAGTTCATGAGCAAAAAATCTGGTGGTGCAGAAGAAGTGATCAGGCGCCTTGATAAGCAGCTCAGCAACTATCGCTGCATGGAGTCGCACCTCACTGCCACTCGCTTGAAGTGGGTCTATTATTTTATAATAAAGATTTAAAAGAAGCACATTTCTGTAGAGCATATTTATTTTATGTTAACTATGTCAGTATTAGTTGAAGTAGTATCCTTTTTTTTGACTAAATCAAAAAAGCGCTCTTATGCCCAATGTAAAATTTTCTCTTGCTTATTGGTGAGGACACAAGTGTTTTGTATCAAAGTTCATCATTAGTATTTGTTGCTCATTAGGCAAGACAAAGGATGGGTTTTTGTAAAAAGTGCTACTCTAATATTTATAATGCTATGCATCTAATTTCATTAGTGTAATTAAGATGTCTTAATGTTTTTGATGTAAGCCAACTTGCCAAAGTAATATTTTTCCCTTCTCCAGCATGCATTGAATGTAGGTGGGATATATTGTTAATTGCCATTCAGAAAGTTTAAAACTTTCCTCTTTGGTTATAATCTCTTGTTCTTCATAGACTAAAATCATATGTGCATTATTTAATTTTTCTAACACTATTTGTCAAGAAATGTTTAGAATTTATGTTCCATGAAGTGAATATTTTTGACATCTGCAGAAATATTCACTCATCCATTATTTATTGGTGCAGGCTGAAGCACCAGGTGCCAGACATCAAAAGCTGACTGCAGATCATAGAAGAAATGAAGGCTCGACAAGACAGCACGGAGGATCTGGAAACTCAATTCCTGCTGTCTGACCAACTCTATGTTGAAGGTACCATTCCTCCTTCCAACAAAGTCTGCCTATGGCTTGGGGTTGTGAAACTGGACTAAGTTCAACTGCTGTAAGAAATTATGAGAAGTTAAAAGGTGAAAGATTTTAATCACATTGTTTCTTTTAATGACATTACGCATGGGTAGGGAGGAATTTATTTTCATTTTTATTTCAGTTTGAAATAAGAGCAAAGCAGAAAATTTTGATTATGTATTTGTATTTTTCTTTTTCATTGTAGATGATTTTTGTTAAACCTATTTTCTTAGGTGGGTTGTAATATCTGTCATTTTTATGCAGAAGCTTTGTACTTTGTAGTATGCTGCTCATGTGTTTGCTTCATTGCTACTGCCTTTACATTTAATTACTTGAAGCAGCTTGTGCCCTAATTTTGGGTGTATCTGTGCCATAGTTAGATCAATATAACCAGTGCGCCCTCTCATGGAAGAACAACTTTTGCATCTATAGGAATTAGTACTGCCAGGGGTGAGATGTGAGGATCCAAGCTGAAGATTAGGTAGGTATTCCTTTGGTTGACGTAGAAAAATTTTTGTTTTGTCGTAGGCAATTTTTTTTTGTTTACTGGTGTCTAATTTTCCATGTTATCTAATCAAACCAGTGTACATGATTATTGTGTATATTTTATTGGCGGTTTTACCCCTTTTTGTGAAAGCTTAACATATCTAGTCAGAATGACTGAAAACTCTCCAGTAGTATGAGCAATTTCTAAGCTCTTCTTAAGGTACATATGCATAAGTGCCTCTTCATATCAATGTATGAAACCTCTTGAATTACTATGCCTATCCCTTCTTCTGAAAGGAAACTGCAATTTCAGCTGCAATAATTACATCTATGAGTGTGTTTTGCAGATAACGAGTGTTAACTGCAATACTGTGAGATCTTTGCATCAGTGCTTATTTGGTTGTATTCTCTTTTCTGGTCTTTTGGAGAACCCAGTGTACTAACCAAGTAATTCGTTATGTGTGATTGCTTACTTCATTTCATCAGTTCAGTTATTGAAAGTAAATTTTTGCATCTCTTCCAATTCCATTGATAGATCGAAGTCTACCAACATAGTCATTGATTTTCTGCATTTTTTTAATGCTTTAGTTCAAACTGCTACAGCAAAATTCCTCTGCTTTGATGTTTTGTTACTGATCTATATATCTCTTGGTTAATTGTAGAAAACTTATTATTTGAACTTAAACCCATGGTTTTAACCTAAATAATACAGTGATGACTCGTGTGTGCAGGCGAATATGATGCTAGAGCATGACCTGGACGCAGCAGAGGTACTGCTCAACAAGAACCTCAGCAACGCGAACACCGAGCTCACCCAGGTCGTTTCGGACCTTGATTTCCTTAGGTGAGGTTTAGTAGATTTTCATGTGGCTACATAACTGCATTTTCTAAGTTCTATAGAATGTTTAAAAAAATGTATGTATATACGTTATGTTTTAAAATACTCTTCTGTCATGATTTTTCTGTTAAAAAAAGAATACTGTAAAAATTTGGTGAAATTGCCCGTTACTGGCACAATCAGGAATACGACTGTTTTCTTGCGTTTTCACGACGTGCTTATCTCGACATGTGTTTGTGGCCATACCTAATCATTTATTTCATCATTGAAGAGCTGCAGACTCCATTCAGCAGCTACCGAGAATTCACATTCGTGTAGGAGTTTTGGTACGGCCCAAAACATATGATGTTTTTAGCCGTACGTAATCATCTACTCGAATGTCACTTCTCAGTAGCCACTGAATGGAGTCTGCAGCTCTCTAATGATGAAATAAAATTTGTGATTGGAGATCAATTATTTCAGATACCGTAACCCTAGTAAGATGTATGTTCCCCCAACAAATACCTAAGATCTCAATCAAGACAAAGATCATCTGGAAAGGTTAGAATATTTATCCCTCTTCAGAAAACCATTTCAATAAGGTTTCGTTACTGAGATTTTTTGCTCGTGTCTTTACGAGTGGTGAATTGATCGTTTTCTTCATTCAAACTTAGCTCTGGGTGTAGCTTCTGTTTTCAAGCTTGTAGAAAAATTTCAATTGTGGGACTGAACTGTCTTTCCCCGCCTTAGATATGTGAGGTCCCGAGATGAGAGGTAGGCTTCCTTTGTATTGAAATAAAACTATTTTTTTTGTTGTAATAGATCATCGTTTTCTGTTTACTGCTGTCCTGTTTTGAGTTATGTAGTCATTCTTAGCTCACAGTTTCTAAGCCTTAGAGACCTTGTGTGGGAACGTACGCTAGTTTCCGTGCAACTTCATACTACATGGTTCCTTCCTCTCTTTGAAACATTTTGTTGTGGTTAGAGAGGCTCAAACGGTGCTACTATAGCGTGAGGTCTATTGCCATATATCGCCTACCCAGGTACAGTTTGAGATGTGCTAATTGTTTTTAGCCAAATCAAATGTATGATAATTGGTAATATCCATTAGTAACCTAACCTCACGCTATAGTATTAGCTAGAGGTAAACCTCACGCTATAGCACTAGCTAGAGTTAGATCTCATGCTGTAGTGTTGTAGGCCTCACGCTATAGCAACGCCTGCTTAAACTAACTTAAAACCGATCAATCTTGCCCACCTCAGGACGCAGTGCACCACCCCCAAGGTCACCATAGCCCGCGTGTACAACTGGGACGTGAGGCGCCGCAGAGCCGAGGCTGGCAAGACGGCTCAGCAAAGGAAAAACTAACCCCATAGTAGCCTTAAATATTTAGCCTCTACTTCACTGCCTCCTGCCTAGGGCTATGTTGTTGGCATATCCGAGAATGTAACCCTGATCGAGCTTCAGTTGGCAGTCGGCAGCTTCGAGGGACAACAGACGCTCTGCTCCGCTTACAGAACCACCTGGTAGCCAACCTCGCCGAGCGTCGCCGAACCATGTGTCTTTTCTTTGATATGCATAAAGCCTATGACACCGTGTGGAGATATGGAATACTTAAGACACTACATGAGTATGGACTCCGTGTTAACATGGCCCTGCATATTCAAGAATTTCTTGGTGAAAGAACTTTCCGCGTTAAGGTCGGCGGCACCCTCTCTTCCTCGCAGTTGCAGTGTGGAGGTTTACCGCAGGGCAGTGTTATGAGCTGCACCCTGTTTAGTGTCACCTTATATGGTATCACCTCCACCTTGCCTCCCGGAACGGTGGCCTCCTTATATGTGGACGACTTTATGGTATACTCTTCATCAACACATCTTCCAGCTCTGACGTGAAGAATGCAATTAGCCATCAATAACGCTAATAAGTGGGCTCAGGAACATGGCTTCAACTTTTCACCGGAAAAAACAGTTGGACTTCACTTCCAGGGCCGTGGCTGTAGTGATCCCCCACAGCTCACACTGCAGGGAAGACAAGTGAATTTTTCACACAGCGCCAAGTTTCTGGGGGTGACACTTGATGACAGGCTCTCTTGGAAGCCCTACCTAGCCACCCTCAAGGCTGACTGCGTCAGAGGGCTGAACTTGCTAAAAAGCCTGGCCGGCCTGACGTGGGGGGCTGACAGAATGACCCTACTGAGACTATATCGTACTCTTATTAGAAGCAAGATAGACTACGGCTGCATAGTGTATCAATATGCCAAGGCGACTTCACTTTCGAAGCTGGACCCTGTGCATCATGCTGCTATCAGAATCTGCACTGGCGCGTTTAGGTCGTCCCCTTCCAGCAGCTTGTGTGTGGAGAGCGGTGAACCTCCTTTACGGCACCGCCCGTGTGCAGCTGACCCTTCAGTACTTGGCGCGATTGGAACAAGTCCCCTTGTCTCCTGCATGGACCAGCGTGCATGCGCCACTAGGCCGACATCTGCCTTTCCCTTACTTTTTGCTCAGATCACGCTCGTGGCTATCGCGTCTTTGCATGTTTAATAGTTGCTGTGACTTGGGTTACGATGTTTGTGGCAGTGAGACTTCGAAATTTGAGACGTGGAGACAACCTGAATTGTGAGACCTTCGGCGCGACATAGTGCAGGCACTGAAGCGCTAGCAAATTGATGTTATTACTAAAACTAAACTACTCGAGCTTCAGTTTTGTTTCTTGTTGGCCGTCATTGGACGACTACCCCTCAGGGGGATACAACTATTGTATCTATGGGAATTAGCGCTCCTAGGGGGACTATGTAAGGGCCTGAGCCCTCAGCTGAAGGTTAGGTAGGCTTTCTTTTTGTTAAATAGAATAGGTATTTGTTTTGTTACGGACCATCTTTTTTCGGTTCACTGCTGTTCTGTTGTTCAGCACCTACTACTTTCTTCTTCAACTATTTCTGGTTTCATGATCTTCTTTCTTAGCTTTCTGTTTCTGTGCCTTTTCTGCATAGATTCCGCGTTTCCTTAACTCCATACTAAATGGTGTCTTCTTCCTTCCTCTCTTAGAGAGCCTTTGTTGCGGATAGGGAGGCTTAAACTAACTAATAATCTAATCTAATCATTGGACGACTAATTTGCTGTGGCGGTTGCAATGCGTGAGTCTTTTTTTTTGTGGTACCACGTGTTAGACACAAATGTGTCAAGATGGGTAGATTGCAAGTTTGATTTAAAGTCTTAGGTTAGCTATACTTGGCCTCAAGAATTATAGAACTGTGAGAAATTGCGTTGAGATTTCCTCCTTTAGTATCGGTTGTGCGCAGCGTTTGTTTTCCTCCATCACAGTTGAATGGAACGACCTCATTGCTAGCTTACCGTAGTACATATTTGACGGAGATGTTTGACGGCATTTCTCGTTCCTCGTGTGACGAATGTTTAGGCAAGGCTTCATTAAATTGTGCAAGAAGATTGGGTGAGGATGTTAAATTTTACACCCTAAATAATAGTCATGTCCGAGAACCACATGCTCCCTGTTGAGTTCATTCTCACTTCAGATATATGAGCATTAAGATCATCATTGTCACAGGAGATTAGGGCAGTAAAACAGGTACGTTTTATCTTCGTCTAATGTCCTGTATCAGGATGGAGCTTCATTCTTTCACATTTAAAACTTATTTATTTGCTCATAAGAAACCAAAACACGCTCTTGGCTTAAATTCTCAGGTTTCTGACGTGCAAATTATTGAATGGTGAATACTAATGTGAATTTACTGAAAAATAGTGGCGTAGCATGAAATTCTTTTATATATAGTGATCATAATGTGTATTTTACATTTCAAGCGTCTGGTTATAGCTGAAGTCTTATAATTTGTTATGTCCAACAGGGAAGGAAATGAGATTTGAAATTTCTAAGCGGTCACAGGAGGAAACATAAGTGTGGCCAACCTGTTGTCTGATGGGGGACTTATTCATAAAGTATGACTAAAGTATTGTATCTATGGGAATTAGCGCTCCCAGGGGAAAAATGTGAGGGCCCGAGCTCTGAGTTAGGGAGGCCTTCTTTTTGTTGAAATAAAATGTTTTTTGTTATGTCAAGGACCACCTTTTTTCGGTTCACTACTGTCCTGTTTTTCAGCACCTCTGACTTTCTTCTTCAACTTTTATCTTGTTTCATGAACTTCTTTCTCATCTTACTGTTTCTATGCCCTTTCTGCATAGATTCCTCATTCTCTTATCTCCATACTAAATGGTGCCTTCCTCCTTCCTCTCTTCGATACGCTCTATTTTTGTAGCGGTTGGGGAGGCTTAAACTAACTTATAATCTAATCTAATCTGTGTAACGAATGGGGGTGAAGTTCTGGAGAATTGTGGCCCGACGAAAGGAGGGCATACTTTATGTGTTGAAGTCGGACATGAGTTTTGTTGTTTTGGGGAAAAGTGTATTGTATTGAGTGGTTTCGCACTTGACTGAGTATGATGGAATATGCGAGCAATAACATAATTGAAGTAATTTGAATAGATAGCGGAGAGAAAGATGGAAGGCACTGATGACTTCAGCGTACCACCTTACAACAGCAGAGCAACTTTGGTAGCAATGCCCAAAGCGACGACTAAAGATCTATAACCGAAGTTGTCGGTAACTGAGTTTATTGTTATTATTATTATATTATTATTATTATTATTATTATTATTATAATTATTATTATAATTAACCGGAGCAAGTTGCATATTATAGGATGTGTGCCGTATATGTATATGTATATTAAATAATTCAAGTGCGTAGTGTTCAATATTTAATTGCTACAATAATGTATTCATCGAACAAATATGGTTGTAAGGCTACTTTTGCCATGTAGTAAAACTAGGCCAAATGCATGTTTTACGGTATTGAGGGATTTTCACGGGGAAAAGTGTAGCTGCTGGAATGACTACAGCAATACTGCCAATATTCCTGTGGTTACTCAGAGCAGCTACACTTTTAGTTCAACGATGCTCGTTATTCAAATTTTCAACTATTAACACGTACATCATGGATACAGAGCAATTCGAAAATTAACTAATCTTGAAAACATATTTTTTATAACGCAATTTGATGTTGCGGTGATTATTCAAAAATCATCTTAACAAATCGATAGGTGAGAGTAAAAGAGCACAGCAGAATATGGAAAAGGTGCAAGAGAAAGATTTGTACTTCGGGAGCCTATTCTTATAATTTGAGTTTATACGAGGCCTCCAATATATGTGTATATATATAGTCTAAAATAAATGTCCATTAAAGATGATGGACATTGTAAAATAACTAATCCTGCTTCCTATGTATATCGTTCAACAAGTATTCTAAAAGAATAGAAGACTTTCTTGAAGCGGAAAGCATTGTTTGCAAGAGTAATTTTATCCTGTGTTTTATTTACGTTGAACAACGATGAACTCAGTGTTTCGTTCTGAAATATAAAGTAACATTATGAGGACTTTCATTTGATTTATCCTTTTAACACTCTAAAAGAAAAATTAGAATTTGAGAATTACAATGAGTATGCAAGTCGCAAACGGAGCTTTGCATTGATAAATATGAAACTTTTGCCCAGTGTGCACACTAATTTCAATTATTACGTGGCTATTAAGCATTGCATACGAGATTATCAAAGTTTTTCAGTAACATAGTTTCCATATTATTCAAAAAATTTTCAATACGTATGTGCGGAAATCGGCAGTTCCTGCCATGGTGCAATCATGCGTACGGCAGCCAGAGCATCGCTGCCGCGAGTGACGTGTGAATCACGTGGTATGGGGTCGGTGACGTATCAGCTCAAACGTCTCCTATTGGCTGGCTTGTCTAACGGTTTCGAGCAGCTGTCCCCTTTGAAGTGGACTTACCTGTCTTCTGTATACCGTGGTGGACGGGTACCACCGCCAGGCCTTCCACGCTCGTCAATCTTTGTACCCTAGGCTAGTACATAATTTACCCTAGAATGCTCCTTGGTTACCCTAGAAATTTTAAATGAGGGCAATATAATAATTACCGTATAGTCTCTAATAATACTATTGGCTTAGCCCTTAATTATGCCACTTGACAGCTTTTTAAAGTTTTTGGGTATTCGTTTATCAATAAATGAATGATCTGAAGACCATTATGGAAATGTGTATAAAATGCCTTCCGTCTATTAAGACAACAAAAAATATTTCTATGTATGGATAGATAAACAACTCAACAAACACAGAAGCACTGTGGTCCACAAAATTGAAGTTCAGGTTTACATAACCAGTGTTCACCGTACATAAATCATAATTACAAAAATGAAAACAAAAATTGCTTGAAAATGCGGACATATGTTACATTTTTTCCCGCTCGTTGTTTCAGTCGTTTGGCCAATCCAAAATAAATAAAAAATAAATGAACTCTTCGTGCGTTGTTAAGTATAGCCTTAGATCAATCTGGTCAAAATAAGAGAAAGCCTAACTTGATATAAATAATTCTTAATCTCCAGGAAGCTATGCAACTCTCAAAATGAAGTTCTGTTATTACATAGTACATAACTACAGTCTACAACATAATAAAAACGTTATCAAGCTTACCGTATTTTATATATCTAAGGTATTAGCATTGCTGAAGGTTCTGCATGCGTAGCATTTCTTTTGTTTCATTAATAGCCTTAATTAGACTAGTATTAATTGGGAAATTAGATGGAGTGAAGCCAGATTTTTTAAGCCTGCAGGGTCTCCAAACTATGGCCTGCGGGCCACAACCGGCCCTCCACAGAATTTTATCCCGCCAGCCAAACAAGTGCATGTGGTTCCCTTGAAAAAAAAAGATTTATGAGGAAATTAAACTACAGGTACTGCCCTTTTCATTTTTAATTCTTTTGGCCCATATGAATGTAGGGAATATGAAATGTGGCGGTTACATTGATAAGTTTGGAGACCCTACTCTAAGGTGATACATTGCATGCATCGAACAACGAATGTACGGTGTAGGCTCTCATTCTGGCCTACCAGGTAATTGAGGAATAGACTTCCCTTTACCATGCGTTTCAATAAATTGATACTAGCCCGTTGTGTGTTCTCTTGATTTATTTCAGAGAACATGAACAAAACATGATTACAGTCTTTTAACGGTAGCAATAGCTTTGGTATTAGCACAAAAAATAACAATGGCAATGGCAAGTTTCAAAATATTGAATTGCGAGGTGTCTGGAAAGATAAAGAATAAATCTAAGTAAATCGGTAATACACAAAATGAATGAATATACACATGTCATCAATGTATGTCTCAGTAAGATCAAACAAAATATACCTAGAAGCAAACAAGACAATTGAGTAGCGAACTACACGCTGGCCGATTGTCACGCTTCTGGCGCCTAGAGAATCGACCTAGCACTGCTACGCTGAGTTAATTCTTCTAACTAGCTTTTAAGAAGCATGGACGGGGCCAACATTCGGTTTCATTCATCATATTGGTTCTTTGGAAGCTGTTAGTTAAACTTAATTGGCTAAAGAAACGTTCAACGAAAGCATTTGAAAATGGGAGGGAAAACAACGTTGAAACTTTAATTTTAAGATTTGGATAACATGGTAGCCCACTGGTATTTGCACGGCTAAACACTGTTTCCTAGTAATTAATGGCTCACATGTCTGGTGTTAATTGTTCATCCAAGTAATGTTTATGCCACTCTTCCTCAAGACAGTTCTTTTCGACGTACTATTCCTTTAAGGAATTTCGTCTAATACACGGAGAGTTTCAGAACAAGAGGTACTAAATTGCACACCAAGTAGGAAATGACTAAAAAACAGTTTCCCTTTAATGAAATTTTTCCAAAATAGGTTCGGGCTTTCGACATATATTAACTGTTTATTGTTCTAAAGAATGAAATGTAATGACACAGTTGCTCGCAGTATTTATTTGACTTTACTTTACGAAAAATTTTCATAATATGTTCCACCTACGTCAATGCACTTATCAAATCTAAGCCTTGAAGACTGCTGGATACTAGAAAACACGTCTGGTATTTCAGGTATCACACCAGTATCCACTGCAATTCTTGCCACGAGTTCTTCCCTCAGTGTTATTGGGTGTAGTATGAACAACGCTCTGCATGTGGCCTTCTTGCCAAAACTTTTTTACCAAATATCACTAAAACTAGATTTTATTATTGTAAACTCTCATAGAATAGAAGTGATTTTTACGTAAATTGAAAATAAATACTGCGCGCCATTGTGTAATTATATTTCATCCTTTAAAACAATAACGAGCTAACATCCTTCAAGCCCGATTAAAAGAAATAGTGTTTATTTGGCCATTTTCTACTAACAAAGATTTTGGAGTCAATATTGAAGTAATACACAAATTTAGACAGCGTGTGAGGTCATGTTAAGGATTATAGACGGAAAACCTTTCATGGATTAGTAAAAATACTTCAACTAAGATGCATCTACAGTTAGAAAACTAATCTCTTTTTCTTGTGCATTAATAAATGCGTTAAATTTCCCCAAGTTATCAAAAAACTTCAAATAGTCGCGGGTTAGCTGGTTGTTTAAAGCAGTGGTCTCCAAACTACGGCCCGCGGGCCAAATCCTGCCAGCGACATTTTACAATTGTATTTGAACGCGCGAATTTAGCGAGCGTATACTCGTTGGGGGTGCATACTCGTAGCCTTCTGTAAAAATGATAAATAATGTCAGAATATTATAACGGCTTTGGACTTGGAATCTTACTAAAGTAATCGGTACTGCCCTTGGGCTGGTAAGTTTGGAGACCCCTGGTTCAAATCATTCGCAATCATATTTAAACTGAGTTGGATCGGTAAACGACCACTCAGAGCAAAAAGTGTGAGTGCGTCTTGTGCAGAATACCTGCATTATAGCTATAAGGGCTAAAATTAAGGTAACTTTAAATATGACCCAGGAAACAGCTTCATTAATCAGATAAAGTTTAATTCCTCGAATTAATTGAATTAATGGTAATTAAAAGGAATTGAAATAAAACGATTGGGAGAAAATGTTAAACGTAGTATTTAAAGTCACTCATTTCACACCGCTCCTCTGATAGCACAATTGTAACGTGCTAGAACCGACTTTCCTTTTTCAGCCACTAACTTGCGTGGAAGCTCCTCCTATTCCCGCAGTTCGTCATCAGGTCCCGCAGAGTAAACACTTATCTGCGTATTCCGGAATCCACTCTACTTCCGGTTAAATGGTAAGCACTTCGCTGGGGCGCTGGACCTCAGTTGTGGCCGGAGTTCTACATCAGATCCCGCAGAGTAATCATCTTATCTGCTTACCCCGGAATCCACTCTACTTCCGGTTAAATGGTCAGCACTTCGCTGGGGCGCTGGACCTCAGTTGTGGCTGGAGTTCTACATCAGATCCCGCAGAGTAATCATCTTATCTGCTTACCCCGGAATCCACTCTACTTCCGGTTAAATGGTCGGCGCTTCTCTGGGACGCTGGATCTCAGTTGTCGCCGAATGTGCCAGGCACATTCTAATTGGCAAGATAGCTCCTTAATCTGGAAGTTCCGCTGGACCTCACTTGGGTCTACGCGTGCCTCTACGAGTCCACTCGACCAAGAGGATAATTCCGTTATCAACTTCTACACCGTAACATCAATCGTTATGGAAATGTACGAGTAAACCCCTGCGCTGGAAGGACGGACGGACCGGCAGCCGGCATCTCTGAGCGGACGGCAACACTCAGACGTCACTCGGAGGTTGGTCTAGTGCTTAGTTGCAAGTGGGCTGTTCGGGGACGGTGTGAACTTTATGGTGACTGCTTCCCATGTTGAATTCTAAATCCGCATTATAAACTTAACCTTGTCGTTCGACGTCTATAAACTTAACCTTGTCGTTCGACGTCTATAAACTTAACCTTGTCGTTCGACGTCTATAAACTTAACCTTGTCGTTCGACGTCTATAAACTTAACCTTGTCGTTCGACGTCTATAAACTTAACCTTGTCGTTCGACGTCTATAAACTTAACCTTGTCGTTCGACGTCTATAAACTTACCTTGTCGTTCGACGTCTATAAACTTACCTTGTCGTTCGACGTCTATAAACTTACCTTGTCGTTCGACGTCTATAAACTTACCTTGTCGTTCGACGTCTATAAACTTACCTTGTCGTTCGACGCCTATAAACTTACCTTGTCGTTCGACGTCTAAAAACTTTAAAACTTTGGTGGTAAACATTTTGAAACCTTTTAAACTCTAAAAACTCTAAAACTTTGGTGGTAAACATTTTGAAACCTTGTAAACTCTAAAAACTCTAAAACTTTGGTGGTAAACATTTTGAAACCTTGTAAACTCTAAAAACTCTAAAACTTTGGTGGTAAACATTTTGAAACCTTGTAAACTCTAAAAACTTTAAAACTTTGGTGGTAAACATTTTGAAACCTTGTAAACTCTAAAAACTTTAAAACTTTGGTGGTGAAGCTATTTCAATTGTACTATGGATGTTCTCTGGAAGCTCCATTGACGGTTCGCGTTTTCATGCCTTTGCAGGATGGACGATGCCCGGACAGGATCTCGGACATTGTATTGAACTGCTCACGGTTCCAGAAGCTCGTCCTGTTCCTGTACCCTGTGTCCGTTGCAGCTGTTTACGTGTCCGTTCCAAATCTCTTTCCTGAGTAAACCTTGAATGTCGATTGAACTTGATTTTTACCCCTTTCTATAGCTAATTTCACTGAAAATTGTACACGTCTCACTACTCCAGCAATCGTCAAACACAAAGCTTGTAAAGAAACTACACGCCGCTCATTGCGAAATGAACCACAACTTGTTCAGTACCGGTATGTAGCACGTTAACTTGTGCTATATTTACAAAGCAAATGTTGATCCGTCTCGTCCTTGAATAAATGGCTTTTGCTTAATTAATTCTTATTTGAGTTATTCAACTATAGGTGATGAGAATCTCCCATATTTTTTCAGCATTTTTATAAGATAGATTTGAGATACAGATTTTACCCTAGATTTTGCATATTTTCTCCTTACTCTAGACAGTACCCTAGGAGGGGTCTGATTACCCTAGACTAGGGTAATTACCCTAGGAGTGGAAGCACTGACCACCGCCTCCAACATCAGGGACTGAACACCGTGCTGTGAAATGGCTAACTTACGTTGCTCTAAGCCATACGTGTTTTTTTCTTGGGCATATATTTCAATTGTGCTCTTGCTGAATGATAAAGAACAACAACATTTACATAGAAATATATATTAAGCAGCTGACATCCAGTTATGTAAAGAAATGAATAATTACATACGCACTACATACATGATTTTTTTCTGTGTTTTAAGTTAATAAAGAACATTTTTACGGCCATAAAGTAATTTAATTTTGTTGCACAGAGCAAGTTTTATAGAATAGAAGCATTAAATTTACATACCTGAAAATAAAGTTAATTTATTTGAAATATGACGGCTAAAGTTTTTCTGTTTATGAATGGTTTCGTTAAATAGTTTAGTAGGGCGATGACATCTTAAAGTAAAGTAATAAATTGGGAAACAACACATTTTATAAATAAATAAACATGATTATCTAGAGATTGGGTCTCCAAACATTTCCATGTAAGGGCCACATTATATATTTTCCACATCCATGATGGCTGAAGGAATAGAAAATGAAAGAAAAAATCAACCTAATTCAGTAATGCCAGTCGTACGATAATTATTTTTTAAGGCCACCAAACAGGGATTTGATTGGCGGGCCGGATGAAATTGTGTGGCGAACCGGATCTGGCCCGCGAGCCATAGTTTGGAGACCGTTGATATAGAGGATCAACTTCGAAAGAATGTTTGTGAAGTAAAGTGAACAGTTTCTATTCAACACAAATACGAAGTGTAGAATTAAGCATCTTTTAAAGTTGTAATTATTAGGATTCATACACATAGCAAGATCTCGCTGACATTTCTTTTCAGCAATTGAACATGTCAATGACATCCTTAGATGGATAGGTTAAGTGCACTTTCTTTTTAAGATCAATGAACTTTAAGACAAAGGGCAAGTACACATGATTAGCAACAAAGAACACTTTCTAATTTTCTTACTATGTATCCTCTTATATAAGACACATTATAAAAATGTACAGAACTAGAAAAAATTTGGAACGATTTTCTATATATTTGGTACATGTATCCTATTTGAATGAATCTTTACATTGAACATCGTCAGACATTATTCTATTTTTAGAACACGAATTGGTAAACTCTGTTACCGCGCAAGATGAGATTGATAAACATGTGTTGCTTTTACCAGATGATGTCAAAACGGTTACATCTTCAAAAGACGTACACTTACCATTAAGAACATTTGATATCTGGTTGTGAACAAATAGACGATTATAGGAAGAAGCAAATTGTTTTGCTGTTGGGTTGTTATTGAAACCACCTCTGCTTCTGATTTTTCCGAAAATTAATTTCAAAATATCTTGATTTATTTTATACAAGCCCCGTTTTAAACTTTTGTAAATTAAGTTTTTAATGCTTTTAATGCCAATTGAAAATCCTATAAATCCTATTTTCCTAACAGACTCAGGAACATCATGGAATGTATCAGGAACATCATGGAATGTAGAATTAATTGAGTTTGGACACAACTTTCTCAGAGTAGGTACATTTTTATCATAATCATTCGGAGAAAAGTGTTTGGAGAAAATGTAGGCTTCCCTTGACAACTCCACATCGCAGCAGCCAATTAATTTTAGCCATTTCTCTCATCTCTCCTCATCTTTGGGCATATTGAAACAAAATAGAAGCACTTATTTAATTTGAGGGTTAATTATTCGCCTTTTTAACAGAAATAGTTAAAATCACTAAACCATTGCAACACCATAAGTATTGCATTTTAGTATTAAATTCCGCACGCCACTGCATTGACCAGCATATGTGAGAGACTGTATATTTTCCATACTACAATTTTTTTGGCATTTGAGTCATACAATATTTCTCACTTGATTTATGGAGCAAAGGATTGTGCATATTTCAACTCCTATTATGCAAACTACACTAACTTCATATATTACAGATAATATTGTTGTATTTGTTCGTATCATTACATAGTTCCAAAAACAAAGTTTACCCAAAGATTTTTTCTCCAATAAAGCACATAGTTATGAACATTAGACGGCACTATGAGGGAGGAAGTCTGAAAATAATGTCAGTAATAAATATAAATATGACATCCATACTTTTTTTTTTAATTGCCTATTTGGAGAAGATTGGTTGTCATATACGAGAAACAATGGTCACTAAATGGACATCATTCTATACAGAATAAAGAACTTCGCCGAGTTCGTATAAAAAGTGATTTCATTGAAACTTTATATTAGATCTATGATGACTATATCTGTAAACGTTCAACTGTCAGTCTGGACTGCATTATTATACATGAGTCATTGCGTATGGAGAGTGCAGTTCCGAAGGAACAATTAAAGACCAATTAAAGAGTAACTTGCAGTTATGAACCAATTGACTTTTGAAAAAGTCTTTCTACATGGGCGTTTGAGTGTGGCAGTGCGAATAAATTCATTGCCAAAAAAGAAACGTGATTGAATGGATTGTTGCCTGCAGCATCTTCCTCAAAAACTTCTATTCAAAATTCTGCCGTGGATTTAGTGTTCTTCCACTGTGACAAGCTCAGATTGTTCCATTCTACTTCAATGCTTTCTATTTCTTCTGCTGTGTAGTTATGACAGAATAAGCCGACTGCCTTTTAACTGATTAAGAGAATCAATTTTAGTTTTTTTTTGCAATAAAATCTACATTTCTGGGCAGGGCTTCTGCGTACGCATGACACTACCAATTGAATTGAGTGGCATGTGCATCTGACCAAGATGCGTCGAAACAACCTCCCTCGATAATTTGCTAAAATATCTCACAACAACTTCACGTAACTTATTATTTGATAAATCAGTGCTTCCATCAATCAGTATGTTGTACTTTTCTGAGATATCAGCGAACAGTTTACGCACTAAATGAGGCGCAAGAACATTCAAAACAATTTTACGAAGTACAGGGAAATTGTTGTGAATGTTCTTGCGCCTCATTTTGTAAGTAAAATGTGTGCTTTCATCTATCAGTATGTTGTACCTTCTGAGATATCAGCGTGAAGTTTATTTACAAAAACAGGCTCAAAAACATTCACAACAATATCCTTGCACTTTGTGAAATGAAATTTGATCCCCTGTATCGTTTTACTATCAGTAAATGAACTGCTACCCCGTGGGATATTTTAACCGGAACACAGAAAATGACAAACAAAAGAACTCAAAACTTTTAAAAATTTAAATTTTTAATGTAAAATATTTTTTTAAATATAATATTTTAAACTCTTTTCAACACGACAACTGTCAACGATAAACTCCCAATTAGGAGAATTCACACAATTAAATAGTCTTCATTCGAGTCAGCACAGTACCAGAAGACCCAACGAATTATTAGGGCGTCTCTTCTTACGTCTTAACAATTTAAACAATTTAAACAATTTATTTACCACAGGTGATACAGAGATAGAATGTTTCTTAAGTCTAATACAATGGTCAAATTTGAGTATAGCTACCTGTGGGCCCGAATAAGTTTAGTGACTTCTAGGGCATCCTACCATCAACGTTAGTCTAAGGAGTACAATAATGTTTAACCTAATTCACTTGAACTAGAGACGCATTAGACTGATCAATGAGATAATTAACTCGAAATTAGATGCTTCATTTTACGATATAGTTCATATGGACTAGATTTAACAGTATATTCTACAAACGATTCAAGAACAGACTGAAGATCGGCGAAATAACCCATGGCAAATTACATTATTAGGACCAGTTATGTAGAGGACAAGCTAGGTTTGACTTTGTGATCTTACACGACTAGTAATCTGATAGGAAGTGAGACTCAAGATTTATTTTGAATACCTTATAAGAATTACTTTCACGGATCTCCGCAGGTATTGAGTTCCAAGTTTTAGTTCCAACGAAGAGGATACTGTGTTGTGACCGAGCCTTTGAGTAATAAGGAAGCATGAATTTACTTCTATTTCGGGTTAAATGGTCGTGATGACCAGTTTGCGCAGTTAATAATTGTTTTAGGCTATTGTCGCCATCATTTTTTAATGTTTTGTAAATGAAATTGCAAATGGAGGTTTTGTAGAGATCCCAAAGCTTAGGTATTTGTAAATTTTTCAATGAATCATTTGTGTGAGCATTATATTCTAGATTCTTTACCGCTCTGATTGCTCATTTTTTCAGAGTAAAAATTTTGTTGGTTTTATTTTTATCAGTTCCGTGCCATGCTTCTATTCCGTATTGCAAGTATGGTGAAATGAGCGTTCGGTAGAGCATTTGTAAGGCTGTTTCAGGCAGGAAATTTTTAACTTTATTTAGGATTCCGATAGATTTTGATAATTTAGAACTAATACATGCTCTTTGAAGGTTAGATGTTTGTCTATTATGATGCCCAGGAATTTGCTTGAGTTGGTTTCTTCGATTTCACCTTCGCCAATTTTAATGCGGGGGAGTGATATATTTTTCTTGTATGAGAATGTAATATATTTTGTTTTATCGATATTAAGGCTAATTTTATTAGCTTTAAGCCACAATGAAACCTTACGAAGGTCATTATTTATACGCTCCGCCATCCTAGCGGGATTTTCGTTTGGAAGGACCGTAGAAAGGGTACTGTCATCAGCAAAAAGTATGAATTTGAAGAATGATGTAGATTTAATGATATCATTGATAAAAATCAGAAATAGGAGAGGCCCAATGACAGATCCTTGTAGAACTCCATGGCTAATTGTCTGTGGGTCTGATTTTGCGTCGTCAATGACAACGTATTGTTTCCGATTTGCTAAGTATGATCTGAACCAATCATGGGCAGCCCCTCGAATGCCATAACAGTGTAGTTTCGAGAGTAATACGTTATGGTCCACACAATTGAATGCTTTTCGAAAGTCAAGAAATACGGAGAAAACAAGCTTTCCTTCATCTATATTAGAATAAAGGTATTGCAAATGATTTAATACAGCTTGTGTCGTAGATTTTTTAGAACGAAAACCGTATTGTTTGTCGTAGAGGAAAAATTTTTGTTCAAAATACGAATACACTTTTTTATACACAATTTTCTCGAATATTTTGCTAATAATTGGTAGTACAGAGATAGGTCTATAATTATTAATGCAATTTTTATCACCATTTTTAAAAATAGGGGTCACTCTGGCAGTCTGAAAGAATTGGGGAAGATACCTTGAGAAAGGGATTGGTTGATAATATAAGATATGCACGGTGCTATTGTATCAGCTATAGCCTTAAGAACTTTAGCCGAAAATTTTTTCAATCCACTCGATTTATTTTTCAAGTTGTTTATGAACGTAATTACATCGGAGGGATTAGTTGGCGTGAAAAAGAAAGAGTTGGGTTCACGGACATGGTCCATGTATTGCAAGTGGTCTGTGGGTTCACTGAAGACACTATCGGCTATATTTTTTCCTATGTTTACAAAAAAATTGTCAAACACTGTTGCAATATCTTTTTTCTCGTGGTATTTTACATTTTCGTGAACGACGGACTCAATTGTTTTCGTAGTATTATTATTCGGTTTATAGCATGAATTGAGCAGGCACCAAGTTTTTTTAATATTAGTTTTGTATTCAGTAAATTTGCGTGTGAAGAAGTTCGGTTTTGATGTTCGAATTTGATTTGTCACATGATTCCTGAATCTGTTATACGTTACTTTAGATATTCGCCCTTCGTATAGTAAGGCTAGGTACGCTTGACGTTTCTTTATATTGAGTTATTGAGTCTTGACGTTTAACAAAGTGAACTGGAGGCCATTAGAGTTCTGGCCCCTCCCAGCCCAACACAGAACTGCAGTTCAGCAAGGAGGAATCAATAAGTGATTAAATGAGGTACCACCGCGTCAGATCATATAACATCTTAGATCTCACTTTAGAAAATTTTATTAAATTTCAGGTACAAACCAAGGTAATACCCAGAGTCCAAAAATTTAAAGTCGGAGATGAATCGCACGCTGGAGAAGAAAGTTAGGCTTGCTAAACCAAACAAAATGGTATCTTAAAGGAGCACCCCATCCAGATCACGTTCGCCATGGGATTCTGAGAGAAAACAAAAGGCCACTACATAAATACAACCACTTCACGTTTCGCATCTATTCCAAATCTCGTCACCACCGGCTCACCTTGAAATCGTGCCTAATCCTTTCCGACTTCAAGAGGGCACTGTAGAGCCACGGGTAGTATGATAGTGGATAGTGAAAAAAGTAATTGTAAGAGAAACCCAAACTCATAGTTTGAAGAGTCACAAGTATCAAATAGTTTGAGTCACAAGGACCCAGTAATTAGATGGGCAGAAAAGAGATTGCGAACATGCAAGTTACATAACTAAACAAAATGAACAGAAAACGCGGTTGCGACCACAAATTAAAATATAAAGAAAAGGCGATCACATACTCCATGATAATTAGCGCTCCGCACAGGTCAGCCACCTCCTCGTTGCGCGGTACAATTCATTCTCATTTGTCACACACAAGACACCTGTCGAGCTAAGTGATGCCACAAGCCGCAACTTTAGCGAGATTTCGCTTGATGAGAAATAGCGATTTTAAAACCCATTTTTTAAATTCAAATGTCTTACAACACACTGACGAAAGATGGTCAGTAGTCGCAAAGGAACTATTTTATGCGATATGCAAGTATCATTTACCCTCAGGTGCACTCTGTATAGTGTCTTTATCAAAAGCTGTGATTTTTGGCTAGCGAACGCTCCCGACAACATGCGATGAGTGCTTGTGTTTTTGACTCAAAACATGCTATTTTAGGTTATACAATTTTGCGTTTATCGTACATTTACAATAGTCCGAATATGTCTTTGCTTGTCAGCGGGTAAGGCAGTAGCCAGCCTTAAATTCAAGAAAAGACTTGCAATTTTCACGGAGGCATTGCGTGTATTGCTTATGCATGATTAGTGATTACGCCACACTTTCTAACACACGCTACTCACCGCTACCAATCAATGACTGGCTGCACTGCTGCAGCCTGCTGCTTGCTTGGAATGGTACAAAGTAACACATAATAATGCGCGACAAGTTCTGGACTTCAGCTCGTTAGAAGTTTTTATATCATTATTTTGACACTTTCTCTAGAATTATTAATAATTACACCTAAAATATGGAAAGTAGCTAAATTATAGCTAAATTGTACTTCGAATACTCCAGATTTTCCGTCGAACGTTAGATCGTGATTTCTAGGAGCCAGATGAAATCTCAATACTGTAGATCAGTGATTCCCCAAGTGGGTGAAAACGCCCCCTTGTGGGCGTTACCAAGGCTCAGGGGGCGTTGAGTACCTCTGTCTCTTGAAGGGGGCGTTGAATGCACTTAAGGAGCGTTGATGCTCCGTTGCGTAAGTTGTTCAAATATCATTGTCAATTTATTTCACATTTTTAAATTAACTCATCGATGCAATGCCCATGCAGCTGTACACCTTATTAAGGACACCGTCTGGGTAACACCGTCCGTTATTTATGGATGGATTTCTCTGAAATTTTCACAGTAGGTGTGAAATGATGCATGGATCATTTGTTATTTCGACGAAAATTTTGTAGCTGCATTTTTTTTCGAAAAATATGATAAAATAGGGGTTTTTGTAAAATCTATCTCCTTCTACAATTTTGAAGTTACAGAACCAGTACTTTGTTTTTAGATTGCTTATACAGGGTGTTTTTTTTGTTACTTTGAACAAACTTCGAACTTATGTACAAAATCTCAAAATAAATCGATTTTCATGAATGACAAAATGTCCAAACCTCTTTAGTTTTCGAGTTATAGTTACTTGAAGAATATTAGAACTTCAAGTAGGATTGCACGCGCGCACCATTTTTAGCGCTACCTTTAATAGTTAAAGAGGTTTTTGGGCCCCACTAATGTAGTATTTTTGTAATTTCACAATAAAAATTGCGTGTACACGTTTTACAAATAAGAATAAATTGTCCTAAATGAGTAATTATCAATTATTATCATGTAAGCTAACCATTAATCAGTAAGCATTGCAGGACACAGGTAAAAATCATAATCAATACAAACTTTAATGTAAGAACTTTAACGCAAGAACAAACTTGAATACAGTTTTATTACAACAGTTACTCAAAATGGCCTCCATGAACTTTAACACATTTACGACATCTAACAGCCAGTGAGCGCCTTACAGATTGAAACACGCCAGGCATTTCCGTAATACGGCCAGCTGAGTCCACAATGCGTCCAACCAGATCCTGTTCCGATTCAACAGGAGTGGCATACACGATTCTTGTGGTTCCCCACAAGAAGAAATCCAGTGGCGTCAAATCAGGTGACCTAGCTGGCCATGCTACAGGAGCACCTCTGCCAATCCATCGGTTTTGAAATTGGTTAATCAGGAACAGGCATGTTTCACGAAAGTAATGTGCTGGCGCTCCGTCATGCTGGAACCACATTCGCCTGCGTGTCTCCAAGGGCACGTCCTCCAGTAGTCCAGGCAAAACTTCGCGTAGGAAGATGGTGTACGCAGGTCCCGTGAGAGGAGAAGGTAATAGGTACGGACCAATTAAATTATTGCCAATAATGCCTGCCCACACGTTGACACTAAATCTGTGCTGGTGACTATTAGGCTGAATAACATGAGGGTTATTTCCAGCCCAGTAATGATTATTGTGACGGTTGAAAACCCCATCACGAAAGAAATAAGCTTCATCTGTGAAGAGAATAAGTTTTGAGAACTCGCGATTCATTCTTTCCTGTTGCATTAACCGCTGGCAAAACAGCATAAGAGGTTCAAAATCACCTGGCATGAGCCCTTGCACTCTTTGGAAATGGTACGGATGTAATTGCTGACGATGTATTGCCCTCCACACAGTAGTATGGTTTCGCAAGCCAAGACGTTGAGCAGCTGCACGAGTGCTGGTTCGTGGATGTTGCTCAAAGTATTTCACAATTCTATCCTCCTGTGGATGATGGCCGCGCCCAGCATTCCCTCTGTTAACGTTGAAGCTGCCGGTGTCACGCAATTTCGTATGCAGAGTAGCAAAATACCGGAAATCAGTCACTTTGCGCCTAGGAAACCTTTCTCTGTACATCCTCAGAGCGAGCCTACTATTTCCGCCTGCAGTTCCATAAATCAAATGCATGTCTGCCTTCTCAGCATTGGTAAATCTTTCCATGATCACAGTGCAACGGCGTGTCAACAAATGGCGAACTGATACTGCAACACGTGCATATCCCGATTTCTATCAAGACGGTCTCCTGCTGCGTTATCATAGATACAGCAGAACAGCTAAATTCTGAAATTGTCAAAATTTTATAAAAAAATATTTCTTCAGCGTTAGAATGTTTCGTTTGAATAATGAAAGCACTTTGAGTAGCTCATGAACGAACTATATTGCCATTGCCGCAGAGAAACACGCTCAATTGACTCCCAATAATGAGGGGGGGGGAGGGGTCCAGGTCACGCCACCCCCATCGCTTTCCCCCCTCTGGTGGGCGCACTATTCGGAGTAGACGTAAACGGAAAGTACCAATGGAAGCGCAAGAAAATCCTCTATAAGATGCATATAAAAGCAACACCAGCAGTATGGAGCGACGGTTTGGAGCGACGGTGAACATTCTATAGCTCCTCCCACGAGAGGATTGAGCGTCAGTGCACACCGGCTTGCTTTTACAATGCCGCTCAACACGACGCTCCATCCCCAGAGACAGCAATCGTCAGTATTGCTCTTGCAATACTGACAGAATACCTGGCAGAACAATTTGCAGAATATATACAGAATAATGTGCACAAGTAGAAAGCTAATATTCTAAAAACTTAAATACTACTCAATTACCTTCAAAAAACACTGTAAATGGAAAGAAAAAATAAATATCAATTACTTATTCCTAGGTGTACTTTTTTTACTGTTTCCTTTAATTAGAATAATTTTGTAATGACACCTGCCGAATGCTTTCCGTGTATTTGAAGTACTTTTCCTGAGAGCAATGTACATTGTGCAATTTAATTACACTGTAATTAATTTTACGTTTACATACGCAGTGTACATTTCTTTCATTTCTTGAATGGTGAGTGCTGTTTCCTATCTTGGCTTCTCAGTGTTAGAATTTTCATTTTAACCATTGCAATATTATAATTTGGAAAGTGAGATGCTATACTTTTAAAAGCATCTTCTCTAGGCACTCTGTTTTCATACTCTGCGAGCTTAACGTTCCATAAACATGGAAATTCTTTTCATTTTTCGATAGGAGTTTAAATTTCTTCCTTGCTCCGTAATATGTAAGCCATGACTACACATGCTCTCTGTGGTCTCATGAGCAACTGAACGCTGTTGACTGGCAGTCCACACCGCCAATATTTAGCATGCAGAATGTTGCCGCTCCTTACCGTTAGCGTGGCAATAAGGGTCATTTTGCATTGCTGTGAGCAGAGCTTATTTGACTGGCGGGATGGAGCGACGGTGTGGAGCGCGAAGAAACCGTCAATGTAAAATGGCCTTAACTCTGAATCTCTGATCGACTGTCACTCAGTTAGTAACTGTAAATAGTTGAGTGCGGATGTCGCCTCTGTGCCACCTACCAAGCCAGTGATTCATGCTTTGTGAACTGTATCTTACTGACCGTTTGTTTCAGTATTTGATTCGTATCCAATTATGTTATTGTTGTAATAAGTTAGATTGTATTGCTGTAGGTGAATTTTGTTGACAAAAAAGTAAACTTTTTTGTAGATTTAGTATGAAGATGCCGTCTAAATCTATCGAAAGAGCTCTCAAACGCAAGTTTCCGACGCTTGAACTGAAACAATAAAATAACGCAGCGTCTGAGGCAGAATACAATTTGTTCTCGTTGACCGGTTTGCATGAATAAACGTTGTACATTTCCAATTTTTTAGTGAACTAGTTTAGTTTGTTGCAGTCATATTATTTAATTTTCATTAAACGTTATTGTTGTATTATTTTCATTTTTCAAGATTTCACAATCAAGAATATTGTTTAAAGAAAAAGAATCAATGTTTGTCGGTGTCGTTGGATTTTATGTTCACTCTTAAAGTTTATTTGTTTTCAGAGTGTTTAACCACCCTTAATCATGGCTCATAGTGAATCAAAAAGAAAGTGCAGATAATATAGTGTTGAATATTTGAAGTTCGGTTTCATTAGTGTTCCTAATAATGAGAAATTACCAATGATCTTCTTTGCGAGAAAGTGTTCTCTAATGAGACTATGAAACCATCCAAACTTTCTGATTACTTGAAGAAGATTCATCCTGATAAAATGAACCAAAGTTTGCCTTATTTCCAGACTATACGTGACAAATTTCGTGACAGAAGTTCTATTGTTTCCCTCATGACAAAGCAATCACAAAAAAACGGCGACGGACTCGTTTGTTCATAAAATATTTCAAAAATGATTGCTCGATCAGGAAAACCGTATACAATTGGCGAGCAGCTCCTTTTGCACCTAATAGAAGAAGTCCTGCAAACAGTGGTGCATCATGCTTCACCACGGGCAATTACCAAATCTATTCCTCTTAGTAATAATTCAGTTCAAAGAAGAGTTGATGAAATGTCTAAAGATCTTGAAAAAATTTTATGCAACACAATGAAAAGACGGCAATTTGGTTAACAGTTAGACGAGTCCACGGTACCAAACAATGAAGCACTACTTTTGGGAGATGTTCGGTTCATTAAAGACAGTGAAGTAGTGCAAGAATTGCTGTTTGCAAAAGAACTTGAAACAGATACTCGTGGAGAGTCTATTTTTGCAGCACTTGAGCTCTTCTTTAAAGAAAGAGGCATCCCTATGGAAAATATCATTGCTTGTGCAACAGACGGAGCTCCCGCATTATAAGGGCACCATCCGGATTTTTGAACTTTTTTCGTCCGATTCGTTTAAAAATTAGCCAGTATACGTATTTTTTGAAAGTAAACATTTTTTACTCATGTAAATTTTTCGATTTAGGTCTTATTTTTTTTACGAAAAATTAGTTTTTGGTACATTTTTATGCATATTTCATGACGTATCAACTTCATGATCACCTCATTATGATCCCCCCCCTCATTACGGGAGGGGGGGATCTAGTGTTCGTAGCGCCATAAAATTTTAGGACCGAATAGTCCACCACCTAAGGGTCATTTTCCAACAAAAACATGAAAAATGCTCATCGGAGCGACAAGGGCCTCGGGTGGTGGTGGCCTTAACGGGGAATTACATAGGGTTTCTTTCTTATTTGAAGAAAGCAGTACCTGATGTATTTACGATTCATTGTTTAATTCACCGACAGCATTTGGTTGGAAAGAACTTAAGCAGCGATCGTCTTTCTAAATCTCTTGACACTATTATCAGAGCAGTAAATAAAATGAAATGTCCACCACTTAATTCTCGATTATTCAAACAACTCTGCCATGAAAATGGAGAAGAATTTGATCGTCTTCTGTTACACACTGAAGTAAGGTGGCTTTCCAAAGGCAATTGTTGAAACGATTTTTTTCTCTTTTCAACACCGTCGTGGAGTTTCTACAGGAGAATAATAAATACTGTGCCTTAATTGATGATCTCATAGTTTCCAAAAGTGACATCGCCTACTTGACAGACTTGTTTGACACATTTAACGATTTAAATCTGTAACTACAGGGTAGTGATGTAAATCTTATCAAAGCAAAATCGAAGATTTGCAATTTCGTTGACAAGCTTACTCTTTTTAGGAATAATATCGGCCGCCGAAATTTCTCCGAATTCGGCCGCCGAAATCTGTACAGGATGATGACATCCTGATTTATTGTAATCATTTGAATTCTTTGCATGAAGATATGATTCGCACATACCAAGATTTGATCAATATGGAAGTACCAGACTGGCTGCTAAATCCATTTACAGACGCTTGGAAAAGTGACAACAATTCTGCAATACAAGACGAGCTGTTAGTTGTTGAAAACGACTTCGAATTAAAACCTCTTTTTAAAAAATCCTACCATGAGTTCTGGTTACAAAGAGAAATTCCTGAAAAGTATCCGAAGTTGTGGGAGGTAGTAAAACTTTGTTTCCTCGCTTTTTCTTCTTCATACATGGCTGAACGTGGATTTAGTGCATTTACGCAGCTTCTCAGTAAACAAAGAAATCGACTCCGATGGTACAAAGGGGAGATTTACGACTACTTCTCAATAGCATTGAGCCAAGAATAGACGAATTGGTCAAAAAAACACTAAGCTTGTCCATCTTATTACAAGGATAAAAGGTAAGTCTTAATTATTTATTATTATATTACTATCAAATATTGTGTTTCAGGTAATGAAATGTAAGTGGGATAAATTTAACGTAAAGGGGGCGTTGTTGAAAATTTTCTTGTCCAAAGGGGGCGTTACTCCAAAAAAGTTTGGAAAACACTGCTCTAGATCTAGCAGAAAATCCGCAAAATTGGCAACACTGCCTCCGTTACTGGGCTGTCTGCCTACAGCTGCGGCTAATTGGCTTCCCTTTAAAGAGATGACGCCAGCTCCATGTATCCAACTTCCTTGGTTTCTACTGTAGCTTCTTGTCTCTTGGGCTCTGGAGTAGTTTGGGTAGAAATCACAATGACTTCCATACTATAGAATTTTTTGTGTTTTAAATGTGACTAATGCCATGTCCGATTACAGGAATCTTCAGTTCACGCTTGCATAAATAGGGGAAGTTAGCCTAGGAGTTACAGCCGTGAACACATCCAAGCTATTCAAACATTTTACTGCAACACGCAATACACCAATAAAATCAATACTCAGAATTATGTATTAAAATACACAGGATGTGGTATAATGGCTGGTTGTACGTCCAGTTAAGTTTCAAAACTTCCGAGATATCTTACAGAAACTCAATTCTATCTTTAAAATTTCAATAAAGTTATACACTTTACGTAATCGTACACTTGACTAATAAGGTATTTATTCAGCGGGAGAAAATCAAAGATGATATCAGTTTACCATATCACGCGATGATTTAAGCTGTAACTACATACATACTCAGTTGGAAGACTTAGCACTTGAATCATTTCCGAACAATTGGCTAATTATTTAAAATAATCTCAACAGACAGCTACAGCAATAGCTAGATAACAAATATTATACAAGACTGCTTTTAACTGTACAGTAATAGCTATAGTTTCCCTCAAACATGTTATGGGGGTTCTTCCGCTTTTGGAGGAACTTTTTCCTGTTGGGCAGATTTATCTGAAAATTGCGCCACATTTGTAAATTAGGATTTAAAAATGTTTTTGACTTTGTTTAGGATTTAGAAACAATTTTTTACACCGAAAACGAATTATTCCGAAAAAAATTTTAGGGGCCACATTTCAAGGCGCAATTCAAGCTAAACCACTCGATTTTGAAAGTTGATTTTAGTGTCATCGCACTCAGAAAACAATATTCTACAATCGCTATTTTTCTAAAATTAGAATGTGCTGTTACGGACATTTTAAGAGTTTTCTGAAAAATAGATGATGCTATTTTTTACGCAACAAAAATTATGAAAAACAACCTAAATTGAAAATGTAAAAACTAGACTGTAGGACATCTAATTACGAATAAAATGAGCTCTAAATCAAGTCACTACGTCAATAAATATCAGCGCTTAATTCCGTAGATATAAGAAAACTTACAATTTTCAGGGAAGCCAATTAAATGAAAATATCAACCTATAGCATATACTTACACTTTTCAAAGATATAAGTTGAAAATGTTGATGTAGCATTTGTTATAAGTGAGTTACCGATAGAGTGCGCTTTGAACCAAGTCACTGCGTCAATAAACGTCTAAGTATGCTAAATTGAAATTTAAAATTAATTACTTATTGGTGCAACTATGAAAGTGAAATATAAGGGTTGTTTTCCCTATTGGGCAGATTTATCTGAAAATTGCACCATATGTATAAATTAAGATTTTGAAACATTTTTGCTCCCGAACATTTTTCGAATTTTTGCATGGAAAAACGAGCTACTCTGAAATGAAAGATTTTAGGGGACACTTTTCAAGGCAAAAAAAAGCTAGATTGATGGATTTAAAAAAAATTACTTTTAGTATAATCGCACTTAAAAACAATATTCGACGATCTCTATTTTTTTAATTCAAATTTGATGTTAGTGACGTTTTAGGAATTCTTTACAAAACTACCTAACAAAAGCTAATCTCTTTGAGACATAAAAATAAAAACTCAAATTTAAATGTAGTAAATAGAGATTGGGAACATCTAATTACGAATAAAATAAGATCTAAACCAAGTCGCAACATCAATAAATACGAGCGATATCATTCCTAGAAGAATGAATAAGATTTCATGTGGCGCGCCAGGTGACGCGACACTCCACACGACAGCTGGAAAGTGTGGTGTCTCCTGAAGTCATGAGCTCTGATTTGCTAATTGCTGAATAGATTTGCCCAGTAATAACTCCGCTTTCAACAGTGCTTTTTCAAAGCGAAGAAAGCACTGGCATGATTCCTGGCCACTAAGGCAGCTCTAGACCGCCGCTTGACAATTAGCAACGCAACTTCGACGATCGATATCTCCGGAAGTATTTTATCTGGAAGCTTGAAATATAAAATGAAGCACAATGATGCCTTTGCGCACGCATTTGAATAAAAAGTGATTTTTTTCGTAATAATGTCTAACAACGCCGGCAGCGGGATCCAACCTTAATTTCAACAAAGGGGAAAATGTTTTGAGATCGCATACTGTTACAATAAAATGGTTTCCACGGGTAAATTCATCCAAACAAAATAAAAAATCATCAAACGCAAAGGTCAATATGAAGCGTGATGCAATCAAAGGAAATCGGAATTGTATTCCCAAGAATCACTAAAGGAACCCATTTAAGAACGTTTTACAGGAATGACATTCTGCTCTCTGATGCGTTATTTTAGAATTAATCGACTTTGAAGTTGGCTTCCACGCGGCAAAGGAAGCCGCCAAAGGAAGGTGAATTTAATTAACAACGGAAGTTAACCCCCTACTACAAACGTAAAGAGGTTGGGTCGTGAGGGGTAGCCACAGTTCTTCAAGTGAAAAGGATAAATAAAGGTTAAAAGCAACCCATAAAGGCCAAAAACAATTGTGTTTACATCTACTCCATGATGGCGGCGGCCGTACCAAGTGGCGCCATCTGTGAGCTGACTGTAAAGGTGACGGTATTACGTGGCGCCATCTATGAGCTGACTGTAAAGGTGACGACGTAATAATGACGACTAAAAAAAACGTCAAAAGCACCAAATATGAGAAATTGTACGTTAACTTTTTTGTGTTATTAACTGATAACAGTATTTCTTTTTATTTTATAAACAATTTCTATCATTCTTTTATTTCTATGAAGTTCTGGCGAAAACTTTAACACCTCGTGATCCGAACTTTGCCTTTCCTGACCCAACCTGTTCGTACGTTGTGTTCCACATTTTGCGCGGGAAAGCGATTTTACGTGTAACTTCAAAGCTCAATAATTCAAAAATAACGCATCAGAGAGCAGAATGTCATTCATGTAAAACGTTATTAAATGGGTTCCATTAGTGATTCTTGGGAATAAAATTTTCATTTCCTTTGATTGCATCACGCTTCATATTGACCAACGCAAAGTATACTATTGCCTTACAAAAACTCTCAACCCTCACTTCCTCAAGACCCAGCTAGTGTTTTCTCACATTTCAAGATGGCGGCCAGAAATGAAAGCACTAGGAGCAATAATGAGACAAAACCAGACTTAGGCAGATTTCCTGAAGTAAAAAATTTTCAAAGCGCAATAAGCGAGTGTCTTCTATTTTTAGAGATCACTTCAACTCAGTAATGACAAAATTTCAAAGAGAAATAACCGATTTTGCAACGCTAATCGAAATACTAACGAGGAAAAACTCTGAGCAGACGAAATTTATAGAAGACCAAAATAAGACAATATGCAGCCAGATCACTCGTCTGGACCGGATAGGAAGAAATAAAGAACATGAAAAGATAGAAAACAAGAAACGTACTCTAATTATTTCAGGGGATTTGCCGTCGTGCGTGCAGGTGAAGGTTGAAGGAAATAGTTCGAAAACTGCTGAAGAGCAAATTCAACTTCAACATTAGTAACTCTAATATTACTACAACAACAAAATGGGAAAGAAAAAACTGCAACTGGCAGTTTTACTAGCGAACTAAGGCATTAAGATAAGAAGCAAGAAATTTTGATGTCTTGTCGTTTCACAAAATCGAAGTTTATCACGAGCTAACATTATGAACACTCTACGGATAGCGGAAAATAAATCCCTGGAGAAAATAGGAATCGCAAAAACTCTGGATGGAAAAATAAGCGTTTTCCCTCATAAGAATCCAGGACAAATTAGTTCAAGTTTTTTAGCAATTAACTTTCCTGAAGAGCTCTATCAATATTTAAATAAGCAAGTGAACAAGACCTGGAAATAAATTATTTGCAATTATTATGCTACCAACCGTTATGCCAGATTTCATGTCATTCGATTTCTACTCTCACATTTTTTTGTCAGAAACATCTTTCAACACTATTCATGTAAATTCTAAATATGTGTCAAAAGTTGTTATAGTCTCTAAAAAATTAACAAGGCACTTGTGTCACACAAAACACATTGATTTCCTTCCCCCATACGCCTCGTATTGAATAAGACCATACGCCTCGTATGGTTTGTCTTTTTATTAAGGACCATTATATTGAGAATTTGTAAAATTCAATGAATTGCAATGCATCTCATGTATAATGGGCTGAGCGTGTGTTCTCTTTAATATGTTAAACTAGGTTGAAGGCTGATCATCTCTTCGTGATTTTTTCTTACTTATTAATTTTATCTTTATAGTAGTAATACGTGTTCTTTTTTATCTCTACTTTATAAAGTTTTTATTTTGATAAGAAACATTATATTTGTTTATTCGCTTTTATGGCTGATCATATTGATGTATTTGATGATATTGATCCAGATCTCTATCATTTGAATGCATTTTTCTTAAACTAACTGAATAAAGAAATTATGAGTATTTCAACCTCAAAAAAAATTAATGATTGGACGATAACAAGTTGTAATGATTTTTTGTTGTTCGGTTGGAACGAACTGTAGGTCACTCTATCCAAAAATAGATGAAGTAACTTGAGAGCTAATAACAACTTTGGCGTTATTGGCTTCACCGAAAGTTGGCTAGATGACTCATCTACAGACAAAGTCCAAATGCAAGATTACTATAGCAAAGTGGTTCTAAGCGTGGGGGTGTGTGCCCCCCCTGGGGGATGGGGCGTGAGCAGATTCCAGGGTCTCCGCAGTAAAGGATAATTTTTCCCGATAATGTTTTTGACAAAAGAGAGTCTTGTGATTCTCTACACAACAGCAAAGGAAAACTTCCATGATTTCGATTTAGAGTTGTTCTCGATCAAATACAATACAGTATACCATATGATCGCACAATAGGCTCTTCAGGTTCTTTTGATGTTTGGATTCACATATTCATGTGAAACTGCATTTTCCGCGCTCGTAGCCATCAAAACTAAATAAATAACTGGTCTGAGCGTCGAAGGAGATTTACGTTGCGCACTTTCTAGCATTCAGCCTTACATTCAAAATTTACATTCAAAATTCAGCCGAACTGAATTTTTTCAGCCGAAAATTCAGTAAGGCTGAATTTACATTCAGCCTTACGTTCAAAATTCGAAGAAACAGTGCCAAAAATACATCTGATTCTTTTATTTTGTCTCTAATTGCAATGAAGCAGTATCAGATATGTAAATATTGTAATTTGTTTATATTAAATGGAATAGAACCAATAGATTCAGTAAAAAATAAATGTTTTTGTTTCTGCGGTAACTCACATTACATAGACACAAGTATTTGCACAACTTAATTTTTCGGTATATCAAAGACATCGAGTTCTGAGCTGGTGTAAAGATTATTTATGGTTCAGCTAGTATTTATTAAACAGACTAGCAAAACACTCAGGACAAAAATTACCAATATGATGAAAAATCAAATGAACAAAAAATAATATAATAAGAAACTATTCAGTCAAACTTTATAATCCTTGTTATTTCCTTTTACAATTTAAATATCTTTGCTGCATGGCCTCCTGGAAACATTTGAAGGTTTCTAGAAACTCTTAGAAGCAGATTTGAAGTCAAACAAGCATGATCAGCGTAATCATTTATTTTCAAAATTTCCATGAAAGCGAACCTCAGTGCCAACAATGCCAAAAGTCAAAGAAGTTGCAGATGTAATTCAAAAGTAAATAGTTGGACTTCGTAATGAAGGATTAACATACAGTGAAATCGTTGATCGAGTTAAACTTCCATACTCAAATTTTGGAGCTATTGTTCGGAAGTATCAAGCGACGAGTGCAATCTCATATTGGCAGAGCCAGAGATCAAGGATCGCTGTCGAAAGTACATGCTCCGTAAAGTGACTAATGAACCCATAACAACCCATAAAGATCTACAACAAGAACGTAAGTTTCATGGAGTGGGCGTCAGAATTGCACCGCAGTGGTCTCCGGACCTTCTCTCTTCGTAGGACTCTTCTTTTGACAGCAAAAAGTGTGAAAAACCGTTTGAAGTTTGCCTAAGACCATCTTGACAGAAGTTATGAGCTTAGAAATAGGTTCTGTGGTCCGACGAAAGTTAAATTGAAATGACTTTCGTCATGTTGGGTGGAGACCAGGAGCTGTCTTTGATCGTAAGAACACCCTCCCTATACTGTCAAGCATAGAGGAAGCAATATCATGGTTTTGGGTGCACTTCTCAGGGTGTACAGGGAACTCCACATCAGTGATTGCAAAATGGATACTTACATATGTAGCAGCAGATATTGGAATACATGATGATTCCAAGTGCAAGAAAATTCTTCGGCCGGCGCAAGTGCATCTTCTAGCAAGACAATGACTCACAGCATAAGGCCAAGTTAACAAAAGAATGGTTGGCTACTAAGAAAAGAAGTGCTATCCCATGGCCCAGTCAGTCTCCTGACTACAATTCCATAGAAAATTTGTAGAAAATACTGAAATCTGCAGAGCAGAAATGGAGCCCCCAAAATCTAGCAGAATTAAGGACAATCTGGGTTAAAGACGGGAACAAGATTCCACCAAAAAAGTGTCAGAAGATAGTTTCAGCTACAACAACCGTCTCCATGCTGTAACCGGAAACAAGGGCCATGCAATTAAATATTAGTTTTTTTGTTTTGGCCAAATGATTTCTTATCCAATGTTTTTTGTTCTTGTGATGTCATAAGTTGACCATTTAAATTTTTATGTTCGGTTATAATATTCTGTTGAATCATAATTGGTTCTCCGAACCCTTTTTAATATCTTTACCCCAACACAGAGCTCGAACACTTTGAAGTACCTGAAAAATGAAGCTGTGCAAATACTCGTGTCCAGGTACTGTGAGTGCCAAATTTATGCAAAAACACTACGAGGGGGGTTGGAAGGAAAAATTATATCTTCAAGAGGGGGGGCGTGGGAAGAAAAAGGTTAAGAACCACTTTTATAGCCACTTTTCGCTACGTATTATGATAAACGCGGTGGATGCATGAGTACGTACATATCTAAGCACATATTTTCAAGAATCGTTGCATGTGCCAAAATAAATTTGTACCATATCGAAATGTTATTCATATAACTAACGAAAAACGGTTAACGTATTATAATTAGAACTGTGCATGGGCCTAGCATTAAGTCAGGTATCTCTCATGAATGAACTTGATCGTTTTATGTCGCAGTTTCGCATGCCTTTTTACAATAGCATAATAATCTGCGGTTACTTCAACTACGATCTTCTAAAATATGAAAGCTGCGAACAAATATCAAATTTCATAAATATTTTTCAGCCTAAATCTTTTATTTCAATCACAGCGAAGCCTACACGTATTTCTTCAGAATCTGCTACGCTGCTCGATAGTATCTTCATGAAAGATCCTACTAATTTTCTTATACGAATAATAATTTCCGATTCATCCGATTATTTCCCGGTGTTTCTTATTAAGAGAAATGTCTTTATTACTTCTACCTAGCTACTGGCTGAAACTTACTCATATCGTAGCATAGCTGAATCAAATTTGGATCAATGCGCGTTGTTCTAGAAAAAACTTATGGAAACCTTGAACAACTATCAATTGGATAAAAATGCGACAAACATTCATACAATAAGATAAACTGAATGAAATTGTAAAGACTGCATATAATCAATGTTGTCCGATCATCACTAGAACAATTACACCTAAAATTAGACACATGCCCTGGATTACCAACGACATCGTTATCAACAAAAAGACACGTCAAGTGTACTTAGTTATACTTTACGGAAGAAGAATATCTAACGAAATGTTTACGAGTTTCAGGAATTATGTGACAAAATAAATACGACCGGAAAAAAATTAGTTTACGCTCAAATTTACGTATTTTGAAACTGATATTGAAAAATCTGGCGCATGGTTAATTTTCGTACAAAATTTTGGTGAGAAAATAGCGTAAAAGCCTACCATTCACTTTTCTGGCTAGTGTAGCCAAGCAGAAAATGAAGTCGAGCCCCGGTTATAATTTTTTTATAAACCGAATATTAATGTTACGAAAACAATTGATATTTCATGATAAGTAAAATATCATGAAAAAAAGATATTGCACCCATTTTCAATAACTTTCTTATAAGCATAGGTAAAAATATTGCTAAAAGTAGTTTTAGGGAACCGACTGACCACTCAGGACACGTGGATCATGATCATGAACAAAATCATTTTTATTTATTGCCTATTGATTCCTTCGATATAATCGTGTGCATAAAACTTCAAAAAAATAATATTGAATTAAAAACGTTCTCGGCTAAACTACTAAGTGGTATAACTAATAGAGTAGCACCGTTCAAATATCATTAACCAGTCGCTTTTCGTAGATATTTTCCCGAACTCTCTAAAAATTGCCAGAGTAACTCCTTTTTTTAAAATTAATGTTAAAACTTGAGTGAAAATTTATAGACCTGTCTCTGTATCACCAATTATTTGCAAAACATTTCAGAAAAAAAGTGCATTCCTGTTTTGAACAAAAATCATTTCTTTACAAAAACCAATGTGACTTGCGATCTAAACCAATGTGACTTGCGATCTAAAAAATCAACACAGGATGTTATACAGGGTGTTCTCTAAACTAATGGTACAAACTTTGACATTGTGTATTGAAACGCAAAACAAACACATTTTCATGAATAAAGAAATGCCCATAAATGCTTCGTTATCGAGATATCGAATCATTGAAATTTATTTGATTTTAGGGAAATTTCTCACTCTCTTAATAGTGACGACCCGCTGTATGGCAACTTTTGTGTGCTTTTCTACCTCTGGTGGGGGCAGTCTTCAGAGTCTTAGGTAATGAAAACTCCTCTGATTTCGTTAACTTTAATTATTACAAATTGACATTTCAAGAATTGTTCAAAATGCCTGCCCTGTTCGTCAACGCACATTTGAAACTTACGTAGAAGCGATTCCCGAACACGATCGAACACTCGCGGATCATCCTCAATGCGTCCGGCAGTGTCCACTATCTTTCCAACAAGTTAACAAGATCCATCTCTGTCATTTCAAAATTTGTTAAACGATCCATGCTGTTGGGAGTGTTACACAGCGTTTACCGACAGCAGTCGACAGGTAAACAAATGTTACCATATAGCGGGTCGTCACAATTAAGAAAGTGAGAAATTTCCCTAAAATCAAAAAACTTCAAAGATTCGATATCTCGATAACGAAGCATTTTGGGGCATTTCGTTATTCCTGAAAATGTGTTTGTTTTGGGTTTCAATACATGTTTGTACCATGAGTTAGAGAACACCCTGTATACCTTTAATAACAATAATAATACCTTTATTCCATTATAGATGAACTAATTATTTTCTCATAGTTTCTTGACTTTCGAAAAGCATTCGATTGCACAGACAATAACATTTTACGCTCAAAACTCCACTGTCACGGCATTAACCTATGGCGGCGCCACACGATGACCAATCTGTAGTGCTACGTTACCAAACTGAATCGGGTAGCTTGACGGAATTATGAAGAGAGCTGTCTCACGCTTCAGGATTTTTTAGCGATCCGTACCCATTTGGTTTATTTACTTTCACTTCAGTCGCTTAAAAATAAAAATCTTCCTTCATAACACCTCTACATGAAACTAGAGATAGATTATTTTGCATCCTGATTAGACACTTGACATTGGGAACATTCAAATTTTGAGGTTAGATTAATGAAAAAATACTTTAATATATTTTCAGAATTAAAAAATTGTTATGGTTAAAGGTGGGAGAAGTTGAGTTTTACTCTGTTCCAAAATAATTTATTAAGCAATAAAAATGCATGTGCACCAAAATTCAATGATGAATTACCTAATCATCAAACAGTGTTGCTACTCATTGAATCATTAATTCATACAAATCTGTGCGTAAAAGCTGATACAAATTTATAACTAAAGTACACAAATTATTCATTTCTCTACTGTATTGTCAGACCAGATTAATCACAACTATCAATCACACATTAATGATGCTATTTCTCAAACTTTTTCCTGTAATCGAAATCGATTGGGCTAATTTTCAGTGACCCCAGACAAGAGCTTTGAAAAAAATGCGCTCAATTAAAGATGCTGCATTAATGATACAAATTAAGCCCTTTATACCTGTTTGCCGCGTCAAGAAAAAGAAATAATCCCTAATTACAAGTAAATAAGTAAGCGCCAACCCATTTCTCCACCATTTTGGTTACCAAATGATAACGATACTCTTACCAAAAATGCACCGTAGCTTCTTACTGAAATTTGACGGTTTCGTAGCGCTAGACAGACCGAATGGCACTGCTATGTAGACGATTATGACGAAACGTTACCATTGGTCTCCGTGTGACAGCGGCCTTAGAGAAGTAGCACATGATTGGTTCAAATCATACCTAAAAATTCAGAAGCAGGACGTTGCCATTGACGATGCACAATTGGAACTACCGACAATTAACTGTGGAGTACGAGAAGGATTTATCTTTGGGCACCTTCTATTTTTATCTTCATCAACTACATACGAGGCGTTTCCGTAAAATAAGTTCCACTGGCTGCCGCTGGCGCTAGGATCGTTTCTATGCGCGGCCAGGCAACAGAGGCAGGTTATTTGGTTCCCCCACTCCAATCCCTTAATTAAGCAGGGTTTACACGGAGGGTGACTTCCACGGGGCAACGCCCTCTCTCCCTTCCCGCCTCTTCAAAAAACCCCCAATCCCCCTGTCTAACGCCTCCCACTACTACCCCATGCGTGTCGACGCTACTGCCCCACATGCTGGGACTGCCTCAGAGCGCCAGAGCGACAGTGCCATGGAGCTAGGATAAATGGAGGGAGCATAGCCGTCTGTGAAGAAAACCAGTTTTTGAGATTTCTCCCATGTCTGTGGTAACCAATAGCCGTCTCGCGAGTGTGACGTCAGCACGGAAGCCAGTTACCTCCTGACTACGTTGGGATGTGCACACGCTCACTGAATGCTCTTCCAGCTGTTGAGTCAATCGTCAATCATTAATTTCGGATTCTAGGACTCCGAAAGATAATAAATTGTGTTTCCTCACTTGAGGACACTTAATAATATCAAAATTACTAGCAAAGATACATTTAGAGTTGAAAACTATAAAGATTACAGGCCCTTGAATATAACAAATTAGAGAGCGACTTGCACGCGCACCTCATCCTTCGATTTGTGGAGCGGTACTAATCTTGCTTTGGAAAATGGGAGGGCGAATCGTAGAGGAGGTGAGGAGGCGAGGAGGAGCCAACTTCAGCCAAGCGTCTGTGGTTGGCTCACGTGTGGGGCCTTGCCAATGCCCCAGTCTCCCAACTTTTGCAGCTAATTTGAACCCGATTGGAATCGGCTATGCTCCCTCCAGTATATCCCATGGTAGACTAAAGGAGGTAAAGTCACTTCTATGGGGACGTCAGTGCACATTCGCAAACTCGACTAGCCAATAGAAAGACTTCATTTCACACAAGCCGGATGACGTCACTAGGGTGACGTGACGTCAGCAGCGGCAGCGTACTACGATGCAGCGTACTCTGCCTTCCAGACGTACGATCAGAAACAGAACCGACAGCCGGTGTTGCTTCCGCACGACGGATTTTAGAAAAATAGAATTCCGTCCGCCTCCGAGCTTTTCCACCAGTACTAAACGGTTATCGATCTCCGAGATCGTCATACTGACAGCTTCTTAAATTAAATGCTCAATTGAAACAATAGGAAAATTAATTTAACTCAGTTCAGTGATACTTTTCTATGCTGATGAAGCAGACGATTGCGTGCCGTGTTCAATTGTAAAAAGGATCATATAAAATTCAACATAGAGATATCGTTTATTTGTAATAAAAAGTGCGACATAAGAATTCCGCTTATAAGTTCATGATCTAAACAGCGGGAGAACGTATTTTCAAATGTATATGCGTTTCGAGCATTCAAATTTTTCGAGTAATGCCAACACCCTGAAAAATTGCAAAATTTTCTTTCAAGCGCCATTCCTGCTTCAATACCAAAGAAACTCGAACACATTGAGTACTTGAACAGAACACACACCCGTTATAAACTATATTGCATTTCTTAAAGTTACATAACGAACAGAGGGCTGATTAGATTTGGTTAGATGTTAGTTTAAGCCTCCTCATCCGCAAGACAGGCGATCCATAGATCCACAGAAAAGAAGGATTAGATTAGATGATAGTTCTAGCCTCCCAAACCGCTAAAAGAAAGGGTTCCGAAGAGAGGAAGGCACCATTTAGTATGGAGTTGTGGGAACGCGGAATCTATCCACAATGTGCGTAGAAACAGTGAGTTTAGTAAGAAGTTTATGAAATAAGATGAAATTTGAAGAAAAATGTAGTAGGTGATGAAAAACAGGACAGCAGTGAACCGTAGAAAAGATGGCTCGTAACAAAATGACAAAAAAAACTATTCTACTTCAACGAAATGAAGGCTTACCTAACCTTTAGCTCAAGACCTCCTACATTCGCCATTGGAGTGCTAAGAACAGAGAGCATTGATTATTGCTATGCGGGAAAGTTAAAATTACCAGCATTTATGATACGTGGTAGTACGGATTATATAAAGAAACGATAAGATGAAGAAAATATAAAAGAATATGACATCGTTTAGCACCTCTCGCCTCAAAAAAAAAAAGGAGTTTCACGAACAGGAAGAAATAAGGCACCATTTAGCAAGGCATTAAGAGATCAGGGAATCTATGTACAAGGTGTGTTCTTGCAGAAGATATTTTAGATGGAAGCAGCAAGGTAGGAAGTTTATGATAAAAATTATACGTTGAATGTTAGGTTTCAAAGAACAGGATTGCAATGAACCGAGAAATACGAGTAGTCGGTTCACACTAAACAACATTATGTTAGATAATTAGTAGTACAAGCCTCTCTAACCACAACAAAGTTGTATCAAATAGATGAAGGAATCATTCAATGTCAACTTGAAAGAACGGGGAATGTATGCACAAGGTTTGTTCCCACACAAGACTCCATGCACATAACTAATAGCAAATAAAGAGGGCAGTTCATGAAGCCAGGTAATAGGTGAAGGAAAACGCCAGAAATGGTGGAAAATTGACAGCAGTGAATCGAAATAGCATGGCCCATAATAAAACAAAAACCTACGCTCTCTCAATAAAAAAGGTAATTTCCTAATTAGAACTCAAAGTCAGGAACCCCAATTAATTTGATACAGATTCGTTGAGAGCGCTACACGCAGGAATACTACACTCGAGAACAGCAAGTCAGAAAATAACGGAGGAGCAGTACAAGACCGTCACTGTACATATTACTTATTAGGATACAAAAAATAAACATACAGAAAATGTGTCTGTAACACCCAGCTTAAGTAACGTACCGAGTATTTTTGTGGAGTGGGAGGGCTCCCTTTAGCATGAAGTGTATGAGCTGATAGAAATAAATTAAAGTCCATAATTATTATTATAATTATTATTATTTAAGAAAGTTTTAGCCTCCCTTTACCATGACAAAGATGCTCAAAGAGAAGAAGGATGAAGGCACCATTTAATATGGAGTTGAGGGAACGCGGAATCTATGCACAAGGTGCATAGAAACCGTAAGCTAAGAAAGAAGTTCATGAAACAAGAAAAAGTTTAAGAAAAAAGTAGTAGGTGCTGAAAAACAGGACAGCAGAGAACCGAAAAAAGATGGTCCGTAGTAAAACAAACACCTATTCTATTTCAACAAAAAAAGCCTACCTAACCTTTAGCTTGGGCCCTCACGTAATCCCCCTGGGAGTGCTAATTCCCATAGATACAATAAGATTAAGATTGTAAATTAGTTTAAGCCTCCCTAACCGCTGCAAAAATAGAGCGTATCGAAGAGAGGAAGGAGGAAGGCACCATTTGGTATGGAGATAAAAAAATGAGGAATCTATGCAGAAAGGGCATAGAAACAGTAAGATGAGAAAGAAGTTCATGAAATAAGATAAAAGTTAAAGAAGAAAGTCAGGTGCTGAAAAACAGGACAGTAGTGAACAGAAAAAAGTTGGTCCTTAACATAACAAAAACATTTTATTTCAACAAAAAGAAGGCCTACCTAACTCTCAGCTCGGGCCCTCACATTTTTCCCCTGGGAGCGCTAATTCCCATAGATACAATAGTTGTATCCCCCTGAGGGGCCCATAGATACAATAGTTGTATCCTCCTGAGAGGAATCAAAGTCCATTATTTTGTTCATTCTCTGGTGCGTTTCCCTAAAAAAGCTACCGCATTCAATATCTCTCCGAAGTTATTCCACAACATTTTTCTGTATAAAAAATAATAAATATTTAAATTGTAAATAAATACAAATGACAGCAGTGAAGCGAAAGGTGGTCAGCAACGGAATCAAAAACGCATTCTATTTCAACATATGAATGGCTTAAGTCACTTGCAGGACTTTGCATGTTCTCCCTTAGAACAGCAAATTTTCAATGTAAATACTAACAAGTTCTGCAGATTAGCTTAGAGTATGACTTGGAATCAGCCTCTCTTACCACAAGATAGCTTTTCAAAGAGAGGAAGACACACCTTTAAGTACGGAGTACATACAGTCAATGAGGAATTAATACACAATTATTATTATTATTATATAAGAGAGTTTTAGCCTCCCTTAACCACGACAAAGATGTTCCAAGAGAGGAAAGACATGGTGACTACTGATATTTCATTTCCAAATTTTACTACTTTTTACTACTTTTTACTACCTTCAATGGCAAAAAATTACTACCTTTTTTTTACACAATGATTGTTGTCCAAATGTCTAGAGGTAAGTAATTGGCCTATAATGAGTAATTTGAGTCAATAATATATGCAATGCCAAAAATTCAAAAAAAGCTCCAAGTTTCTTAATACTTAAAATGCTTAATACTAAATGGAGCAACCGAAGCTTTACGGCAAAAAAGTTACCTACATTTTTAAGGTACCCCACCCTAAATGGACTCCAACAAAAGTTCATCATATGGAAAAAATGAACTGACTGGAAACTAGTAGACACCAGGGGAGTGTCAGATCTCTTTACAGCAGGGTAGAATATCAAGGAATTTCATTATGACCAATCACTATGGCACTTCGGAAATATGAGTTTGTAAACTATTTCTATCGTACCTCAAAATCTAAATTGGCATCCTAATTGCGATCAATAATAACAAATAGGTTATGAACATGTTATACTACAGAACCAAAACAAAAATACAAATTTCCTGTAGCTTTCCTATATACATTTAGTAGAAGAATGAACTTTGATTACATGGAGCATCTCCATGCTATGATGACATCCTGGAGGAAACTGAATTGCCATGACTGCGAAAAGGAACTTCAAAGGAACTAAACTCTCGTTCAAAAGATGACACATTGTATTAAAAGATAATTTTTAGCATAATTCTTTCTGTATTTGGACATATATTAACATCACTGGAAAAAAAACTTTCAGCTTTACAAAGAGGTCATTTATAAAAAATAAAAAAAATTTATAGTTTCAGTGAATCGTTGTATCCCCATATCGAAGTGGACAGAATAAACTCGTCTTTTCACAGGAAGATAATACTGCTCACAATCAAGCTCAGGTCCAAAAAAACTTTCTGGATTTAAGTGAACTGCGAAGAAGTTCCTTTGACGTCATTGTAATGTTTCTATCCTGCTGCAACAACTTGGAGTGTGAGTATATTTCTCTTGGAATAAGAATTGGAAGGCTACATCAAGTTTATGATAATCAAGACCTTACCAGTCAACTATATGACTTTGAATTAAACATTACTCATTAGTAGGAATTGAAATGTAATAAGTTTGATTCACGACTTGCTCATCTGAGATTGCAGCGGGACTCTAAAATCTAATTGAGAATAATTTTATTTCTGTGCTCACGTTTGTGAATAAAATATTTTAATTTTTGAGTATCAAGTGCACAAAGATTAGATTAGTCATTAGTTTTAGCCTCACTACCCAGCAACAAATGCGATCCAAAGAGAGGAAGGAGGAAGGCACCGTTTAGTTTGCAATTAAGGAAACGCGGAATCTACGCAGAAAGGGCATAGAAACAGTACGTTACGAAAGAAGATTATGAAACAAGAGCAAAGTTGAAGAAGAAAGTAGTAGGAGCTGAAGAACAGGACAGCAGTGAACCGAAAAAAGGTGGTCCTTGACATAACAAAAGCATTTTATTTCAACAAAAAGAAGACCTACCTAACTCTCAGCTCAGGCCCTCATATTCTCCCCCTGGGAGCGCTAATTCCCATAGAAACAATAGTTGTATCCCCCTGAGGGGAACAAGTGCACAAAAAGAACAATTATGCCAACTATGCTATTTGTATATCTTATGGGCAACTGCATCCACTATAGATGAAATGCAATAAAATGTAATGGTTATTTAGTGATAAGTACAACTACCTATTTGAAAATTTTGGCTAGTTGTTAGTATTTATTCATAAAATTTAAAAGAAAAAGTTCACAAGATGTTTTACATTTATAAGAATCGTAATTTGCAATAAAATATAAATTTTTTACTTGACAAACATATTTCAATCAAAGCTACTTGATATGCTTCCACAAGAAAATATGTAGCTATGCTATTCCATTTTTCCTTGAGATCGTATAATGCATATTTGATACGTAAGGATAAAAGATGTTAAATGTCGACCTCATAATCATAAATATAGAATTTTTAAATCCTTACTTTATTTTCAATACTAATCCCTGATATCACACATTCCTAAGCTTGTATCTCAATGTAAATGCGCACTAATAGAAGTATTTTCAACAATGCATCGCCACTGGTATTAAATTTTTAAATTTACATTTATACGATTTATGAAACCTCGATTACCGCATCAAAGCAAAAGCCGTTTTATTGTTTTCTCAATAATTTGTTAATAACAAAATGGCTCAAATAAACCTTCTATCATAAAACTACTAGATAACTTTCAGATCAAACAGAATGAGTAGAAAAAGTGAAGTGTTTTTACTATTGTTCGCAAAAATTTTGTAACTTTTTTCTATTTTGTGTGCTCCAATCCTAAAATTACATCCCACCTGTACAGGAATATTTCCCATAAATCCAGGCAAATTTCTAATTATGGGAAAAATAAATTTAAAAAAATCTTCATACTCTATATAAACATGTAACATTACTTTAAATTTTCAGAGAATTATTCCACCCAACAATTTTTTTTACTACCCTGAGGCAAATTTTACTACTTTTTACTACTTTTTTTACTACTTTCCAAATTTTACTACTTTTTACTACTTTTTACTACTTTTTACTACTTTACTACCTAGTAGACACCCTGAAAGAGGAAGGCACCAATTAGTATTGAGTTGAGGGAACGCGGAATCTACGCACAAGGTGCACAGAAACAGTAAGCGAGGAAAGAAGTTCATGAAACAAGAAAAAAGTTGAAGAAGAAAGTAGGAGGTGCTGAAAAACAGGACAGCAGTGAACCGAAAAAAGATGGTCCGTAACAAAACAAAAACCTATTTTATTACAACAAAAAAAGAAGCCTACCTAACCTTTAGCTCGGGCCCTCACATGGTTCCCCTGGGAGCGCTAATTCCCATGGATACAATAGTTGTATCCCCCTGAGGGGAATTAATACACAAGGTGTGTTTACACACAAGATGCGCAACGCATAGAAACAGAAAGTTGAAGATAAAGGTTATGAAAAAAAATCAGAGCTGAAGAAGAAAGCCATAGGTGATGTAAAAACAGCATAGCAGAGCGCCACAAAACGATGGTCCTTGCAATTTTTTAATTGCAGCAAAAAAAAACGGCCTAGCAAACTCTCAGCTCGATACATTACATCACTAAATTGATGAGAGTAGGGAGCAAAATAAAAGCCAACAACTCATCCCTGCATAAATGAATAAATATTTTCACCACCTAAAAATGTATTTCGCTTCTAAAATCTCGACACAACGTAACTTTCGGACGATAATGAATTATATAGACTATTTTCCTATCAAAAAGAATAATTAGAACACCATCGCTCAAGGCTCGTTTCAACATTTTCCGGCTAATAAGTTCTAAAATGTACACACAAGACAACATAAAACTGAATTCAAATCTACGAAAGAACTAGCAGTAAATAATGACTTAGAAAAGATCACAGAGCGCAAAAATGGAAGCACTCTCAATACATTAAGGCATCTTCAAACATCAGTATCAGTGCTCTGCGCACCAGTAAGTAAGGAAATACAAAAGTAGAATGAACATTTTTAATTCTAAAAGGAAAAAAACATAATATACTATAAAGACAAACGATAGAATGATCAGTTAGGATTAAAATTACTCTTTGTATGCCAATTCTTCTAACTACCTGCAATTCTGAAGCCTATGACCTATTTTATACCAACTATGGGAATGATGCTCGAAATTAATTGTTCATAACCGTATCATATTCTTCACAAACAATCGTACGATTATCAATAAGCAGAAGTAAAACCAGAGGGACGTTCAGAAGAGAAGAGCATTGATCAATAACAAAACATTATTGTGCTACAGGTAACTTTTCAAAGAGAACATAAATTCAGTACAGGCTGCTGGGAAGTCTATTCTAGCATAAACTTCAGAATGTCAAAACTGGCGAGGTGAGCATAACTCAAGCTACGAGAGTATTTTCAAAGCCAGTCTAAAGCTTTTCACAGAATTCATTTTGAAACCAAAACAGCGAATTTATCATAGGATTGTAAAGGTTTCCACGAGTAAGTTACAAGTAACTTTTTCTGCCGAGTTCCAATTACGAGAAAAAAAAACAAGGATTACGAATTGGTATGGCACTTAAATACCAAGGAATGCAAATTTATAACGCTTCAATCTAACAATGCACTCGGCCGAACCAACAAATTAACCTTGCACTACCGTCCGTTATTGTGTTGTGCAATAGACAACATTGTACCACATAATAGTTCACAGCCTTAAATTATGAACAGACCAATAAAAAAAGTTTATCACTAGTTCGGTACCATAGACCACCTCACAACCCCATCTCTATCATTTTTTGCTTTTAGTTTATCGAACAGCTGAGTAGAGTGAGTGACACAAAGACTAAAATTAAGCTTTCTTATATTTAATCGGAATGTATGAAGTTCTGCTGTACAGTAGCAGCAACATGAAGTTATAGGTTTTAAAGAAGGAAACATTAATTCACCCTAACTTATTTCAAATGAAATACCGGGACACATGGCATAAAATGATTTTGCACACACAAGTGCTTTCAAGTAGCAGCTCAAGAAGCCATTTAAAATTAACTGAATAATTTGATCTGACACAATTTATCATATTTCACTTTAGAGCACCATGTTGACAAAGGGTCAGGAGAAATGTGCAGTGGAATTCCTTGTGCACCATTTTATCAAGTTTACCTGCTGTAAAACATGTACACTGCAGAGGTCTATTGTAAGCTCTGACTGACTGTAATGTTCTACATCTGAAGAAAAACTAGATTAAGTACATTATTATTTAAGACCAGCAGGTGAGAGATTTAGGTCAGTTCTCATGAAATAATTCACTAACACTTTTGCAGAAGCCTGGTGAGTGACTAATTTTATTGAAAAGATAGAGGAAAACCCTCTCACAACAAGGAATAGCATTTAAGAAAGATTTACTGCAAAATTTCAGTCTCTTGCACTGATCATCAGATTGGAGATACTTTTTAAAAGACCCAAACAGAAGGAAATTGAAATATTTTACACTAAGAATGGAACATATAGTATAGTCAGACAAAGATGTTTTTTTCTTCAGCTGTTGCTGATACACGTCTGTATTCATGGCAATGTAACCGGAGATATAAGTGGCAGCATCTTCCACTTTCACTGAAGCCAAAATTCCTTCAATATCGGTGGGTCCGTTGAATACCACGACAGCCTTTTGCGCCCCTTCATCCATTTCAATGATGGGTGGAATTATTTCACTTTCTTCATGTACATGGAAGGCAAAAATAAATATTAGTGAACTTGTCACATCAACAGTTCCTGAATTAGATTTGGCTCAATAAGCATGCATTTCAGTTGCATTAGTGAGGGTACAGATTAAAATATGTTGGAGAAAACAAAAGGCAGAGTTAATATAATAAATTGAGGTGCAGCTGGAAGTATTTAATAAATACAGAGAGAAAACACTGAATATAAAGCAGTATTAAAATGCACACATAAGGAAATGGAGACAATGACACACTAGAGTGTAATACAAACTTTAAAAATATCAGTCGCACTGGGAGAAAAGGGAAGGAAAAAGCCAGAGAAAAATCATTGGTGAAAAAATAAGGGGAAAAAGAGAAAATTACACTATAATGGGGTAATAGACCGGAAAGTGTGACATACGAGTACATAGCTTCAGGTACAACCAAATAAGTTAATTTAAGTTAAATAGTTAAATTCACCTCCGGGGCCCCTTTTCTCTCGGATGGTCATTTTTCATTTTATTGTTGAAAAAGAACCCTTAGGTGGTGGACTATTCGGTCATAAAATTTTATGGCTCTACGGACAATAGATCCCCCCCCAGGGGAGGGGTAAGGGGACCAAAATCTTAAATTTTCGAGCCCATTTCGACCCCATATAAAAAGAAAACAAAAGAAGAAATGGAAAATTTGCGAATGTACTTTTGTTAGATATGTTCCAAGAATTCTAAAACTGTCTTTGTTTTTGTTCTAGCATAAAAACTCAATGAGTTCTATTCTTTTGAAATATCAATACCAGTGGACTAAAAACCAATATGTCGAATTTTTTCAAAAACTAAGACCTGAATCAATAAAATGTATAGAGGAAATTGTGTTTCTGTTCAAAAGATTCATATAATAGTCAAATTTCATAAGAATCAAACCGAAAACAAAAGAAATCATAATTTTTATGAAACAAGTAAAAATTTATGAAATTTCTTCTTTTTGGAAATTACAATTCACAGTGTGAATATGATGTTATGCATGGAGATTATCGAAATAAAAATGGAAACAGCATTCAATTACATAAATTTTCCATTATATCACTCTAAAACCAGAAATTTAGTTTTTGGCCTATACTGTAAAGTCACTTATTCTCAAAATTCAAAAGAATAGAAGTCATTGAGTTTTTATGCTAGGAAGAAAAAAAAGACAGTTTTGGAATCCTTGGAACATTTCTAACAAAGTTATATTCCCACTTTTTCCATTTTTACAGTTTAATTTTTTTAATAATAGTTCAAATCCCAAAATTTCGGTTTTTCTGATATATTGGTAAATTTTCACGTGCAAAAAAAAAATAAAACAAATGCAAAATCCCTGAATATATCTTTGTTAGAAATTTTCCAAGGATTCCAAAACTGTCTTTGAATTTGTTCTAGCATAAAAACTCAATGACTTTAATTCTTTTGAAATAGGTATAAAAATGACCCAAAAAACTGGTATTTCATATTTTGCGGAAAATCTAAGGCCTAAATCAAAAAATTTCATGAGTTCAAAAGTTTTTCTTGCAAAACTACATATACTGACCAAATTTCAAACCAATCGGATCAAAAATTTTTTTTCCGGAGGACCCCCTTAATACACTCAAGCTAGTTTTCACAATTTTTCTTCAACAGTTAATGTTGTGTATAATATAAGTAGATTTGTTCATGATATTTAACAATACAACTAAAATCAACTAATTTAAACTACAAAAGATAAAGTCTAAAACACACAAGCATCAATTTTATATGACATAAAAAGGTATTTGTGAAGGAGAGGACCATAATCAATTTTTCAATTTTTGCTGCTAAACATAGTTAATTAGATCAAAATGAACAATTTTTCTTCCATGCCCTTTCTGATGCAAATGATCATTTAATGAGTTATAGCGGTATGTTAATTTTCGTCTTTGATGGCTGGAATGCGCTCGATCATTTGAGTGCGTCAAAAGGAAGAGTCCATTGTAGTCTTCGCGTCCGAACAATTTCTTTCCCCATCAAGCACTAGAGCTGCGGTCAGTAATTTCCCGCTATAACTTGTTAAATACTCATTCGCGACGGAAAAGGCGTAGATGAAAAATAGTTTATTTAGATCTAATTAATTACGTTTAGACACCGAAAAGTGGAAAATCGATTATGGTCCTCTCCTTAACATTTACCCATAAAAAATAAAATGAAGGTATGTCCTCAATTTCATTTTTGCACAGATGTTTTCTGTTTCCTACTAAGAAACAGAGAAAAGGAGACTAAGATATAAACAGAACCATAAACAAAAACAGAAAAATCTGCTTCTTTAAATTGAATATGGCTTTGTAGCTTCAGATAAGATTTTTGAAGCACTCACAATAAAACTATGATCAACAGCAAGAATTTGGCACCTTATATAAAGAAATTATTTAGCAGCAAATGGAACACGATGAATGGTAAGCCTAGAAGAAGTCAGGTACCTTAAAAAATGCATTTCTAAATATGCTTAGAACAGCGTCAGTTTTAAGAAGGTAATTGCCATAAAAAGTAGCACTTACAATAGAAAATCATAGACAAGATTTTGCATCTTGCTTGTAAACACTAGACATTTAGCTATAAGGTAGAAAGTTATTACAAGTTAATCTGAAAATTTCAGATAAGATTGGCTACACAAGAAAAATGGGAGCTATTCTAAAGTTGCATCTAACATACAGTAAACAAGTTGTACTATGTGGCAGTCCAAACTAGCTTTCATGTCTGAGCATGGTAGGTTCTAAGCTTACTTGCTAATTTAAATATAATGCATAGATCAAAATTTTTAAAATGCCATTGAAATTTTTTAATATAAACTTGGTAAAATTTGACAGCACATCCTACTTCCAGATTAATTCACACACAGAAATTCAAATACTATGAAATCTGATAGCACCCTACCACAAGATATAGGATTTTAGGTTACCATTCTGGAATGAAAAACTCATGAACAGTATGTCATTAATCAGCATTTAATTGTAGCACATCCTATTCCTATTTACTCATTTCGTTTAAATTTTGAATTTCACGCAATTCAACAGCATTTATGAATGGAATTAGCATATCAAATTTGAACTGTACTACTGTATCTGGTGGCAAAGATTTGGTCAAGAGATGGCGCTTCATCAAATGCAATAATCAGTTATAAGCCATTATTTTTAAATTAGTTTCGAATAATATTCAAAATTCAATTTCTTACCTTCCAGTTCCAAACTCCTTTGATCATAAAACAACAGCACAACACCTCTTTCCAATGAAATGTGCGTCTTAAATGCATAGAGGATTCTTCGGAAGTCGGTCTTTTTGAAATGGCTGCCAGCAAACATAACTTACATAAGTTCGACTTGAGATTATTTAACTAAGCCTTTCCACTGGGCAAAATCAATTCTTCAAAATTAAAACCAGACCTTTGAAATATCTTGGGTCGATTTTTAGAATTATTCCGACACCAAATACAGGAACACTTTTTTAAAAATTTAACTTCAGGCGCCGACATTGCGATTCACTCGACTCGTTAACACTTCATTAGAACAGAGATGCAACATTGTCGTACGCGTAACGCTAACAGTGATGCCAGATTTCGGGTTAGCAATGTTGCCAGATGCAATTTAAGCGCTGCTATTGGTCGGATACCTTGACGTCACTGGGGTGAGACTCGATTTCATAAAAGACTGGTTTGCAGCTACCTTGTTTCGTCTACCATGGTATATCCTAGCTCCATGGACAGTGCCGTGGAGGGAGTATATATGGAGGGAGCATAGCCGTCTGTGAAGCGAACCAGTTTTTGAGATTTCTCCTGTGTCTGTGGTAACCAATAGCCGTCTCGCGAGTGTGACGTCAGCACGGAAGCCAGTTACCTACCAACTACGATAGAGTGCGCACGCGCTCGCTGAATGCTCTTCCAGCTGTTTAATTACTCATTCAGTCGTTAATGATTAATTTGGGATTCTAAGACTCCGAAAGATAATAAATTGTGTTTCGTCACTTGAAGACACTTAATAATATCAAAATTACTAGCAAAGATACATTAAGAGTTGAAAACTATAAAGATTACAGGCCCTTGATTATAACAAATTAGAGCGACTTGCACGCGCACCTCACCCTTTGACTTGTGGTGAGGTACTAATCTTGCTTTGGAAAATGAGAGCCATTGAGAGGAAGGGTTGTAGGGAAGGTGGGTGGAGCAACTTCAGCCAAGCGTCTGTGGTTGGCTCAGAATCGGGCTTAGAGCTTGCCCGAGTGTTTCAACTTTTGCAGCCAAATTGAGCCCGATCGGAGTGCGCTATGCTCCCTCCATATATCCTAGCTCCATGGACAGTGCGCTTCAGACAGTCTTGAAGGTAGGATGTATGTCTTAGCTGCTCTGTCGTCATGTTCTCATGCGTAATCTAAATGCAAAAAGTCTCTCCTGATCTGGAAAAGTGGCTGAAGGCTAAAGTTTTCACATTGATAGATTAATTGAGAGCATAGCGTCAGTCTGTTTGTATTTATTGCGGCTGTAAAAATATTTTTTTATCATGTACTATCACTGAAATGATTTTCGATCTAATTCAAAAGTAATTACCTCTAACAATAGTAGCACAAATTGTTCGCTATCATGCTATTATTAACACAAGATGGCTCGTGATAGGACTTAGACTGATAAAATTTTTGTTACTTATTTCTATATCCTGTAATCAGACTATCGCGCATATTTCATTCATTTTTATCTCTATATACATTTGCTGGGCAAGCTATATTTTATTATTCCTTAGTTTGGGCATTAAGTTCATATAAGAAGCTATAAACGCGCTAAGTTTTATTGATTCGCCTCCATCCCTTATTAATCTAATTGACACATTCGTTTCTGCCAAGGCACTTGGCCTTCGTTTAAGAAGTAATTCTTGAATTCTTCACGAATACGTTGATCTTATGCCGACCTCTGTGAAATAGTTTACAGGTTGAAAATAGTATCTTCTTTTCTGCACGTACCTTGAATTACATTTCGACATTTTCACTCGGTCACTGTTATCTCCAGGGTTGCCGATTTTTTTTCTGATGATCGTACAAAACCTTCATGAAAACGTACCAAAAATTGTTAGAGCGTACCAAATCTATTTAAATAACAATAAAACGAAAATTTTATGGTTTTACCGACTTTTCCTGCTAGAATGAAACTTTTTCCTCCTCTTCTTCCTTCATCTGCCAATGTTTTTATTTAATTTGTTGACTAAGCTACCGTGGTGGTTCCAATTTTTGCAGTCTGTGTTCTCTAACGTAGATTTTGATCTCATTCATGCATCTAGTCTTGCTCTTTTTAACGAAATCCTGTTTTTTGCTATTATGTAGTTAGGGTCGAAAAATTTTTCTAGCTGCTGCAAAATATTGCGGTATTGACAAAAGCTGCATCATGAACTCGGGAAGCTGCGAGTAACAAAGCTGCGTAGCAGTATTTTTCAGACACAATTTTTGTCTTGAAAGGAGCATCTTGACCAAACAGTTCTCGTCACTTCATATTGATATTTTCATGCTACTCCTTTTTCGCAAAATTGGAGAAATGCATTGAATATGGTATTATTGAATTACATTTATTAAGATCTTTCAATCCAAACTCTTCTAGTTTTTTGGTACATATTTTGTTGACATTTCTCAGGAGAATGCTTTCTGCAGCAGCACTAAAATAAATCTCATTTATATTGACATAGTTTGATGGGTTGCCTACATTTATTTTGCAATTATTGTCATTTGAAATCAATAGATCCCTTTTTATGAAGTTGCCCATAGTAAAATTCTCACTCCAGAGAAATTAAAATACATTTTTCTAAGGGAAACTCGTATATTTGCTGAACGCACTAATTTCGGCAGCCCTGGGCATCTCACCCTCCGTCTAAACGCAAGTGGGGAAGCTTGAGCGGGTGAGAGGGGTAGGGTAGGGGCGTCACCCTGGGGAAGACACTCTCCGTGTAAACCACGGTACACATAATAAGGTAGTAGCATTCAAGTCTTTTCTTAAAAGAGCCCTGGGGACGGTGACGTCACAGGTCCAGAACGAATAGCAACACAGATCAACAGAGTAGCGCTATCTGGCGACAATATCGAGTCTGCTGTACGACAACTTGTACAACAACAACGCGACCAGTAACAAGACAACTCGTCGGCGTTGGTGTCTGCAAGAATGGCGTCTTCAAATAGAATGAAAAAATGTTCTTTCATCGAATTTGAAAATAATTCTAGAGATCAACCTGATATCAAGTACTTCCAATATCATCATGCATATTTTAAAGAGTGGCCAAGAGCAAGTGGTAGTGAAATTTTAGGTCATTTAAGGAATCTAATTTGTGCGAACATATTGTGTGTAGCCGCCATTTCGAAAACAGATAACAGAAGGATCGTTTCGCCGTTCAAAACAAAAGTACTTCTTGCTAACATTGTGGTGCAATTGCCTTATAATGACATGAATTTGAGTATTGTAGGTAAGATATACAATTGTCATCATGTGTAAATTTTGTACAAATTTATCAGTACGTTTCCAATTCGTGAATTGGCTGATGGTGGTACAATTTTGTTGAAAGCTTTCGTGACATGTTGAGATCCCGTAGAAGAATAATTAAACAGGTAAATTAATTTTGAGAAGAGTAATTCAAGGTAATAGTTTTAAATATTTTTGGTAAATTTATATGAATGGTGCAAATTGGAATGAATGTTTTTGTTCCTAATATGACAAATTTTACTAGCTGGTTGGCTAATTAGGGATTATTATACAATTTGTAAGTAGGGGTATGGATAATTTCTACAGATGGTAACTAGAACTTGTTTTGAGAACTCGAAAACTAAGCATTTGCAAGCACAATGTCATTCTTTGAAAACATCTTGAAATCTACCACATTACCTATCTATGACAACAAAATTATTCAAATAGTTGACAACATTAAACGGTCCAATTTTACTTGAATGTTGTCAACAATTTTCACAATTTTGTGGCCAATAATCAATAAAGGAACACATTTAAAAATGTTTTACAGGAATGACATTCTGCTTGCTGATGGGTTATTTTTTAATTATTCAACTTTGAAGTTGGCTTGTGCGCGCCAGGGAAGCGAGAGTGCCAAGCGTAATTTAATTAATAACGGAAGCTAACCCCCTATTACAAACGTAAAGAGGTTGGGTTGTAAGGGGTAGCTACAGTTCTTCTAGTGAAAATTATAAATAAAGGTTTCTAGTGACTTCCGTTTACTTCCGGTGCCGCCACGGTGCGGTGCCGCCATAGCCACATGGCTAGAGGGTTCTGCCGCCGTGCGGGAGACCCGGGATCGAATCTTGGCGCTGGCAGTGGCAATTTTTCTTTGTTGGGTATAGGAGAAAAATTCCAAGCACAATACCCAACTCTACCCAGGTGTCTGAAATGGGTACAGGTCTTGACCGGGGGAACGCGTCATGGCGTCCTGGCGTTAGTTATAAGGCATTTGAAAATCCAATGTACAAGGTGATATGTATCAGGCTTGATTGTAAATAAAGCATCCGTAGATGCCTTCATTATTCATTATTATTATTTACATCATCTCCAATGACAGCCACCCGGTACCCAAGATGGCGTCCGCCATCATGAAGCCGATGTACACGGACGTCACTACAAACGTTTATTTATAATTTTCAGTAGAAGAACTGTGGCTACCTCTCACGACCCAACCTCTTTACGTTTGTAATAGGGGGTTAGCTGCCGTTTCAACTCTGAAATTGCGTAAAAAAGGCCGTTCAGGAGCGCCGCTCGTATAACTTCAAACTTGAATAACTCAAAAACTAAGCATTTGCGAGCACATTGTCTTTCATGTAAAACGTCTTAAAATCGACTATATTACCTATCTATAGCAACGAAATTATGAAAATCGTTGACAAAATTAAAGTAAAATTTGACTCAATAAACTCAATATTGACCAAATTTATTGTTCTTTAGAGTAAATCTGTAATGCTAAACAAATTGAAAGCTATGAAAATAATTTTCAGAATTATCCCATGTAATTGCAGTTCCTGCATTCATTTTCAAGTAAAATTATATGTTATACTTTAAGGGCTGCTGGTAGTATGACTTGACCTGAGAATTATAGCTGAAAGACACTCTGAGGATATGATTTTTAGAATTTGTTCATAATTCAGTTCATTTTATATGATTGAAGGGTTCTGTTGCATCATATGTTGAATTATAATTATTGTCTGCCAAATTATAATGATTTCATCTGTGGGTACCTTCTATTCTATCCATCATTGACTGAACAACAGTTCACTTGAGTTGTTGAATGTTTAGAGACCATTGGGGTAAAGTTTTTTATTCGCATTGTTTGCAACCTTGATTACTTATCATTTTTCAAAATAAGTTCCGGTCAATTTGGAGTTTAATGAACTAGCAGAATTTGAAAATCCTGTTCCCAAGAATCACTACAGGACTACGTTTAAAAATGTTTTACAAGAATGACATTCTGTGCTGATCCTTTATTTATGAGACATAGCAATCATTACGTTCTAATAAGAATAACCTCATACAGTCGGTTGCTTAGCCGCCGCATTGTTGGGTCACACTTATTTTTTTGGATGGACACGTCCACTTTTTTGCGGGAAAATAACAGCCTCAGTTTGGATAAGTTAAGGTAAGCTATTTTAGGTTGCTTTGTTATTTTAGGTTAGTTTACTTACCTAACCTAACATTACCTAACTTAACCTTACCCACCGTAACGTCAGTACCGTATTAGAGCATATTTACGTCTCCATTCCTTCACTTTTAAGTACAACATTCATATAACTTTAGAGTTGAATAATTTAAAAATTGCGCATCAGCGAGCAGAATGTCATTCATGTAAAACGTTTTTAAATGTGTTCCTGTAGTGATTCTTGGGAACATAATTTTTAATTTCTGTGAGCGCATTAAACTCCATATTTACCATAGTTCCCTCAGACAAAAAATTATTTTGTGCCCTAAGGCTCATTTTGTATTGAAACATTCAAATGAATTAAAATCTGCTATATTATCCTGAATTACTTAGTCAATAATTTGAAAAGAATATTTTTTGTGGATGTGAAGGTAAAGCTACAAGTAGCTCATGTCAACTGAAGTAAGCGTGCTACGTTAATCAATTTTGCTGCAGTTGAATAACTGTACTCTATTTTTATTTTACAACACTTTCAAAATATATATGAAATACAATTTTATATATTGTATTTTATAATTATAATAATTTTTAGCTATTTTTGAATTACTCTGTTTTCTGAAGTATGTTCAAGTTATATCTCATAGCAATATTAATTGACTTCAGCCCCTCTCAGGGGGATACAACTAGTGTATCTATGGGAATGAATTAGTGTTCCGAGGGGGACCATGTGTGGGCACGAGCTAAAGGTTAGGTAGGCTTTCTTTTTGTTAAAATAATATAGGTTTTTGTTTTGTTACGGACCATCTTTTTTTGGTTTACTGCTGTCCTGTTTTTTCAGCACCTACTACTTCTTCTTCAACTTTGATCATGTTTCATGAACTTTTTTCTCATCTTACCGTTTCTATGCGTTTTCTGTATAGATTCTGCGTTCCCTTAACTCCACACTATATGGTGCCTTCTTCCTTCCTCTCTTTGGATCTCATTTGTTGAGGATAGGGAGGCCTAAGCTAACTAATAATCTAATTGAATTTAGCCTAAAAGAACTATCCTGAGATTTTCATTGTTTTGTGGGAAATGAAACATTAAAATGTCTAAAATATTTGATGCCGTGTAACAATTTTTGAGTTTAATTTAACTGCATTTGGTGATAAAATATCTTATATATAGATTCATGCATTGGGTGTATCGGTGAGTGAGTTGTGTTAAAATACTGTTCATGTTTTTATAACTTATTTTCATTTCACAGGAAGGTGTTGAAGAGTTCATGAGCAAAAAATCTGGTGGTGCAGAAGAAGTGATCAGGCGCCTTGATGAGCAGCTCAGCAACTATCGCTGCATGGAGTCGCACCTCACTGCCACTCGCTTGAAGTGGGTCTATTATTTTATAATAAAGATTTAAAAGAAGCACATTTGTGTAGAGCATATTTATTTTATGTCAACTATGTCCGTATTAGTTGAAGTAGTATCCTATTTTTTGACTAAATCAAAAAAGCGCTCTTATGCCCAATGTAAAATTTTCTCTTGCTTATTGGTGAGGACACAAGTGTTTTGTATCAAAGTTCATCATTAGTATTTGTTGCTCATTAGGCAAGACAAAGGATGGGTTTTTGTAAAAAGTGCTTCTCTAATATATGTAATGCTATGCATCTAATTTCATTAGTGTAATTAAGATGTCTTAATGTTTTTGATGTAAGCCAACTTGCCAAAGTAATATTTTTCCCTTCTCCAGCATGCATTGAATGTAGGTGGGATATATTGTTAATTGCCATTCAGAAAGTTTAAAACTTTCCTCTTTGGTTATAATCTCTTGTTCTTCATACACCCGCCGGCGCTGGTGGCGATTTTCTCTGTTGGGTATAGGGGAAAAATTCCAAGCACAATACCCCACTCTACCCAGGTGTCTGAAATGGGTACCGGTCTTGGCCGGGAGAAAGCGTAATGGCGTCCTGGCGTTGGTTATAAGGCATTTGAAAATCCAATGTATGAGGTGATATGTATCAGGCTTGAAATTGGAAATATAGCATCCGTAGATGCCTTCATTATTATTATTATTATACACTAAAATCATATGTGCAGTATTTAATTTTTCTAACACTATTTGTCAAGAAATGTTTAGAATTAATGTTCCATGAAGTGAATATTTTTGACATCTGCAGAAATATTCACTTATCCATTATTTATTGGTGCAGGCTGAAGCACCAGGTGCCAGACATCAATAGCTGACTGCAGATCATAGAAGAAATGAAGGCTCGACAAGACAGCACGGAGGATCTGGAAACTCAATTCCTGCTGTCTGACAAACTCTATGTTGAAGGTACCATTCCTCCTTCCAACAAAGTCTGCTTATGGCTTGGGGTTAGTGAAACTGGACTAAGTTCAACTGCTGTAAGAAATTAGGAGAAGTTAAAAGGTGAAAGATTTTAATCACATTGTTTCTTTTAATGACATTACGTTTGGGTAGGGAGGAATATATTTTCATTTTTATTTCAGTTTGAAAAAAGAGCAAAGCAGAAAAGTTTGATTATTTATTTGTAGTTTTCTTTTTAATTGTAGATGATTTTTGTTAAACCTATTTTCTTAGGTGGGTTGTAATATCTGTCATTTTTATGCAGAAGCTTTGTACTTTGTAGTATGCTGCTCATGTGTTTGCTTCATTGCTACTGACTTTACATTTAATTACTTGAAGCAGCTTGTGCCCTAATTTTGGGTGTATCTGTGCCATAGTTAGATCAATATAACCAGTGCGCCCTCTCATGGAAGAACAACTTTTGCATCTATAGGAATTAGTACTGCGAGGGGTGAGATGTGAGGATCCAAGCTGAAGATTAGGTAGGTATTCCTTTGGTTGATGTAGAAAAATTTTTGTTTTGTCGTAGGCAATTTTTTTTGTTCACTGGTGTCTAATTTTTCATGCTATCTAATCAAACCAGTGTACATAATTATTGTGTATATTTTACTGGCGGTTTTACCCCTTTTTGTGAAAGCTTAAAATATCTAGTCAGAATGACTGAAAACTCTCCAGTAGTATGAGCAATTTCTAAGCTCTGCTAAAGGTACATATGCATAAGTGCCTCTTCTTATCAATATATGAAACCTCTTGAATTACTATGTCTATCCCCTTTTCTGAAAGGAAACTGCAATCTCAGCTGCAATAATTACATCTATGAGTGTGTTTTGCAGATAACGAGTGTTAACTGCAATACTGTAAGATCTTTGCATCAGTGCTTATTTGGTTGTATTCTCTTTTCTGGTCTTTTGGAGAACCCAGTGTACTAACCAAGTAATTCGTTATGTGTGATTGCTTACTTCATTTCATCAGTTCAGTTATTGAAAGTAAATTTTTGCATCTCTTCCAATTCCATTGATAGATCGAAGTCTACCAACATAGATATTGATTTTCTGCATTTTTTTTATGCTTTAGTTCAAACTGCTACAGCAAAATTCCTCTGCTTTGATGCTTTGTTACTGATCTATGTATCTCTTGGTTAATTGTAGAAAACTTATTAATTGAACTTAAACCCATGGTTTTAACCTAAATAATACAGTGATGACTCGTGTGTGCAGGCGAATATGATGCTAGAGTATGACCTGGACGCAGCAGAGGTACTGCTCAACAAGAACCTCAGCAACGCGAACACCGAGCTCACCCAGGTCATTTCGGACCTTGATTTTCTTAGGTGAGGTTTAGTAGATTTTCATGTTGCTACACAACTGCATATTCTAAGTTCTATAGAATGTTTAAAAAAATGTATGTATATACGTTATGTTCTAAAATGCTCTTCTGTCATGGTTTTTCTGTCAAAAAAAGAATACTGTAAAAATTTGGTGAAATTGCCCGTTACTGGCACAATCAGGAATACAACTGTTTCTTGCGTTTTCACGACGTGCTTATCTCGACATGTGTTTGTGGTCATACCTAATCTTTTATTTCATCATTAGAGAGCTGCAGACTCCATTCAGCAGCTACCGAGAATTCACATTCGAGTAGGAGTTTTGGTACGGCCCAAAACATATGATGTTTTTGGCCGTAGGTAATCATCTACTCGAATGTCACTTCTCAGTAGCCACTGAATGGAGTCTGCAGCTCTCTAATGATGAAATAAAATTAGTGATTGGAGATCAATTATTTCAGATATCGTAACCCTAGTAAGATGTATGTTCCCCCAACAAATAACTAAGATCTCAATCAAGACAAAGATCATCTGGAAAGGTTAGAATATTTATCCCTCTTCAGAAAACCATTTCAATAAAGTTTCGTTACTGAGGTTTTTTGCTCGTGTCTTTACGAGTGGTGAATTGATCGTTTTCTTCATTCAAACTTAGCTCAGGGTGTAGCTTCTGTTTTCAAGCTTTTAGAAAAATTTCAATTGTGGGACTGAACTGTCTTTCCCCGCCTCAGATATGTGAGGTCCCGAGATGAGAGGTAGGCTTTCTTTGTATTGAAATAAAACTATTTTTTTTTTGTTGTAATAGATCATCGTTTTCTGTTTACTGCTGTCCTGTTTTGAGTTATGTAGTCATTCTTAGCTCACAGTTTCTAAGCCTTAGAGACCTTGTGTGGGAACGTACGCTAGTTTCCGTGCATTTTCATACTACATGGTTCCTTCCTCTCTTTGAAACATTTTGTTGTGGTTAGAGAGGCGCAAACGGTGCTACTATAGCGTGAGGTCTATTGCCATATATCGCCTACCCAGGTACAGTTTGAGATGTACTAATTGTTTTTAGCCAAATCAAATGTATGAGTATTGGTAATATCCATTAGTAACCTAACCTCACGCTATAGTATTAGATAGAGGTAGACCTCACGCTATAGCACTAGCTAGAGTTAGATCTCATGCTGTAGTGTTGTAGGCCTCACGCTATAGCAACGCCTGCTTAAACTAACTTAAAACCGATTAATCTTGCCCACCTCAGGACGCAGTGCACCACTACCAAGGTTGTTGTTGTTTTGCCCCGACGGCCGCTCGAAGGGGTCCGCCGCGGCCAGGGCCGCCCCAGACCGGGCCCGGCCCGAGGCGAAGAGGGGTGTGGTTATATGGGCCTCTGAAAGACGCCCGCGTCGTGCAGAAACCTCAAAACGTCCGCGGGGTGAGTCCAGAGGTGCTCTAGTGCATGTATCTGGTGTGTGTATCGGTGTGCGTGTAGGGCGGGACAGTGTAGGAGAACATGCGGAAGATCGCCCACGTTGGCATGACACCAGACGCAGCTGTCGTCCTCCGCAAGTCCTATTCTGTGCATGTATGAGGGGAGTGAAGTGTGGTGCCCGCACCGCAGCCGCGCCAGGTGGACTCGATCCTGCCGGGGGAGGGATCGCTCTGTCGAGGGGACGAGGGGGGGGTCTCACTCCGAGGAGGGAGTTAGGGGGTAGGGCAGCGAGGGCGCGTGAGGTGAACTGTGTGTGTATGTGTGTACGTAGTGAGGTGTCAGGGGGGCAGGGAGGGAGGGAGTCGTATAGTGTTTTGATGTGTGTGGCCGGGGTGGTGTGTAATGTTCGTTGGGTTGGCCGGGGTTGTTGCATGTAGTGTAGCGGGTGGGCAGGGTCTTGTGTGGAGGTGTAGAAGTTTGTCCCTTGCGTGTTCATGTGGTCAAGGAGGGGGAGGACAAGGGCTTCTTCGTGTAGGTGTGCTATAGGGGTCGATCGTATACAGCCCGTGGCAATGCGCAACGCTGTGTTTTGTGTGGACTGTAGTTTCTGTAAGTGAGTGCGAGCAGTGTCTGCGTACCATGTGTGTGCGTAAGTGAGGATGGGTCTGATGAACTGTTTGTATACTGTTGTTATGTCTTCCTTGGAGTGGCCGTATGTAGTATGTGTTAGTGCTCGGAGGACGTTCAGCCTAGTGTTGCATTTAGTGTTGATATTGTTAGTGTGTGGGCTGAACGTAAAACCTCTGTCATATGTAACTCCAAGGATTTTGGGTGTGTCTGTGTAGGGGATGGGGGTGTTGTTTAATGTGACGTGGGGATGGATGTTGTATTCTCTATTATAAGGTGTGATGAGTGTGAGTGAGGATTTGTTTGCGGAGACCTCGAGTCTGTTTGTTTCTAGCCAGTTCTCTATTATGTGGATGTAATCTTGTAGTTGAGTGGCGGCGGTCTCGTGTTTAGGGTGTAGGGAGAAGATGGTTAGGTCGTCTGCGTATGTGAGGAGGTGTGTTTGTTAAAACACACTTTCTTTTTGTTAAAATAGAATAGGTTTTTGTTTTGTTACGGACCATCATTTTTCGGTTCACTGCTGTTCTGTTGTTCAGCACCTACTACTTTCTTCTTCAACTATTTCTTGTTTCATGATCTTCTTTCTTAGCTTTCTGTTTCTGTGCCTTTTCTGCATAGATTCCGCGTTTCCTTAACTCCATACTAAATGGTGCCTTCTTCCTTCCTCTCTTAGATAGCCTTTGTTGCGGATAGGGAGGAACCAACTAATAATCTAATCTAATCATTGGACGACTAATTTGCTGTGGCGGTTGCAATGCGTGAGTCTTTTTTTTTTGTAGTACCACGTGTTAGACACAAATGTGTCAAGATGGGTAGATTGCAAGTTTGATTTAAAGTCTTAGGTTAGCTATACTTGACCTCAAGAATTATAGAACTGTGAGAAATTGCGTTGAGATTTCCTCCTATAGTATCGCTTGTGCGCAGCGTTCGTTTTCCTCCATCACAGTTGAATGGAACGACCTCATTGCTAGCTTACCGTAGTACATATTTGACGGAGATGTTTGACGGCATTTCTAGTTCCTCGTGTGACGAATGTTTAGGCAAGGCTTCATTAAATTGTGCAAGAAGATTGGGTGAGGATGTTAAATTTTACACCCTAACTAATAGTCATGTCCGAGAACCACATGCTCCCTGTTGAGTTCATTCTCACTTCAGATATATGAGCATTAAGATCATCATTGTCACAGGACATTAGGGCAGTAAAACAGGTACGTTTTATCTTCGTCTAATGTCCTGTATCAGGATGGAGCTTCATTCTTTCACATTTAAAACTTATTTATTTGCTCATAAGAAACCAAAACACGCTCTTGGCTTAAATTCTCAGGTTTCTGACGTGCAAATTATTGAATGGTGAATACTAATGTGAATTTACTGAAAAATAGTGGCGTAGCATGAAATTCTTTTATATATAGTGATCATAATGTGTATTTTACATTTCAAGCGTCTGGTTATAGCTGAAGTCTTATAATTTGTTATGTCCAACAGGGAAGGAAATGAGATTTGAAATTTCTAAGCGGTCACAGGAGGAAACATAAGTGTGGCCAACCTGTTATCTGATGGGGGACTTATTCATAAAGTATGACTAAAGTATTGTATCTATGGGAATTAGCGCTCCCAGGGGAAAAATGTGAGGGCCCGAGCTGTGAGTTAGGGAGGCCTTCTTTTTGTTGAAATAAAATGTTTTTTGTTATGTCAAGGACCACCTTTTTTCGGTTCACTACTGTCCTGTTTTTCAGCACCTCTGACTTTCTTCTTCAACTTTTATCTTGTTTCATGAACTTCTTTCTCATCTTACTGTTTCTATGCCCTTTCTGCATAGATTCCTCATTCTCTTATCTCCATACTAAATGGTGCCTTCCTCCTTCCTCTCTTCGATACGCTCTATTTTTGTAGCGGTTAGGGAGGCTTAAACTAACTTATAATCTAATCTAATCTGTGTAACGAATGGGGGTGAAGTTCTGGAGAATTGTGGCCCGACGAAAGGAGGGCATACTTTATGTGTTGAAGTCGGACATGAGTTTTGTTGTTTTGGGGAAAAGTGTATTGTATTGAGTGGTTTCGCACTTGACTGAGTATGATGGAATATGCGAGCAATAACATAATTGAAGTAATTTGAATAGATAGCGGAGAGAAAGATGGAAGGCACTGATGACTTCAGCGTACCACCTTACAACAGCAGAGCAACTTTGGTAGCAATGCCCAAAGCGACGACTAAAGATCTATAACCGAAGTTGTCGGTAACTGAGTTTATTGTTATTATTATTATTATTATTATTATTATTATTATAATTAACCGGAGCAAGTTGCATATTATAGGATGTGTGCCGTATATGTATATTAAATAATTCAAGTGCGTAGTGTTCAATATTTAATTGCTACAATAATGTATTCATCGAATAAATATGGATGTAAGGCTACTTTTGCCATGTAGTAAAACTAGGCCAAATGCATGTTTTACTGTATTCAGGGATTTTCACGGGTAAAAGTGTAGCTGCTGGAATGACTACAGCAATACTGCCAATATTCCTGTGGTTACTCAGAGCAGCTACACTTTTAGTTCAACGATGCTCGGTATTCAAATTTTCAACTATTAACACGTACATCATGGATACAGAGCAGTTCGAAAATTAACTAATCTTGAAAACACATTTTTTATAACGCAATTTGATGTAGCGGTGATTATTCAAAAATCATCTGAACAAATCGATAGGTAAGAAGAGTAAAAGAGCACAGCAGAATATGGAAAAGGTGCAAGAGAAAGTTTTGTATTTCGGGAGCCTATTCTTATAACTTGAGTTTATACGAGGCCTCTAATATATGTGTATATATATAGTCTAAATAAATGTCCATTAAAGATGATGGACATTATAAAATATCTAATCCTGCTTCCTATGTATATCGTTCAACAAGTATTCTAAAAGAATAGAAGACTTTCTTGAAGCGGAAAGCATTGTTTGCAAGAGTAATTTTATCCTGTGTTTTATTTACGTTGAAAAACTATGAACTCAGTGTTTCGTTCTGAAATATAAAGTAACATTATGAGGACTTTCATTTGATTTATCCTTTTAACACTCGAGAAGAAAAATTAGAATTTGAGAAATACAATGAGTATGCAAGTCGCACACGGAGCTTTGTATTGATAAATATGAAACTTTTGCCCAGTCTGCACACAAATTTTAATTATTACGTGGCTATTAAGCATTGCATACGAGATTATCAAAGTTTTTCAGTATCATAGTTTCCATATTATTCAAAAAATTTTCGATTCGTATGTGCGGAAATCCGGCAGTTCCTGCCATGGTGCAATCATACGTACGGCAGCCAGAGCATCGCTGCCGCGAGTGACGTGTGAATCACGTGGTATGGGGTCGGTGACGTATCAGCTCAAACGTCTCCTATTGGCTGGCTTGTCTAACGGTTTCGAGCAGCTGTCCCCTTTGAAGTGGACTTACCTGTCTTCTGTATACCGTGGTGTAAACCCAGCTTTACCAAGCCAGCGTCGCTGCGACGTTTAGTCTTGGCTCAGCAGCCGTCAGCGATGGAGCTTCCTCTTGCGTCTCCCGCCAGCTGCGAGTTGCGGTCTGTTATTCGTTTCCTGGCCGCTAAGAAGAAATCGGCGAAGGAAATTCACGAAGAACTTTGTCAAGTGTATGGACACAGCTCCCGAACTGTAATCCGTCGATCTTCAAGCATTGCCGCTTCGACTTTGGCAACTGTTTCGTCGGAAACCGATGGCCGCTCTGAACGGGCTTCGTCGTGGACGTATGTTCGGCCATTTTTAAAGTCCCTGACCCATCTGCGCACCATCCCGGAGCTCATGCACTCTTCTTCATACACTTGACAAAGTTCTTCGTGAATTTCCTTCGCCGATTTCTTCTTTGCGGCTAGGAAACGAATAACAGACCGCAAATCGCAGCTGGCAGGAGACGCAAGAGGAAGCTCCATCGCTGACGGCTGCTGAGCCAAGACTAAACGTCGCAGCGACCCTGGCTTGGTAAGGGATTGGAGTGGGGGAACCAAACAACCTGCCTCTGTTGCTTGACCGCGCATAGAAACGATCCTAGCGCCAGCGGCAGCCCGTGGAACTTATTTTACGGACACGCCTCGTATTTAAATGAACTTGAGTTTTCAAATTGAAGTTTTTTGCCGATGACAGAATACTTTTTATGGCTCTTTCTAATAAAAATCTCATTTTAATTGAATAGAAAATAAATAACAGGCTGCAAAACGTTGCAATGTTTTACGTTTCACGGAGTGTACTCAGTCACTCCATGCAGTGAGGACGTTCCTTGTTTTCGCTCCGAAACATAGTGCCTTCATTGGTTATAAACCATGAATTTCTAGCCTAAAAGAGTACCCACTCTCACCATGAGGATCCACATGTGAATTAAGCTTAATATGAACAAAATTATCAAACAAAGAGTATAATATTCCCTCGAAAAAGTGTCCAACCTTCATCTTCACAAAGAATTTAGCTCGCTCACTCAAAAACAATAGACTCAGGTGTACAGAAAACTTACAGGCTATCCTGTAATCGTTTACAGTTTATTAACTTTAAGCTTGTTACTTCATGAACTTAAAATTAAGGACTAAAATTAAATTAACATTCAACTAATCAGTAAAACTTAATCTCTGAATATTAAATCTAAAATTAATGTAGCAAATTTCATTACTTTAATATATAAAAATTTCTATAACCCATCTCTAGGCTTGTCTTTGGTTCTTGAACTTTAGTTTACCATCCTGAATACAACCTAATGAATGCACCATTTGGGACAAGTCGCACTTACCTCGTACATTTTTTGGATGCCAATTCAGATCGCCTCCAGCCATTGATCATCAACTTTATAACTGAGCCTACACAGCTTTCATCGTTTTCACCTGCCTCCGCATCCCCGACGGAACCTCCCGTGCTGCCAACGCAGGGACGCTGGTGGATTTTCATCCGCGACGCTTCGCTTCGCTGCGCTTCCCCTCCGTCGAGGATTGAGCGGACGGAGGACGAGAGGCTGAGGCGCCTTACGTGCAGCTGACAGCTCCGCTCACCGTCCACTCGCCTGCTGCGCTTCCCGGCATGTTCCGAAGCTGACGAGTACTTGTGGAGGTTCGTAAACTACAAGCTCATGACCAATTACTTGCCATCCCGTGAGCTGGGTACGTAGGACCACGTTCCCCCATACATTCTCAAACTTATAACTTACCTTAAAACTTAAAAACTTATAACTTATAACTTGCATTATAACATAAAACTTATAACTTGCCTTATAACATAAAACTTATAACTTGCCTTATAACATAAAACTTATAACTTGCCTTATAATGTAAAACTTATAACTTGCCTTATAACGTAAGACTTATAACTCGCCTTATAACATAAAACTTATAACTTGCCTTATAGCGCAAAACTTATAACTGGCCTTATAACATAAAACTTATAACTTGTCTTATAACATAAAACTTAAAACTTGTCTTATAACATAAAACTTAAAACTTGCCTTATAACATAAAACTTAAAACTTGCCTTATAACATAAAACTTAAAACTTGCCTTATAACATAAAACTTAAAACTTGCCTTATAACATAAAACTTAAAACTTGCCTTATAACATAAAACTGAAAACTTGCCTTATAACATAAACTTAAAACTTGCCTTATAACATAAAACTTAAAACTTGCCTTATAACATAAAACTTAAAACTTGCCTTATAACATAAAACTTAAAACTTGCCTTATAACATAAAACTTAAAACTTGTCTTTTAACATAAAACTTATAACTTGTCTTTTAACATAAAACTTATAACTTGCCTTTTAACATAAAACTTATAACTTGCCTTTCAACATAAAACTTATAACTTGCCTTTTAACATAAAACTTATAACTTGCCTTATAACATAAAACTTATAACATACCTTATAACGGTAAACTGTACTAAACCTGTGATTAAACTGAATCCCAACTAACCGCGACTAACTCCACAGAGCACGGTTTGCTTCCTACGACGGCACTGTCGCAGACCGCAAGTCCAACGCCCGCCTGTCTACCTGAAGTCCTGTTGCGAGGAGTTTATAGTTCCTTTGTTGCATTTAACTTTAGCGCTTTGTCCAATTCGACCAAATGTCGTGCCGATATTTATCTTAATAAATTGAAGCAACTTTTCCCATTACGGAACTCAGTGTATTCACTCTTTTATATATATTATTAATCAATCTTTTTTTCTATATCAGGACAGTGAGACTCAATCAAAGTTTAGCGCATCTTCTGATGTGCCAAGCTTAACAAAAGAGGGGAAAGAAGTGATCTCTATTCTAATAAAATACTTCGACTCAGTAATGACAACTTTTCGAAGTGAAATGAAAAAAGTACAAAATGAAAGGAGTGAGAGTAAAAAATTCTTTGAAACATTAACGGAACAAGAATCAAAACACAAGCATACCCTCGAGGATCATGAGAAGAAAATAAATAACCTAGTCTTTCGTCTCAATCGCCTAGAGAAATATAATGAACGTAAAGAAATAGAAAACAAGAAGTGTACACTTGTGTTCTCTGGTGCGGTACTACCGCGCTCACTTGCAATGCAGACGAAAACTGTAAAGTAACAGTCCGCAAGCTTTTGAAGGACAAAATTAACATTGACTCCAGCGATACTGACATTACGACAGCTAACAGAATGGGGAGAAAACCTGCGGCTGATAACGAAGATACATTGCTTTCGAACTAAAACATTATTACAAGAAACTCAAGATTCTGACCGCCTGCCGAGAGATATATCCTAAGTTCTTTACAATTGAGTATCTCATTGCTAGGACTCCAGCTGTCAAATCCTTGGTCATCAAGAACAGAAATGCTAGGTTGGCCTTTGTTACACAGCATGTTCTCTGGACTGATGACGACTGGGTAAAAGTGTATTTCAGTGACGAATCGAAGTTTAATTTGTTTGGATCAGATGGGAAAAGATTTGTTCGTAGATCAAAGGGCTTAAGATTGTCCAAGCAGTGCGTCAAATCAAGTGTCAAGTTTGGTGAAGGTAGCATTATGGTCTTCGACATGATTTCAGCAAACGGTAACGGTTACCTAGTTCGACTGGAACGAAGAGTAAACGCGCAAGTGTTCAAGGAACTTATGCAGGGACAAGTGGTACCACCAGTTATCGAGGACTCTCCAGCCGAAGACCCCATTTTTATGCAAGACAATGCTGCGCGTCACATTGAAAAATTGGTGAAGTCATTCCTGGATCAAGAAGAAGTCACTGTTATGGACTGGCCAGCGCAAAACTCAGATTTGAATCCCATCGAAAATGTTTGGAAACTTTTAGGAGAAAGGACAAAGGCAAGGAATCTCGGAAATATGCAAAATTTATGGACCGCTTTGCAAGATGAATAGGCAATAATTACACAAGAAGAATGCAGCCACTTGGTGAAGTCTTGTAGCAGAAGATGTCAATCCGTTATTGACATAAACGGTACCATGACAAATATTAAATTATTAATTACTTTGTTACGATGTTTATATCATTTTATTAGCACACTTCCAATATTTTTTTAGTTTCTATAATGTTTGTCCGAACTGTTTTGACCTCATGAAATTTTTGCTATTCTAACGTATTTGTTTACAACTTGTATTTTGTTCACCCAAATGATTCAAGATTTTAACATACGTTAGGTAAGACATGTGGCTTCACATGTGTGTATCAATTGAGCTCATTGCAGCATCTAGTATTAAAGTTATTGATGATAGTTTGTCGAGTTGTCAGTTGTCCGAACCATTATGGCCGCAACTGTATGTTGGGATTGATAATGTCCCTTTATACAGTATATTTTGTGTTTGTTTCTATAAAATCGGTTTCGTCTTTTGAAATAGGAAAGAAAAATCAATGTAAGAAGTACTTTCTAACCCTGTGCTCATACACATATGTATACAGGGTGGGAAAACGTTTACGGACTATGTTAATTCGTACTTTTGCATTGATTATTTTTTAAAATCGTATGAATCTTACAATCGAGACACGTACGTAGTTGTTTCTTTCGTGGTATTTTGTCCTATGCCTTCTTATGGCATGATTTCAAATCGTCGTCAGTGGCGTGGGATAGATTGAGCTTCGTGAGTAGAAGGTAAATTGAAAAGCATTTATTTCATTAAGTAGAAATAAACAGTGAAAGTTCTTCGAAATTATTTACCTTAGAGGAATAAATTGTTCTTTACGCGTGTGGTGCCTCCCTCAAGGGTATGCGACAGTTGTGTACGAGAAAATTTGCGCTAACAGACGGAAGATGTGAAGTAACATTGTCGTTATTTTCTTGGAAATTGAACAGTCATTGTTTTGTAACTGATTGTTTTCGGTTTACTGTTGTTGCCCTTCTTTTCAGCACATACTTCCTTCTTCAATTTATATCTTTTACATTACCTAATTCCAATCTTGCTGTTCGCTCTACATCATAGGAGTCTTAACATGAATTAAACTGAAGCCAATCATCTAGGCGGAATAAATCACCGTTGTTGCACTAGCTAAAATAAAGCCAAAACGCTTCTATAAATATGTAAATTAAAAATGACTAAAAAAACATTTCGATATTGAAGGTCAAACCTTAACAGATGGCAGAATTAAAGCCATAATCCTAAACACGGTAAGTACTTTACCACGCTGTTTACTGAGGAAGATTTAACTAAAACTCCACAACTTCAAGCTTTGAACGTCCAGTAGCACATAAACAACGAATAATCTCTGTAGGAGAGGTCGAAAAAGCGCTCATCTTCCTGAACCCTTGTAAATCAACACCTGACCTGACGGCCAAGCGGGCCTGCAGGTAAGCTCAAAGAAATAGCGGAAGTGATCAGCGAACCTTTAGCGAACATCTTCAATCGATTTCTCGCAACTCGGCTAGTTCCGTAAGACTGGAAGAACACTAATATCACTCCATTTTTTCATAATGGAGAGAGGTAAATACCAAATTTCTACATTGATGTTCTTGACTAGCTCTATTGCGAAGTCCTCACAGTAAGCCTGCGTAGTACAGTTGATTATGAAACCTCAATTAGGTTAATTTGCAATGTATACGTAGAAATATTGTACCTATTTGTTACTTTCAAAAGGGACCCAGCTATCACTGTGTATTCATTTTCTCTCACGCATCAACGTCACTTTCTTTACTTTGGGAATGCCTGAAAAATGAGAAACCTAATTTTTTTGTGCTCTGACAAGAACTTGATTTTCCCGATGCTTCTATCAGGAAATTATAAACTCTGTTATTTTTGCGTTTTTTTCTTAAGCATCTTTTTGCTTCAAGTACACCGAGCAGAACAGTCGTCAGTTCAATGTAGCAGAATGAAGTTTTGCACTTTATTATAAAAAACTGAAAACCAAAAATCATGACGATTAAGTTCATTTCAACGCTCTGCGCCGTTAGAATTAAATTGTTTATCAAAAACAACTTTTTATTTCAGTGCATAAAATTCAAAAGCTGGGCTCAAAGCTTCAAATTTTTTATCGCTACACCAGTGATACTCGCATGTTTCTGTATCCTAGAGTGCTAACATTTAAATAAAAATGAGTGTAGTCTGGGTGTCAGGAAATCGATCCGATTTCCTAATATGTTATTTCTTTTTCTTTGATTCGTTTTTTTGGCATGTATCATCCATGCCGCTCGGGCCTAGTCGAGCTCTTCCTGACCCATGTGCAGGAAAGATTTCAATTTTGTATTTTTTAAGGGATCTGTCTGCTGATAATTGTCTATATTTTGATCTGTCTGAAATAGAAACGAGCATTGTCGAAAGTTATAAATGGTGTTTTTTGTCAATCCGACAGACCTGACCTCTATGGCTTTTAATCTCATTGCCCATCTGCCATACAGAACAGAGGGCATTTTGAATTCATATTGCAATTCCAATTTAGCAGTGAAGTTCATGTAACCAAATGAGTTTTCATCACCTATGGCCCAGGGAACTACCGCCTCCACCCACAGTCAGGTAGACCCTACTCAGCTTTAAGATTCGGTATCTCGAAAACGATGAATGTTCTGATGTTTACGCATTCACGAAGAAGTCGTTCTTCTGGGTTTTCATATCTATCGTGAATATTAGTTTCGAGTACATTAGCTTTGAAACACATTGCATATCCACTAGTGAGTGTGAAGCTGTACAAGGTTTAATAGATAAAATCAGTAAAAAATTTTCTAATTTGGTTAAACATTAATTGTTCACGGAATAAAAAAAGAAAGTTATAAATTTTTTTAGGTCATTGAACAGAACCAAATTTTTTTTGAGCAAATTTCTACTCAATATGGCCATCTTCGGCAGTAATGATGGCTTCCACACGCTTGCAGAACTTGGACACCGTGCGAGTGATCTCTATCGTTTCCAACTACCTCACTGATTTCTCGTTGTCAACCTTGCGGGGCGTGACGTTGTTGTGATGCCTTTTACATGCTTTGGCGTCGCTTCGGGCCCAAAAATTGTAGTTCAAGAGGTTCAGGTCTGGTGCGTTGCAGGGCCACTAATCCTCCTCAAAGAATCGTACGCCAGGCCCCTGAGAATTATGTTGTCCTTCAGGACCTTGCAATAGACCACAGCAATAACTTTACCTCGATCGGCAAAGAAAAGAGTTAACACGTCGCTTTCACGTGAAACCACGCAAATGGCCATAACGCCAGCTGACTTCTTCGTTGTCATCGTGTGTTGGACCTAACTAGTCAAAGAGACGCTCCAGCGGTCATTCCGAGTTGTTAGAAATTACGTATTTCTTAAATGTTCCCGTGAAGAAAAAGATTGTGTAGCTTAGGAAATTCACGTGTAGGTGGTACGGAGCAGTAGCAGGGTGCTTCTGGGCAGACCATTAACTCATCATGGCCGATTCTTCGTAATTCCTTTTTTTATTTGAGTGATCACTCTTTTGATTTTCCTTAAGTTTAATTTACGTTTACGATGCATGTTTGAGCTCCTTAAAAACTTACCGAGAGGCCTAGTACGCTTTAAGCCCTAATTTGGGAATATACTTACTCTCCTGTTTAGGAGTCCTTTAAACTTTAACTTTAAACCTTAAATTTGGCCTATAGCGCCTAACTAATGTTTCTACTTACCTCTTAATGAGAAGTTATCTTCTTATTACCTTAATATTACCTTAAACCTTAAAAGTACTAGGTCTTTTCTTACTTAACCTGTCTATTTTTCCTCTTATGGCCGTTTATTTATGTGCCTCTTGGAATGTGCTCATTAAAGTTTCAAGGTTGGTACAGCCGAGTAGCTCTTAATTGAGCAATTGAAATACTTTGAACGATATGAAATTTATTCCTATAAAAAAGACAGCTGTGGCTGAGTTCAGTAAACTAACATGGTTCTTTTTCTTCTTTTAGAATAACTTGAAGTCGTCTGCCCGAGACTGCTTGCTTTTAAACCCTGCCCTATTGTCTCCGCCTTCGTTTCTCCGCCTCACCTGTATGATTAACTTGTCGTCGCCTGAGCTGAGCTGTTTAGTAAACTCACCGTGGTGGTTCGAGGCCAAGCCAGCCCGATCCGTAGGTGTTGAGAGTAGAGAAGTGAAATGTTATTGGAAATATCTAATATCTAAATAAATTCTGGTATAACCATATAAAAACCACTTGATAACGATACGCTCTAAAATCGGTATATTCTGTTTCAGTTGTGTTGGGCTCCCAATTGCGGGTCCCGCGGATCTTGGTGGGATTTTTAACTTATTCCGGCACATCAGGAGGTCGAAGTTAAATAAAAATTGGTTCCTAGCTGTGAAGCTTTCTTTTCCTTTAAATAAGTCTAACAGAGTATTGAAGCCCCTATCAACCGTAAAGTCTTATCAGAGAAGAACTTGACGACCGAGCCATTTGACTTATCCAGTTCAACAATTTTCTGCACCTGTTCAAGCAAACCTCCTTCGTCCTGTCGGTCAAAAGATGCCTCTTACCTTGTGCATAGGAGGTAGGCCCAGCTGCTTCAGGCCTCTGTGGATCATCATGACGCTGATAGCCCTCTTCTTGGTCAAAGTCGAGAGTGGTACGGTCAGATTTGCTTTCACACTCCTTTCGTAGCCAGTCAGAAAGCGAGGTGCTAAAATTTTGTCATTTTTTGCCTCGTACGGTGTCCTTTGGTTTTAGCCATATTCATGAAAACATCATAAACGGTTCGACGGGTATTTTAGCGATTTTGCAATGTAGGCAAGGCTGTGGCCCACGCGCTGAAGTGCTCATGTTACTCAACGTTTGATTTGCTCCATTGCGCAATGTTGACTCTTCAAGGTCAAATGGCCAACTAGCTGGTTTGTTAGATACCATGGTAGACCATGTTAGAGTTAGATACCCAGCTTTTAACTGGGCCGGATCGCACAGGGTCTAATCTCGCAGGATTTCTACACCGCCCAGCCCTCTCCCTCCACCTCCAAGCAGCTACAGAAATGTTAGGTTAAATTAATTTAGGTTAGGTTAAGTTAAGTTAAGTTAGGTTGAGAGGTTAGGTTAAGTTAGGTTAGGTTGGGTAAGGTTAGGCCAAGTTCAGTTAGTTTAAGGTTAACTTAAAAAAGTTAAAAAATGCCTGTTTTTGCGCGCGATGGAATTGGTGCGAATGGCAACCTCAGTAGCTGCTCGGAGGTGGAGGGAGAGGGGTGGGCGGTGTAGAAATCCTGCGAGCTTGGACCCAGTGCGGCCGGATCAGTGTTGCTAACTTGCTCTGGATAGGGGTTGTTAACGAATTAACGAACTTGTACGGATTTATTTGTTAGACTCTGTATGTAGAAATATAGATACAGCTTCAAGTCTCGCCTAGATACGCAGTTCCTTGAGAGCAGCATTTCTGTTATCTCTGACTGAGTGCATCTCCACTAAGTGCGCTCAGTCTACGTGCACGTGCAGTTCGAGCAGTAGGGCACATTCGAGCTCTCTCTTATCAGTTCAGATCACGTAGGGTTCTTTGTGTGTACATCTGATAACAAGTCTTAGTTTAACCTAAAATACATTAATTACTATTCCGTCTTCTTACATTTCTCGGTAAGGATACAACACCCTGTTTGTTGTAATGATAATCAACATGCTGTAGAAATGTTAAGAAAGAGTAGACTAGCACTCTTGCTGCTGGAAAAATATGTCACATATATAAGGACGATGTTAAAATAATTGATGGTGATGATTAAAGGAAGGTAAAGTTTCACCCATAAGCTTGACCAAATGTGAATGATTACGAAGTTTAAAAGTCTTGGGAACTCTAGTGAGAAATAAGATAAATTCTACTGTAGTATCAAAGTAAGGTTATTTGCATGCCTCGGCAGTGACTCCGCAGCGACACAGGCGTCATGTCCGCTTCAATAGCTTTTATCCGGCATCGTAGCCAATCGTGCCACAGCAGTAATTTTTTCGGTGAAGTTGTGTCAGCGACTTTGAACTCGAATGAGCGGCTAGTGAGCACTATTTCTCTTTGCTGGCTCCAGTTATTCATGCGTGTTTTTTGCTCTTAAAAACTGCTAGTGAAAAAATGTCACCATTCTTACGAAATAAGTTTGGCGTATCCCAAAGTTCAATCCTCGACCCGCTCCTATTTTTATTTTCGTCAATGATTATCATTTTCGTCGCCCACCATGCTAGCAAGCACAAAAATCTCAATGTATGCTGATAATGTAAAAATTGCCATGACAAGTTCAATAACAGATTTGAAAGAAACACAAGTCAACGCTGAAAACCATCTGAAGAACCTGAAATTGTGGTATGACCAAAAAGGCCTTAAGCTTTGCACAAGTAAAACGCAATACATTTTTTTTTGGATCAAGCACTACGATCAGAAATTCATCAAAATTTACGCTAACATTTGGAGACGGTAAAATCGAGTTAGCAGATAAGGTAAAAAATATTGGTGTTTGGTTTGAGATAAATATGGCTTTCAAACCACACAGAAAACAATATGTAACAAAATTAGCGGAACCTTGTTCTGTCATCGCTTTAAGAATACACTTGACGAAAAATCTAGGATATCGGTTTAAGTTTTCAGTATTATCGCGTTTGGATAATTGCAATCTAGTCTGGGTAGATATACCTCAATATCTTAAAAAAGAAGTGCAAAAATGTTTGAACTTTTGAAGCCAAAATGGTTTGCAAAGGTAATTTCAAGATCGCGATCATGCAATCCCTCTTTTATGAAAACTTGACTGGACCCCAATACCAGACAGATTCATCTCTGTACCTCCCTCAGAGTAATGCAGACGTTATTGAAATTCCAATATTCCAAACAAAAAACTAAGTCGGAGGAATGATATTTTAGTTAGAGACTGTTCATCTGACGTGAAATATAAAGCTCTCCAAGTTTCTGTAGCTATTTTGTGGAATAAGTTTCCAAAGCATATAATAAACTTTAAAACTGTGCAAGGATTCATGGTAAATGTGTCTTGTTATTTTATATCTCAGTCATAGGGAAAAACGGACTACAACACGTTGGAGTGAATTCAAATTAAACGATCGTACGATTGCCTTAAATATACTCATTGCTACTTTGGGGTCAACATCTCAAACTGTGTGAAGTTGGAATGCCAATACTTATTCTATAGCTGACGTTGTCCGTTTCCTACTATCCCCACTGCAAAAACCTCACACCTACCATGTAAAGTGTAGTTGATTATGAAACCATAATTAGGTTCATATGTAGTCTATGTGCAGAATTTTTGTAGCTATTTGATACTCATAAGTAATAGCAATGTATCACCGTGTCTTTATTTTATCGCATGTACCCATGTCTATGTGTTGTTAAATTAAGAGAATACCGAGAGGATGTGAAACCCGAAATATTTGTTGTTGTTCATAGACTGTCTCTTGATTTCCCATAAAATGCTACTAGAAAATTAGAAACTCGTTCATTTTTACGTTTTTTGAAGTCTTTTTTAGTTTTGTTTATTTTTTCAAATTATTTCTATCGATTACACTGAGCAATACAGCCGTGATTTCGATGTAGCATGAGGAAATTTTTTTTACTTCTATTAATTTTTCTCATGCGCACTCTATATGTATATACACATACATATATACATGTTTATTTATATATCTACACTCTGCACACACATATATATATGTATATAAATATATCTATATATATATATATATATATATATAATGTTCACTTAAAATAGCGTTGATGATATGATGGTCTAGAAGTCGCTGAAATTATCGGGCCCATGATTAGCTATACTCAAATGTGTTCATTGTGCTACAATTGAGATACAAACTACGGCTGAATCGCTTGTAGTAAATAAAATGCTTAAATAGATAAAGCACCGATTTTCGTCTTGGTAAAGCATGATGTCCCCTGTATTTATCAGTGGAGAATTAGGGCATGGTTTCAAGAACCTTCGTAAAAGTTGCTCAAAAGTGTACTGTATTATGCATTTAGAATTTTTTAGTTCGTCTGTTTATAATCCGGACCGAATGGAAACAAAAGTAAATTGAAATTAGTTAAATGGAACCATTACGAATTCGCTGCTAAAGCTAAGTCAAAATTACACTCACCATGGATATAAATTTTACTAAGAGATTATAATGGAAGAATGCCCTTATTCACACACGCGTACTGTGAGAATTATAAGTTAAAATTAAATTTTTACTTTCCAAAGTTATAGATGCAAATGAAAAATGCACGGTCACATGTGCGAAGAATATCTGAAGTTCATTTATCATGAGTTAGACAATCAGAATTGGGGTAAGAATTTGTTAGTGCATTGATATCAGAGTTAATGCATTTTTTCAATAAATTTTTTCAAAAGTAGGGGCTCAAGTTTTCAGTGAGGTGTGTACCAGTCCAGGTGAAATTCAATTGAAAATTCATGCCCCACTGCATCATCGAGGGCTGATGTCAGGTGGAGACCTCGTCGTGTCGATTTACCGGAGTTAAGAAATATCTTATACTCACTAAAAAACACAGAGGCACTTGGACATGATGATATCAGTCTTCAATATGTCAAAGACAATTTCCCAGTCACAGCACCATGGATTCGTCTGATAATTAATGCATCAACAGCAACCAACACGTTTCCAAACCAATGGAAACACTCCATTATTAGACCGTTGCATAAAAGTGGTGACCTAAATACAGCATCAAACTACAGGCCCATCAGTATTTTACCTGTAATGTCCAAAATATTGGAGAAAGTGGTGACAAATCAACTGTCATTTCACCTGGACGAGTCAAATCTACTCCACCGAAATCAATACGCCTATAGAAGAAACACTAGCACTCAAGATGCTCTGCTCAATATCTCTGAAAAAATATACAGTGACATCGATCAGAAGAATGCAACACTCTTGCTGCTACTCGATCTCTCTAAAGCGTTTGATAGCGTCGAACATGATACCCTATTAAAACTTATAGGAGTGGCATCGGTGATTCTTGGGAGCGCTCCCAAATATGCATGGTTGTTTCATCCATGCGTCTCCTATGAGGCAACTTCGAAGTGTCCACTTTATAGGCGCGCCTGCGCCTCTGTCCCAACCGGTGGCCACGCATGGCTCAGCATGGAGCACTACCGTCGCGCTCCCAAGGCGCGACCAGTTTCTCCTATTCACCATCGGAGAATCATGAGAGGCCCAGGATGGCCACCTCTTAATTTAATTTTAAAAAAACGGCTGCGCACAGCTGATTTCCCATTAGTCACACTTTCCAACCGTCACACTGCTCAAACCGATTCTAACCAGTTTGCCCTTGAATTACCTTAGTTTTTGCGCGATTAATCAATTCATCATAAGCAAACACGGTTGATAGCACAAAAAAAATGTACCAGAGTATGTAAATTAAATACATCCCTACTCACTTGCAGAAAATTTCAAGGGTGCGTGTTCATTATTAAGCTGACATTAATGGGACATGTCTGTGACGTATAACTTATGCTTGAAATTTTCGCAACGCAATAACTAAGGTAATTAATAGGCAACTGGCTATATTTGGTTGAGAAGCGTCAACGGTTGAATGTGCAATAATGGGAAATCAGCTGTACGCAGCCTTGGAGGCGAAAGCCTGCAGGGAACAATATAAATGTACCGTGAAAATAATATAGCAACAACACCCTAGGGTCGTTAGAAGAATATACTCGTAGCTATATATATAACAAAAACAATCGTCTAGCAGATTTTTCATCTTTCATTCCTAAAACTAGAAAGGAAAATAAATAATTGACTTTACCTTGCCCGAGCTTAATTACACCGGCTATTCATATACACACACTCCCTCACCTATCCCCACACTCAAACCCTCCCCACACCCCCCCTCCCACACACCTACCCCCACACCCACACACAACCCCCCCCCCCTACACACACACAAATATGTATCTGAACACATCGTTGATTACCTTCAAGAACGTCCTTCAATTCAAAGGTTGCTGAAGACTGACGAGGGAAAATTCAGGTTTGGTTTCCACATTTTGTTGTTTTTACATTGCTCACATTGAGGTTTTGCCTTCACTTCCAGCCCCACCACAACGATGAATCGTCTAAAATATCAATTGACCGAGGTGGTGAAACTAGCAGTGGGGTCCTTGCTCCGTTCATGCTCTTGAAATAATGCCTCTACAGACCAGCATTCTACGTCTCTTCCATCTCTTGTTTCTTCTGAAACCCTCACGTAATATACACCCTCACGTAATACACGCTCGCACTGATATACACTCTAACACTACTTGAAACGTTTTAAATAATAGAGACACGATCCAGACATCTGTCACGCACAACACCAACTTCAAAACTGACGCGAAAGACGGCAACCGTCATTTCTCTCGAGAAAGATGGCAGGCATCTCACCTAGAGGCCATCTGCACAGGTGGCCTCTGGTAGCAGCATGGGAGAACTTGCTCGCATCGCGCTTATGAGTCGCGCCCTGGAAGTGTCAGAAGGGAAGTGGCCTCGGTTCGCTTAATACTCCTTTAATTCACCGCTGTCTCCTTTAATCAACCATGCTACTCCCTTAATTTTTAATAGGGTAGACTTCTACGTAAAATACTGAACTTGGGAGTTGACACGCAATGGTTTGAAAGTTACTTGTCAAATCGATCTCATGCAGTCCGAATAGAAGACAAATTGTCCCCATTCATTCAAAACAATTTTGGTGTTCCCCAAGGATCCATTCTTGGTCCGCTCCTGTTTTCTATTTTCATTAATGATTTCCCTCCCATGCCTTCTAACACACGGATCTCAATGTATGCAGATAATGTTCAGATTGCAATAACAAGTTCTGTATCGGAAATACCACAGGTGCAAATTAAAGCCGAAACTATACTGACTAGCCTGAAATCATGGTACGACCGAAATGGTCTCAAATTAAGTGCCAATAAAACACAATGCATTATTTTCGGATCCAATGATGCCATTAAAAAAAACTTCAGATGTTACTCTCGCAGTTGGAAATGATAAAATTAATGCATTAGAAAAAGTTAAAAATTTAGGTATCTGGTTCGATAGAAATATGTCCTTCAAATCCCACGTTGAGACTACTTGCAACAAAATCTACGGAACTTTAATGTTTTTTCATCGTATAAAAAGTATGCTAGACGAAAAATCAAGATTATTAGCCATTCAATCCCTTGTGTTATCGCGCATTGACTACTGCAGCCTAGTATGGGGAGACTTACCTCAATATTTTCAAAGGGATTTACAAAAATACGTAAAATTCGCAGCCAAGGTGGTATGCAACGGTAATTTCAAAAGAAGAGATCACGTAACCCCTCTCCTTAATAAACTCGGCTGGATTCCTATTCAAGAAAGGCGCCTCATGCAGAGGGCTCAATACGTATTCTCCTCGTTGTATCTTCCTCAGAGCAATGCTGAGATAGTGCGTTTCCATCCACCCACTGTAACCAAGCTAGAGCCGAACAGAAACAATAATGTCTTAGTCAACTATGGTTCATCTCACATAGGGCAGAAGGCTCTGTCAATATCAGGTGCCTTACTGTGGAACAAACTTCCCCTGAGTATTAAAATCCCTCAAAGACCGAAAGAATTTAAAGCCAAAATAATTCGTCATCTTTCGTCTCAACGATAATTCTTAGTTACAGAACATACTGAACACGTATTGACGAATCTCATTTTGCTTGGTATCTCCATTGCTTAATACACTCCCTTGCTCATTTTCTTTATAATTCAAGACATCACACAACAGTCTTGAAGTATGCGTAGGTATTATGATTTGATCGCCAATACGCTGGGATTTGAAAGCATGCTTACTTGTTTATGTGTGTACATATATGGGTGTGCATGTGTGCACAATACACCTGTGTGCACTGGACTAGCAACTGGTATATAAACTATAAATGCCAGACTTTTTTCTCACTCCCAACTTCTAACACTACCCAACACATCATTTAATTTTATTATTGAAAGGCAATCCAAAGCTTAAATGTCTTGTACATGTAAAATGTGGTACCTATGTATGTTTATCAATTGCAGACACTTTGCGCCATATATCAAAGATAATGTGATTTTTTTCCTAATATGACACCTTTATAGGACATTCATATTTCTTTCTTCTTCACGTCCAAAAATGCTCTTGGTAGGCTAGTATAGTGCAAATTATCATTTCATCTCTTACGCTCTAGAGCAGTGGTTCTTAACCTTTTTCATCCCATGACGCCCTGGGACTAATCAGAGTATTATTATGACCTACTATAATATATTTGGAAATAATGAACATTGTCAGAGGGTCAAGTAAAAAAAAATTACAGGAAGGCCATGGTTTACTCCTATCCAATTTTATTGGAAACACCACAGAACAAAACCTTGAAAAATTCCACTACATAGCTTTTACAAATGCCATAAAATTATTAATTGCAAAGAACTATTCAACACCATACAAAACCTAGCACCTACTTCTCATTCACTCAGTGTGATGGTTGAAATTGTTTTGCAGCCATAAGTGTATCGAAGCGAGGTCCAGTGTTCGATAGGCAAAACCTCATGTCAGCATTGATGGCAAGCCTATTGCGTGCCTTCGTTTTCAGTGCAACCATTGCTGAGAATCCAACCTCGCACTGGTAGGTTGACGGGGACTGCATCAACATGGTTAATGCACGCATCGAGAGAATAGGACAGTAGTCCTTCATTTTTGCCCAAAATGTTGGGAGCTCTTGTTCGGCAAAATCGACTTTAACCTGAGAATCCTCACGAACTTGATAAAATTCTACCTTAGCAGCAACATCAGTTTCACTGATGGCACTATCCTTTACTGAAAAGGGTCTATAGATCCACGCATCAGTACAGCGGTCGTTTAGTCCTGGAAAGTAACTTTCGATGGCGTCATTTACTGCCAAATATGAGTGGAGATCTCCTCACGGAAACAACATTCAGCATCTGGCATGGAACCCAGGAAAGTCATCATCTTCGTGAAGAAAGTGATGTCACCGTCCTGAATTCTGTTCTGGTAAAGTTGAAACTTAGACTTGAACGTTGCCACTTTGTCACGAGCTGTGTGCATCACTGTAACGTTTCCTTGGATTGAAGTATTCAGAGAATTTACTTCCGAGAAGAAATCTGCCAAGTAGGCAGCCTTTGTTACAAAAAAATCCTGCATTTTTCGTGAAGAAGATTCTCCTTTGCTGTATGACCACGTTCCAACAGCTTTGTTATTTCTTCGCGAAGTTGTAGCACGCGATTTAAAACTTTGCCACGAGAGAGCCAACGTACCTCTGTATGAAATAGTAGAACAGAAAATTCAGCACCCATTTCCTCACATAGCAATTTAAAAATCCTTGAAGTTGTTGCACTTCCTCGTATATGGTTCACAATCTTTACAACGTCAGTAAGCACTTCTTGAAGTCCAGGTGGGAGAGTCTTCATTGCCAAAGCATACCGATGAAGCATACAGTGAGTGAAAGAGACATGTGGAGCGGCATTCTTCACGAAGGCTTTGAAGCCCGATTTGCAGCCGGCCATAGAAGGAGCTCCATCTGTATACACTCGAACAAGTGCGTCCCAACCTAGTTCGAGCTTAATTAAGGAGAAAGGTTTCAAAGATATTGAAAATATCTTTTCCACGAGTGGTTGTGGCCAGTGATTCAGAGAACAGGTACTCCTCTTTCATAACTTCCACGTCAAGGTTTTAAGGCCCTATTACACGAGGCAACAATTGCTCCAAAAAGCAGCGACGGATGCTTCTGAGAGCAACGGACTGCAGTTGCTGGGCGAGTTTTGGTTTCCGCGCTTGTTCAGAAACCTCGTGCACCTCAGAGCGACCACAGATCTGTGGAGCGAGTTCAGGGGCCCCTGGGAGCGACGGAGCAGTGCTCGACTGAGCGTCGTGGTGTGAGAATGTTTTTAACACCGTCCCCGTCTGGTTCACTATGGTCTTGATCCACCATACTATTGATAATAGATGGCTTTCAGCAATATCCTATGCTATGGGACACCGCCTCCCACTGAGCCAACAAAAACTCGGTCCGCCATTCAATAGGAAGTCGAAGGATTTAACACTTTGACTGCGGCAACTAAGTATTAAGTTCAACACCAAACTCAAATTTTGAGTCAATTGTTGTCAACTAAGTACCAAACATGAACTGGATCGTGCCTGCATTTAGTTTTGATTAAATATTTATGAAAAATGAGTGTGCGACTATCAGTCGGTCAGCAGTATTGTGAAAATTACCTCCGTGTACCACCGGTGGCGCACGTCGCAATGAAAGTGTTAATAAATGGCGCACTGTCCTATAATATGGAATGCTATTAAGCCCAATTGAAAATCATGGACGGATCACCGGTGGGTTAAGGACGTGATGGTCGATTATGTGCGATATATAAGCTGGTCGGCCTATTCTGCATTAACACTCCTTCAATGCGCTCTCAACTACCCGTGGTCAAAATCGGACGTGAAATCCATGGTTGGCCATGGACGGTTTGAAGGCGCAAAATGTTCAGTTGGGGAATGGCCGTAACATTTGAGAGCGGCCATTAGTGGTTTACAGCCTTACAAACGTATGCTGCCGGTAGTGTGCTGCAGCCTGCCGGTACGCGTCGCGATCTGTTAGACTTAGTTTACGACTGTGAGTCATCGAGTGATGTACTTACTGGAAGTTATCGTTTTTACAATCGCGATTGCTGATGTGAGTTTTCCTTGTGAATGTGTTCTTAGCAATTATTGCATTAGATAAACGGGGATTTAGTAGTGCATCATCATGCTAAAAACATGTTTTTTGAATGTTTATCGGGATGTTGAGGCCATCGACAGTTACGCTCATCTTTAGATTTTCGCGTTGGTCGACGAGCTCAAGCTGAGTTCAAATTTTTAAACACAGTTGTGTGATGTGTTGTCCTTCCAACTGTTTTGAAACTAGAGCAGTGGTATTCATATCAAAGTACTCTGGATAGATTATTGAACAAGTTTACAGAACAGTTCACATTAACTTGATTCATGTGTGAGTTATATTCATGAACATTGGAAGCATGTAGAAGATAGGTCATTGTAAAGGTGGGTCATTTTATATCGTAATTATCGTTATGCCTTTCATGATGGACATTTTTTATTCATTTTTTTACTGTCTATGTCAGCTTGTCTTTCTGTCTTCAACTATTCTCTCGTTTCATTTTTTTTCAAGATTTTTAATTCTGTGCATCAAGTCCTGTGCTACAGTGCACCCTATCTATTATTCGAGGGTATTTTTTATTGTAAATACGTTTTTGGTACATAATTGCGCTAGCTAATTGTGTTCCAGTTTTTTCCCTAAAACAGCTTTAGTAATGCAAGAAAATTCTTTTGTGCTATTCCGCGTTCCCTTAACACGTTGACTACGTTTGCGCGATTGCTACGGTTGGTTCGGTTAAGTTGTGAGTAGCAGAATTTAGAAGCCGACTGTACTACTCAAAAGCACTCTTGTCCTTTATAGATAGTTTGAAAAATTTAAGGGTACGATCATTTTAACTGGTATGCTGAAATCAATTCTGAAAAAGGAAGTGAAATTATGGAAATGCTATTCATTTATGCCGGTGTGCAAGTGAGCAATTTACTTAGTGGTACACATATGTCCCTAAGCGTAGTCCACGTGTTGCCTCCACACTAAATGGTGCCTCCCGTTTCCTCTCTTTGGATCGCATTTGTTGCGGATAGGGAGGCTTAAACGAACCAATAATCTAATCTATAATGTAAACGAGCGTTGAAAGGGAACTTTGTGATATGGAAATTTCATTCCCATCCTTATGTTTATGTAGTTGATATTTGTTTGTTACATGCAGCATTTTGAACGAATTGGATTTTATGTTTACTGCCTATATTATTTTGGTGTGCCATTGGTGGGAAGGCTGTGATTTAATGGAAGTAAGATATTCATGTAAATTTTTATTAAGAGATGGTTTAATTTTTGTGATAAAAGTTGAAGAAAGAGCGGGATTCTATGTCCTTTCAAATGTATTGTCTTATGTACCTGAGCTCCCAGTTGCACGTGCACCAATCTCATTGGATGTACAATATTGTACTGAGCTTAATGGGTCAATACATTCACAATGCATTGAGTGTGAATGTATTGTAAGATCCAAAGCTTCCAGTGCAATATTGTACACTCCGTGAGGCGAGGCACGTGCAACCGGGAGCGATTTTTTAACCTATAATCCATGGACGGCCAGCCGCGATTCGAATCTGGTTCTGAGGCGGGAAACGACCGTTAGGTATGGCGGAACAACGGCGATTCGCGTGCAGTTTTGTGTCCGAAAAAGTGGACATTTGACCCTTAAACCGCGCGTAATACAACTAAAATACGCCTAGGAACCGACGCGTACTCACCGGCGAAACGTCCTTGATTTTCAATTGGGAGTGTTATATAAGCAATTAAGTACCATTTTAGGCACATAATTAGTCGTAATTTCTGTACAAAATAAAGCGGAATATTACCATTTACCGTATATTCGTGACGTTTCATTTTCAAATGCTGTCACTTTTCCATATATTGGAATGTCTATCAGATAGTATTTTATGATAAATAAAGTGGTCAGAAGTTAAAAAAGAATAAACCATAGGTTTATAAGTTTAAACAGTTTAGCTGAATATGATGTAACTATCGAAGCCATAAAAAATAGAAAAACATCACTAACTGCCACAAAAGTGACAGAAAAAAGAAGATTGACTCTATGAAGTCAGGTAACTTAATGTGCATTCATTTTAATTTTCTATCATAAGTAAACGGGTAGAAAAATAGGCAATAATTTATTCAGCTTCTAATGATCAAACCATTTAATATGCTTTTTAGACTTGAACCTAACTATATCAATATAGCAAATGAATGTGCTTGACACTTTGACTGCAACGTGCGCCACCGGTGGTACACGGAGGTAATTTTCATAATGCTGCTGACCGACGCAAACTCAATTTCCATTAATATTTAATCAAAGCTAAATGAAGGAACAATCCAGTTCATGTTTGGTATTTTCAAAATAGTTTACTACAATTGACTTGAAATTTGAGTTTGGTGTTGAACTTTATATGTATCTAGTTGCCGCAGTCAAAGTGTTAATTAAGTAATTTACTCTTACTTTTGTTTATTTCTGTGGGGTATAAAAACACAAATTATATTGATATGCGAATATGAGCTGTAAAAAAGAAGTTAAAAATTTAGTACAATATGATGTTTTTAATCGTACATTTAATATTGATTCTCACAAACTAAATATTATTTTCCTGAAAGTCAATAATACATCAAAAGAATTATATTGAATCAATAGTCGTATGACCTTTCAATCTCATCCATTTTCAGAGAATAAAGACAATGAATGATGCAAGGACATTTAAAAGTGTAAAACAGGATCTAAGTTTTGTATACGTTCTTAATGCTTTTCATTTAATGATGAAATGAAGAAGTCACATGCCGCAGTCACTGCGAGCTACAACTTACCTCTGCAATTGGCAACGTTGCCTCGTCTGATAGAGCACCCACAAGTTGCGTCATTTCAGTTGCCGTAGTCGAGGCAAAATGTTGCCCCGTGTAATAGGGCCTTTTTAACGAACATAAACAATATGTTGGGAACATGAAGCAACATCCGTTGACTCGTCCAGTTGCAATGATTAGACTGGGCTACTCCGTGGAGGGAGTATATATGGAGGGAGCATAGCCGTCTGTGAAGAGAACCAGTTTTTGAGATTTCTCCTGTGTTTGTGGTAACCAATAGCCGTCTCGCAAGTGTGACGTCAGCACGGAAGTCAGTTACCTACTAACTACGCTAGGGTGTGCACATGCTCGCTGATTGCTCTTCCAGCTGTTGAGTTTATCGTAATCATTAATTTGGGATTCTAAGACTCCGAAAGATAATAAATTGTGTTTCCTCACTCGAGGACACTTAATAATATCAAAATTACTTGCAAAGATACATTAAGAGTTGAAAACTGTAAAGATTACAGGCCCTTGAATATAACAAATTAGAGAGCGACTTGCACGCGTACCTCATCCTTCGATTTGTGGAGCGGTACTAATCTTGCTTTGGCAAATGAACGAGTTGTAGAGGAGGCGAGGAGGAGCCAACTTCAGCCAAGCGTCTGTGGTTGGCTCACGTGTGGGGCCTTGCCAATGCCCCAGTCTCCCAACTTTTGCAGCTAATTTGAACCCGATTGGAATCGGCTATGCTCCCTCCATATATCCTAGCTCCATGGGCTACTCCACACAGCACTCCTCATAGCCAGTGTGGGCTACTCCTCACACACTGGCTATGGTTAATGTGCAGCAGACCACCCAACTTGTGACCAGTGTTGTACTCATCAAACTGGTAAAAGCCCTACTGGCTATTTCAAATACGTGTATAATGTATATGAAAAGTAAATTATTCTCCAGAACTTTTTATGACCCCTTCAGAAATCCCAAACGACCCCCCCCCCAGGGTCACGACCCCCAGGTTAAGAACCACTGCTCTAGAGTATATTATAATAACCGCACCTAAGCCTCGAGTACTTCTGGAAATATTCTGTACTTGGGAACCGCTGTAGAACAATCGTTTTCATGTTTCTGACTAAGGTAGACTGTTTTGTGCCAATATTTCCAGTACGGAAATTTTATAAAATTCATGCCATAATAAAAGATATCTTCTCCGATTCCCTCGATTGCAATGCTAGTTTTTACTGATTAGTTTACGCTGATATTTGCACTCATGCTTACTTGTGTATGTGTACTTGTGCACGCTATGCGTACGTAGATAGGTGAATGTGTCACTACGTAATACTTATGCAGAAATCTGCAGGATTTCCTGCAGTTGCTTTGGGGCTTTATTTAGGAGTCCCTTCCTTTGTACATAGGAATTCACGTTGCCATCAAGTGTTCCGATAATTCTAGAATTATTTGCTCGATTTCACATCTTTATTATAGTATTCCCAGCTCACTAAAAATTGGCCTTCTCTGTCTACACCATAGTACGCAATTGTCATTACTTGACCTGAATGCAACCACCTGAATGCACCATCATGGTGAGCAGAGCTTATGTAGCCCAGCCAAGACGATCTTCAGCAGATCACCACTACCCGTTATCGCACTAACTTCAATTTTTGCCTCTCAGAGATTAAGCACTGCTGTTCCGTAAAACCTCAGCCAGGCTCTCCGCTACGCTCGAGAGATGTGCGTGATTCTCCACCCTACCAGCTACCGGCTCATCATGATGGGCTGAGACGTCAGCACGGCTGCCACGCTCTCCGTCTACTCTTCTAGCTTCCGCCGCTGCACTTCAGAGGCTCACTAACTATATGGAGGTGTGTGGACTGTGGTTCATAGACTGGGAATAACCATTTTAGTGAGCTGGGTATTGTTGATGTGTCACCCATTCAATATAACGTACGACTTATAACCTACAACGTAAAACCTTCAATGTATAACGTATAATTTATAACATACGACTTATAACTATAAACGTATAACCTCTATAACCTCTATAACCTCTATAACCTCTATAACCTCTATAACCTCTATAACCTCTATAACCTCTATAACCTCTATAACCTCTAACTTCTTTCTACGAAAGGAATTGGAACTTGCTACGGCTAACTGAAATTATTCATATTTGTTCGCTAATCTTCCTAATTCCTTCTCAGACTCTGTGCGGGCGCGTCCTGTTCCTCGACCGCATCTCCTTACGGCCGACGGGACCTGAACGTACCAAGCGTCATTCCCAAGACACGCAACGATCAAGCCAACTGGAGGACGGCTCCGCCCTAACTCACTTTAAACTTTGAACTTGCTGCATTTGTTGTCAACAAATCTGCTGAATATAAGTAATCCATTTGTCATTTATTTTCTTTCCTGATCGAATATAGTTTATTTTCTAGATGGTTGCCAGTATGGGGACACACAAGTGGCTTCGCGGAAGTGACGTCGAGGGACGGAGGAAGGCGTGGCAGTTGATGTAATCTGAGAAATTTGTCGTGTACTTTCAACTAATATTTTAATTCGTGACTAATCCTATTCTCTCCAAGGTCATGGCAAGTGTTAAGCCCAAAGGTCCTACATCAGTAGCTGACCATGGGCCCGACCTCACCACCATGACTAAAACTCGAAAATATTTGAGGCAAAAGGTAACTCGTGTGCACAATACTATTAAAGCTAGTATTTCTGAGTTTTCAGAGCAGCAGAAAAAACTAAATCTTTCCAAGGTTGCATCTTTGCAGGTTGAGCTGGGGAATTTGGATAAGGCAATTTTTGAGCTTTTAATCCGCAGCGAAGCCGCAGACGATGTGCTAGAGAACGCCGCAGAAGAGCAAGAAGCGTATGAAGAGCAGTTGTACGACTGCCTGGCCCTGTTGCAGGCCCAGCCTCCCACCGTGCCTTCAGATGCGGCTACGCACCCCACTGGCTCACCCTTCTCAGGTACTGTTCGCGCCGAGCAAAAGCTTAGGTTGCCAGACATCCCACTACCGAGTTTTAGCAATGCAAAGACAGAGTGTCTGGAGAAGTTTTTCTTTAACTTCGAAGCAGTATTCGATAAACATAACTTAACATCCTACGAGAAATTTGTCTATCTGCATAGTAGAGTGTCTGGATCTCCTAAAACCTTGTTAGATTCTCTCGATGTATCTGAGCAAACTTACGAGACTGCGAAGGAACTCCTGTACAAAGCATTTGCGTCAACGACTGTGCAGAAGTACAATTCTATCGAAAAACTAGCTAAGATTAGGCTTGAGCAGGACCCGTATCAGTACATCGGAGAGTTAAAAACGGTAATAGCCTCTTTCAAAAAACTTGAAATCGATGTCGATACTGTACTTGCCTATTTTTTCTGGAACGCACTGAACGAGAAATTTAAAAATTGCCTAATTCAAATCACCAACACAAACAGGCCGTCTTTGTCTCAAATTGAATCAAATTTGTTTGAGGCAACGGAACGCTATTTGCGCCAAGCTGTCCCTTCTAACCTTTCATCGAGAAAGGAGCAGAAAGAAATTAAACTCTTGCCGGTTACCACTAGCTCAGGGCCGTCAAAAACAAAAAAGCAGTTTTGTGTGCTTTGCCTAAGTGATGGTAATGATTCGCATCATCAAATGAGAGATTGCCCTAAATATGACACAGCGGCCAAAAAATGTGACAAGCTTAGAGCTATTAACGCTTGTACGAAGTGCTCTTTCAAAAACCACACGGCGGCTAATTGTAAATTTCAGTTTTCATCGCCGTGCCGCAATTGCAGTGGCGAGCACATGACTTACTTGTGTCGGAAGTCGGGACCTGTTAACGCAGGTGTTCGGCCGCGAACAGAGTCATCGAGACCAATTGTTAATGCTTTGACCCTTACAGAAAGTACTTTCAGCGACATCGTGTGCGCCCGCCAGGCATATAAATAGGATCGGCGAGAGACATCGTGGTTCATTAGAGGTGGCTTGCCGTAGAGGTCGCGTTTACAAACAGAAGCGTCGCTGTCAGTAGCAGAGCTCGGCTGTCGAGAAAGCATCTGTAGAGATCACTGATGCGCTATAGAAACAACGAGATTATCTTCCGATCTAAAGATTCTCTACCAATTACGAAGCCTGTGTCAATTCTGAAGTAACAATAAAAGGATAACCACGTTGCTGCATCTGATTCACTCCCGAACCTCATTCGCGTTTGGTTACGACCTAATACTGAAAAGGGCCGGAACATATTTGGTGGCCACAGTATGGGGAGCCACGTTAAAGATTGCCACATTGCCACATTGCCCCATTGAAGAAGAAAGATATCAAGAATTGATCTTCAGTTCTGCTGATCCGTGATTTTAAATGTGAGGAGTGTCACCCTGTTTGGAGTAACGTCGCATAGTTATCACATTACTTCAGTGCATCGAGAAAAGGAAGAAAGACGTCAGCGCAGAAAATCAAAGTGCTTTCCAAGAAACTCTTCGAGAAAGAAACACTTCGAGGGAGAAAAAAATCGAAAATCTACAAAATGGGCTACTCAAAGGAGAAGATGATGTGAGGGGTCCAGACCAACAACCTGATCTGTCGACGAGATCTACGCATCTACGCACCGTCATCTGCAACGAGAAGATCGACGAGATCTACGCATCTACGCACCGTCATCTGCAACGAGAAGATCTACGAGAGCTACGCATCGCCAAAATATTAAGTTAAGTGTACGCCGATAATGTTGCTTGCAAATTAAATAAGCATGCGCTCAAATTAATGACTATACATCATCATTATAAAATTAATGAGTAGGAAGTTAAGCAGTAGGCATTGCAGGCGCACGCTGATTCCTGGGAGTGCGAAAGCAAGCTGGTTCCTGGTAGCGGGAGAGCGAGCAGCGTAGGCATTGCGAAAGCGCAGTAAGCAAGCTGGTTCCCGGTAGTGGGAGAGCGAGCGTGTAAGCGGAAACGTTGTGTGGAGAGGTAGTCCATTGTTCTCCAGAACAATTGAAGGAAGTTGTTGCTATTGTTCTCGGGCCATTGTTCTCTGGCGCATAAGAGCAAGCTGGAGCGGATTGCTCTGTTCAGTTGCTGCCGACCGCCGCGAGCTTTGACTTTTGAATTTGTGCTGGATTAGCTTGGTTTAAGTCCACTGAAAATGTGAGTTAAAATTTTATTGTATGTAGAATATTATCATTTGCATGCAGAAAATTTTATTGTGTGTAGAACATTTTTCTTTTAATGGAAATTGGAGGTTTATGAATATAGGATTATTTTTGTGCTTATGTCGGACGGTGACTCTGACGAATACGAGTACATAAGAACCACCCCTTACGTGACGCGAGTAGGAAGAATTTCAGTCCCTGTTTTCAGATTACCTATTCCTCAAATACCTACCACCATGGCGACCGCCACCACTGTCACCCCTGTTACCAGTGCAGTCACTACCGCAGTTAGCTCTGTAACTAGTACGGTTACGAGTGTGACGACTTCTATTGTCAGTCCGATACCTAGTGTTGTAATTGCTGGGCAGGATCTACCGCAGTACCGAGGTAGAAAACGTAGAAATGACCCGGACTTCATAGAAAACAAATCACTAGAAACGCATATAAAAAATGTGAGAGCGTATTTCAACATGCTTTCAGACAATTCAGAAGAAGCGAAATTAAACTTACTACTGAGGACGGCAGACAAGCGGGTAGGAGACTTTAATACGGTCGTAGCCTCCATAATTAGTGAAGGTTATGAATTAAGTTTCGAAGAAGTCGTGCACCTGTTAGAAAATATCTACGTATCAAAAGGTGAAAGATCTTTGCATGCGGTCGCCTGTGATCTAAATAACGTACGCCTGAGAAGAAACGATGCATTAGCTAGCCAGTTCGTGGCGATATTATCCAAAATCCGTAAGCTAACCCACAGAATAATGACCAGCCCGGAGTGTTCGAACAGAGCCCACCCCTATGTAGTAAATTGTCCCGATCCTGTTGCCCTCGATAAGTATGTCGAGAATACTTTAATTGTTGCGTTAGCTATGGCCATCATTAACCCCTTAGTAACAGAAGATTTCTCCAAAAAACTATTCAATAAACCCTTCAAATCGTCGGAAGAGCTCCTTCAGAGAATTGTAACTGTAATTCGCAATTTTCCCGAGGATAAGCAAATATTAGCGAATCGATCTGAGAGATCTATGGAAATCTATTGTGCAGAAGATGACCATTCGTCCGAATCAAACTTTGATGCAGCCTGTGATGAGGCCGAAGTGCTTACAATGACAAGAGGCGAATTTCGAGGTAGAGGTAGGACGCGTAGGCCCTACTGGAGACCAAATTTCCCGAGACCAACTTTCCGTGCTAGACCTCACGTAAAATCTTATGTTGGAGATAGAGAATTAGGAACTCTAGAAGTTCAGGCAGTAGAGACAGCCAACAACACAAAGCGTTGCTCGAAGTGTTACAATCATGTGTGTGTCTGTCAAGGACAAAGTGTGTCGGGAACCGTCGTGGCTAGGAAACCGACTGATTGGTACAAACCAGGTTCATCTCAGACAGCCACCGAGCATTCACTGCGTGATGTGGCTTGTTTTCGTTGTAATAGGTTAGGACACTACGCAAGAGACTGTAGGTCCAGACGAGACTATTTCAACAGACCAGGCAGACCGGATCGTGTCCGTGCGCGAGGACAGTATAAAACTCGTATGTCAGAAAAAGGCCTGGTAGAAACTTACCAAACTAACAGTGCCAATGACTTTTTAGCGTAAACAGCAGAGACGATTTCATTTCCGATAGAAATAACGTCAATGGTAAAAATGAAACTACAATAACTAAGTATGACTCTACGGCGACAAATCCCTGTGAACCCGAGGAGAATTCTGGTGCTGAAGATTCCCTCGTTAAAAATGTTGAGATGATAGATCCACTGATTAAGTGTGAAAATAGATATGAATCGCTGGGAGAGGCGGACTTAAGTGATGATCTGAACGCTCATGGCACTAGTTTTGAAAGCCATTTAACGACGAACGTTTGTAAATACGAAGAAGATGAAGAAGTTGAAGTCACAGGACAAAATGAATTATTTGTAATACGAAAAAGTCATAAGCCCATGATTGTGCTTAGAAAAGATGCAGACCTGTGGAATGCGTTGATTGATTCAGGATCAGAGAAGTGCCTAATCAGCTACCACAGAATAAGTGAGATAAGTAATGACGTGAAGCCAAGTTCTCTGACTATAAAAGGCGTTAACGCTAAGAGTAATGTTGAAGGCGAGGTGGAGCTTGTCCTAAAGTTAAAAAACGGAGTAAGTTTAAAGACAAATGCCTTAATAATTAAAGATGGTATTTACAATTATGACGTCATTATTGGGCGTGATTTATTAGACAAGAACGCCGTTGTAGACTTAAAACAAAGATGTTTAATTATTAAAGACGAGAAAATCCCCTTTGCAGAGGTAAAACGACGAAAAAAGAGAAAGACAGAGTGTCTCGAGTATTTAATAGAGAATACTGAGTGTCTCATGGCGGACACGATTACGTCCAGAGCTAAGAAAAAAGTCCTAAATAAGCTAAGAGAGAAAAGAGAAAACCTCAGGACGAGCCATGCTGAGAGAGCAGGCGAGGAAGTAAAAAGGGATGGTAAGAGAGAAAATCAGCCTGTTCGAGGCGTAGTTGCAGTTACCAATTCCCACACAAGGCCAAGGCCGTTAAGAGTGCATTCTAGACAAGTGGAGATTGCTCCCAATGTAATTTTGAAACATGTTGGACATGTTGGAAAGTGTAAAAATGGAGAATACATAATTAAGAAAGCAACTTTAAAAGAAGGCATTTGTGTCGCAGAAGCGATTGTGAGAGTTAACAATAGGAGAAAGATTCCGTTGTTGTTAATTAATAGCTCCGACAGAGCGATTGTTTTACCAGAAAATGCAATTATAAGTACCTTAGAAAAAGTGGAAAAGGATCACATTGAATCCGAAGTTTACTTGTCAGATGTACAAGGAGAATTAAAAGGAGGATTGAGTACTTTTGTGGAGGCAGCGAGTGTTGTTCAGGACAGTCATTTAGATGTCGGGAAGAAAGACACTAATAGTAAATCTGTCGGGATCACAGGAGTTGTCGACGAAGGGTACGTTTATGATTCCAAAGAAGTAGCCCGTGGTCGGCGGAAATTAAATAATGATGATATCAAGTGTAACGATGACGAAATGAAGCCTGAATTGCTGAGTTTGTTGAATGAATTCAGAGACGTTATTACTATAGACAATGAATCGATCTCAGCTGCTGCGATTAAACCATACAAAATACGTTTGAAACCTAACGTGGATGTCGTAAATGTCCCTCCCTATCGTATTGCCCACCGATACATGGAAGACTTGAAAGTCGTTAACGAAAAAATGTTAGACGACGGAATTATTAGACCATCGATTTCAGCTTATAATTCACCGATAATTGTAGTTCATAAGAAAGATGGAACTATACGTCCGGTAGTTGACTTTCGCAAGGTAAATGAGGTAATTCATGAAGAATCATTCCCGCTGCCGAGAGTGGACGAGCTTCTCTATAGTTTAAATGGTCAAAAATATTTCTCAAAATTAGATCTTAGGTCAGGATATCATAATATTACACTGACCGATGAGAGTAAAGAAATAACCGCATTTACAGTTGGTAGTAGAAAATATGAATTTAATCGTTTACCCTTTGGTTTAAAAACCTCACCTGCATATTTCCAGTCAGTCATGACGCAAACGCTATCTCCTGTTCTAGGAAAACTATCTTTCGTCTTTATGGACGACGTGCTCATATTTTCTAAGGAGAAGGCACAGCATCTTGCAGATATAAAAGTTGTACTTGAACTATTAAGAAACGCTAGATTGTCAATCAAAAATGAAAAATGTGAGTTCTTTAAGAACGAGATTGAATACCTAGGACATTCCATTAGTGGAATGGGAACCAGAAGCACCGGTACTGACAAAGTAAAGAATTTAGAAATTCCTAAGAATGTGAAAGAATTACAATCTTTCCTAGGTCTAGTAAATTTCTTTCGTAGGTACATAAAAAATTTCGCGAGTATCGCAAGCCCGCTCTATAATCTTCTGAAGAAAAATGTTGAATTCTATTGGTCAAAAGATTGTCAAAACGCTTTTGAAAAATTAAAGGATGAACTGTGTAACAACACAATCTTAAGTCATCCAAACTTCGATCAAAATTTTCATCTATTTTGTGATGCATCGAATGTAGGCATAGGAGCTGTTTTACTCCAGTCATCTACTGATAAAGTTCGAAACATGAGACCTGTCGCATTTTTCTCTAAAACGTTGAATTCCACTCAACGACGGTACTCAACTACGAAAAAGGAAATGTTCGCTATAGTTGAAGCGTTAAAGTACTTTAAATATCTTGTTTTAGGCTATGATCTGGTCATTTACACCGATCATAAGCCTTTAGTTCCTTTATTTTCAAAGAAATTGCCTGAAGACAACACGCTTGCTAGGTGGACAATTTATGTCCAAGCTTTTGATGCCAAATTAAAGTATTTTTCTGGTAAAGCGAATAGTGCCGCCGATGCATTAAGTAGATTAAATCATGACAAAAAACCCTTAACAGAAAGAGAACTATTAGAGTGTTCTGATTTAACCCCAGATGTAGAGACTTTTCCCGTTGTAACCAGGCTGCAAGCCGCTGCTGCGGGTAACAAATGAAACAAGCCCGTGACTGAGGGAGAGTTCGAGGAGACAATGCCAGGAAGTGATGACGGAAGAAACAACAACAGTACTGCTGAAAGCCCCAGACGTGAACCCAGTGACTTTAATAGCAGACAGAAAACGAGCTTATGCAGACTGGATAAAGTTAACAAGACTACAGACCATTCAAGTATTAACGACAACTGGTCGTTAGACGAATTTAAACGTGAACAAGATAGTGATGCCTTTTGTTCTGAAATGAAGGATGCCCTAGAGAATGCAACAAAAGTTAATAATACTGACATGAATGAATTTCTGATTATGAATGACATTTTGTATAAAAGACGAAGAATTGACAACAGACCCAGCACCATTCTGACTATTGTGGTGCCGTATACTCTGTTGCACAAGACAATTCTATTCATCCATAATTTGTCCCATACAGATTTGAATCATACCTTGTTTAAGTTTAAATTAAAATATTTTCATCCGTACGAACGGACAATTACACGCAAAATTGTTGAATCTTGTGACATCTGTAAGATTCTAAAATCACGAATACCAATGCCGATTAAAATTCTAAATGCTCCAATTGGACCACGATGTCTCTCGCCGATCCTATTTATATGCCTGGCGGGCGCACAATCGTCGATGATACGAACTTGTTGCCAACTTTCACGGCGAATCTCAACTCTACAAAGGTGAGAATATTGAAAGACGGTGGTAGTCAAAAAAACTTTATTGTTAGTTCCCTGGCGGAAGAACTGGATCTTCCTATTGTAAAGGACAATGAAAGAGTAAAGATTCAAGGTTTTAATTCTTGCACGGATTTCACAACTAAAGTAGTCAAAGTTCCTCTCGTTGTGGGAATTAACAAATATAGCATAAATGCGATCGGTGCTCCTCGTATACGAATTTCCTTGCCTAGCTCGGGGTGCAGTGAAATAACAAATGCCTTCAAATCTAAAGGTTACGAGCTTGCTGACGAATCTCTGGCAAATTACAACTCTGAGTATCCTACTGAAATCGCGTTAATACTAGGTACAGAATCTGATTACCTATTTGAAATGAGCTATGTAAACTTCGGCAAAAAAGACAAGCAGTCTTGTTTCATTAATTCGACTGTGGGAGTATTTCTTACTGGCAACGTTCGCGATTTGAAGCAGAACATTCAATTTTTACCTTCAGTATACTCACCTTTGAGCAGCCTGGGAGCGCCTTCACTTTCCTGTGCAGTGCCAAATTTCTGTGCCGCAGCGGAAGTTTCTTCTGGCAGAACTCTCACCCAAACAACGTGCGGCAGCTCGGTTTCAACGGACTTCCATTCCTGCATTGACCAGGAGTCTTCAGAAGTTCTGAATGATCGATGTGGTAGCCTTTTGGGGTTGGACCGTCTTGAAGATTCTGAGCAAACAGAAGTGAACAATAAACTGGTAAGTTACGTGTTGAAAAATACCGATAGGGACAAAGAAGGTAGGCTTGTGATGCCCTTAATGTGGAACCACAAAATTTCGCATAAATTAGCAAGAAACTATGCTTTGTCCCATCAAATCTTGCGGAGTAACTATGAAAAGCTTTCATCAGACTCTGAACGTCTCAAACTTTACGACTCTGTTTTCAAAGAGCAAGAACAGGATGGAATTATTGCACGAATTCACAACTTGGAAGCTCATATGACAGACCATCCAGAGTGCAGTTTTCTGCCGCATATGGGAGTTTTTCGTATGGCTAGTGAAACCACTAAATGTCGGGTCGTATTTCTGTCCAACCTCGCTGAAAAAACCTCGAACTCTGTAAGTCATAACCAGGCTACTCTAGCGGGACCGTGCCTTAATCATAAGCCAGATTTGGCTCTTGCTTTGCATAGATTTGACCAGTTCCTACTGACTTTCGATATTAAGCAGGCCTTTTTGAATATAAAATTGAGGGAAGTGGATCAAAACAGGCTCTGTTTTTTGTGGTACAGGAATGTTAGCAAGAATGACCTAACTGTCATTGCTTACAAAAGTTTAAGACTCGTATTTGGACTCAGGCCAAGCCCAACCTTACTGATGTTAGCCCTTTATAAGGTTTTGATCTTAGACGACCCAAAAAACGACCTGAATCTGTCAGAGATTTGGAAAACTGTGTACTCAATGATGTACATGGACAATGGCGCCTACTCGAGTGATGACCTTGGTAAAATTGAGGACTGCTACGAATTCCTGCCAAATCAATTCGGTCAGTACAAATTTCCTTTGCAGAAATTTCAGACTAATGTCCAATCCTTGCAGAATAAAATAGATGACGAGTACTCTACTCAAACTCCCGAGAAGGTAAAACTTTTGGGAATGATTTGGAATCGAACTCAGGACACTCTCGAGCCGAGCTCGCTAAACCTTGATCCGAAAGCAGACACAAAACGCAAGATCCTTGCTAGTATTAACGAAATTTACGATGTTTTTAACATTTACTGCCCTGTCCTTAACAGAGCCCGGATTTTCCTGCACAAGCTTCAAACTGACCCTACCTTGACGTGGGACTCAAAGCTCTCCAAAGCTTCGCTGCGCGAGTGGGTGCTCATTGCAAACCAGGTAAACTGTGCAAAATATCCGGCAGTGTCCAGGTCGTTCGGAAATCGAACCGGAGATTTTTCATTGATCGCATTTACCGACGCTTCTAAAAGCCTGTATGGCTACGTAATTTACATAAAAGAGCATAATCAAGGCAAAGTGTCATTACTTTCGAGCAAGTCTAAAGTCTTGAACAAGAGCATGCAAACCAAAACTATCCCTTTCCTTGAGTTGTCTGCTATTCATTCGGGTGTTTCGGCACTAATGAGCTGGTACGACAGCTTTTGCGGCGATAAGAGCGTAGCTCCGTTGAACATAACTTCCTTGCAGCTCTATAGCGATAGCATGGTGGCTCTTCACTGGATAAAATCCTTCTCTAACGACTTCGATAAAATGCAGAAACGAAGTGTGTTCACCATGAACAAGCTGCAAGACATAGAGGCTCTGTGCAGCAGAAAGCCGGTTAATTTCCTTTTCACTGCTGGCAGGGAAAACCCTGCGGACTTCGTCAGCCGCTGCGCTAGTGCCAGACAATTGACTAACTCAAGTTACTTCCCAGGTCCTACCTTTATCCATGATCCTTCGCCAGTGGACCCAGACTTCTCCCTCGTGGTGCCTCACGCTGACAGCAGGCTCCAAGCGGCCCTCCATAACTCCGTTGAAGGACTGGTAACCTGCAAAAGCGACACATGCAATGAGGTAAGGGATACTGGAGTAGTCGCGTGCACGACCGCAGCAGTTAATGTTGATTCTCACATTATTCCTCTTGATAAATATTCTACTCTGGCAAAGCTGGTAAATGTACTGGCTAATGTATTGAAATTCATTCACAAACTGCGATTGAAAGTAGTAAGCTCCAGCCGGGCTGATCCCGTAAAATCTCCAAATTTCTATGCAGTGGCTCTTAATCGCGTTCTGAAAACAGAGCAGCATCTCCACTTTGCCGATATTTTTGACTATCTAAACGCTTCTAAGCCTCCCCAGAATTCAGTACCTCCACTTGTCACACGTTTGAACGTATTTGTCTCTCAGGATGGCCTGTTGAGGGTGAAATCAAAATTCCCGAAGCAGGATCCTACTTCTTACCCTGTCCTCTTGCCAAAAAACGGACTGATAACCAAACGCGTGATAGAGAACGCTCACGTTCAAACCGGTCATGCGGGCGTTTACTCAGTTCTGCACGAGCTCAGAAAAAACTACTTTTTCATTCACCCGTTCTCTCAGGTACGTAAAGTTCTCAAACAATGTGTACTCTGCCGTAGAGTGAATGAAAGGCCAGTCAAACTTAATCAAAATTCCTACCGTGACTTCAGAATCTCTCCTCCTTCCAAACCGTTTTCCTCTGTATTTTTGGACTATATGGGTCCCTGGACAGTGAGCATTAATGGTGTAAAGCAAAAAGTTTGGATTTTAATACTCACTTGCTTATGGAGCAGAGCCATAAATATGAAGCTCTGCATTTCCGCGGATACCAAAGACTTTCTTAAAGCTGTACAATGGCATGTGTACGACTACGGCATGTTTAAGCACTGCGTAGCCGACCTAGGAAGCCAAATTTCGGCAGGCTTTAACACTATGAGGTCATTTTTAGATGACCACGAAACTAGGGGCTACTTAGAAAAGCACGGCGTTTCTGAGATTTCTTTGTCCCAGTATTGCAAAGGAAATAGCTCCTTGGGTTCCTTGATTGAAAGCTGTGTAAAAGCAGCAAATAGATTGATCTATAAATCGATAGGTAGGAAAACTTTAACGTACTTCGACTTTCAGCTACTAGTTGTTAAAGCTGTGCATCTAATAAACAGGAGACCGATTACGTTCAAAGAGTCCTTGCGTGCCAACGAGGTCGGGTCAATTTCTCCTATTACTCCGGAGATGCTCATTCACGGTTATGAACTGCCATCAGTAAACATAATACCAAATTTGCAGTCTACATCTGTAGACGATGCCGACTTCACGCCTAGTTCAAATAGTGAAATTGAGAAATACCACGAACTATTGCTCAAAAGTCATGATAAGCTTAAGGATCTTTACCATTCGGAGTTCATGGCTACTCTAATCTATCAGGCTACAAACAAAAAAGATAGATTTAGAAAAGTGAAGCATACTGTCATAAAGCCTGGTGATACGGTCTTGCTAGTGGATAAATTTGTGAAACAATCGTCTTACCCTTTGGGAGTAGTACTCAGCACGGAGACGAATTCCCTGGACGAGGTTACTGCTGCCGTCGTTCGTAAGACAACCGGGGATGAAGTTTATCGGCACGCTTCTTCGCTCATCCTTCTCTTACCAGGAGACGATGCGCAGTGCACCCAAACGGCTCCAGTGGACAAACCAAGCCCGGAACCTGTCGTACCTCCAGAGCGTCGTGCTCCGCGAAAAGCAGCAATAGCTGCTCAGCGTAAATTACGCTCATGGGTGGCAGACGATGCATTGTAATTTTTGTAAATATGTTCCTAATAACCTTTTCTAACATTCGTCTTCATCTATTATGAAGCCGAATCCCTGGCGGGGAATATGCAGAAATCTGCAGGATTTCCTGCAGTTGCTTTGGGGCTTTATTTAGGAGTCCCTTCCTTTGTACATAGGAATTCACGTTGCCATCAAGTGTTCCGATAATTCTAGAATTATTTGCTCGATTTCACATCTTTATTATAGTATTCCCAGCTCACTAAAAATTGGCCTTCTCTGTCTACACCATAGTACGCAATTGTCATTACTTGACCTGAATGCAACCACCTGAATGCACCATCATGGTGAGCAGAGCTTATGTAGCCCAGCCAAGACGATCTTCAGCAGATCACCACTACCCGTTATCGCACTAACTTCAATTTTTGCCTCTCAGAGATTAAGCATTGCTGTTCCGTAAAACCTCAGCCAGGCTCTCCGCTACGCTCGAGAGATGTGCGTGATTCTCCACCCTACCAGCTACCGGCTCATCATGATGGGCTGAGACGTCAGCACGGCTGCCACGCTCTCCGTCTACTCTTCTAGCTTCCGCCGCTGCACTTCAGAGGCTCACTAACTATATGGAGGTGTGTGGACTGTGGTTCATAGACTGGGAATAACCATTTTAGTGAGCTGGGTATTGTTGATGTGTCACCCATTCAATATAACGTACGACTTATAACCTACAACGTAAAACCTTCAATGTATAACGTATAATTTATAACATACGACTTATAACTATAAACGTATAACCTCTATAACCTCTATAACCTCTATAACCTCTATAACCTCTATAACCTCTAACTTCTTTCTACGAAAGGAATTGGAACTTGCTACGGCTAACTGAAATTATTTTTATTTGTTCGCTAATCTTCCTAATTCCTTCTCAGACTCTGTGCGGGCGCGTCCTGTTCCTCGACCGCATCTCCTTACGGCCGACGGGACCTGAACGTACCAAGCGTCATTCCCAAGACACGCAACGATCAAGCCAACTGGAGGACGGCTCCGCCCTAACTCACTTTAAACTTTGAACTTGCTGCATTTGTTGTCAACAAATCTGCTGAATATAAGTAATCCATTTGTCATTTATTTTCTTTCCTGATCGAATATAGTTTATTTTCTAGGTAGGAAAACTTTAACGTACTTCGACTTTCAGCTACTAGTTGTTAAAGCTGTGCATCTAATAAACAGGAGACCGATTACGTTCAAAGAGTCCTTGCGTGCCAACGAGGTCGGGTCAATTTCTCCTATTACTCCGGAGATGCTCATTCACGGTTATGAACTGCCATCAGTAAACATAATACCAAATTTGCAGTCTACATCTGTAGACGATGCCGACTTCACGCCTAGTTCAAATAGTGAAATTGAGAAATACCACGAACTATTGCTCAAAAGTCATGATAAGCTTAAGGATCTTTACCATTCGGAGTTCATGGCTACTCTAATCTATCAGGCTACAAACAAAAAAGATAGATTTAGAAAAGTGAAGCATACTGTCATAAAGCCTGGTGATACGGTCTTGCTAGTGGATAAATTTGTGAAACAATCGTCTTACCCTTTAGGAGTAGTACTCAGCACGGAGACGAATTCCCTGGACGAGGTTACTGCTGCCGTCGTTCGTAAGACAACCGGGGATGAAGTTTATCGGCACGCTTCTTCGCTCATCCTTCTCTTACCAGGAGACGATGCGCAGTGCACCCAAACGGCTCCAGTGGACAAACCAAGCCCGGAACCTGTCGTACCTCCAGAGCGTCGTGCTCCGCGAAAAGCAGCAATAGCTGCTCAGCGTAAATTACGCTCATGGGTGGCAGACGATGCATTGTAATTTTTGTAAATATGTTCCTAATAACCTTTTCTAACATTCGTCTTCATCTATTATGAAGCCGAATCCCTGGCGGGGAATACTTGGGAACCGCTGTAGAACAATCGTTTTCATGTTTCTGACTAAGGTAGACTGTTTTGTGCCAATATTTCCAGTACGGAAATTTTATAAAATTCATGCCATAATAAAAGATATCTTCTCCGATTCCCTCGATTGCAATGCTAGTTTTTACTGATTAGTTTACGCTGATATTTGCACTCATGCTTACTTGTGTATATGTGTACTTGTGCACGCTATGCGTACGTAGATAGGTGAATGTGTCACTACGTAATACTTCATTTCACTTGATTATTGTACAGCATTTATAAAATATATATATATATACAAATATATTTGTTGCGCGATCACCCATATATGATAAATAAGACGCTGATCAACCAATGATCTTTTCGATACAATATTTAATAAAACATCGTTGCAATATTTCATTAGAAATAGTAAGCAGCCACACATACTGAAAGAGTTGTCACGCATTTCCTTTGCTCATTATCCTATATTTCAGAACATCGCACAGCATTTTTATAGAACGCGCATATATAGTGATTGCCTCGATGCATAGAAATGTATTTGTATATGTTTACGTGTTAGGTGTATGTATGTGCGTAGGTATGTATGTGCATGTATATGTGTATATGTTTACATGTATATATGCACATATGTGTGTACTAAACTGACAACTGGCATTTTAACTAGAGATAATTTTTTTTTTCTGTTCACTCTCAACTTGTAACATTACCTAACTCGTCATCTCTTTATTATTGTAAAGCATTCGCGTAGAAAAACTATATATTTGTTGTGTGATCATCCATTTATATTTAAATAAAATGCTTATCAACTGATGACCGTTATGTTAAAATTGTTTAATTAGAAATACAAATCTTGTAATTTTCGTGGTCCTCATGCTTGCTTATATATATGTATATTAATATTTTTCATGCTTCCTTAAAATGACATTTTTGAACATCTTCCGAAACAAACAATTCTAATATTATTTCCTGGCGTCAAGAATTACAAAGTTTTATATCATGCATATGTAAGTTGTCAAAGGTGTTCTCAACCCACAATGAAAATGCATCGTCCATGAAATTGTGTTGTCTCTTATAATTATCATTACATGTATCATCAAATGTAGATTAACTAGGGAGCACGTTATAATTATCATTACATGTATTATCAAATGTAGATTAAGCAAGATTAGGAGTACATTGCCCTCAATAATTTATTTTCGACTAGTGACATGAGTATTACAATACTCGTGTGTGTGTATCATATAAGTGAATTAACTTTAAGATATTTTAAAACCAATGATAGTACTTTTGTACCATCTCTATTGGAAATAAAGTGTTTTTCTTTTTTTCTTTTTCTTTCTTAATATTGTTAAGAATATCCCTCTTGACAAAAATTTTTTACATATCAGGCGCTAAAAATTTACATGATTTTGAAAAACAACGAATTTACTGGTAATAGGGTCAACGGGAGAATTTTATGGATATTAGAGCAAAATGAACTCCAAAGAAAATGAAACAAAAGTATGCCTCCACAATGTTATTTGAAGATTGAAATTTTAAAAACAATCATGAACGTAAAACTTGAAATGCAAATTACGTTCAAAATAGGAGAAAATGCTCGCACAAGACATAAAAACTAGGTTGTAGAAATTAGATGGTCTAAATATGAGACTAAGGCTTTGAATATTTCAAAATAAAGCTCAATATTGTATTTTACAGAACAATTATCAATGGGTGCGAGCGTGAGCGCTCAGTCGCAGGGAATGCAACCCTCCCTCGGCTCTTCTTCCATGAACAGCAGCTTCTGTGGACTTGGCGGCTTCAACTTCAGCATCGATGGGAAGGAAGTGATTGTGCCGGCGGCGGCTTCTTTTAGCAGCAGAACAAGTGAGATGCGACTTTTTCATTAATTATTCTGTTAGTGATGTGCTCCTTTCTGTCAGTTACTTAGAATATGATGGCAGTTGAAGCAAAAATCTTATTGAAGGAATAGCTCTCCTCTTCTCACTCCTTTAAGATTAATCAGCTGAATCTCGTTAGAAGAGCTCTGTCATTGTTCCCTACGAAGTTTATGGTCGAATAAGAACACACTTTGTAAAAAGCAGCCTGAAGGATCATCCATTTAGAGTTGGTTACCTTTTTTCTTGTAGGAATAAGTCAAGATCTAGTCAATATCGTTGAAGGAAGGAATGACTCATCTGTGCTCTACTTGCGCGGATCGCCGGCCACATATCTATGAATATTACTCGCTTGTATAAGCGTTTATTACTATTACTCCATTCTCATGTAATTTTATACAGTCATACCACACCTTAAAACAGACCCAACTAACGAATAATTCAAGTTACGAAACACCTTTACGTAAAATTTTCGACTCTGAATACGAAAGGAAATTCAAGTTGCGAAATGCGAAATCTCAAAAGTTTACATAATGCGCGCTCGACTTCGCAGCCGCCCGAATCCCGGGAAGCGTAAATGCTCCTGCAGCGTCCTGTATTTTGTTTTTTAAATTGGCGTGATATAGTAAATGGTAAATGATTTGCATGTCTTATTCATTTTATTGGCTTAATAAAAAAATTTCTCTTACTTTTAACACCTATTTCATTTAAAATTAGTATACTTTTATAATTTTTATAGGGTGTAGGGGGTAGTACTGGGGGCCTTGGAACGAATCAGGCCTTTTACATGTAAAATGCGACTCTAGTTAAGAAAAAATCACGTTACGAAACCACTTCTGGAACGAATTAATTTCGTATGGTGAGGTATGACTGTTCATACTTTAGAGAGTGAAATTTAATTCGCAATATACTAGCAGAAAAATGATATTGCTTTTAATATTCAAGCAGTGACTAAAAATTTTGCAGAAAGTCAACAATAGTTGCATAAAAAAAGTAGAACTAAGCCTTTCGAAAACTTTGAAGACAGTTCTGAAATTCCCTCGTGTCTCAGATGTTGGCGAGCCACAAATCTGGAGGATTCTGCATGGTTTATGATAAATTCTTGTCAGTTTGTATCCATGAGCATAATATTCACTTTAAAACAGTACACTGGTTGTATTTGTAGAGATCTGTCTTAAATGCTTTTTTATGTTTTAAAAAAGCTTCTAAAACGGTTAGAATAGTACTGATTAAGACGAGGTAGAAATGTCATCAAAATATGTGTTGGAAAGGGAAGTTTCCTCCTACAGTTGATTTGAGCAGTAATAACACATTACGAACGGAGGTTTAACAGAATTTTTTCACAAGTAAACTACTAACGTAAAATTCGATGACCTCTTTGAGGCGATTCAATGGAAGAAAAACAACTAAAAGAACAAGAAAACTAATTCACGAGAATATATTACAATTCAGCACACAATAACGACATTATTCTTGAATTTTGACACTAACGGTTCCGTTTACGAATACGTTAAAGCGTAGAATTGGCTAAATTTTCGAAATGTCTGATAGAGTTAATTTCGTGGTATGGATGAACAATGTAATGCTCAGATTTAAAATTACACTATAATGTTCAACAGGTAATTTTAGGACATAAAGACCCACAGTGCCATGAATTTTGAGGCTTTAAACCAGGAACTTGATGCCGGAGAATGCGAGTGTTCTCTGGCTGAAAACTGCGAACGTCATTGCTTAATTGGTAGTGGTCCGGCCTTTGACTGAAGTACATATCCTGAGTGAAAGACAGAAAAAAACAATTTATTTCCAATAAAGATGATATAAAAAGTACTCACCAATAGAAAACACTCACCAAAAGCACTTCAGACTTGCTCACACATATGTATGCGTGCAGTATGTATATGTGTACAGTATATATTTATAAATACACGGATCATTCTTTCGAAGGGAGAACTAGAACACATACTAAGGGCAAACTCGTAAGCACATCGTATCTCGATTGACTCAGTCGAAGTAACCTTCTTTTTTTGAGCTAATAGTCGAACAGTTATGATGGTTATTGTTACAAATGGTTAAGAATGAAGTTAGAAATTTGATTTGAAAATATTCAAATTCATAATAATTAATCATCCATTAGTTTTCGAAAAATATCAACTTTTGACTTCTGAGTCTAAAAACTACAAATTAATTGGCCTATTTAACCGAATATCTAATGAGGATATTAAAAAAATGGAAGATTTAATAGTTTTCTCAGTTGCCTGATTCCAAAAAAGAATGGATAAAATTATAAATTACAGGACATGACTCCACTGTCTCAGAGAGACGGAACTTTTAAAAGTAAAATTTAACAAAGTATTGCTTGAGCAAGATCCTTCGATGCTTTTACGGCAATTAAGGAGTGAGCAGAGATCATACTGTTTCGGGTGAACAATCTGTGAAGTACTGTTGCTAGTTGTAAATTAGAAAAACGTTCATCAATTGATGTATCTCATTTTTTTCAACACAGTGCAACAACGAGGGGAAGAGCAACCACACACAAGCGAGCAGGGACTCAGGAGACCACTGATTCATTTCTATGGAAATGTCGACGAAGAAGATGGAGAAATTAGATACATTACTTTGGACCAGTTCTTCAGTATTTTAAAACTAGTTTCTTCCACAGACGTAATTAGCATGATGTGCTTATACTCTGTGCCTTTGGAGAGCCAACAGCGTCTTTGGTTCTGCAGAATAGACAAAGGAAAGGGTCTTGCGGATGGTACAGAGGTCTTATCCCATCACTTCGTAGTAGTAAAAATTGGAAAATATTTTTGGTCTTTCGATAAATATTCTGATGGAATACACGTCCAGTTGAGCACAAAACGTGAAAATGTAGTTCAGCGCATGAACAAACGCAATCGTGTATTGATCGGATGTAATTCTGAAGTATTTTTTCTTAAGGGTTATAAAATGGCTGAAGCTAAAAAAACTGTTTCCGATCTAATTTTTCGACTCCAAATGCCAAGTGACGTTACGAAATATTACGAACTGTTCACCAACAACTGCCAAAATTTTGCTTCCTATTTGATATAACCGTTCGTAAGTCACGCGTATGAGGTTATATTGGGTCTGCTCCCGAATTTAAAATTTTTTGGTGAGATGGAGGAAAATCTGAGCAAACTAGGATACTACAAAATGCGCTCAGAAACAGATGTTTAACTTAAGGTGTAACATTAACTATTACCAGTAGAAAAGTGATATAGGAAAAGTTTATCACTCTTTTCAAATGCCAGCCAACCCATGTTTGAATGCTTTTAATTTATAGTTACAATTATCCGCAGTGGCTCGATTTATTATAGCATGAACTAATAGCAAAATCTTTGTTCTTTGGTCAGAAAATATTGTACTTTTTCATGAACTCAAAACTCTTAGGCCCAGGGGATAACGAACTGTTGTGGAAACATAGCTGTCATAAATAATCACCAAATACACGTACATAATCATGAAGTTGCTCGACCACTTTTTCTTGTCGAAGTTTACCGTTTTCTTTAAGGGCCTCCTTTTTCCAATGTGATATAATTTGCCGCTCACAGACAGCATCTGTTCCTTAAATAATTGATTCAATAGTTCGACAATCGGATTACAATCTGTGCCAAAAAGTTCAATGACCATTGAAACAGTAAAAACTATCAGCATGTACGAATTTGAATATTTGCGTAAATACACACTTTTCTTCTTTTTGCTACGAGACGTTGTGATGCATTAACAAAATTATCTCGGATCGGAGTAATAGCACACCACGACAAAATACATGAAAAGGATGCACAATGTACAAAAATTAGGAATAAATAAAGCACCATTAACACAGCTATACACACAATGAGCCTGCAAAAATTAAAATTATTAAGTGTACTCACCAAGTACGGGTGACAGACAGATTTACATTCAACTAAATGACCAATTTTTGGGGGTATTCCTGAGTTCATGATGCAGAAACAGTTCGCTACGCAGAGAGCTTGCAATTATAAATGTGTTTACATCAATTATGACACTTCTGAAATACTAATATTGGTCTGTCAATTGACTTCCAAAATTACTGACGTTAGCTGTTGAATTATGAAATCAGCGAACCGCAAACTTTTAAAATTGAAACAATTGAAGTAATTTATTTACCACAAGTGATACAGAGCTAGATTGTTTCTTAAAGTCTAGTACAATGGTAAAATTTGAGTATGAAAGCTAGCTAATTGTGGGCCCAAATATGTTCAGTGACTTCTAGGGCATCCTACCATCAACGCTGGTGTAAAATTATGTTAAACCTAATTCACCTAACCTAGTTACGCACTAGACTGAACAATGAATTATTTCACTCGAGATTCGATGCCCAATTTTCAAAATAGTTTACATGGGCTAGATGTTGACAGTATATTCTAGAAACGACTTGAGAATAGGCTGAAGATCAATGACATTACCCATGGTAAATTAACCCATCAGGGTGAGTCATTTAAAAGAAGAGATTTGAAGTGAAGAGAAATTTATTTTGAAAGCTTTAATTGTAAGAATTTATTTCACGCATCTTCTCAGGAATTGAGTTCCAAGACTTAGGTCCAATGAAGAGAATATTATGTTGTGACCAGGCTTTAAATAATAAGGAAGCATGAAGTTACTGCTATTGCGGGTTGAATAGTTGTGATGACCATTTTCGACAATTGATAATTGTCTGATGTGTTTGTCGGTATCATTGGTCAATGTTTTACATATGAAATTCCATATGGAGAGTTTGTAGAGATCAAAAAGCTTAAGTGTTTTTAAAGTTTTAAATAAATCATCTGTTTCAGCATTATATTCTGGTTTCTTTACCGTTCTAACGTTTTTTCTAGAGTAAATATTTTATTGGTTTTATTTTTTACCAGTTTCCCACAATGCTTCTATTATGCGAACGATTATTTTGTTTTCGTAAACATTTATGTTTTACTTTTCCGTAGACGTTTAAGTGTACAATTTTTTGTTAGCTAAGCCTGTGCGTAGGTTTTTACTTTTTATTGGATGAAAATCCTTTATTCAAGCATTACATGTGCGAGAAAATTTTCAAGCTGATATGCGGCAATGATGTTCTTCCTGACTGCATGGTAGAAGCTTGCTGCTGTGCACTTATTCATGTGAATGCACAACGAGTTGGTTTCTAATTGGTATGCAGTTTTCATTTTCTAAAAATGCACAGGCATTTTTTTCCACTCATACGTTCAACGGCATCGTATATTATCGAAAAATAGGAATGCTCATGCCTGGATTAAATGGAGTCTGTGTCTCTAAGGTATTCTTTATCGAAGTCCCAAAGTCTCATTTTAACTGTCACCAGCATTTATAAACATTTTGAAACTTAGGCTGAGCTATCGACGAAAGTACATTTTTGGGGGTTTCTTCACACGTATTGGATCTTTGACGAGGTTATATCACATATTATGGCACATCTACCAACTATGAACCTAACTGTAAATTTACCTGTTCAAATAGTTTTAAAACATGTGGCCTAATATATTTTGTTTCTAGTTAATTGGAAATGCGAGTTCCTCTCTTTCCTTTATCCCTTTCCCACAATATTTTTCTTGAGCATTAAATCGGAAAGATTCGCAGTCATCTTTTACAGTGGTGTGAGACAATTATTCCTTTGTACTTCCAACATTTATTTTAAACGAATAAACGTCATGAAAATGTTTGATTTTTATTTCACAGTTTTCGTCACCAAATGCGCATATGAATACGAATAAATGCGATTTGTATCAGTAAATGAAGTACCTTTATTCACGTGAGCATTATCACTTTTAATTTTTCATAATTCAATAAAATATAAATAACATGAAAGCGAAGTATAATAAACATTCACAGCTCACGAAGACCGCTGTCCCATTCAAGATGTCCCCTTATATTGCAAGGTTTGAAGCGAACTCGGACACAGATTAATTAATAGGAAAACATAAACCTCAGCTACGCTAATGATTGTAAAAGCTGGTTTTGAAGCTGATTGTTTTGTACTTTGTTTTGCAATATGAGAAAGAAAAATAGTGAAAATAAATTTAAACGTCTATTTGTTCACAACGAAATAAAATATGTTCTTAATGATTGCTGCACGTCTTTTATATAATATTGGCAGTAAAAATTAAAAACTATTAATAAATGTGTTGCGAGTTACTTGCAGGGCAGCCCAGCAAATGCACTACATTTAGAGTCGGGCAGTATTTAAATACTATAACTGCCATAGCAATTATGAATAGGAATTTAGTCACTTATTCGACACGCGTTTTCGTTTTCACTTTATTTTATAAACGGTTTCGAATAGTTTGTATAGTATAGAGAGCTGAAACACAAAATGAACAGATATTAAATTACAAAGCGAAAACAAATCCAAATATAAATTGCATGGAACGAAGAAGGTTTCAATATGCAGAACATGGTAGAATATTTAACCAATCTCCACATCGTCCGAAAACAGAATGAACTTAAACCAGGCGCTGAGTCCAACCGAAGTCAAGTTCGCCGGTACAAATTACGAAAAAATGGAATAACAGCGGACGGCACTTACAAATACATTGTGTTTAAATACAGTACCGGTTCATTAACTATAATGATTATTTAAAAACACTTTCAACGCGAAATAATTTGATTTTTTTGTCGACTATTCAAACGAAAACTGAAAGCGTTCGATCTTCGATGAAGCGCGCTCAGTTTCTTAAGGCCATTCTACACGCACGCTTTTTTCACCGTCACCGATCATCATGAGCAGCAGCAAGCAGTGAGCGTGAACGATCACTGTTGAGCTTATACACGGGAGCTGTTCAATCACAGCGGCTGATGTGTGATCGGAGACGGGCATAAATTATTTAAATGTTTTCAACTTTAAAAACTTGCCAAAAAAGTATTGAAAGTATACCAATACTAAATATTTACACAAATACGTTTTGAAAAGTATTGAAATACTAAATACTCGGAAAAGTATTTATGTCACGAGAAAAGGTCCCGCCTCCTTACTAATTTACATAAGTAAGAAGATCAGGTTCTCGGAATAGAGGAATGGCACACCTTCAGGTACATACCTAAACACACAAGAAATGCGAGAATGTATAAAGAACACAGTCATTAAGAAAAAGGACAAACAATTATTGTATACTAAATTTAGAGCGGTACTCACCGATGAAAGATGTTACTCACTTACACAGCGCATTTTTCTGAGCGCCCCGTGATGTTATGAGCTGTCTCTTCTAATATTGTGGGGCATGATACACAGGTAAAATTCGCTTGACATTTATGATTTCCAGTTATACGTCATACAAACATCAATGAGCGTACACACAATGAATGGTATTAGGAATGGTGCAAATTAAGTAATGGAATCAAAAACAGCATACGCCAAATGACTTACATCACATAACTATACTGAATGTTTCGGCTGGCCGGCCACCCCTACGTATACAAGAGCTACACATAAAGGCCTGTTTACACGGGCAGTGGGCGAGCGCTTCACCACGAGCTCAGTAAAATGCTTGGTCGAGTCAGCGTGTCTATACGTCATGGTGCCAGTGGCGCAACACTGATCCCGTAAAATCTTCAGTCTGCTCGTGGAAACGGTTGAAAGTGTATGTATGATGGTGACTCGGCAACAAGCAATGGCGCTGGCACTCTCTATAACAGTTGTCGCAGCTATAAAAAAAAGAAAGAAAAACATTTTATTTCCAATAGAGATGGTACAAAAATACCATCATTGGTTTTTAAAATATCTTCAAGTTGATACACTTAGGTGATACACACACATGAGTATTGCAATACTCATGTCACTAGTCGAAAAGAATTGATTGAAGGCTATGTACTTCTAATCTTGCTTAATCTACATTTGACGATACACATAATGATAATTATTAGAGACAACACAATTTCATGGACGGTGCATTTTCATTGGGGGTTGAGAACACCTTTGACAATTTACGTATTCATGATATGAAACTTCGCAATTCGAGACGCCAGGAAATAGTATTAGAATTGTTTGTTTCGGAAGATGTTCAAAAATGTCATTTTAAGGAAGCACGAAAAAGATAAATATACATATATATAAGCATGGGGACCACGAAAATTACAAGATTTGTATTTCTAATTAAGCAATTTAACATAACGGAAGAGAAGAAACAAAAATGAAAGAGGAAAATGTGGGCAAAGCGCTGGTTAAAAAAAAACTTTTCAAGCAGCTACAGGACAATTTTCCAAAAGAAAGCGTAGGGAAGGAGCAGAGACTATACACCCTTCTCGTACGGCGAATGAAATGGCACTGGCAAGCATTGGATAGCTCGACGAAGACCAAAGCTACACACACTGTTGTCAACTGCTCCATTCAGTCTGAAACGAGAGAAAATGGGCGTGGTTTAAGCCTCTCTTTCCCGGTGGAGCGCTCGCCCACTGCCCGTGTAAACAGGCCTTAAGACATGATTTATTCGGGCCTATCTCCATCTCAGTTGAAGGGCAAAAAGCCCAAGTAGGTTAAGCGCAATTTTGCTGCTTATTAGGTCATGCAGCTCGGCGTACTAGGCAAGGAGCCCTCCGTGTTTCACCCGCAGAGCTCAAGTAGGTTAAGGACAGCGTCCCCCATACAGACTTTTTTCTTTATTATTGAACCTAGAACAATGAAATTTGGTGTACTGATAGGAAATCGAATTTGGAATCGCTTTTGCTTAGAGCAAAAGTTCGATTTTCTTGAAAAGAAAATGGGAAATCGAAGAAAACGAAATTTTAAGGGGGGTGTTTCAAAAACCTTCTCCTCCTACAGTTTTTGAGCTACAGTGATGATTTTAATATTATTGGATGCGGAAAGACACGGGCTTTTATGGAAACCAAAATTCATTCCAAAATTATTTATTGCTCACGAGTTATGACGTCATATAATTGCACACTTCCGAAAAAGTACATTTTTTTCCTATTTTTACACTTTTTCATGTTAAAAATGAACATTTGAGAAAACGAATTTTAGTTACCATAAAAGCCCGTGTTGTTCCGCATCCAATGATACCAAAATCCTCACTGTAGCTTAAAAACTGTAGGAGGAGAAGCATTTTGAAACCCCGAAAACCATTGTTTACATTATAAGCAAAACAAAGAAACATAAACAATTGAAATAAAATTTTTTTTACAATTTTTGGTTCAAGTTAAACCCCGGAAATCATTATAGAGTAATCCAGAGCCGTAGAAGACGACATAGCAACTTTGCGCCGTGAAGAAAATGCCTTGGGGGAGGTGTAACACGCTAAAATACTACTTCCCCCTCCCCTCCCTCCCATTCTTTAAACCCCCGTAGCGGGCGAACGAGTGAACGTACGAGTCTCATTTTTTCACAGGATGTACCTGACCTCTTACACTTCTTATAGAAGCAAAAATCCCAGTTTCTCAAGAAATCTCAAAAGCATGGATTCATAAGGGGGACGCTCTTAAGCGACGACACGGACTATTCAGGATCATGACAGCATGTTGCTCAAATCGGTTTGCTCAAGTAGGACGAGCGCTAACATGAAAGACGCTTCTTTCAATGAAAACGTGTCTAGGACTAACATTAGGCCGATGACTAATATATTTCGTTGCGGCATGTTGTTCGCATATCTTCGTTTAAAGTTGTGTAGAGGTATTACTTGCATTCCAGCAGAATTATATTATATTCATTTATTTAATTGTCATAAAATACCGAGTCAAGTGTAAAAATTGATGTTTTTCTCTAAATTTTTACGTTTATTTTTTTCAGTTATTGGCTGAGGCATTTCCCGATGAATTATTTCTTCAGGATGAAACCCATTTGGAAAATAGGATGGGCAATAGGGTTAGATTAGCTAGGGGAGTCTATCTTGTGCAAAGGTAATTAGAGACGCTTGGGGATTTTATTAGATAATCTTCGCTCTAATTCGGCATGCGGAACTTTTTTCTTTCGTGCATGCTTCTGATAATTTTCTAATCTTTGTTGTCTGTTCTTCATTTTTAACTTGCGGTTTTTCTGTGTGGGTATAAACCCTGTACACAAATTAAACGTTCTCATTGCCCGTACTGCCTTCAATTTCCTCTTTGCACCTTGTAAACTAACTCGTACGCTTATGTAATTTTTGAGAATGAAAAATTCAGGAATAACCAGCATCTACTGAGAATTGAGTTTCCTATCTTTTGATGTAAATTAGGAGTGCTTTATCCGTTTAGAAATGCTTCGATTCTGATAAATTAATTTGAATTCAATTAAAAACTCTCCACTTTTTCTGAAGCATCTGATCACTCGTATTTCAGTAAAATTCAATTAAATAACGCTGGCAATGAAAGAGCTGAAGTGACAAACCCGACATGTTTAAGTGAGTGTAAACAAATAATGTGAAGCAGAGAGAGTGGTAAAATTATGCAGTATGTATAGTCAGGCTGTCGAAACGAATCAAGTAAGAAACTGGTTCACGAAGTCTCGTTCTGGTGATGTGAGCTTGGAAGATATGACATAGATGAAAATGTTTAACATGCTGCAAAGGTGACGCGAGGAAAAATTTCGTGCCTCGGCTGGTTAAAGGCAGGAAATCTACTGAAGAGAATAAAAAGCAACGTACAAAGTACGCTTCAAAGAGATTCTTGTGTTTCGAACAATTTCCTCCCGAAGCGAACGGGAATTAATCAGAACAGATAAATCGTTCGCGAGTAAAATTTCATGGCATTGAATAATCCTTGCAAGTTAAAAATTGTCATAAATTATTCATTGTAAACAAATTATGAGTTGAAATTTAGAAGTATTGTAATCTTTTCAGCACTATATTTGTACTCGGTTCAACATCTAAGTCAACGACAGGGTATGGAGGACTTCAGTAAATGCATTTATTACGGACATTTATTATGATATTCATCTTTTGCCTCATATTATTTCGTAAAATCGCCTATGACTTATTGTAAAGATGAATGCCACTTATTTCAGAAATTAATTACTTTCAGCGGCGTTGGGTCCTCTCAACTGTGTAGAAAATGCAATCATCTATGTTCGAAATGATTCATGTACTATTCATTTAAGAGTATGGTTGGGTCCGGCGACTGGGTATGAAATAAAAGCATACAAATTCAATATTATTTATTCACTATTCACTGAAAAATCAAGCCACACCATTATCACGAACTAAAATATGGCAAAATGAGTTTGAAAATGATGGTGATGCTACCAACCTAAACAAAGAAAATAGGTCCTCAAACGGACAGCAGCGAATGTAAAAAAAATATTATCCGTGGGAAAAAAACATAATCACTACATCAACAATATTCAGATTAAATGCATCATCATCAGTGAATAATTCTTGCACCCCGTTCTACAGTCACATGCTATATGTTTTGTACCGTGTATAATTTACAAAGATTACTGACTCTAACACTAAACGTAGTGACATCTTACAGCGCTTTGTATACTTCGCATTGTTTATATTCAATAAATATACTGAGCAACGAGCTGCAGGAATAAAAATCCATTTGGTCGCGTACATTGAGGGAACAAAGTTGAAACCGTGCTGAGTGTGAAAGACAAGAAAAAGAGTGGATTGTCCTGAAATTAAAAAGCTATGAGGCGTAACAAAACAAAATACAGAAAATTAAGAATATTACAGCTCAAATGAGGTTCATTTCACAATTCTAAATCCCTCATATTAGCTGCGGTATAAATACAACCATATCGTCACTCATGAATTAATCAAGTCCTGCACTTAGCAGTTGCGAAACATTAGGCGTGAGGAAGATCTTTGTAAAAATTTTGGTAGATGGGTCGTACGAAATTTAGCAGGTAAATTAAGTCTTCGTATTTCTCCTTGCTGATGAAAATACTGTCCGAAGAACTTTCCAAAATTATTTCATGGCCTGGCTTCGTAGGATAGTCAAGTTGGTATTCCTCGTCACTTTCTGTTGTCTTGTAGAAGACTGTTGCAGAATTTCTAGCAACCTTAAAGGCTCTCAGTTTCATAAAATTGAATTTTGTACCAGCATTTGTGCGAGTTGGATTGAAGTGGCGGGAATCAACGAGTGTATCTATCCCAACAAATCTATCTTTCATGTCAATAACTTTGAATGGATTAATTTTCATTGATTTTGAGACCAAATCGTACCATTCTTCTTTTGAATAGATTAATTTGTTCTTAGCCTTTTTTTCAATAATTGCGAAATCTCGATCATTGGGCAAATAGCTATGGCCAGTTTCCATGAAAGTGTGCTCCCAAGACTCAAACGCTTTGATGTCACACATGTACATGAAGAAGCACATAACAGCCTTGTTTCTACTTTGTCCCCCGCAAGCATCACTGAATGTTTGAACATTTTTTATTTGGGAACAATCTATAGAATTCAGGTATGCTAAAATGCTTGAACAGATTTCTTTTGATCCTCGTTTTCCTTCACTCTCTAGCCACATGGCCATATGACCTCCGTTGTCTTTTCCAGTTTTAATACCTACGTTGTACACCCAAAGTTGACGCTTATAAAACACAGATGAAGTATTTAGTCGTGGCAATGATTGAGTTTTCTGCATATCGAACGTAAATGACAATAGAGATGTATCATTTTTTGCTTGCTCTCTGGACTGATTTAGCTTAGATCTGGCATTTTGAGCTCTACTATGATGTTTTTCCAGGTCTGATTCAATATCAATTTTGCTCACTAAATCTGCCGATTTCATTTTCATTGCCGCTGCATCGCAAACAGCACCGGTATCCGTTTTTAGAACATAAATACCAATCTTATACTTGGCGAATTCCCTGTAGAAAATGGGTTTACTCACACATTTGGCATTACGTTCGGTTTGGTTTTTGATATAAAGATCGTAAAGAATCGGTTTTGACAGATTTTCATTGAAATATAACTTACTACTGTTCGAATAGCGGCTGGTAAATTTTGGAAATGAATCTAAAAACTTCCTAATGCATTCTTTTTCGTATTCTGATGTTTTGTTATAGCAAACTGATCCCCTTTTATCAGGAGAGCATATTTTCCCTTTACATTTCTTGTTCAAACAATACTCGATTCGCATTTTAGAAATTCCAGTTTTGAGATACACTTCTTTACAAACCCTAATATTTTCTAAAACATAAGTGCGAGACTTGGACTTCTTACTACTTGCGTACACTCTTTTTGGCGGGTTTTCAGTTATTGTATTGATAATGAAATTTGACTGCGCTTGCCAATTTTGACTACTCCAAAATCTTTCGAATAAATTTTTGCGTTTATTTTCTGTTAAGTCATTACAGTTGTAACGGCAGTTAGACTGGTGAAATACAAATTTTTTCCTTTCCATATATTTACCGTTTCGCGTGAAATAGCAGCGTCCAGAATTCCTCGCTAATTTCCTCGCAATATATGGGCGCAATATATATTCCTCCTCCCATTCGAACTTGAATCCACTTCTGCTGCGACAGACGAATATGTCGCTGCAGTCGTTCCGGATGTCGATGCGACTGCTGTCTCCACGCTGGAAACAGTCGCTGGCCTCTTTTGATGACCTGAAAATCAAAGAATTTTTTGCAATGCAGAGAATGACAAGCATAGAACAGATCAGTACATAAAAATTTGAACCGATTTAAAAAGACGATGAAGTGTGGGCACAGGGTCTCCAAACATGATAGAATGTGTGCCGCTAAACACTATATATCCAAATCCAGCATGTTTATCATGCACTTATAGCCTGTACAGTCCAAACTTTGGTTTGCCTGTTACATGTTTTCAATGCAGTGCCTAGATTCTTCCCTGCTGTTCCGTCTTCATATTCAAACTGCTTTATGAAATCCGATCTTCTCTCCTGACAGCTGTAAGATTTCATTATTTGCGGAGCGCAAATTTTGCTGAGTTTCTAATTACATACGTTTTCATTCAAGACTGATGAAACTTTTTTTTTTTGGATACGCACAAATACCCCAAATTTAATTACTATTTGCAACGCATTGTAAGTTACAGCTTGTTTCATCACACTCGTCGCACCTGCTTTCAGAATTCATAACGATGGTATTCAGGCTGCGGCATTCGTGGGGTTGCCCATGATTGGTTCAGATCATACCTAACAAATCGGAAGCAATACGTTGTCATTGACGACGCAAAATCGGACCCACAGAAAATTAGCCATGGAGTTCCACAAGGATCAGTTCTTGGGCCTCTCCTTTTTCTTATTTTTTTCAATGATATTATTAAATCTACATCATTTTTTAAATTCATACTTTTTGCCGATGACAGTACGCTTTCTGCGGTCCTTCCGAACGAAAATCCCACTACGATTGCGGAGAGTATAAATAATGAACTCCATAAGGTTTCACTGTGGCTTAAAGCTAATAAAATAAGCCTCAATATCGATAAAACTAATTATATTACGTTCTCATACAAGAAAAATATATCTCTACCATCTATTAAAATTGGCGAAGGTGAAATCAAAGAAACCAACTCATGTAAATTTCTGGGCATCATAATAGATAAACATCTGACCTTCAAAGAGCACATCACTCATATTAGTTCTAAATTATCAAAATCCATCGGAATCCTGAATAAAGTTAAAAATTTCCTGCCTGAAACAGCCTTACTAATGCTTTATCGAACGCTCATTTCACCATACCTGCAATACGGAATAGAAGCATGGCATGGAACTGATAAAAATAAAACCAATATAATTTTTACTCTGCAAAAAAAAGCCATCAGAGCGGTAAAGAACCTAGAATATAATGCTCACACAAATGATTCATTCAAAAATTTACAAATACTTAAACTCTCGGATCTTTACAAAATCTCCATCTGCAATTTCATCTACAAAACATTAGCTAATGGTGGCGACAATAGCCTTCAACAGTTATTAACTGCGCAAACTGGTCATCACGACCATTTAACACGAAATAAAAGTAAATTCATGCTTCCTTATTATTCAAAGGCCCGCTCGCAACATAGTATACTATTCGTTGGAACTAAAACCTGGAACTCAATACCTGCGGAGATCCGTGAAAGTAATTCTTACAAGGTATTTAAAAGAAATCTTGAGTCTCACTTCTTATCAGAATACTAGTCGTGTAAGATCACCAAGTCAAATCCTGCCTCCTACATGTCTGGTCCTAATAATGCAATTTGCCATGAGTAATATCGCCGATTTTCAGTCTGCTCCCAAATCGTTATCGAATATACTGTTAAATATTGTCCATATGACCTATATTGTAAAATTAAACATCAATATCGAGTTCATTATCCTGTTGATCAGTCTAATGCGAAACTAGGCTAAGTGAATTAGGTTAAACATTATTGTACGCCCTAGAATAATGTAATGGTAGGATGCCCTAGAAGTCGCTGAACTTATTCGGGCCCACAGGTAGCTATACTCAACTCTGACCATTGTATTAGACTTAAGAAACATTCTACCTCTGTATCTCCTGTGGTAAATAAATTGTTTAAATTGTTTAAATTGTTTAAACGAAGAATCAATTCCGTACAACTGCCTCCAATCATCCCGAATTTTTATACGCTTTTCTGCCTCATTTCTGTATTCTATACTCGAATCAAGATTTGCGGCCTGACTTATTTCCAAGTACGAAAAAGAACTCAACCTCCTCTAACACGACCTTATACAATGTTACGTTCCTCATCCTTAGAGCCTTATTCATAGCTCACCTCATACTCACACCGCAGCTTGTTAGTGCTACGTTTTACGTCTAACTCATACCCCTAATGACTTAGCCTTTCCAGAATATTTAGATCAGACGAAAGCATACACGCTTCTCAAAAGTATCATAAAGCCTGTTGCGGTAAAAATACCTAATTTTAAGCTTCAAATATAGAAAATCAAAAATCAAAGGCTCAAAATCAAGAATTTCTAAGTCCTTAGCAATATTTTGAACTTGACAGAAAGAAATGGTGTTCATAGATAACAAAATATTAGTGTAATAAAAACTAACCCTCAACATAAAATTACGTATATGTATCCTCTTTCCTTGAAGAGCGGGTGGAAAATTATTTCATCTGAATACCATAATTCCGGTCATTTTGAAATAGTGTCTAATGAACGGAACGCACTCAGATATCTAGGATAAAATGAAAAAGTTACAAGAATTTATATCCTGAAAGAAGTTAGTTCATTTCTATAAATAAAGTGCCATTCGAAATTGAGTAGTGCTATTTTACACTGCGGTGATGGGCGCGGCTAAGTGTTGATCTCAAAATCATACCTAGTTCATGGAGTGTTTCGGACGGACTAATGGAGGCGTCCAGTCTTTCCAATGGACCAACAGCGGAAGCGGCAGAGGGTGCGCTAGCCAAATATTCTGCATCGTCAAAAATGCAAGCCTCATCCGTCTGCGGCGATATTTGACCCGCTCCGGTATCATCTTAATGCAAAAAATAAAATAACTTGAATTAAAAACATCGTGAGAAACAAATTTATGCTGAAACATAAAGTCATACAAATTAACAAATAGAACAGTGAATTAACTATAACGTCTACAGGGCTTCATTGGCTGCTATTAGTCCTGTGTGACCCGTATGGTAAGAAAATCTCTGTTGTAGTGCATCCGTCAGCGGAAACATCGGGGCGACAAGAGGCTACGACAAGAGGCTACGTTACTCGATAATATTTTTATGTTAGATCCGACTGATTTTCTTACCGGAATAATAATTTCTGACTTATCTGACCATTTCCCGGTGTTTCTCATCAAGAAAAATGTCTATAATCCTTGTCCCAGCCCACAGGCTGATACTTATTCATTTCGTTGTGTAAACGAATACAACTTGGGAACAATGCGAACTGTTCTAGAAGAATTAATGCCATCATTAGACATCTATGAACGGGAAAATAATGCGATAAACATTGATGAAGCAATACTAAATTTAACTGAAATTATAACGACCGCATATAACCAGTGTTGTCCAATAATCACCCGCACAATTTCGCCGAAAAATAGACAAAAGCCCTGGATTACTGAAGATATCGTGATCAATATAAAGAAACGTCAAGCGTACCTAGCCTTACTATACGAAGGGCGAATATCTAAAGTAACGTATAACAGATTCAGGAATCATGTGACAAATCAAATACGAACCTCAAAACGAGACTACTTCACGCGCAAATTTACTGAATACAAAACTGATATTAAAAAAACTTGGCGCCTGCTTAAATTCATGCTATAAACCGAATAATAATACTACGAAAACAATTGAGTCCGTCGTTCACGAAAATGTAAAATACCACGAGAAAAAAGATATTGCAACTGTGTTTAACAAATTTTTTGTAAACATAGGAAAAAATATAGCCGATAGTGTCTTCAGTGAACCCAGAGACCACTTGCAATAAATGGACCATGTCCGTGAACCTAACTCTTTCTTTTTCACGCCAACTAATCCCTCCGATGTAATTATGTGCATAAACAACTTGAAAAATAAATCAAGTGGATTGAAAAATTTTTCTGCTAAAGTTCTTAAGGCTATAGCTGATATAATAGCACCGTGCATATCTTATATTATTAACCAATCCCTTTCTCAAGGTATCTTCCCCAACTCTTTCAAAATTGCGAGAGTCACCCCTATTTTTAAAAATGGTGATAAAAACTGCATTAACAATTATAGACCTATCTCTGTACTACCAATTATTAGCAAAATATTCGAGAAAATTGTGTATAAAAAAGTGTATTCGTATTTTGAACAAAAATCTTTCCTCTACGACAAACAATACGGTTTTCGTCCTAAGAAATCTACGACACAAGCTGTATTAAATCATTTGCAATACCTTTATTCTAATATAGATGAAGGAAAGCTTGTTTTCTCCGTATTTCTTGACTTTCGAAAAGCATTCGATTGTGTGGACCATAACGTATTACTCTCGAAACTACATTGTTATGGCATTCGAGGGGCTGCCCATGATTGGTTCAGATCAAGGAGGTTTAAGAATGGAGGCGGCATCAGCGCTCTAAAGTGAAGCCAATTTTCGGTAGCTGTAGGGTATACGGGCACATGCATGGAGGGGGCTCAGTGCGTGTCCGACACTCAGCGTGACAGGGCGCCGCTTATCCACGCTGCGGTCAAAGACGAGTTTTTCCAATATGACGCGTTCATGCATTGTGTTTAAGTGCAGTAGTAGTCGCAAAAAAGATCCAGGCACAAGTTATCACATGTAAGTATTATGTATTTTTTTATATCGTTCAGTTGTTTACTGCTAGCATACAGTTTAACGCTTACAGATGTGATCATCATAAATTTAATTTAAGGTTGTCAGTATTGAATTGAATGTTGTCAACGATTTCAGTATTTTCGTTGCCACTTATAGGTAATATGCTAGATTTGAATGTGTTTTACGTGAATGAAATTGTGCTTGCAAATGCATCGTTTTAAGATATAGCATAAATAACGTTCAGGTAAGAAAAACATAAACAGCATATGCGTTCACAATGTCATTCATGTAAAGAAGAATATTGTCTGTAATATACAAGAATATTATCTGTAATATATGTAGTTAGTGAAGTTTGCATAATATGAGTTGATATATGCATAGACTTTTGCTCCATACATCTAGTGAGAAATATATTACACATATATCAACATATTATAGTATCGAAAATATACAGCGTCTCTCATAAAGGCTTGTCAATGCAGTGGCATGCCAAATTTAATCCAAAAAGGGAATACTTTTGGTATTGTAATAGTTTTGACTTTTTGCGGTTTCTGTTAGAAACGCGAATAAGGAAATCTTTAATTAAATAAGTGCTCTCATTTTTTCCAGGATACCGAAAGATAAGGAGAGAAGAGAGGAATGGCTAAGAGTAATCGGCTGCAGCGATGTGGAGTTGCCAAAACGAGTTTACCTTTGCTCAAGACACTTTTCTCCTAATGATTACGATGAAAATGTATCTCCTCTGAGAAAGTTGCTTCCTAACTCAATTCCTTCTATATTCCATGATGTTCCTGATGGAAGGCCTATTTGCAGAGCTAAAAGGAAAAAAAAACGTTTCAAAGCGTTGCTACGCTTTCTTCATTCTCAGTTGCGCCTTCTTCACTCTCAGTTGACCTTTCATCATCTGCAGTCGTGCCTTCATCATCTGCAGTCGTGCCTTCATCATCTGGAGTCGTGCCTTCATCATCTGCAATCGTGCCTTCATCATCTGCAGTCGTGCCTTCATCATCTGCAGTCATGCCTTCATCATCTGCAGTCGCGCCTTCATCATCTGCAGTCGCACCTTCATCATCTGCAGTCGCACCTTCACCATCTGCAGTCGTGCCTTCATTATCTGCAGTCGTGCCTTCATCATCTGGAGTCGTGCCTTCATCATCTGCAGTCGCGCCTTCATCAACCGTAGTGGCGTCTTCATCATCTTCAGTCATGACTTCATCATCTGCAGTCATGCCTTCATCATCTGCAGTCGCGCCTTCATCAACCGTAGTGGCGTCTTCATCAAGTTCAGTTGCGTTTTCTTCACACTTAGTGGCGCATTCATCGTGTGATGCCTAGAGATGTGACTAAAAAAAAACCATGCCGTTTTTTTTAAAAAAAAACACGTTTTTTTTTACAAAAAATAACCGTGGCCAAAAAAAACGTGCATATTTTGTTTTTTTTTTTAATATTTTGTCTTAAAATAACTTGGCAAGAAAAAGAACCACATTACATTATGTGTTTTCATGTCAGATTATAAAATAAAACAACATACTTCTTAATTGGTGGTTTTCCATGGTTTTATGAAATTTTTCATTTTCTGAGGTTTCATGCTTTGATATTTCATTTATTTTACAATACTTGTGAATAAACTTCAAGTCCCAAAATGGTGTGTTATAATAACATATCTTTACTTATGGTCATTGATAGGGATGTGACTAAAAAACCATGCTGTTTTAAAAAAAAACATGTTGTTTATACAAAAATTATGAATAAAAAACATGGATAATAATATATTTATGTGACCTTAAAAATCCAATGCTGTTTTTTTTTAAACATTGTTTTTTAACCGAAAAATCTTGACTAAAAAAACATGGCTATTATATTTTATGGGACCAAAAAAATTGTTTATTTTTAAAACATTTAAAAAAATCATGACTAAGAAAAAACACGGATGTAAATATCATGAAAGTTATTTTTCTTTAATCGAATTGTCTTTAGAAACTTATAAACAAAGAATGCTGTTAATATTGAAATCATGTTTATTAGAACTGTACTAGGTCTTAGAATAAAGTATCTACAAAGAATCTATTTACTCCATAAAACCTTTCGGAGACCAGCTCCATCCTCAGTCATTCAGTAAAATTAGGTGAAATGGACAATGAATTTTCACTGTTCCTTTGAAAAACATTTGACTGAATGACTTACTGAGGATAGAGCTATTCTCCAAAAGGTTTTATAGAGTGAATAGATTCTTTGGGGATGTTTTATTCTAAGACCTGGTATGATTCTAATGGATATTAATATATCTTATATGACCAAAAAATCCATGCTATTTTTTGAATGTTTTTGTTACAAAAAAGTTATGACTAAAAAACACGGATATTAATATACTTTATTTTACCATAAACAACCATGCTTTTTTTTTAAACATCTTTTTACAGAAAAACCATAATTAAAAAATGTGGATATTAATATATTTTATGTACCAAAAAAACCATGCTGGTTTTTTTAAATCATGTTTTCTTTACCAAAAAATCAGGACATAAAAACATGGATATTAATGACTTTTTGTAAAAAAAAATGGTTTTTAAAATGTCATGTTTATTTTTGGTCAGATTAAATTCAATAACACTCCTGATTTTTGTAAAAAAAAACTATTTTTCAAAAAGCATGGTTTTTTTTGGTCACCTAAAATAAATTAATATCCATGTTTTTTTACAGATTAGATTAGTCATTAGTTTTAGCCTCCCTACCCGGCAACAAATGCAATTCAAAGAGAGGAAGGAAGATTATGAAACAAGATCAAAGTTAAAGAAGACAGTATTAGGTGCTGAAAAACAGGACAGCAGTGAATCGAAAAAAGGTGGTCCTCAACATAACAAAAGCATTTTATTTTATCAAAAAGGAGGCCTACCTAACTCTCAGCTTGGGCCCTCACATTGTCCTCCTGGGAGCGCTAGTTCCCATAGATACAATAATTGTATCCCCCTGAGGGGGTGTTTTTTTTTTACAAAAAAGTCGTGACCAAAAAATGAATCATAATAACTTTTTAATGAAAAAACATGTTTAAAATAAAACAATGATTTTTTTAGTAACATAAAATATGTTAATATCCATGATTTTAAGACAATTTTTATGAAAAATGCATAAAATAAAACAGCATGTTTTTTTTGGTCGCATAAAATATATTCATATCCAGGTTTTCTTATACATCATTGTTTGTAAAAAAAACATAATTTTTAAAAAACACCATTTTAGGTCTCATAAATATATTCATGTTTTTTAGTCATGATTTTTTAGTACAAAAACATTTTTTTGGTCTCATAAATATTCATGTTTTTTCAGTCATGATTTCTTAGTAAAAAACATGTTTTTTTTTAAACTGCATGGGGCTTTTTAGGTCACATAAAATATATTGTTTTTTAGTTATGATTCTTTGTAAAAAAAACAGCATGGTTATATTTGGTACCAGAAAATATATTAATATTCATTTTTATTAGTCAGAATTTTTTGTAAAAAAACATGTTTTTAAAAAAACCGCTTATTTTTTTGGTCACCTAAAATATAATAATATCTATGGTTTTAGTCATTTTTTTGTAATGAAAACATAAAAAAGAAACCATACAGTAAAAGTGGTGGCAGATAACCCACAATTACCTAGAGGAGTCTAAGAGGTACAGCAGGAGCCACAGAACTTATATTGATGGAGTCAAAATTCAGAGCTTATTATCTGTGCGAGCGAGCATGCCTCCCTACCCCTGTGCTCAGAGGTCTTATAAGCGGTGAGCTCTTTAGGGCCCGCGCATTTGGTCCGCATCCCTACCTGTACAACATCGTACCAGTAAACGTCGCAGTTCTCCATTGTTATCTCTGCATATATCTCTGCTATGTCTGATTTTTTGGGTCACATAAAAATAAAATCAGACTTAGTAGAGATAGTAAGCTTTGAATTTTGACTCCATCAATATAAGTTCTGTGGCTCCTGCTGTTCCTCTTAGACGCCTCTAGGTAATTGTGGGTTTTCTGCCACCACTTTTACTGTATGCTTTCTTTTTGATGTTTTTGTAACAATAAAATGACTAAAAAACATGGATATTAATATATTTTAGGTGTCCAAAAAAAAACCCAGACATATACTTAACAAAATTTAGGTGAGCAAAAAAAAACAAAAAAAACAAAAAAAACACATAAAAAACACGTTTTTTTTGCAAAAAAACCCGCAATCAAATAAAACCGTTTTTTTTGCATCACTAGTGATGCCACGCCTTCGCATTATTCTGCATCACCGTCTGTTTCCTTTTCACCCACAAAAAAAACTCCTTCTCCAATAAATACTCCCCGTAAACGTAAGTTGAAACGAGATTTAGATAATGCTGTAGAGAAATTAACAGGTGCTCGGAAAAAAATTAAATTGCTGCAACAAAGCAAAGAAGGTTGTTGAAAAAAAATTGCGAACTCAGTTCAATTATAACTGAATTGAGGTCGTCCAATTTGGTGAGTAGCGAGTCTGTTGACATCATTGAAACATCTGCGGGAGGAGTACGGGATCTTTTAAAAAGGAAGGTATCAAAAGCATCAGGTAATAAAATAGAATGTCAATATTCTCCTGAGCTTAGAGCATTCGCTTTAACATTGCATTTTTATTCCCCTCGAGCATATAATTTTGTCAGGAATAAATTTGATACATGTTTGCCTCATCCACGAACCATTGAAAAATGGTATCAGACAATAGATGGTAAACCAGGATTTACAAGTGAAGCTTTTAAAGCGCTGCAAGTAAATGCACAATCAGCTAAGGCTAAAGGTAGAGCATCGCCATGTGCACTTATTATGGATGAGATGGCTATCAGACAACATGTCGAATGGGATGGCATAACTGCTCATGGCTATGTAGATATGGGTGCTGGTGTTAATGATGATGCTTTACCGGTAGCAAAGGAAGCTTTAGTTTTTATGGTTGTTTCTTTGAACGATAGCTGGAGGTTACCGGTTGGATATTTTTTAATAGATGGTCTTGGTGCAAACGAACGAAAAAATCTCGTGAATCAATGCATTGCAAATCTTCATAATTCTGGTATATCCGTAGAATCTCTAACATTTGACGGAGCTGCTTCCAATATAGCAATGGCAAAACAACTTGGGTGCAAGCTAGGATTAGATAATTTGTCGCCAAGTTTTCCTCATCCTATAACTAACGAGAATACTCACTTGTTTCTAGATCCTTGTCACATGTTGAAATTAATTAGAAATACTTTTGGTGATAAAAAATTTATTGTTGATGGCGAAGGAAATACGATAAAATGGAGTTACATACAGAAATTACATGAACTGCAAACTTCAACAGGAATACATTTAGCTAATAAGTTAAAATCAAAGCATATAAATTACTTCAAAAAAAAGATGAGTGTAAAACTTGCAGCTCAACTTTTAAGTGATTCCGTTGCAGATGGATTGCAATTTTGTCTAAATAATAATATTAACGGTTTTAGCGGTAGTGAGGCAACTATAAAATTTATTAGAGTATTTAATCGAGTTTTTGATATATTAAATTCCAGAAATAAATTGTCTTATGGATATAAGAAACCTATCGACTCAAATAATGCCGGCAATGTATTTTCTACCCTTGATGACGACACTTTGTACATAAAATCCCTTTACTGCCCAACATCTGGCAAACTAATGTGCGAGTCTGTTAGGAAAACAGGATTTATAGGATTTTTAATTTGCATTGTTAGCATTAAAAACTTATTTTACAAAAGCTTACAACTGGGCATGAGTTTTTTACTCACGTATAAAATAAGTCAAGATCACTTGGAATTAATTTTCGGAAAAATTAGGAGCATAGGAGGTTGCAATAACAACCCAACAGCAAAACAATTTGCTTCTTCCTATAAACGTCTATTTGTTCACAACGAAATAAAAGATGTTCTTAATGGTAACTGCACGTCTTTTGAAGATGTAACAATTTTAACAGCATCTAGCAGAAGCAACCCATCTCTATTGATCTCATCTTGCGCTGTAGCAGAGTTCAACAATTCGTGTTCTAAGAATAGAATAATGACTGACGATGTTCAATGTAATGATTCATGCAAAGAGGATACATGTACCAAATATATAGAAAATTTCTCCAAATTTTTTTCTAATTCAGAGTATTTCTATCATGTTGTTTCTTATATAGGAGGATACATAGTAAGAAAATTAAAAAATGTTCTTCGTTGCGAATTATGTATAACTGCCATTTGTCGAAATGCTGGCAATAAAGATTCCTTAAAGTTCATTGATCTTAAAGAGAAAGTGCACTTGACGTATCCCTCAAATGATGTAATTGACATATGTTTAATTGCAGAAAAGAAATGTCAGCAAGATCTTGCTACGTGTATGAATCCTAATACTTACAACTTGAAAAAAATGCCCAATTCTACACTTCGTATTTGTATTGAAAAGAAACTGTTCACTTCACTTGACAACCACTGTTTTGAAGTTGAACCTCTACATAATCATGTTTATTTATTAATAAAATGTGTTGTATCTGAATATATTACTATAAGATGTCATCACTCTACTAAACTATTTAACGAAACCATACATAAACAGAAAAAAATTAGCCGTCAGATCTCAAATAAATTAACTTTATTTTCAGGTATGTAAATATAATGCCTATATTCTATAAAACTTACTCTGTACAACAAAATGAAATTACTGTATGATTGTAAAAATGTTCTTTATTAACTTAAGACACGAAGAAAAAGTTAGGTATGTAGAGCGTAAGTAATTATACATTTCTTTGCATATCTGGATGTAAGTCGCTAAGTAAATGTTTCTACGTAAGTGTTGTTTTTCTTCATCATTCAGCGAGGACGCAATTGAAATACATGCCAAAGAAAAAAACGTATAGCACAGAGTAGCGCAAGTCTGCCATTTAACAGCGCGGTCTTCAGTCGCTGATGATGAAGGTGGTGCTACTTGGTGCTACCCCTCCACTGCAACACCACCTCCACACTGGGACTCAATGCCGGGTGGGCGGGGCTTGGGTCGGCAAAAGTGGCTTCACGCGCTTGACTGGCAAAAGATAGGGATGCCGGTTCCATAAATCCAACTTCCTTGGTTCAGATCATACTTAGCAAATCGGAAACAATACGTTGTCATTGACGACGCAAAATCAGACCCACAGACAATTAGCCATGGAGTTTCCACAAGGATCTGTCCTTGGGCCTCTCCTATTTCTAATTTTTATCAATGATATCATTAAATCTACATCATTCTTCAAATTCATACTTTTTGCCGATGACAGTGCCCTTTCTGCGGTCCTTCCAGACCAAAATCCCGCTAGGATGGCGGAGGAAATAAATAATGAACTTCATAAGGTTTCATTGTGGCTTAAAGCTAATAAAATAAGCCTTAATATCGAAAAAACAAAACATATTACATTCTCATACAAGAAAAATATATCTCTCCCACTCATTCAAATTGGCGAAGGTGAAATCGAAGAAACCAACTCAAGTAAATTCCTGGGCATCATAATAGACAAACATCTAACCTTTAAAGAGCACATCGCTCATATTAGTTCTAAATTATCAAAATATATCGGAATCCTAAATAAAGTTAAAAATTTCCTGCCTGAAACAGCCTCACAAATGCTCTACCGAACGCTCATTTCACCATACTTGCAATACGGAATAGAAGCATGGCACGGAACTGATAAAAATAAAACCAACAAAATTTTTACCCTGCAAAAAAAGAGCCATAAGAGCGGTAAAGAATTTAGAATATAATGCTCACACAAATGACTCATTCAAAAATTTGCGAATACTTAAGCTCTCGGATCTCTACAAAATCTCCGTTTGCAATATCATTTACAAAACATTAACAAATGATGGCGACAATAGCCTAAAACAACTATTAACTGCGCAAACTGGTCATCAAGACCATTTAACCCGAAATAGAAGTAAATTCATGCTTCCTTATTACTCAAAGGCTCGGTCACAACACAGTATCCTCTTCGTTGGAACTAAAACTTGGAACTCAATACCTGCGGAGATCCGTGAAAATAATTCTTATAAGGTATTCAAAAAAAATCTTGAGTCTCACTTCCTATCAGATTACTAGTCGTGTAAGATCATAGAGTCAAACCTTGTCCCCTACATAACTGGTCCTAATAATGTAATTTGCCTTGGTTGATTTCGCCGATCTACAGTCTGTTCTTGAATCGTTTGTCGAATATTCTGTTAAATCAAGTCCATATGAACTATATTGTGAAATGAAGTATCTAATTTCGAGTTAATTATCTCATTGATCAGTCTAATGCGTCTCTAGTTCAAGTGAATTAGGTTAAACATTATTGTACTCCTAAGACTAACCTTGATGGTAGGATGCCCTAGAAGTCACTGAACTTATTCGGGCCCACAGGTAGCTATACTCAAATTTCACCATTGTACTAGACTTAAGAAACATTTTATCTCTGTATCACCTGTGGTAAATAAATTGTTTAAATTGTTTAAAATTGTTTAAGAAGAAAAATTTTCCACACATTACCTCTGTTCTTACGAGTGGACGAGCTGTCAAAGAAGAGACACACTGAATGTGCGTAGGTGCAATGGGTGCGACAAAACTGATCGCAAATTAAAATATTGTTAGATTGGCGAAAATTTTCTGAGTTAGAATGGAGTCTGCGACTCACTCATAACGATAGAGTATTAGTTTGCCTGGTGCCTGGTAAGTACACAAAGTCTGCTAGCATGGATGGTTCAGCAGAATTTCTACGAGTACGTTAATGTTCGAGTACAAAACATGATACAAATTATATAAAAGTGCAAGTCATGTTTATTCATTTACTGTCTGTCAATTAGATAAATTGCGACCAATTTCAGTGCCATGCTGAAAAAAAGTGTAAATAGAATTACAGTCAATACAATAAAATGGAAAATGAGTGCTCAAGCTATTTGAGACAGTCGTGTCGAACTTGAATAGTTTCTTGAAGTAGAAAAGTTGGAGAAGAAAAGATGAAATTTGCGCCAAATGGGAATACTCTGAATGAATGCTGTGTGTGAAGAGGACAGTAGTGTCACGAAGTTCAAGTAAGAGAAGGTACATCGAGATATGTGGATGAAAGGGAGTGCGTATGGCCATGAGAGTGTATGAAGTTAAGAAAAAATCCTTTGTTGAGTGCTGATATTAATACTTGAATGGCTGACTCAAGTTCATACGCGGTGGCCAGAGGTAAAATCGTTTGAAGAGCTGTTAATACAATCCTTTGATGATTAAGCTATGAAAGGTGGTAAGAAATTTTTTTGTACATGATCCAGCAAAGTTAATCAGTCTGCTATATAAGCAATAAGCCACGGAAATGGGCGCGAGAAAAGCTTGGATTTGATTAACAATATTTCGGAGTTTACGTGGTTTTCAGCTGGAGAAAAAGTAGTTGATACAACGATAATAATTTGATACGTAGTAAGTACAATATGTGAAAGCATCTGCATGCGTTGATTGAAACATGCTAGATTGTGTTTCTGCTAAAAACCGAAGATGTGTATGAAGAGTACTGAGAAAGACCACAAAAATAGAAATGCGCAAGGTAACCACGGTATGAGGCTGAATGAGTAATCAAGACATTACTAGAGCAGATTGAAGAAATGAGGATCGTACCAAATCAGTACGGGAGATGAATTAAGTTGAGAGCAGCTGGGGGAACTCAAAATCTGTCCGGCTAAACTTGCTTGGAGTGTATACCAGGGAAACTAATGTCAGTACCAGTCACGAAACAATAAAATTACGCTAGAAATTGTATGATTTGAGTTCTTCAATACAGCTGCATACACATACAAGGAAACATATAGGTCTTGTTATGGCACATGTTCGAAATCACTTATGAGAACTGTAAAAATTTAAAACTGAAACCTCTTTCCCTAACTTCAATGCATAGAGATTCAGGGTAATTAGAACATACCTAATTCACAGAGTACTTTTGAAGGTATGATGGAGGTGCATGAGATTTGCAGTGGAGCCATGGCGACAGTTCGTGACGCTGGCTGCGTCAAACAATAATTTTCTTGATCGCCAGGATTGCAGTGAACCATTGGTTGCGGTTGTGGGCTGTCCACTGCATTGTCATCTGAATAGAGAAGCATTGATAGCATCAAATGAAAAGGGACTCAAGAGTCCGTTTTCATTCAATCCGCTCACAGCAGATTGACCGACTGCTAACATTCAATGTTAAACAAAAAATAAATTGACCAAATCGTAAGCTTTTTCAGTAGTGAACGTCTTTAGGGGAAATTGATGATCACTCCATGTTTTCCTTCTCGAGATAAATTTTCCAACCTTGGTTTGTCAATGAAGACATAGAAGAAAAAAATTATGACTGTTATATAATCTCTTTAGTGTTGAAGACTACGAAATTAATAGAACTGAAAATAGTTATTTTGTTATTGTATGCTTCGTGCACCTTGTGTTTGCGTTAATCAAACGTATGTATACTCTACGACAAAATTTTATTTACAGAAAATCGAAAAAACGTTACCCTGTTAAATCAGCGACAAGTTTCAGCTCACAGCAGTATTTGGGGTAATCATTGCGAATAGCAGTTTTAGTCGTAGAAGTGGTGGTAGTAATAGTATTAGTTGTAATAGTGCTAAGAGTAGTAATAATACTAATCGTAATAATAATAAAATGAACATATCAACATTGCGAATAGCAGTTGTAGTCGTAGAAGTGGTAGTAGTAATAGTACTAATGGTAATAGTACTCCGAGTAGTAATAATACTAATCGTAATAATAATAAAACTAGTAAACGTTGTAATAGTAATAATGGAAATAATTGTACAAATAATAACAAAAATAATAGTGGTAATAGTAGTAGTGTTAGTAGTGGCAGTAATGGTGGTAGTGGTTGCAAAAGTAATGGTTGTAACAACGGTAGTAACAGTAATGGTAGTAATAGTTGTTATAGCAATAGTAGTACTAATAATTTTAGTAATTGTAATGGTACTAGTAGCGGTAGCAGCAGCATTAGCAGGCGTAGCATTAGCAGTAGTAGCATTTGCAGTAACATCATTAGCAGTAGGAGCATTAGCATTAGCGACATCAATGTTAAGAAATTGATTCGCGTCAAAACTTACTTAATTCATAGAGTATTTTTGAAGGAATGATAGAGGTGCAAGATGTAGGCAGTGGAGGTTTTGAGACAGTAAGTGATGAGACCTGGGTCATGGTGCGGTGTTCTTCCTCGTCAGGAAGGCAGTGCTCCATCACGGGCGATTGTTGGTAGTCATCCACTGCGTTGTCATCTGAATGAAAGTGCAATGATGTAATCAAATCCGAATGTATCTTCAAATCCGACTAGGAATGACTCGTTACTCGGTGAAGATCCCCAACTCCAAGCTAGTGAAGCTTTTTTAGTTGCACATACGATGAGTTGCGTCTATATAAGTGCTGTCTGAGAGACACGAAAAATCTCACTAACCCCTTAATAACCAAGTCGTGACAATCAGTGTTCTTTCATTCGCACTGTGATGACTTGTATGTAATGAGATGTGCTATTCAAAAACACGATACGCCTCTATTATCTGTAAACGCTAGGCCAATGTACCTATACTGCGAATTTATTAAAATTCTAGAAAGAAGAAACCACTCAAAAAACTGATCATTCTATTCTCCTAAAATTTTTCGGATACCCACCCACTCCATGTTCAGTCAAAAATCAATCTGTAAAAAAACGCACAGGAAAAATTACTAAATTGGGAAAAGATCAACTACAAAAGTACATCAACAAAATGAACACAACAACAAAATGAACACATCAACAAAACAAGCATGGTGCGAACTATCAGAATTATTGAACACTGGTTTTTCTTTAAAAATATGTACACTGTACAGGCTTTAGAACTCAGAGCTGTGAAATCAAAGCTTCAGCTGTACGTTCACACGTACGTAAATCTGTGTTGGCTGCACGGGCGGTACCCATGTCAATCTCGCATATTCTGAGTGTGCGTGTGCTGGTCCGTGTACGTATATGTCTCGTCACCACCACCAAGACTCACTACCATGCGCACTTCAACAGTTGGCACACGTCACTGAGTGACTTGACTCTACATAGTGCGAACATTTATTTTCGAATAGCTCGGCAGTATAGGTACCATTTAACAATGAAATAGAATACACTGTTTCATTCTACACCTTAATGTCACTGCCGTTTTAAACGACATGTTACATAGCGAGTTAGACCAAATAACAGCCCAGTTACTGCGATACTACCGTATGTCATAATGTATTGTTCACATTATTATTATTATTATTATTATTAATATTAGTTAATTTAAGCCTCCCTATCCACAACAAATGCGATCCAAAGAAAGGAAGGAAGAAAACACCATTTACTATGAAGTTAGGGAAACGCAGAATCTATGCACAAAATACATAAGAACAGTAAGATGAGAAAGAAGTTCATGAAACAAGATAAAAGTTGAAGAAGAAAATAGTAGGTGCTGAAAGAACAGGACAGCATTGAACCGAAAAAAGATGGTATGTAAAAAAACAAATACCTATTCGGTTTTCACAAAAAAAAAGCCTACCTAACCTTTAGCTCGGGCCCTCACATTGTTCCCCTGGAAGCGCTAATTCCCATAGATACAATATTTGTATCCCCGCTGAGGGGTGTATCGTTCAAATGTCACAACGTATTTGTAACAATGCAAATCTCATCTAGTTTCTATTATAAACTGGTTAATTCGAGCAACTACCACGTGCTTCATAATATCAATTAAATAAAAAATATTCTAATGCTGAAGTGTTCTGTAAGTCGCCTTTTATGCGTATTTCCGCCAAATGATTTTGATTACTTTACTTAGAAATTTTACTAAAATATTTTATTTACTCATATCAGTATATTTACTTGTCACTTCCCTTTCGTTTAATATATTACTATTTAGGTCGTAAAGGGCAAAATGAATGAACCTTCATGCTCTCATTGGTGATGAAGCTTGACGCTCACAAACCAAGTAATAAATGTTATGGATTTCATCACAAATATTGCACCTTTTATGTTCACGTCAGCAAATTGTATACAGCTTCTGTTGACACCCCTTCACTTATCATTTGACAACAAGTATAATGTTTCATCAATACCAAATTTTTTTCAGTTGCGCTGACGATAATGAGATAGTTTTTAACGAATATTAATGCTTGTGGCCACATTATAGTTTAATACTGCAGAGTTAGTTAATTTTTTCCGTCTTAACGTGACAACTATAATATGAAAAGTCTTTTATTAATAAAGACAATTACATGTAGTTTTTTATTATTTATTTATTTTATCGTTGTTTATTATTAATTCTCATTCATCGTAACTTTCATTTTTACTGTTAATTTAGTTTCGATTGTTTTATTAGCAACCAGCAAACAAATGCATCCAATAAAAATATGAAAGAACAATTATTTAGAAATCACTACTACATACTATGAGAATTAAGGACTTTTAGCATTTGGTACATTTCTAGATTTATTTAATGATAAATTTCTTTCCTTTTTACTCCTCTTTAATTTTCCCCATTTTTCCGCTTCTCCGGTAAATGCACGAATGTAAAACTATCTGGTAATTAATCTCCTTCCATATTGCATTTAAGCTCGCAATGAGCAAAGCGTTTTCGAAATCACGGCGAACACAGTTTTCTAAGCAAGTGCAGAACCTAACTGCATTGCATCTGGTAACTCATTAAAGTTAGACGATACGGCAACTTCTGGCAATGAGGCAAAGTCTGGACCTGTGCACTTGACAGGCCCTTCACGCACACGGACGCAGCAACACACGTTCATGTAAATGTGCGAGGTTGACATGGGTACGCCCGGGCGTGCCATAGTCAGAATAAGAATGATTAGGTTTCCCATTACTCAACCAACCTGAATGATATTTGATTGAAACTCAATTAAATGTTACAGCTAAAATGACCTGATCAAATTGCGGCAAAATTTACTGGAAAGATGACTGTACTCTCAAGTAAACGAAACAAATTGCTATGCTTACTAACTTCAAAACTTCTACGACGCGTTCGTACATACGTCTGCGGCTCTGTCTGCTCGCGAGCATCGGTTTCAAAAGAAAATGATTCGTGACGTAAATAATGTTGGATGAATTAACATTTATTTCGACTTCTAAGATGACGAGAGGTTCTAAGAAGAAAAACACGTAATTTACTTGAAAAATGGTTCCATTTCTACAAAGCAGGAGAAAAATGCGAATCTACAAATTTGATGAAAATTACGTCGTAGTGCAAAAATAAACTTATTATATAATACATTGTATTTTAACAGAGACAAATTCGTTACTTACCTCCAAACAAACGACGTCTAACTTTCGAACGCTGTTCGATTGAAAGTTTGAGGATTTGATAACCTCTGGAGGATCTAGCGCACGCTTCCATCTCTTCCGAAGTTACGAGGGATGACACGAGACTGGTCTGGTGATTACCGCCAAAGTTGAGACATTATGCGCAATACAGTCCGAGGAGATCGCTTGAGAATCTTGACAACACAGTGATGTCAAGTCATGATTTTATCTCTATCACTCAAATATGTTCTACTATATGTAAGAAAAATCAGTGCGATCTAATGTATTGTAGTTTTCGCGTATAGAAAGCTTCAAACTCAGAGCATTTTAGATATTGAATTTATTGTTCTATCTCTTGTATAAAGTCAGGGTATGAAGTCAGATTCATCCCATCTTTGCCGTTAGCATTGCCGAGCAAAAGAATATATTTAATGTTAAGACTGGATCTTAAATGACACGGGTCGTAAAGTTTGTACCAGCTTTCGTGCTATGGTCTTGGGAAAGATATAAGAGAGACGTTCTCATTACGAAACACTGCCATAGTAAATTTAATAATTGGATGTGCTTGGGCTGCGGCGGTCACACCGTCATAAAAGACGACGCAGGACTCGTAGAGCGCGACCACGTAGATTGGTCAAGGGCACTATAAGTTATTGGAAATATATAAAACGACGGCCAGCTTCGGTCGCGGGACGACGGGCTGAGCGGGAGGGCAATAAGGCTGAATACGTCATGGTCGGAGAAAGCGGGGCCCCCACGAGAGCTCACCCCTGCATCCCTTCTCCCCACAAAACCTACCCCCCTTTTGGGAAGGAGGCGCGAGACCAGGGGCGAGCGGGCTCAGAGAAAGCACATTCGGTCGCCGGTCGTGAGGGTGAGCAGTCAAGGGCTCGAGTCGGGAGGGACCAGAGACGGATAGAGTAAAGTAAATAAAACCCGTCGAGCGGAGTTCGGGCAGTAGAGGCTCCCGTAATAGCAGTTCATAACTTAAGAGCGGCGTTTCCATTAGTGGATTTAAATACTGTGATTGTGGCAAAGCGTATGCGTGACGTTCACCTTGGATCGTGTCCCTGGGATTGTTGTCGGCGTTTGTGATACGTCACCTTTGGATCGTTTTCCGTGGATTGTTATCGAACGTATGCAGACGTTCCTAGGAAGAGTCGAGTTGTGTTCAAATACCGGTTAAACTGTCCGTGATAAGTGTCGAAGATTTGCTCCCGTTTAGCGTGTTGTTGGGACAAGTTGATTGTAAAGTCTTGGTAAAGTACTCGCGGATCAGGTTAATTACCGCTAGATCTTGGCGTCAATCTCAACTCGTGAATGTGTTCAACCGGCTACCATTGACCTAATAAATGATTAAATCGTCAGTCGTCGTCCCTTACCTCTCATCTCTCTCATAAACTAGCGCTAGAAACACGCGCCTACCGCCGCCATTGCTACCAAGAAATACGCACGTTCCTTTCATATCTAATTTTAGTCGAGGCTATCTAAGCCTCGTGGTGGCAGCCCTATCATATCATAATCATTAAAAATCATTAATCATTTACTTAACGTAACTTCATGCGGACTGAGTCGGTTCAGAAAAGAACAGAAAGGAGAATTTGAAAACTCATAAATATAGAGTGCGGAAGAAAAACCCGACTCATATACTGGTGCCATTATTTGCGGTGGCGGAAACTAGTCGCTGAGAGAGAGAGAGGAGGAAATAGAGCTATTAGGTGGTGAAAGATTGAAAATAACAGTGAGAGGAAGAGAAGAACCTGAAGCAATCAATCCAGAGCTGCAAGCGGGCAGCGGCGTCCAAGATCAACAAAAAACTGTAAGTAAACACCATTTCATTTCATTTCTGTGTATGTCTTCAACTGCAAATTTTACTTATTTATCGTTTTTCTGTTCGATGTGTGTCGTGTAAGTGTAGCCCCTAACAGAGAGTGCGCATATCGCGGTGCAGCCAGGAAGTGTCATTTTCTGTGAGATTAGAAGCGGACCCAGCCATAAAACCTTACAGCCAGTCCTTGAGCGCGAGAAAGCCAAAAGAAAGTGCATTTCAATTTGGTAGGGATTGCTGCACCTGAGAAGTAGAAGCATCGAAGATTCTTTAAGAATAGTATTTTTTTTTATGTCTTCTGAAGAGACATTTGATTCTCGTGCTCTCTGTGTTGTAAATTTGGTACATATTGGGGGAATATTGTGTTGTGAGCAGGATTGCAAATTTAGGGATTGTTCGTGCAAATCTAGTTTGCAAATAGATATTATTGTGGCATTCTACTCTGTTATTGGGGGTAAACCAACGATTCGTCTGTAGAAACATCCATTTAAATGTTCGTGTGTTCCCTGGGAGAGAAATAATACGTAGCAAGTCCGCATTTTGTCGGTCGCTCCTTATCGGCGTTTGGGGAAGAGATCAACACTCCACATAAAAGTTATTCGGTTGTCCAAGAAAATATATAATATTTTTGTGTGTCGTGGGCTGAACTAGGATCAGTGAGATGATTATGCAAGAATAACATTGCAAATTGAGGGAACGATTAACGTAAATAGTTACGCAAAGTTGTGCTGGTATAGGACTCGTTTAATTAACGGTATTTGGTAAGGAGATTCCCTCCTGACTTATGATTTGATGCCCTACGCACGAGAGTCCGCATTTCGGTAATTTTGCCAGTGGGGCCCTCATATTTCCTCTCTTGGATACACCCGAAAAATTTTTTTGTGTGTTATGCTTGGATACCAGTATTTATCGAAAAATTAGAGGTTCAGTGTAGTGCGTGTGCGTTGCAACTGCAATAGATAGATTGAAAAGAAAAAATGGAGTGATCATCGCTGAGTTTAAGCTGCAAAATGTCTAAGGACGAAGAAAACTATGCTTTGGAGGAGGATTTTCCTCACGCCGCCTTTGCCAGATTGCAAATTGCGTTCGAAAACGCGATGTCAGCAAGCCGACATGCACATGACAAAGATGTGAGATATCAGCGCGTGAGAGATCAAGAACTTAGAGTCGGCGATTGCGTATTCCTACGGAATACAGCAGGAAGGAATAAGGCGATGGGGAAATTCCGACCTAATTGGTTAGGCCCGTACAGAATTCAGGCCCTTCCAACACCGATGAACGTCGTAATACGACAAGTCCACGGCCGCCGGCATGAGATAACGGTCCACAGAAATAGACTTAAGCCCGCGTCATTTCAACCAGAGGAGACAATAGTAATACAAGACGAGCGTCCTCGAAGGAATGGGAGGAGCGTCGAGCACGTCACCGAAGTACGTCACGACGATAGCGATTCGGAAAGCAGCGACGACGACATCTATGTAACAAGGCCTGAAGCACCCTCACCCCTACCCACCCCGGCAGCTAGACGTCCTTACGCTCTAAGATCCGCCGGTCCGGTAGAAGAGTAGAGGAGTAGAGGAGAAGATAACATGAGCAAAACTACTATGTAACATGTAGAGAGGAGATAAGCCTACTAATTTCATGTTCTCTTTCAGATTAACCTAGTCAATAAGTAGGTAGATAAGCTGACTGATCTAATTTTCTTTTCAGATTAAACCTAGCAAAATAAGTAGTAGATAAGCACTAATCTAATTCCTTTACAGAATGGCTTAGCAACAACTAGGTTGGCAGGAAAATTTCTGAGTAGTCGACTGCTAGGCAAATAACTTTTAGGAACGCGAGCAGCCAGCACGAGCGACTGTGCGCAGAGCTTTAGAGCCGGCACAGGACGAGTCATAAAATCGAGAGGCATAAAGGATCTCAAGCCGAGCCCGGAAAAGATGAGCTCAACCGCCTGAAGCGAGTGCGACGCGCAGAAAAGAGGCTAGTAGAGACTCGGCATACATATTATAGTGGCGTACTTGACGAAATTTTCATTTTTTTTGGTAGTATTGATAAGTACAGTCTTACTAATAAAAATTGCCTTTCAGGTGTAGATTTGAAAAGTCCGCAACTGGGATGGGAAATAGAGATATCCGTCTAGTACATTGGCTGTTTAGGGTGAAAAATTCCTTGTAAAGGAATTTTCCTGTATCGTCGGGGGGGAAGATAAATTTGAAAAATTTATTGATTTCTGAAAAAAAGGAGAGAAATAGGCTCAATGCAGCGAGAGACGTCAAATTAGAGTTATCTTGGGATGAGTCTTGCTTCATTCGAAGAGCGAAACCTGAGCCTGTCATGAGCTGATAGGAGGCGGATACTAGCCGATAGTAAGATCTCATATAACAGAACCCCTGAGAGCTGTGCAGAACTTATACCGAGACACTAGAGTTAATCAAGTCCCATTACGGACATAGTATAATTTAGCAAATACTGCTCTTTAATAATAACGTAGCTTAGTGTGGAAAGGCAGGCTGGACGAGCACTTGCGAGGCAGAGACTCGAGGCGTAAGCCACGAGACAATACAGCCACAGAGGGACCATAAAACTTGAGATGCGTTCCACGCTGGAACTCATGTAATATGAGCGGCGACACGCCGGAGATTAGAGAAGGCAGTCTGAGCAGAGAGAAGCGCACAGCGATTCGTGTGCGATGCTAATTACGAGATAGATGGGAGAACAAAATAAATAGAGATGAGCAAAAAGAATATAGATAACAGAGATGGACGGCCCCTGTGCTGAGAAATCAGAGCGTGAACAGCACCAACCGACGCTAGAGCTGAAATATTTAATGATAAATGTACTAAGGTTATTTTGAAGATTTTCAGGAAGGCGACAGCGAGCGAGGTGCGGGCGTGTACGCGGTGCTAAACCAGCACCACAGCGGCCTCCAACGGAGACGGACCGGAACTGCGGTCGCGTAAGAGAGAGGGAGAGGCATTCGGCAATGGTAAGATCGGGAATACCCCTGCGCGTAGGAAACACGTGCGTGAACTGTGGAGGGTGTTATGAATATCTGGTCTGCTGACGAGCGGATAAGGGAGATTACGGGAAGCATGACCGAGGGATTTTTAAGCATGTCCAGAGATATGTGCGCAATGCTTGAGGCATCGCAGCGGTTACCGATACCATGAGATTTGAAGATTAAAAAGATAAGTCGTGTGCGACTGGTACATAAAATATATATGCATACGAGGGACGCCTCCGTATTGCACCCATACGAAATTGATGCTTGCTTCTCACGAGAGATTAGCAAATGCCATTCAGTAACAAAAAAAAACAGTCAGCTGACACGGAAAGAATAGGAAGTAGGAACAATTCTCATCATTTAATCATAAGGACCTGCACCACGAGTGAAAGACAAATGAACAGGAGGTGTGTGTGTTGTCAGAGTATGTGCGGTAACGTGTGCAGGAGTATGTGCTGTATAGTGTGCAGGAGTGTGGGGACTTAGTCATTCAAGTCTGCTAGGACTTGTTAGGTTCATGAATCCCAAAATCATAAATCATTCATCATGTAACATACGCGCTCATTATGAGGCGAAGAAAGGAAAATTTTTGAAAATAGGCTCTATATTGATATCTAACCCATGTAACAAAATTAATGCCCGACCGTGTGCCGTAGGAAACGGCGACGTACATGCATCGAGGGCGGAGACGGAGGCCGAGCGAGGTGGTGCGCCAGCTCGGGACATACGTCGCAGCGCGCAACTACGAGACGTCATTGTGGCTTCCAGACGGGAGTCTGGAGACCGTCTCGGCCGATACGGACTGGGCGCGAGCGGCTGCGACCCTGGCGGGGCACCCGCTCATCGTCCACTTCGTCCCGAGGCCGGGAGTACACCTAGCGGGGACGACCCTCAACGAAGTCATCAGACACCTGGTCGTGCCCCGCGATGATGGAGAAATTGAAGCAAGGACGTCAGGCACGCGGATCTCATCCGCATGGGTGTTCCCCTACTACCTTTGGACAGAACAACTGCGACATCAGGAATTCCGACTGATGATCAGTCGCTAACAACGGTTATAGCGCGGAACACTGTAATGCAAGATTCATGGTTGTAGTAGCTGCGAGTCGCTGGGCGTCACCCACGGCTGTAGTAATGTCTCCGCGAGCTAGGCGAAATACTGAAATACGTGTCTCATGTTAAAGTAGGGTCATTGCAATTTATTGATGTCTTCGTGAAATATTAGGGGCACTCGCGAGTCATATCTTCATTGTCTGTCGTCTTGTTGTTCGGTGTCGTTTCGGGGTGCTTTGTATCAGTGTTCGCCAGTCGGGTAAGAAATGCATTGAGGCCAAGACATAGAAAAAGAAATTATTACATAATTTCTTTTTCCGTTACTAGGCGAACGGTGTATAAAGTCAGGGTATGAAGTCAGATTCATCCCATCTTTGCCGTTAGCATTGCCGAGCAAAAGAATATATTTAATGTTAAGACTGGATCTTAAATGACACGGGTCGTAAAGTTTGTACCAGCTTTCGTGCTATGGTCTTGGGAAAGATATAAGAGAGACGTTCTCATTACGAAACACTGCCATAGTAAATTTAATAATTGGATGTGCTTGGGCTGCGGCGGTCACACCGTCATAAAAGACGACGCAGGACTCGTAGAGCGCGACCACGTAGATTGGTCAAGGGTACTATAAGTTATTGGAAATATATAAAACGACGGCCAGCTTCGGTCGCGGGACGACGGGCCGAGCGGGAGGGCAATAAGGGCTGAATACGTCATGGTCGGAGAAAGCGGGGCCCCCACGAGAGCTCACCCCTGCATCCCTTCTCCCCACAAAACCTACCCCCCTTTTGGGAAGGAGGCGCGAGACCAGGGGCGAGCGGGCTCAGAGAAAGCACATTCAGTCGCCGGTCGTGAGGGTGAGCAGTCAAGGGCTCGAGTCGGGAGGGACCAGAGACGGATAGAGTAAAGTAAATAAAACTCGTCGAGCGGAGTTCGGGCAGTAGAGGCTCCCGTAATAGCAGTTCATAACTTAAGAGCGGCGTTTCCATTAGTGGATTTAAATACTGTGATTGTGGCAAAGCGTATGCGTGACGTTCACCTTGGATCGTGTCCCTGGGATTGTTGTCGGCGTTTGTGATACGTCACCTTTGGATCGTTTTCCGTGGATTGTTATCGAACGTATGCAGACGTTCCTAGGAAGAGTCGAGTTGTGTTCAAATACCGGTTAAACTGTCCGTGATAAGTGTCGAAGATTTGCTCCCGTTTAGCGTGTTGTTGGGACAAGTTGATTGTAAAGTCTTGGTAAAGTACTCGCGGATCAGGTTAATTACCGCTAGATCTTGGCGTCAATCTCAACTCGTGAATGTGTTCAACCGGCTAGCATTGACCTAATAAATGATTAAATCGTCAGTCGTCGTCCCTTACCTCTCATCTCTCTCATAAACTAGCGCTAGAAACACGCGCCTACCGCCGCCATTGCTACCAAGAAATACGCACGTTCCTTTCATATCTAATTTTAGTCGAGGCTATCTAAGCCTCGTGGTGGCAGCCCTATCATATCATAATCATTAAAAATCAATTATCATTTACTTAACGTAACTTCATGCGGACTGAGTCGGTTCAGAAAAGAACAGAAAGGAGAATTTGAAAACTCATAAATATAGAGTGCGGAAGAAAAACCCGACTCATATACTCTTCACCATTTAATGAACATCATAAAACAAATAACAAATTGCTTTCAAGCCTCAAGCAAACCATTAGGTCTCTGTAACTACGTTAAGCCATTGATTTACTTCAACACATTGACAGCAGTGTGCAAAAACAGTGATTCATGTAACCCACCACTTGTCACTGGTACTTAAGTGCGGATAGTATCATGGGAACATTATTGCGCTCAGAATTAATTATGAATAATATTGTTCGTGATAGTTTGAAAGTTGTTGAGTAAATATGACACTATGCAATGGAAATGCAAAGTTTATTTCTTGAACGGCTCAAGAAAATTCTGTACTTTTTTTCTGTTAGAACAAAAATTGTTGTGGTAATAGAAGACGGAGAACTTCGGTCGTGTGGAAATGTTGCGCTGATAAAGCTAGTTCCTATAAAAGGTTCCATGGGTATGAGTGTTTATATGTTCGTCAGTGTGTACTTTAGACGAAAGAGCAGTAAGTTATGAATACTGATGTAAGAATTTAACCTGATGTAACAAAAATAATTGATAATGAAAGCAACAAAATGAGGTATCATCAATTTTATCAATTTATGTACAAAAATATGCAATACATAATTGTTGATTTTCATAGGTGAGCTGTAGTAGTGAAATAACATGAATGAAAACTTTTCACATTATGTACTCAGATCTACATGAGCTAATATGCTGGCTAAATGATTTAATTGAGGATGCCATAAAAAGCTCGTTTTCTAATCAAGTAGCGGCGAATAGAAATATCCAACGATGCGCATATCCTACTACGGTTCACGCCGATTTAAGAACATAGCCTTTCGTTTCAAAGTAGGTTCTGATGCTTAGCATAGTTGATGGCTGTTTTCGAAAAAATCGAGAATTCTGCGCTTGTCCTACTTGGGCTTTTTACCCTTCAGTTATTCCAGCAGCACAGTGGGCGATGGTCACTTCAACCACAAAACATTCGTCCGCGACTCGCTTCAGTTCAAAGGCCTGTCTTATGCACTGTTCAGAAAATGTCTAGTGATGACGTTATATTACTCATTCCGTTTCAGTATATTCACACGTCGATTTCCTTTCATTCGAGCTGATCAACCCTCAGATATATGAATCCGTCCCGCCTGTTACAGACAAAAATTTAACTTGCTACTTTTAATCGCGCCATAACGTCCCCTCAAATATCTCAATTTTTTACTTCACTGAATGACATTAAAATTTCACAATATTTATCTCAAAAGATATTTTCCAAAGGAAACTATATCTCTCTTACCCTCCCCTCTAGTGTGGCATCTCCGTTCTATCAAATGATTCATACAATTTGGTCGATTTGGTAATCTCCCCTCAGTGGACGTGGTAAAGGGAACACGTAAATTTTTCTCTCTGCACAAAAAAAAGTAGAATATTTACTCTATTGCAACAGACGAGAAATTTTGATAATTTTAACCTCCTTTATTTGAAAGGCACTGTAACATTATGTTAGATTGGTATTTTCTTTATTTTCACCACTTCCTATTTATAGCACGTACTTTCTCCGGCGGGGGCTCGGCGCTAGACTGAAAATATTTCATCAGCTTCTACCAAAATGTCTGGCGAGAGTGATTTTCTACTTTTTGTACCGCCAATCAACAGTTTCTAAGTCCACACGTAATGCTCGAAGCTCTGCCTGTGCGTTGCTTTTGCTGTCTTCCCAATCCGAATTTTTCCGTCGGCGAACCGGTATTTATTATCGATTTCCATCGTTTATCGTAAGATTTCCGACAGTAAGTAAATTACTGGTGATCACCGGTAATTTAAGACGATATAAATGCCCACCGACAATGATGACCGTTATCTACCGTCGATTTTTGACGGTCATTTCGACCATAGAAAAACGCTGGTAAAAATACGATCGTTTTTACGCTATATTTTATAATTTTAAATTAACGGTAATGCTGGATGGCACAAGCCTAAGTTTAATTGATGAAAAGTTACACAATATTATGTGATGTATTTCTAACAGTCAAATATTATTTAACTTATCCTTTACATGCAACAGTCTGACCCTCAATTCTTCCAACATGAGAGTCAAAAACTTAAGTTCAAAATTAAGATATTGCAGGAGCAAATTTACATATTTCGCTATTTTTATACGTTCTAATTTTTAAGACGTTAGAATATGAAGTTCATGTTTTCTAATTTAAGCTTCAAATGTTGAGCATTTGACATGAAATATCTGAATTTTAGCGTTTTATAATTTCTTTGCAAATAAAAGGATGAATTTCAATAATACAGGACGATTATTGTGAAAATAATGAATAGGTGCATTTCATTTAAATAGGTTATTTATATCTAAAGAAAAAATCCTGGATGTATAAAATGCATAATTATATTTAGATGTCAACTGACAAAATGTACTTCTGACTTTATTCAATATTTAACTCACGCTTCAAAACGTTTCAAAGGATATTAAAGGTTCCAGTTCTTTAAAACGTGACCGTTTCGATGAGTTGGAATATCAGTGTTTAGTTCTTTTATACGGTTGAAGAGAACGCGATCTTAAACCAAAAGGACTTATTTTTAAATACATAAATTTTATGTGAATTTGTCAAGTTTTACATGTTCAAAAGATGGACGACCTATAACCCTATATACATTCACAGCATCAATGAATGAGAATGTTTTAAAAGTTGTTAATTTTTTCTAATGAAAATATTTCTTTCTCATATCAGAGAAAAAATACGAGAAAAATTACTCGAACCTTCGCGTACAGAACACGAAGTTCCGAACGTTTATGTAGGCTTGAGTTCGAAAATTGTGCATATATTTGCAACTCTAGCTATAAAATAGCTAGATCCAGATAGGTTTCGTTCCATCTAGATATCGACTTTGGTGTTCTTGTTACTAGCTGTAAATCTAGATAGCGTAAAAATATCCTAGATAGTTTCTAGCTAAAAACATCAATAATGAGTTGGGAGCTGAAATACGTTAAATTTGACATCAGTTGAGACAATATATTCCATGTTTGAAAGGCGTTCAAGCGTTGTTTGAGTGTCGATTGTTCCTCGTTCAGTTCAGTCACGTGAGTCTGTGTGAGCCAGTTTCCGCGAGAAGTTAGTTGTACTTGGGATTAGTCGGGAGTCGGTACTCGGAAACATAAGTGATCAGTTTCTCAGTTGTTATCAAAATGTGTGGATACTCGTTTGTGATACTGTGAATCCCTTGAAAATAATGAAATTTAGCCCGTCACAGTATCTAAGATACGGAAATCTGATCAAACTGTGTATGTTTTAGCTGTGAAAGTATAGATATTTCGTAACTATTCATGCTGCATAGCTTTCACTTGCTGACCGTGCGTGACTCATCGGGAATTCAAATTGGTAAATTCAGTTAACGGGCCTGATTAAACGCTGTAATTCCACAGTTAGCTTCTAATTTACTAGGTATGAATAGGCTCTTTATTTGATTATATTTTATATTTCATGTTTTATGACCTTCGTTTTAAGATAAAATACGTATTATTGAAAAGTATTTTTATTGCATCAAGAAATGAAGTCGAAATCATGAAATAGCTCAGCTGGTAACATGAATGACTAACAAGTAGCATGCTATTTGACTTAGTTGCTCGAGTTGGAGCAGTGTTGTGTAACATATAACTCATTCTCTAGGTTTGAAAATAGTATCTTGAACTGTGAAAGATTTGATTCTCATTAATTACAAATTTATGCAATACATGACAGAACTTAGATCTAACTCCCGAATACTATTGTTGGTATTTGAATATTTTTTAATTGCTTCACTGCTGATGTAAGATTTCAAAAATTGATTTAACGGTTTTAATGCTCACCGTTGTGCATTTACATGAGAAATGGATACGTGTTATAAAGATTTATGTATCCATTACAAATAAGACATGACTGTGCCATGTTTAACTGTGTACAGTCATGAACAAGGATTTCTGAATATAACAGCTGACTGATGCTAACAAAATCCCAGTTTGACCAAAAATTATAGTAAAATATCATTTTACACTCATGTTGTGTTGAGGGGTAATTTCTGAAAATTTAGTTAACTTATCCTTACCAATTTAAATAATGTTTGCTTTCAACTTAGTAGAGTAAATTGTTTATGGGATGAAAATGTACTTAAATATGTAGGTATAACATTTCAAAATATCAATCTACAATCTGTCTCTGAAAGATGCTGTCCAGGAAATGAGAAGCATTCAACTCTCATACATTGGATACTATGGCAATGTTTCTCTTTGGATCCTATTATTTGTATAATGTTGGTATAGAAATTTTTTGATTGGTTTCAGTTCAAAAGTAAAATTTGTTGATCAATTTCCGGTAAATCTGAAGGATATGTCAGTTATCGATTTTGTAAATTTTGATGCCTTAGCATAGTTAATTAGATCGAAATAAAAAAGTTTTCTTCTATGCACTTTCCGTCTCAAATGAGTATTTTATCAGTTATAGTGGTAAATGACTTACAGCAACTCCAGTGTTTGAAGCGGAAGGAAATTCTTCGATCGAGTTGTATGGCAATACTGCAATGGCGTCTCACTTCCAGCGCTCTGTCTTGAAAGACGAAACCAAACCTACCACTATACCTCGTTAAATACTCATTTGAAAAAATGTATGGAAGAAAAGTTGTTTATTTCGATGTTATTACCATGGTACAAGCAACAAAAATTCGAAAATCGATGAGTAGCTCTTTATTCGAGCGCATTCGTCATCATAGACGAAACTAAACTTACCGCTATAAATTGTAAAATACTCATTTGAGAGGGAAAGTGCATAGAAGAAAACTTGTTTATTTTGATTCAAATAATTAGGTTCAGGCACCAAAAAGTGCAAAATCGAGAACTGACATATCCTTCAGATTTACCCAATTTCCTTCTGATGAAACACATTACTCTGTCTATTCACTAAAAGAAGCTACTTACCAGTAAAAATTTGTCCATGAAAAATATAGGAACCTATATGTGAATGCCTATTTTATTCATATAAAGATAGACATTGAAATTTATTCCAGATATGTGGGAGAGGAACCAGTTACCAAACAAAAAATGATTAAGTTTATAGGACCTGGTTTTGACCGTGTGGTAACATAATTCCTATTTTGATTTAATCACTGTGTTTAAGCACTGTGTATTTATGAAAAAACTATTGGTAAATGTTAATTGACTCCAGAAATATTGTTTGAGAAAAATGTTATGAAATATTCTCACATTATGACTCATATGTACGGATAGACACTTTCTGTTGAACTTTTGCTATCTTGACTCTACAAATCTACAATATCAAAGGAGAGCTTGAGTTTGATGATTGTAAAATGAGTTCATGTAGGAGATTGTTCTCACTCTAATGATAACAGACATGAATTAGTTTTTCATACTTGCCCAAGCAAACTTGTTTGACTTCAAACTTTGTGTGTACAATAAATTGATCTCAGAGTCGTCCAGTAATGCAAATGAAAGCTTAGTCAGAGATATCCCTCTAGATTTGCTTGAGTTCTGAACCTAAAGATAGAAGTTCATTTCATAGCAATTCTTACAATGATGCTTCTATTAGTACCTCATATTAAATATTAATTCAGGTTTGCACGACCTATCTTGGTGAATTGTGAAGTATTTAGACCTTATTAAGTGAAAGCTAATGCAATACTCATTAGGCAATCCTTTCATTCCAATAATTTTAGTATTTGAATTGCTATGATGGCTCAGTGTAAAAAAAACTTCAAAATGATTTTTCTTCTGATTAAAATTATTATCATTATTGTTCAAAACAGGAAATTGCTTTCCAGGAATATTTTTGTTTGTGAAATATATATGTAAGTTCAAATTCCTTACAATTATAAAGATAGACATAAAACTTATTATAGATATGACATCAAAAATTTTAGGTTCCAACTACGGTCAATAAGAAGGATTAAGGGGGACAACAAACTATATTTTAATATGTGGAAAGATTGCTCAGAAATTTGCCCAGCTTATGTAATTTTTTAAAAGAATAACATTTTGCTCTATGTAAATTTCGTGATTTTGGCCATAGTTTTTGAGAAAATGAGGAATATTTTTCATAATATATGGGATTTTTTTTGGACACTTCATGGGAATGGAAGTCTGAGTTTTTATATTCTAGAACAAAAACTAAGAAAGTTTTAGAATCTTTGTAACATTGCTAGCAAAGTTACATAACTGTCTTTTTCATTTTCCTTTCGTTTTCTGATGAAATGTTGGTCAAAAATTCACGGTTTTTTACCCTCACTATCTATCTTGAAACCCCTCTTTCGGGGGCTGTAGTACCCGTAACCCCAATAAATTTTAGGACACAACAGCCCCTTCGACTTAATGAACCTTTCTCAGCAAAATTTGAAATTTTTGATCAAATCACTCAGTTGTCCCCCTCAAGTTATTAAGAACTTTTTCAAACATGTGGTAACACTACAAGTTCTATTGTGATTTACTTTAACTGTGTATTTTGGTATGAGATGTAGAGTTTTTGAATCAAACTGATGAACACAAGCAAAATCATTGCCTGTAAAATGATTCAATGTGAATATTTTTTTAACCCTCAGAGTCATTCAGCCTGAAATTTACTTTCAGGAAATGCCTTCACAGAAACGCAAATTATTTTCTGAATTGTCAACGCGGCAGAAGCATCGAAGGATTGTTGAAAGAATTTTTTCAGAAGATGATTCAGATGAAGCAGTTTCTCATACTTTCCCAGTTGAAGATTGGTGTGATTCGAAATCTTGTTTTTATGATAAACTTATCCCAGAATCCTCCAAAAATGCTATTGAAGCGAACTGCTCAAAGTTGTCGAGTGATACTCTTCCTGATAACAGATCAGACATGTTCACTGAAGACATTGCTCCATTGAAAAGTCAAAATTCAATACGTAATGTTCCTAATCGCATAGGGTCAATCAAAGAACCTTCAGAAGAATGTCAGAGCTCAACCAGTGATACTCCTGAGCATAGTGATATCTTCATTTCATAGCGATTCCTCAAGTGATTGTTCAAGCAATTGTGTCCGAGATTGCAATTTTAGCGTTACTCCACGAACTACATCGGACAATCTTGAAAAAATCCTCTGAAAAACAAAAACAAAAAACAAGTGATTGTTTAAGTAGACTGTTATGCGATTTAATGCGATTCACCCATCTATTCCGATGACTGCCAAAGCTCTAAAAGAATCGTATCAAGGTGTGAACGTTGAAACAATGAGTGAATTTGGAGAGTATGTCCTGTACACAAATTCACGAAAATATTGTGCATATCCAATTTTAATAAAGTTTATGCACATTGAAAAGCTTGTGTGTGCAGGTTTGTATTGCACAAACACTCCTGACAAGTTGCTTCCACCACCTGAAATTTTTCTTGACCAGTTCATCAAAGACTTAATGACATGCTCCGATGAGGAGCTATTTGAAGCAAATGATGGGACACTCCGGCTACAATAGTTGTGAACGATGTGTGCAAAAAGGAGAGTATTGGGGTGGGCATGTTGCTCTCCTTGAAACTGAATGTGATGTAAGAACAAACGACTCATTCAAATCTAACGCTGACCGTGATCATCATCTCAAAGAAAAGACATCTCCTCTTCTGTCAATATTAGATTTTCCAATGGTTTCACATTTTGTTCTTGATTATATGCACCTTGCATGCTGATGATGTCGATGCTCAAAGTGAAAATAATGCACAACCTGAAGAGAACTGGGCTACATCTCGAGTGAAGAAAATTCTTGCACAGTCAAGTAAGTATTTTCTTACATATCCTTACTTATTTTTTGTGCATTGATTGTTCTAAAATTTACAAAATTTAAATCTTCAAAAGAAATCCCCAGATTTTAGAGGACGTGTCACTTCCTCTAATGTTGAATCTTTTGAATTTTCTAATGATATTTATACACGAGAAGTATCTAAATTGATAGCAAATCAAGAATGAGTTGTTGCAATCAACAATTTAAGAAGCAATGACTCAAACTATTTGCTTCTATTATGCATGCACTAAGTATTTCATTTCTTTGGATGTTATATTGTATAGCAATGGATTTTATGTGTAGATGAGCAAAAAGCTTACTTGATATAGCTGTGGGCCTGAGAGAAATTCCGGACTGGGAATATGACCCTATCAAACCTTCTTTTGTCTCCCTTTTCTTTGGCACTGATAACCCTTGTTTGACTGGTGCACTGCATCTCACATCCCTCAGCAAATGCCACAGTAGGTGAACAGTTTCAATTCATGAAGGTATGACAAATGCATGAGTCAGGTTTAGTTGGCTAACACAACAGCTTCATTTCAAGTATGCATTTTTTATTTTTCTTTCCACTTAAGCTTTTTAAATGCTAAACAAACTTCTGTAAATTTACGTAAATGTTCAGTAATAAAATTGCATCTGTAATTAATACGATGCCATTTTTTCATTCTTGCATTCAGGTACATTTAGAGGTGCTGAACTGAAGCTGTACACTCCTGGTGGCAATGAGACTGACACAGTTCAGCAACCTGAGTGTTCATCTTTTGTGTCATCGTCTGGAGCTTCAACTCAGTATACTACTTCTTCTCCTGCCGCAGCTCGGTCTATTGCTTCCTCAGCTGCTTCGACTCAATTGCTTCATCTGCAGCTACCTGTGGGGCACCCTAACAAAGTGCTTTCAAGTTACACAAGCACATTGCTCCCACACCCGTTTCAATTACAGACCCATGCAGGTAATGCTGTTATATATAGCAGTTAATTATTATGTAATAGAATCCTTGATAACAGATATTGTCATGAATTGTTACATATCTTGTTGATTGGTCATTTATAGGCAAGAGAATGCATGAACTACATGTTTGGAATGTACAAATTATTCTATTTAAATTCGTCTTGGAATTTGTTTTTTCCCTACACATTTTCACTTATTTTCAGAAACATCTATCAGGCAAAAATGTGTAACATGTATGTGTACTTCTTTTCTCTATATCATATTTTAAAAATGGAAAAAATAAACATTCATGTTTCTTGGAGTTTCATGAGTTTCATTTTTAAATCGTGACTTAGACCTTTAACTTTGAAGGGATGTTACCTGGGTTGGTTGCACTCAATTACCTGTAATAACTTTGGTTACTCAAGTTAAAGTTTACCCTACTTTGAAATGTTAGCTGAAAAATTTTTCTATTACTCCTGTGTCTAACTATATTTTATTCTAATCTCCATAATAGACCTATGTTTATTTTTTGACTTTTATTTCAGGAAGGACAGTACTGCGATTGAGAAGATCAACAATAAGATTGAAGTTCTGCTCAACATGTCTCGCTCAAACAGACGTGACATCAAGAAAATTTTGGCCATTCTTGAACCTCAGAAGCCTTCTGCCACCTGTGTTCAGCCTGTCTCAACATTTCATCGAGCAACGTCAATGGAGGAGCTTGACCAAATAGCGACCAATCAAACAGTGGTGAGGAAACCCAATAGCTATTAATAATTCAATACCACAAAAACAATCCTGAGGTTGAGTAACGCATTCTAATTTTTACGTGGATAAGATTAATTCTTCATTATGCATATGCTCCAGGCTGTCACAATACGTACATCCATACCTAGTGATTGCTCTTACGTTAATAGATGCCCCACAAGCTTTAGGAGTTATCGTAGTGTAGGGCTCAATATCCCGTACAAAGCGGAAGATTAATCTAAACTATCATTTTATAGAAGCTAATATAACTGGTATACAAGACTTCAGGACTAAAATGTCTGAGACATATTATTTTCGGTTGGGGATTTAGCAACTCTTGAATCCGTTAATGACGATCGTTAACTTTTGATGCCAGTTCAAAATAAAATATTGTTCGAGTAAAATGGCATTTAATAATAAATTATCAGACTGTACAGATTAATGGATGTTTTATTCCTGTCATGTACAATGATTATACTTCTAAGTTCCGGATGTTATGTTCTACTGACATGTTAAGTCAAATCTGAAAATGATCTCCGGAAAATTATTATTGGGTTCAACAGCCGCCCTCCTGATCTTAAGATGCATAAGTATCAAAGTATATAATTTTGACATGGAAAAAACATGAAGTTGGTCAGTGATCGCACACATTAAATTGATCATTTTTTGAAAGTAATTCATATTTTAGGCTATGATTGCTGTCTTTGCAACACCTGCTCGCAGACGTGGTGAATTATCTCAAACAAACTGAACTGACAGAGTTATTCATCATTTCTAGAGAAATAACACTCCATAGCAACTCTTCCGAAGGAGGTAGAAACTGTATGAATTTCGATTCTACTTAGTCGTTTAAATATCCAATCATCGAAGTTCCGCAATGGTTTCATTCGCTTCGTTTGTACATCCGATTGGGTGAATGAAGTTTCGTTTTAATGAACTGTCGTTAGTTTAAGAACGCTTATGTTTATGGCTTCTTCATTTCTTGTTCTCAAGTGAGCGTTGATTATAAAGGCAAATTCAACTGAATACGTCCTGGTCATTCAGCATGATACGGTGTTGATAAGAGATTTAAATGCGATTAGAGTTTCATCCGTACAGTTAGGCCATTCCTCACATGGAGTACGTATTTTATTTCGATACTACACACAATAACAATGCATCTTCTATCACTAGAGGACTGAGCTCCAGCGTCAGTTTGCGGGACACCACGCGGCGAATGATGCAGCGCATCACGACGGCTGATGTAGCTAAAGAAATGTCCTACTCGGGATTAAGACAGGCTCTCCAACGGACGAAAATATCTTTCAAGGAGCATCCAGCCTGCCAGTTGATATTAGGTTCGTGTAAGCTCATACTTTTTTTGGTTCATAGAGAACCTACATGGAAGACTGTTGTCTATTGAAATTACACTACGATCAAATACAGTACGTAAAATTGGTAATTTAATGTTATAATAAATGAAAAAATGCGCTGTTTTTTCTTTAAAGCATTGTTTATTCTTAAATGTATTTGATCGTAGTGTAATTGCAATAAACAACAGTCCTCAAAGTTGCGTTGTAATATCAGTTCCCCTCAGGGGAATAAAACTATTATATCTATGGGAATTGGCATTTCCAGGGGAAAATTTGAGAACCGGACCAGATAGATAAGTGAGCCTTTTTCTTGAATAAGATATTCTTGTTTGGTCAAGGATCAGCTTTTTTCGGCTCACTTCCGTCCTGTTTTTCAGCATCTTAGACTTTCTTCTTCAACTTTTATCATTGTTTCATAACCTTCCTACGTGACATTCTGTTTCTGTGTGCGCGGAATCCTATACGGGAACACCTCTTGTGCATAGATTTCACTTTCCCTTGTCTCTAGAGGGTGTCCCAAATAAACTATACCCAATTTCACGGGCTGTAATTCAAAAACCATTAAGAAATTAGCAAGTAACATTTTGTGTCTTAGCATTTTTTCCATCTCTGTACAAAATTCCGGGAGAATTGATCCAGCCGTTCTTTTTAAGCAGTATCTTTAGTGACCGATGCTGAAAACCTGTTTACACTTTTCTGGCAAATTTTGAATGTTATGATATTGAAACCAATGTTTTAAAAGGTATAAACCTTTTATTAAATGGAAAATGCCACTAAAATAAAAAAGATATGTTACTCCTATTGTTCGTTTCTTCGGTGTGTCCTCTGTTTCTCTCAATATACAGTTGCATTCGCCTCCTCATTCTCGCCATCACTCGTCCAAAGTGAGCATCTCCTTGCAGCAAATTGGCGGGTGATGCAAATTGATGATTGCAGCAAAAGTTCCAAATCTCCTTGCAGCAAACGAACAATAGGAGGAACATTTCGTTGGTGTTCTTTCTTTAAGTGGTATTTTCCATTTAATAAATGAGTAAAAGTTAATAATAACATGGTTTTAATGTCATAAAATTCTAAGTTTACCAAAAGTGTTAGAACAGGCTTTCACTATCGGTCGCTAAACTGCTTAATGAAACGGTTGAAAGAATTTATCTGAAATTTTGTACAGAAATGGAACAAATGTTAGAAAACAAAATATGGCTTCCCATTTTTTTCAAGTTCAATAGTTTCTGAATTATAGCCCTGGAAAATTAGGTATAGGTTTTTTGGGACACCCGGCGGTAAACTTAATGATGCCTTCATCCTTTCTCTTTTTGAACATCTTTGGAGTGGTAAGGCAGGCTATGACTAATTTATAAGCAATGTAATGGTTTTTTATCCGTATAAAATAATTTGATTCAGATCTGACCGCCTATAGATATAGTCAAAATTACCTTATGAAAAAATTAGCAATAGGGTACAGATATCAAGTGTTGTATTCAGAGTTAAATTAATTGACTTATTCTTTGATAGCAGCCAAAGTTCCCAATGTTGCTATCACAAGTGGAGCTAGCCTGGCCTGCTCCAAACACAGTGGTAGCTAAAACAGTCATTGGGCAAACGGTAATTTAATTTATTTTGTTTTTATTCGCGCAGTTAATATTACTGATGTATTCCAATTTATCAGGTTCTTTAGCTGCAGTCGGGCATAATGAAGATCAGAGGCTAAAGGCGTCAGCTATTCCAGAGGTCCAGCGTCGCTGCAAAGATTGGGGCTGGCTCAAAGAGACGACGGATTGAGTCAGAAGTGTCTCCGGCGGAAACGAGTACACTTCCACGAAGTCTACTTGCTTCTCCATCTCTTGCTTTGACCGCCTCTCAGACGCCTCATTTGCTTGCTCCGTCGGCATCAGCTGGTCATGCTCCTCCCTTACCAGGAGTGAATAAAGTTCAAGTTGACTATGAAAATCCTACAAATATTTTTTTCTACGGGTGATATGAGTGGGGGTGTATAACTTGGCGAAGGTTGTGCCTTTGAAAATCCCTGCAGGGGATACAAATATTGTATCTATGAGAATTAGCACTCCCAGGGGGAAAATAAGAGGGCCCGAGCTGAGAGTCAGGTAGGCCTACTTTTTTGTTGAAACGATCTGTTATTAGTTTTATGAAAGTCCATCTTTTTTTTTTCTTTCCTTACCGGTTCACTGCTGTCCGGTTTTTTAGCATCTCTGACTTTCTTCTTTAAATTTTATCTTGTTTCATAAACTTTTTTTCCAACTCGCTGTTTCTATGCCCCATCTACATAGATTATGCAGTCCCTAATAACCATACTACATGGTGCCTTCCTCATTCCTTCCTTCGATACGATCTTTTTCGTAGCGATAAGGGAGGCTCAACCCTCTAACGCCCATCAGGACTTTTCGGTCCTCCTTCAAGAATAGCCTCAATATATTATATTTCTTGTAATTTTGTTCTCTAATGTGTACTAAGGAATTCACTGCCGAGAGGTAGCTCCATCCTCGTTCTGAAACCTGTCACTCCCTGATGGCAGAGTAGGTCTTCTGATGGTAGTTATTTTTACGATTATTTGAGGAGTAAAATGCTGACGCTGAAGGGTTAAGGGGGCCCTCCCGTCAAATCTGAGTTTTGATCCGATTGGCCTGAAATTTGGCCAGTATATGTATTTTTGAAAGAAAAACATTTTGTTCGCGTAACTTTTTTATTAAGGCCTTAGTTTTTTCGAAAAATTTGAAATATTAGTTTTTCAGTTTTTTATACATATTTCAAAAAGATAGAAGTTCAAATGTTTTTATGGTGGAACAAATTCAAAGACAGTTTTGGAATCCTTGGAACATTTCTAAGAAAGTGATAGTCCTTTTTTGTATATGAATTTTGTTTATCTATATATATGCGTTATGATACCAATGTATGAAATATAGCGAATTTTTGTTTTTAGACTATGATAAAAATAATTAAAATGTACAAATTATAAAAAAAGGACTATCAGTTTGTTAGAAATGTTCCAAGGATTCTAAAACTGTCTTTTTTTTCTTGCTAGCATAGAGAATCAATGACTTCTTTTCTTTTGAATGTTGAAAATAAGTAACTATACAGTACAGGCCAAAAATAAAACTTTTTGTTTATGTGTAATTTAATGGAAAATTTATTAATTGAATGTTGTTTGTATTTCGATAATCTATATTCATTTGTATTTCGATAATCTATATGCATAATTTCATTTTCCCACTGTGAATATATTATATATATTGTAATTTCCTTATAATTTTTTATTTATATTTTTCATAAAAAAAATTATGATTTTTTTATTTTCAATCTGATTCATATGAAATTTGAGTGGAATAGGTACCTTTCATAAAGAAACACAATTTCTTTCATACATTTTTCTGATTCTGGCCTTAGTTTTTGAAAAAATTGACATATTTGTATTTAGTCCATTGGTATTGATGTTTCAAATGAATAGAACTCATTGAGGTTTTATGCTAGAACAAAAACAAAGACAGTTTTAGAATCCTTGGAACATATATAACAAAGATATAGTAGCAATTTTTTATTTTCTCGTTTTTTTCTTTTTTTATATGGGGTCGAAAATTCAAGATTTTGGTTGGCTTTCTTTTTGTTGAAATAAAATGTTTTTGTTATGTTAAAGACTAACTTTTTTCGGTTCACTGATGTCCTGTTTTTCAGCACCTACTGCTTTCTTCTTGAACTTTGGTCTCGTTTCATAATCTTTTTTCACAACTTACTGTTGTTATGCCCTCTCTGCGTAGATTCCGCGTTTCCTTAACTTCATACTAAATGATGCCTTCCTCCTTCCTCGCTTTGGATCTCATTTATTGCTGCGAGTAGGGAGGCTGACACTAACAACTAATCTAATTATATCTTTTATTTTCGTTTAATCAAACAGGAGGTATTTGCATTACAAAAATTTCTGTGTTGTAGCACCATTTTTATGGGAAAGTTGTATTTGAAATATTTTGAGTTGTATATTTGCTTATGATGTGAATATCTGGTAAATTGATAATTCTAAAGAAATTACAAACGTTAGAGCCGCACAAAAGCGGGAGGTGGAGGGCTACTTCTGAAGAGGTGTAGCTGTGAAGGATAACCTCGCCCTCTGCTACTTGCGACTCGAGTGCATTAGTGCAGGCTCTGTCGTCTCCTCATCTCAATTAATTAAGAGACTAAGATGTGTAGTGGTTATGAGAGTTTGACATAGTAGATATTTGATGTGTAAGAATGGAAGTGCGCAAATTTAATTCAAAATTGGTAAAATTTTCTTAGTTATCGGTTGCTTGATGAGACCTTTTGTGGTGGTGGTGGTTAATTTTAAATGAAAGTTACATACGTAGTGTTTGTAGTGATGAATCTTACAAACAACCTGTGATAAAATTCTTTGCGTGCCGAATATATTTTTGTAAGAATTTATTTCAATAGTTGAATGATGGCTGCTGAAAATGAAATAAAAATATTTGTTGAACATCTGGAATGTTTTAACCTATTTATAAATCACTGGCAATTTAAAATGACTTTATATTTTTTGTGAGACTTATCGTAATTGTCTCGTGCTCGACGATGAAGATGACAATTTGAGCCTTCTTACTGTAGCATTCATCAGCATCGCAGCTATTTTTTCTAATAATGCATTGTTACTTGTTACAATAGGCCTCACCCTGTGACACTAATCTGTTCAATTATCGCAATTTGCAAGAAACTTGCCGAAATATATAGACAGTATTAAACGTATTTCTTGAATTAAAATAAGTAATTTCGGAATTTTTGTGCAGTCTTCAAATTCGTGGTAATTGGACAGATGCATTTCACGAGGTGTGGCCTATTGTTTTTGGGAGCAATTCACCATTTTTGGGACAAATCGTTGCACTGCTTATGAATCTCCTGGAATATAGTGGTTAGAGTAGCCATTTATAAGGTTAAATCAACGGTAATTATCGAAAGTTTTGAACGAAGACCGACTATAATAAACGTTTAACTGCCGGTAATTGACTGGTTAATATCGTCGGTCTTCGTCCAAAATTCACGATAAAAACCGGTAATTTATCGTAAATAGGACGATAATAGGGGACATTCGCGACACTAATTCTGACGATATATCGTCGGTTTATAGGAAGAAGAAGATGATAATTACTGGTAAATTCGGACGTAAATTTTCGTCGGTCAGACGAAAAATTTCTGACTGGGTTATACGTGGCTTCAGCCCTTCTACCTTTCCTTTCTTGGTAAAATCGTTCCTTATTGGCCCAAAGCTCTTTTGCCGAGGACGCATTAAGTCCCGCCCTACACAAGTCTTGAAATGTCCAAAACCGTTGCTATATTCACCTTCGCAGCTTAAGTGCAGCGATCTGTCAATGTCAAACCCTGTGGTGTTGTTTCTCATGGCATCGACACTAGACTGTCTCAAGTGGAGGGAGTGATTAAATTTCTAGGCCCAAGGGTTCGCCCAAGACCTCTTGAAGATTGCTTACACCACAAAATAGACCTCTCCAGAACTAACACAGCTTACGGCCCAAATGTGTACAAAGCCCTCACACAAGCTGGCACACAAAACATACAGGCATGTTACAATATGTTGTAGTGACCCATCCGTACTGCTGGAATTTACTAAGATACTTCAACGGTATTTCAACGGACAAATTTTTCAGTACGCACAAAATTCGTTAAACACAATTGAAAGATTTATTACACATGATAAATTTTTTTTCTAAATTCTCAGTTTTAATTCACAAAATTCATCATTCTTAACAGGAGGGCGGTCTGTTAAGAATGATGAATTTTGTGAATTAAAACTGAGAATTTAGAAATTTTAATCATGTGTAATAAATCTTTTAATTGTGTGTAACGAATTTTGTGCGTACTGAAAAATTTGTCCGTTGAAATACCGTTGAAGTATCTTAGTAAATTCCAGCAGTACGGCTGGGTCGCTACAACATATTGTAACATGCCTGTATGTTTTGTGTGCCAGCTTGTGTGAGGGCTTTGTACACATTTGGGCCATAAGCTGTGTTGGTTCTGGAGAGGTCTATTTTGTGGTGTAAGCAATCTTCAAGAGGTGTTGGGCGAACCCTTGGGCCTAGAAATTTAATCACTCCCTCCACTTGAGACAGTCTAGTGCCGATGCCGTGAGAAACAACACCACAGGGTTTGACATTGACAGATCGCTGCACTTAAGCTGCGAGGGTGAATATAGCAACGTTTTTGGATATTTCAAGACTTGTGTAGGGCGGGACTTAATGCGTCCTCGGCAAAAGAGCTTTGGGCCAATAAGGAACGATTATACCAAGAAAGGAAATGTAGAAGGGCTGAAGCCGCGTATAAGACAGCAAAAGCAACGCACAGGCGGAGCTTCGAGCATTACGTGTGGACTTGGAAACTGTTGATTGGCGGTACAAAAAGTAGAAAATCACTCTCGCCACACATTTTGGTAGAAGCTGATGAAATAATTTCAGTCTAGCGCCGAGCCCCCGCCGGAGAAAGTACGTGCTATGAATAGGAAGTGGTGAAAATAAAGAAAATACCAATCTAACATAATGTTACAGTGCCTTTCAAATAAAGGAGGTTAAAATTATCAAAATTTCTCGTCTGTTGCAATAGAGTAAATATTCTACGTTTTTTTTGTGCAGAGAGAAAAATTTACGTGTTCCCTTTACCACGTTCACTGAGGGGAGATTACCAAATCGACCAAATTGTATGAATCATTTGATGGAACGGAGATGCCACACTAGAGGGAAGGGTAAGAGAGATATAGTTTCCTTTGGAAAAGATGTTTTGAGATAAGTATTGTGAAATTTCAATGTCATTCAGTGAAGTAAAAAATTGAGATATTTGAGGGGACGTTATGGCGCGATTAAAAGTAGCAAGTTAAATTTTTCTCTTTAACAGGCGGGACGGATTCATATATCTGAGGATTGATCAGCTCGAATGAAAGGAAATCGACGTGTGAATATACTGAAGCGGAATGAGCAATATAACGTCATCACTAGACATTTTCTGAACAGTGCATAAGACAGGCCTTTGAACTGAAGCGAGTCGCGGACGAATGTTTTGTGGTTGAAGTGACCATCGCCCACTGTGCTGCTGGAATAACAGAGATGGAGATAGGCCCGAATAAATCATGTCTTATGTGTAGCTCTTGTATACGTAGGGGTGGCCGGCCAGCTGAAACATTCAGTATAGTTATGTGGTGTAAGTCATTTGGCGTATGCTGTTTTTGATTCCATTACTTAATTTGCACCATTCCTAATACCATTCATTGTGTGTACGCTCATTGATGTTTGTATGACGTATAGCTGGAAATCATAAATTTCAAGCGAATTTTACCTGTGTATCATGCCCCACAATATCAGAAGAGACAGCTCATAACATCACGGGGCGCTCAGAAAAATGCGGTGAGTAACATCTTTCATCGGTGAGTACCGCTCTAAAGTTAGTATACAATAATTGTTTGTCCTTTTTCTTAATGACTGTGTTCTTTATACATTCTCGCATTTCTTGTGTGTTTAGGTATGTACCTGGAGGTGTGCCATTCCTCTATTCCGAGAACCTGATCTTCTTACTTATGTAAATTAGTAAGGAGGCGGGACCTTTTCTCGTGACATTTAAATACATTTCAAATGCAAGTAATACGCATCGTAAGATTTAATACTATATCATATATATAGGGTGCCTGTCAATACACGTATAATACTTACACTACACGATGTAACAAGTTTGGTTCTGTTGATAATTCTTGTAAGATATATTATCTTTTTGGCTGGTTAACATGTATTCTTCTGCGGATTTCGCCCTGATTTTATTTCATTATATGATAAAACATACACCTTACTACTTTGAAGGTATTTATATTCTGCAGTTAATTACATGATGGAAGAAGTAGTTACAAATAATTTTTTAAATACTCAAAAGTATTCAAATACTGTACGTGATCATGTGCTAAACTGTGTCGCAAATATCATCCTTTAAAATTTTCAGCATGTCATAACACCAAAACTTGGGTACATAATTTACCTCAGTTCCTGTACCGTATTTTGTAGGTTTTATCATTACAGAAGCTTCTTTCCAATACTGTGCCCTCAATGTTTGTATTTTTTCTTTTATTATTGATAATCGAAAACGTAGGTTGTTGTTCCCCTATCTGTTGGTAGACGTCTTCTCTTATTAATCTATTTTTATATGAATCCCGCTTTAAGCACACACAGATTTCCATCCTCCCTGAGAGAGGTGGGAGAGACCCCTCCCCTCTCTGGGAGGGGTCTATTCCAACTAAAAACTTGACACTACTAACTTTCTATTTCTGCAGTAACGCTTTGAGGAAACCTAATGAGACTATTTAAAACTTCGTATATAAAATTTTGAGCCTCATAAATCTATACTAGGTATATATTTTGTTCTGATTTTAACCCAATCGTTATCGTTATTTGCTAATTCTTGTATATATTCAGTTGTCTTTATTTTTACCGATAATTTGATATTGATACCGTCTATTTTTCGTTCATTCTGTCACATAAGTGAAGAATGATTTGAATTTATATCCAGTGTTTATAACTTAAAGCCCGTCGTTATACCAATTAATTTATCCGTTTTTGCGTTCGCTAGTTTGCTCGAAGTTATCACAAAATGACCGCTGGACGCGATTGGTTCCTCTGCACTCTGAGACAGCGCTTTAACTGCTGTGTTCGTGGCATTCGCCAGCGCGGACGTGAGCCTCGCTCTCTGCCACCCCAGGAAACATACAAGAGTTTTATTATACATGCCCCCGTGGAGATTGATTCTATGTTTAAATTGAAACTAATTTGAAGCTTGTGGATGCAATAGTTTACAACTTGGTGTTGGCACAAAATGAGGTTTATCGAGAAATTCGGCCGAAAATTGAGGGGCCACGACAACTTCGCTCCATGCCCCCACGGGCGCGTAAGAAATTTTTAATGTACATCAAAACGTTGCACTCGTTGCGAGCATCAATTTGGGGCTAATTTCAAGTTTGTAAGTCTTATTAGTTCAGAAATTACCCTATTTGTCTGGGTAATTCAGAGGTTCATTCGAAGGTTTCCGGTTAGGTGCCTAAAAAGGCTAGCCGGTCGTTTAAACAGTCTATTTTACAAAACAGCTGATTCAAACATAAATTTATTGTATGGCATTTAAGTCTAGCACTTGTAGAAAAAAATGTATACTGTATACATAAACAGGGTAATTTAAATATGAAATAGTAAGGTAAACATTCAGAGCATTTAGTGTTTTTTAGGGTCGCACATTTACGTTGGTTTATTACAAATAGTAGAACGAAGAAAATAATAAAAACAGCAATTTTAAAATATCACACATTTTCACTAGATTTTTACTACCAATATATGAAGTGACCTTAAAAAATTGTTCAGGGTGATGGATATATCAATTTCAACTCGAGAGACGTGTAACACCATGCTAGACCCCCCAAAAAGTACAATAGACCTTCTTACTATTCAGTTATTTGATGAATTAAATGCTACGTTCTATTTTATTTTCAAAAATTGATTATTTCTTTCATATCATTCATGTTTCACAGATATCTGATTATCTTCATAGAATTTGCCGCATATTTATTTTCATGATACAATCCCAGTTATGTCACATAAATCGAAATCATCAGTATTTAATTATTTTACGCTCAGTGAAGAAAGAAAAAGTTCTGTCTGCAAATGTAAAGGTAGAGGTGCTACAGAAGAGTGTGGTGAAAAAATTAGCAGTTTTACTGGAGGAAAATCTCATTCGCCCACAGCAGCATCAAATTTGAAGAGGCATCTGAATAGAAAGCATCGTGATATTTTTGAAGAAGTTCATAAGGAAGATGAAGAAGCAGCCGGAAGCGTTGGAGCATCAACGTCACAGCAAGAAAAGCAAACGGACGTTACTCCATTTTTAACCACTAAAAAGATTACTTTACCAATGACATAAGAGACATTCATCTCCGCCATTATTGAAATGGTTATAAAAGATTCTGTTCCTCTTAGATTTTTTCACTGCCTGAGTTTCGAAAACTCAATGGTGAACTTGCAAACAAGCTGGGAGTATCCTTAGATAGGGATAACATACGGTCACTCATTATTCAAGAAGCAAGTCACTACAAGCAACTGCTGGAGAATCTAATAATTGAGGATAACTTCATTTTTTTGGAGATGGATGCATGCACACGTATGAGGACGAAGTACTTCGCAATTAACGTTCAATTTATGAATGATGATAATGAGGTAGCTATCCGCACATCATCTGTAAAAGATACAGAAGTAGACCATTCAAGTGATTCTATTAAAAAAATTGTGTGTGATGTTATGGATGAATATAGCTTGCGCAAAGAACCAATTCTGACAATAGTGACAGACAATGCGAGCAACATGATAAAAACTGTGGACAAATGAATCAAGATGATGGTATGCAAGAAGAGAGTGTCAGTGATGATGATTTCAGTAGAGTGACAACAATTGGCGAAAACGACTCTGAATCAGAAGAATCTCAAGAGAACCCAGATTGTTCTAGTGAATTTTATTCATCACTGGACTCAATTGTAATTGATGCAAAAATACATCATATGCGCTGTGCAGTTCATACTCTTCAGCTAACTATTTGTGATGGACTAAAGGGAAGGCACGCAGCAAAATTAGTTGGCATGGTAAGGATCATCGCAACTCGGGCCCGAAATCTAAAGATTGACGCTATTCTGAAGAGAAGAGCAAAGAAAGGTACAATTATTGATCAGGCAACGCGCTGGGGAAGCACTTATTTAATGATAGAACGCATCCTTGAATTAAAATCTGTGTTGTCAGATATGGCTAACCCTGATTTGACAATGTCAGATTTTCACTGGGAACAAGTTTAAAGTCTGAAAGAAATCATATCTCATGCGTATATGGTGACAAAGAAACTACAGTGCTCCAACATGACGCTAGGGTCTTTCGTAAAGGATTGGAAAATGTTAATTTTTCGCCTGACTCAAATTGAAGGACTTCTGGCAAAGAAATCAAGGACTCATTAGTGCGACGAGAAGACACTCTTTTTGATAATAACATCCTACTGGCAGCAGTTTATGTAGATCCCATGTACAGGGTAAGTCTAAGTGAAACTCAACAAATGAAAGCCAAAACTGCATTTTTCAATGTAGCTCTTCGCATGGCAGGATTAGACAGAAAAAAATTGAAGATCCTATTCAAGAACAGGAGAGCACAACTAGTTCTTCTGCTGTGAATGTAAATTCGTCTCCAGCAACACCCAATTCTTCCGAAGATGAATATGAAAAGTTTTTAGATGGCAAAGAACATGCAAAAAACGACAACAGACCGAGGCAGAAAATCCTGACACAGCACCAAGTAAAATCACGAAATTCAGACATGAATTTTATGCTGTGCTCACAAAGGTAGAAAGTTTCGACCGGACTTCGAAACTAACGGTTAATGAAGCCATACCATCATACCCAAAAATTGTTCAGGATGCTGCAAATGCTGTTACAGCTTTACCACCAACTCAAGTGAGCGCTGAACGCTGGTTTTCGGCTCTCCGCATCATTAAATCTGATTTAAGACGACGAATCAAAGAAGACCTGGTTGATGCCATTCTGTTCTTGAGAACTAATTTAAAATAAGAATTTTTTTTAGAACGTAGCCTGTTGGAATATTTCTTTCTATATATTGTTTTCAGGTTGTGTGCATATTTCCTCTGTTACAAGGTTACCAATAACAGGAATTAACTTAGTTATGTAATGATATACTTTCTTTCCTTCAGTATTACGTAGTTCTGAAGTCCTTATGTCATATAGATCTTTTCTTGTCTTTAGGTTATGCTATGATGCATTGAATGGAAATGAGTAGTCTGTACTGGAACCTAAAGTTATGTGGTGATTATGAACAATAAACATTCTAGTATTTAAATTGTGTTATGATATAATAATGAATAGTCTTTGCCATAACCTAAAGCTATGTGTTGATCTCTAAAAACTTCCTTTATTCAGGTTACATTATCATTATTGATCATGGAAACTGGTGAACTTATTTCAGTTTTCCTCCTGACAATTTCACTAAACCTGATTATTTTTAGTCATGCATTTCATCATCTGAAAGGTTTTGAAATAGAGTTTCATCGTTGGTGTGTCATTTTTTAAAATTAACTATTAATTTGACTATTAATTTGTGTTGCCTATTTTGAATTGGAACGTCACTTTCCTCGGTTTTTTACCCTTTTTCAAATTTTGACAAAATGTGCGCATAAACCATTAAAATATTTACTTTCCCACCAATTTTCATTAAAATCGGTTTAAAATGAGATTTTACAGCGAAAACTGTTTTTCGGAATACAAATTAAAAACTCTGTAACTTTTTTAAAACTAAATTTGCAAAAAAATTACACCACAGTGTACGGCTCTGATGACTTTATTTGTGTTTGAAATATTTGCCCTGAATTTTACAACACCCTGTATGTGTTCATGTTTGTAATATCGTCACATGATGCACTGATCTCGAGGTCAGGTCGTAAAAATGAGTCATGATGAGCCTCTTCCTCAAGTGTTGAGAGGAGGACATGGGCAACCTGGCTCACCTGGACCATCTTCTGAGCGCTTCAATTCTTCTGCACTTGAGATTTGAAGAGCGACATCCTTGAGTCAACGAGGACGGCAATATCTCTACCGAACTTTCTCAGAATGTCATTAAAACGTTAGACACGTTCAGTCTTAAAACCTCAGCAGGTAAGTAAATATTGTGACTTTTGTTCCATCGCCAGTCAAGTTGTAATGGTTTTCTGTATGGGATCCTTTCTGAGACATCCTCTTCAAGGATAGCTTAAATGAGGAAACGTAGGCAACTGCGCCCCAAATTCATCATTTGACGGCCAGTAATACGGCAGTATGAGCCAGTGCTACTATTGATATCATCGTTAGTTCGAGGAAATATTAGAGATAAACATAACAATGAATACACGTGGAAATGCTTCCTGAAATCTGATTGCTGTCCAAGGAACACTTCGGAAACTATGCCTTGAATTCCAGCAGTTTCTGGCCCGGCCACTTTGCCTGCAACGCTGCACCTAGTTTACTTAACAGATGATCCAATAGATTCACTGCTCTATTTATTAGTGCAGGAAATATATTTCCTTCATAGCCAGTGATTTTGAGCCGAATATTTCCAAGAGAAGTACTCAGAAGAGCGTATGAGCATATCAGGGAGCAGATGAAGGAACACCTGCGTCACCTTCGATACTCGCTCCCTCCCTCCCCCCAAAAACGGCACAAGATTTGCTCAACTAATGCGCTGCCGTGGAAAACTAAGCTTTTCAGAAAAAAAAAGAAAAAAAAACAGTATAGTTCCAATAAAGTTCAAACATGAGATGTGTGAAACATTGATTTTCTAAATATCTTAACATTAATCCTTAGTCGTCACTCACACATGGGTATCGTAATGTCTAAACACAAATTGTTGGAAGAAAAACATAAAAAATGCGTTCCCTTCTATACGTTAAGATTTTGACAATACATATATATACAAGTGATCAAGAAAACATAATCCTAGTAACGCAATGTTGAAAACCCTCTCATTAGTGCGCACTTATTTTGAAATTTGAGCATACGAACATAGGAACTAGTGATATGAGGGATTGATGTTAAAAGTAAAATGGGCAGATTTGATTTATTTTGCGTCTAAGACTATGAGGTGGAAATTCGGGCCCTGGGACAATTTTTCATTCTATAACGCATCAACTAGTGTACCAAATGATAAGCTCGGAGCGAATAAAATTTTTACCATAATACAAATTCATTATATTTCCTATTTACGCTAATAAAACTGGCAGAAAAAAATTCACTGGAGTCAAGGACATGAGATGGATTGTTGTACAATGCTAACCGTGACATTAACAATCTCAACATATAAGAGTTGAGGTGATATGTGGTGCATGCAATGCTGCTCTTGTGTCCCAAGTAGAGTTTATAGCAGAATTTACGCTCAGTTTCACCCTCCGTGAACAGTTTTTCAAATTTCAAGCATGAATGATTGCAAAAATAATCGTCGTCTGTTTTGGCAGTTTGGGTATACATCACAAAATTACTGAAACACTTGCAGCCACTGGTATCAGCCACTGCAGCCACTGCAAATTTATCACCTGAAATTTGTTTAGTTATCCATTTATTTATTTGCTAAACACTGTGTGCTGTGCGTGTCTTGCTACTTAGCCTCCCTCGCAGTTCCCGACACGAGCCCTCAGCAAGTCAGACTCTAAGTTCCCCACCTAAAAAAAAGAAGAAAAAAAGATTTACTACTCAGATGTGCTAAGTGTATCCAGAGGTACATTGCGTCCTCTCATTTGTTATTATCAGGAACTTGGAAATTGTCTCGGAAGGACTTGACTGGAAGGTGTTCTTTAAATGGGAGAACTCAGCCACAATTCCCCACTATACCCAGGTGTTCGAAATGGGTACCGGCTTGACCGGGGGTAACCGTCATGGCGTCCTGGTGTTAGTTATGAGGCATTTGAAAACCCTATGTACAAGATGATGTGTATCAGGCTTGATTGGTTGGAATAAAGCATCCTTTGGTGACATGAAAGAGACACTCAATCATTTATTTCGATTAGTGACATGAGCATTAGAATACTCATGTGCGTGTACCAAACTCAATCATTCATTTCGACTAGTGACATGGATATCACAATACTGTGTATCATCTAAGGTCCTTACTTTTAGATATTTTAAAAACCAACGATGTGTCATCATTTTGTACCATCTTTATTGCAAATAAACTGTTTTTCTTTTCTTTTTTCCGTGCCGTGACGACCTCACGCGAACATGGTGGGTGGTCCCTCTCGCCTCATAGCGCAGAGCTGCGCAGCGACCTCAGGCGCACCAAGGAGTGATATCACTATTCAACACCGACGATTGATGTGAGCCAAGTGTCTTGGTGCAGTTGGGATATTTTGAAAATTTTATTAATGTATTGCCTGTGAAAGAATTATCCTTCCCTGGTGGGAGGGGTAGAGGAGATAAGCTCCGAAGTGGAGTTTAGCTCTGCGGGTTTCGAATATAGGCGCCGTCAGGTTGCACAGCAGACTTGGTGATGGATGAAGCTCTACTTGTAGATCTTACAGTTCCTTGGGGAATAATCACGGTTTGACATGTACATTTAATGTGTCAATTTGGATTCCTCCGTATCCGCGTGGGCATTATAATATATGCGTATAGTTGATGGTGATGCTAATGAAAGTTCACACTAGCAACGTAGTTAGCGTTCTTGCTCGTAGCTTAATAGTTGGCGGTAAGTTGCAGCAACTGTTGACCGTATATAGAATTTCGTAATTCGTTCCACGGTCTCCTTTTTCTCTAGCGATGTGTACAACTTTTGTAATTTTTGTGTCTAATGCGCGTTCAAGGAGAATGAAAATTCTGCACCCAAGGAAACGATCAAGAACAGGTTTAGAACCGGTACAAGTATTTGTCATGATGGACATTCTTTACCCTCTTGCGTAAATTTCATATTAATTATCCTGAAGATACAGGAACGTCATATATGAAAGCGCTGGAATGGAAACGTAACTATGCCGTAATATGAAATGGACGTAACGGTGGGTGGGCTTGGGTAAGTTAATGTAATCTTAATAATTAACAAAGTAACGCTAAACAACCTAAAACAGTTTACTTTAAACCCTAACCGACGCTGTTGTGTTCTCGCCAGAAAGAACGCGTGCCCCGTTAAGTAAACTAGCGTGACCCATAAATGCGGAGACTCGGCAACCGACAATATACTATTGCTCGTATCTGACCGTAATTCTAGTGTCCCGAAAGCTACGCATCGGCGAGCATAATGTCATGTATGTTGTATATTTACCCATATCCCTAAAGTGATTCGTTAGAATAGGTTTGTTAAAATCCGTGGGTGCTATAAGCTCCAAATTTGCCAAAACTTTAACCAATTTATCTAACTGAGAACTTACTAACATCACTCACTCGACTCACTTTCCAGGCTTGCCTGCGCAACACGTGTCGGGTGATAACTAGCCACGTGTGGGCTACTCAAAGACTGCGTCCTTGCATGTTATCGCAACAATATCGGCATCTGAACGTATGTTCGGTCAATGTGAAGTGTAATGCAATCACGGAAATTGAAAATTATATTCCAATCAATCACTAAAGGAACCCATTTAAGAACGTTTTTCAGGAACGACATTCTGCTCGCTGATGCGTTATTTTCGAATTATTGAACTTTGAAGTTGGCCGTCGCGCGCCCAAGGAAGCGAGCGTAACTTAATTAAAGACGGAAGCCAACCCCTTATTACAAACGTAAAGAGGTATGGTCGTGAGGGGTAGCCACAGTTCTTTTAGTGAAAAGTATAAATAAAGCTTCTAAACCACCCATTAGGGTGACGACCGCAATCTTGTTTACATCGGGTCTAACATGGCGACCACCATGGGCGCCGCCATCTTGGACCCGATGTCAACAAGATTGCGGTCGTCACCCTAATGGGTGGGTTAGAAGCTTCATTTACAATTTTCACTAGAAAAACTGTGCCTCCCCCTCACGACCCAACCTCTTTACGTTTGTAATAGCTTCCTTCATTAATTAAATTCCGTTTCACGCGCTCGCTTCCTTTGGCGCAAAGGCCAACTTCAAAGTTCAATTATTCGAAAATAACGCATCAGCGAGCAGAAAGTCATTCATGTAAAACGTTCTTGAATGGGTTCCTATAGTGATTCCTAAGATCGGAATTCTTATTTTCCGTGATTGCATTAAACTTCAGATTGACCCTTTGTTCCTCGTTCGATCGGTTAAATCGGATAACCGTCCGGAACTTGAAACGGTAGAGGGAGTTGGTGACGGTAACGGAGGTTAATGTAGCGTAGTATAAAGAAAAACATTGCTCCTCGGCTTTAGTTCAACATGGCAATTTAAACTCGGCCTGGCAGCGGCTGGCAAAAGTAAAGTTGAAATATCCTACACTAATTTACAGTATATTGTAATTTAACATGTTGAACGGCTCACTGTGACGTTCCCTCTTCTAGCTTTGAATATGCATTTTTGAAAGTAGGCTGCGACCATCGGTAGGTCTACAGCATTATAGAAATGGCCTTTGTGAACCACAGGTGACCCACGTCGGTCAATGAGTTGCCCTACTGTAGAGTTGTGCTTTCTACAGTCGAACATATCTAATATAAACTTATCTTGAATAAAGTTGAAACCTAACTGCAGTTATTTCGAACTAAGAAGTCGAATATTGCACTCCCCGCTCTTGCTTGCTTTAAGATTTCTCCATTAATACCTCCGCGGTTATATCCCTCGAAAGTTTAACACGTTCACTGCGTATTGGGCCTCATGTGTACCTAGAGGCAAATTGCTCATTTACGTGCCGGTATAAATGAACGATATTTTAGGTTTCGCGATGTTTTTCCAAAATAATTTTTATCATGAAAGGTAAAACGTTATCGTGCAGGTGTATTCTTCATATTCCTTTGCAAGAAATAATATTTATTTAAGCTGGAAAATAATTTCCCTATTCTGCTTCTTACAACCTAGTCGAACCAACCCTTTGACAACCGCGGCAACGTAGTGAACGTGTTGAGCTTAATCGCCTGCTACTTACTATGTAAGCCAATTCTTCTTCCTGCCTTCTGGAAGTCTTAAGCGGCCCATAGACGATCAATTTATTGTCAATATAATTGACAATGATGGAATTATTGACAATTTAATTGATCGTCTGTGGGCTTGATTGACGACCGTCAATTAATTGACTTGGTGGGCAAAAATAATTTCATCAATATATTGAGTCAATGATATTGGCAATTATATTGACAATAAAATTGATCGTCTATGGGCCGCTTTAGTGTTCGGAGGCTCCGCCGTGGCACCTGCCTATATTGCACGATGACGTAAATACGTGTCAACTATTAATTTAGCCCATGTGCCCGCAGATTGAGAACGTAACTACGAAGTGACAATGGAGACCGCTAAAGCTCTCTATGCCATTGTACTACTCGCCGTCCTCGTGAGTATTTAGAGTAGAGTTTTCAGTAGGTTATTCCTACCTCGAAGCAGGATGAATTAAGTTCGAGGAACTTATTCCTTAAATAAGCCATTAGTAAATGTGGCTACTTCGTAAACTAATGTTCAGAGTAAAAAAAATTGGCAAGAAGTAAAAGAAATCGGGTGATTTCTTTTTTCATGATGCATATTCTCGACACAACCTTGCATAACGTGAAGCGTTCTATTTAATGTTCCCATGTGCTAGGTCATTTATGGGAACAGAGACCAACAAAACAAACGTCGGCATCTGAGGATTAATTTCCAATCAAGCCTGAAACAAATCTTGTAAATTGGTTTTTCAAATGCCTTCTAACTAACAGACACCATGACTGTTTCCCCCGTAAAGCAGTTAGCCACTTCAGTCACCTGGGTTGCGTGGGGGTATTGTGCTTAGTTTTCTCCTGTACTCAACGGGGAAATCGCCGCATAGCGCCGGTATTCGAACACCCGACACTTAAACGGAAGGGCGAAGCCTTCGATAATTCTTACACGAGCTAAAGGTGCATACTTTCCCGATAACTTCACTCGTAGTTAATCTCCCTTCTTCTGACTTGGTAGTAACAGAGCCTTAACCCTTACGATGCGAAGGGTCCCACCACTAGTTGTAATTTTTTAATGGCGTTGCAGTCGTTGGCCTTGATTTTTCAGATGCCCCACAGAGGCTACATGAATATATTTCATTAATGTTGAAGTCTGGGTTATTGTGGGACTCGAATTTAACTTCACTATTATATGGAAATGTAGGCTGGATGGTAAAGAGAAACTTTGAAGAATGGCAAGCATTAACCTGAGCTTCCTCTAAGTTATTCTGAACTAGAGATAGTGCCGTCAGCAGCATAATAGAAAGCTTTCCGTTGGCTCCCTTAGCAGATTACTTATAAATGCTCTAGATTGACGTAGTACTCCGTTACTGCAACAGCAGTCAAGGCTCGCAAGTAGCTTTCCTGCCCCGACAGCTCGCTTGATGACCGCTTCTACTCGTCATCTTCCCTAGGATTTTTGTCACATATTGTGCGCATGACTGCAGTCAACCACCAGAATAGCATCTTGGTATTTATGAATAAGCACGTAGGAGTTTGATTTTTAGGGCAAAACAAAATTAACTTCTCGAAGTCGCAACACGTGTATAAAACTTTTCCTGAAATTGAATATAATGTATTGAGAGCTTAATACTTATTTGAAACTTGATCGTTGGTTAGGCGCTGGCGGCAGCGGACGTGAGGAGCCTGTACCAAACTCCTGGTCGGAGCGACACTCGCCACCACGCAACCCAGCCCTCTGCTGACGCCGCTCATTTGGACTCTGCTCGCGCCTCTGCAGGACCTGACGGAGTGAGACGGTCGTCTGGGTCTTCCGTTTCCGGAGACTTCCAAACCTTCAGCACTGGCGGACAAGGTGCCGAGTTCGCACAAGTTTTCAACGCAGCCCCTCAGGCTGGAAGAGTGTCGTCATTGGCTGGACAGGATCTCCAAACATCCTCGCTTGAAGAGGATGTAGCTAAATTTTCGTCGTCGCAGTCCCTCGGGCAAAGAAACCAGCAGAGATCTTCGTCCCAGTTTGCAGGAGCACAGTTTGGACAGAAGTCGCAAGATATCTCCGGAGCAGTAGACTTCACAAGCTTTCCTACCTTATTCCATGAAGACATTACGAGACCATTGACGCCAGCATCTCAACAGGACGGAGATGGCGACTTCTCTTCACAGTTTCAGGGAGTGGACGCGTCAGGGACACAGTCCGGGTCGCAGCAGAGACAGGCACGGCCATCTGTGCAGCAACAGGATGGCGGCCTCATGTTCACCTCGGAAGGACAGCGTGAGTTGTATTCCGTATGTTAAGGAAAGACTTCGAAGTCTACTTTCTTCGCTAATTCAGATTGTTCCCGGTGTAAAGGTGACTGCATAGATCTTAAAGATAACCTTTCGACGAAATCGTTGTCATCGCGAATCTTTCTCAGAAATTGAATTGAAACGAGGAATCTCTATTTTGCATCACTAGTTTCTTGCATTGCGATTTGCTTCTAAAAATTTGAATCTGGCCTTCAAACTCTTGAACTTTATCTCGACCTAGATCATACTGCCGAAACTAAGGCTTAACGACTGTTCGTAATTTATTTCTCAAATTTTCTACTGAATCGCAGCTTAGGCTGCCGACCTAAGATCATTGACATTCTTAAACTCCGACATCTCGGCTTTTAACCGCGCTAGCGACCTTGTACAACGTCTATATTTAGCCCAACGGCAGTATAGTCGCATGATATATTAGTCGCTTATTCTAATTTTTTTCCTCATTTACTCGTTACTGGATACTGTGAACAATTGCACACCACCATTGCCATTTGCGGTTAGTTGCGAGCATTTTCGTTTACTTCAGCTTGATTAGTATTGCTCGTACTGCATGGCCTGCTTTGTGGAACGCGCACAGAACCTAAAAACCCTGAAAGTTTTCTGAAAAAGCTTGATTTTTGGACAAAACTTTCCATCGAAAACCAAGCGATGAAACGGTTTTATACATCGGAATTAGGATCATTCTCGTGGCGAATGAGGTGGAAACATTTCATTCATTATAATAACTGCAAAAATTTTCCTGCCGAATAATTCCGAAAAAAAAATCCTATTGAGCATCTCTCACGCCCATCAGGTGATGACGGTTCGGCAGACGCCGCGTTCTCCGGCCTTGCTGCGGACGCTGGGCTCCGTACCGACGCATTCGGTGACGCCCTCTCCTCTGCAGGTGACGTCCTACGTATTTTATTTCTTGGCTAGGAGTTAAAGCTCGACTTCCGTATTGTGTAGTGCGCGAGACCATGAAACTAAAGAGACAAGAGCCAGCTTAGCCACGAAGCTGCGTCACAACTCGGAAGGTTAATTTATCAAGAATGTGACTCGGTTGAAAGGTTTTAGATTGCTTCATTGCAACGGTTTCCGTACTAGTGTCTGAATTCTCTCCCCTGCCCTGTAGATATCGCTGCCAAATCTGAGACAAATGTTTCAAATGAACTGTACGTAACCATAAGGTCCATAACTCGGACAACATAACAATACCTCTTCATATTTTGAAAGAATTTGATTTGCGTTCCCTGCAGAGGCCGCCTCATGGCGGCCTCTAGCATGTCAAGATAGGGAAACTTGTATGTGGCAGTTAAAAGACAAATTCACTTCGCGATGATGGTTCTTCCTGAGAAATGTCAATTTGTAATAGCCTGATATTGGCCCCGTATCAATAAACTCCTCTATCAATTATAAATAATTGATCGGGTGAATTGAGGGTGGACATGCTAACCGAGCATGATCGTATGTGCCTCATATACGTTCAACATATGACACGTTCATTTTTTCTTTTCAGTTACAAAATTTTAAACGGTATTACGGTACCAGTGTAATTGACTAGGGATGTAGATTTTTTCTGTTTTCTAGAAACAGATTCAAACATTCCATGTGTGAACTTTGTTAGAGGTAAATTGTTTTTCATTCCTTTCTTGCTGTAATTTCCCAAACGCCCCATTCCCAGACTTGCGCTCAACCTCAAATGCTTGTGTTCTACCTGACAGGTGTCGGCCTTATCACAGACACAGACCAGCTGCCAGCACCTGCCCAGGTGACGATCACAAAGGAGGTGACTATCGACAGGTTCACGACCCTAACCAACCTCGCCTATAACTCCGTCCCCGTCACCCTCACGGAGTTCATGAAGGTCACCGTCACCGCCCCCACCTTCCAGGTCAGTGTGAACGGCTGCACGGGCAACGATGCTCGCCTAACCTATCCACCTTCTTATCTAAATATTACGAGGTCTCTGAATTTTATGGGAATTGCCACTCCCATGGCAAAAATGTAACGTCCTGACTTGTGTTGAATTCCACCTTTTTGCTCAAAGATTTTGTCCTGTTGAAGAAATCTTCCTCGGTTCACGACCCTGCTGTTGTGTACCTGCGTACCTGCTTCTTCTTAGACTACGTTTCATGAATTTCTATAGACTCGGTTACTGTGCACCTTGTGCATGGATTCCCCGTACCCTGACTCCTTACTAAATGCTTGTCTCCCTTCCTCCTTGCGAGCCTTTAACTAACGACTGATCCTGAATCCTCGAAGATCCTGCAATAGCATTGAAGATATTCCTTCTGTTTGCCGAAGTGTAGCATTCCATAGATAACTTCAATTCATACGTAGTGTTGACGTTACTTCAGTACCGTGCATTCTGATTATCATTTACATGATTTCCTGAACGCCAATGAAATAATTAACCAGCCGCTGATTTTTTATCCCGCGAATTTGATTTTACTTGCCCAACTCCGGCTCGATTGGAATTTGTTGCCAACCTCTGATCACGAAATGACCTTAAGACGGTCTCTTAGAGATATTTTATTTAACTTTCTTGCTCCGGGTGAAAGAGCCTTTCTTAAGGCTTGATCGTGGATCACGTGATATCCACGTACGTACAAATTCGTCTGACATGCCTCAACGACGTTACAGGCTATAACCACCCCCGTGGACGACATGGTGCTGGTGTCCCGCGTGCCCGTGTCCCGCACAGACACGATCACCGTGACGGACACCAAATCCGGCCACCAATACGCGACCGAGGTGTCCACCGTCCGCCACACCATCACGCACAAGCTCTACGACATCAGGCAGCAGACCGTCACTTCGCTCGTCGTACAGACGTGAGTTGCCTCGACTGAACCCACATTCGAACACAAAGAAATTTTATGAAATGAAAAATTAAACTGGCTCATAATCTTGATGATAATAATCGTCGGCTAAAATTGCAAGATACCTTGATATTCGAATCCTCTAACGGATGTAGGAGATGTCCTGCTTTGTTTTGCACATGCTAGTGCGTGCCTAACCCTACAAATCGCATAATTACCACTTGGGCTGCGGCATCAGAGTTTGAAGTTGAGCACCAAACTCAAATTTAAAGTACATTATAGTAAACTGATTTGAAATTAGCTTAACGCGAACTGGATCGTGCCTTCTTTCAACATTTAGGTATTTATGGAAATTGATTTTGCGGCTGCTCGTCGGTCAGCAGTGGCATGAAAATTGCCTCCGTGCACCACCGGTGGCGCTTTTCGCTGTCAAAATGTTTAGACTGTTGCGCGCAGCATCTGGTGTTTCTGTCATGTCTATACTGACTCCACCCCCTGCTACTCGCCAGACAACTGGTACGGCCCCGCATCGTGAGCACCCACATCGAGACAGAGTACGAGACGCAAACGCAGCTGCAGACAGTCACAAACACGGTCTTCTTGGACCCGCAAGTGCCCCGCAGCGGTCCCCTCCCCGCCCGCCTCCCGTCTCGCTACGGCTTCTACCAGTAGATGGAATAAACTGTTAAATGGTTACCATAACCTTAGATGCTCCGGCTTCCTATGATTATACGCCTGTTTCTGATTGTACAGATAAAAGTGGTTTATTTCTCTGCACTGCCTCCCTAAATTTTCCTGAGCATTTATCCTCATTGAAATGAGGAAAAAAGTTTTAAACTTTTACGACCTCAGACGCCCGTAGAATTATCCACAGCGCGGGATGGTGTTGCAATATCCTCTAGATAGGAAGTGAATGACTTAGGGTGAAAAGATGCTACTTCGGTTTTCTATGTGGCAACGCCATTTCTGCTGGTCTTCAGCATTAAGCGGCCCGTACACGATCAGTTGTATTGCGCAAGTTTGGCTTCCACAAAATAATTGTCACTTTTCAGTTAGCCACACACCATCAATATACTTGTACAAAAAAGGCAGATTGTTCTGCTACAAAGGGCGCTGATATACCTGGTCTGCTCCAGTGCCGGATTTCTCTGAATACAAAACTGTTCTCAGTTCTTTGCGATAGTTGGTCCTATATGCATATATCTTTTATATCTCTCATGAAATTTGGGCATTTCTCCTGGGATTTTTCAATCAAGACAGCATAAGCTGCATCTTTCTTCGGCCTGCTTGAGTAATCATCACTTTTTAATTCCCAAAGAGCTGGTTAAGTGTTATAAATTCGTAAACATGCCAATACGCAATTCCTGTTATCTTTTTCACACATTTTGTTTCGTAGGCTACTTACTCGATTTGAAATGGAAAATAGTTGAGCTTGCACAATAACATTGATGGGCACCATACAGTCCAATAACTGCGCAATGCTAGAGACTTGCGCAGTAAAATATCGAGCAGAACTTGATTTACTGAAAGTTTGTGAAAGTCCTCGATATCGCCCATACACGGTCAATTTGATTGATAATTGAGGGTACTGACAATGGCAATAGGCAAAATAATTAATCGTGTATGGGCCGCTTTAAAGGACATAGGGCTGGGTGTTGCGTGCCTTGCCCAACTTGAAGACGTGGCTCGGGTCAAGTAGTACCTCTTTTATTTCGGATACGATGTGCTCTCCTAAGAGCGCCCCGAATTTTGAAACGTCGTCCAGATTCTGGATTTGTGCGAGAAATGGCTTTATGCTGGCGACCCCGGTAGAAACGTTTCCGTAAAATAATTATTATTGTGCGAGAAAAATATCGCAGTAGCGTAGCCATCCTGTGATGTCACCACCTAAGGCGGGTAACCGGACATCGCTCCCAGCCATGCTTCCACCTGCCGGGTGTCTCTGGGGGGTCATTAGTGTAATGTTCTCCCTCATGCTACTTAACGCTCCGTGCAGAAATTGAATATCGTTAAACTTTGAATATCGTTCAGCCTTACGAAATACTCAAATTCATTGAGGTGTGAGCTGGGTCCAAAATGCTAGCATTTATGTACTATAAACAGTAACTCATTAATAGAGCTGTGCCAATTTGCACGTGCATATATGCAAGCGCATACGAAATTATGCGCGCATAAAATATGCGGTTTGAGGTTACATATATGCGGTTGCTGAGTGTCTTATGCACAGTACTTGCATTTATATGCAAACAATATGCGATAAAGTCTTGTACATGCACGGCTGAATGGCCGACTTCAGTTAGTTGGAGCTTGTTTGATGTTGTGAATATTGAACTCTAAGGTAATGATTAAATACAATAGTGTTCAATATTTAGAATATCGAGCATTTGCTACTAATGAAGAAAACGTGAAAATATGATTACATAAGATTTCAAAGTAATACAAGGTGTAAACATTGTGGTTACATTTAATAATAATGTACTTTTTAATGTTGTCAAATAGGACACTTTTTTGTTTATCGGCATGAATAATTTTGTATTGCGAAAACACGCTTTCTACACTGTACATCAGCGAGCAAATTTGAAATTCTTCATGTCAGATGGTAAGAGATAACAAACTACTTCGTTGGTGAACAAATTTGTTTGGTTGGTCTCCGTTCCTCAACAGGATAGCCATGCAAAATAGAGTTGACATCCTTAATCATGGGAAGATCTTCTCGTGCAAGCAATTTGGAAAAAAGGATAATTTATTCTAACCAATTTAACACTATAAATATCATCTTGTGCATTGATTTTTCAAATGCCGTATAACTAACACCAGGGCGGTTACTCTCCGGTCGAGCCGGTACCCATTTCAGATATCTGGGTAGAGTGGGGTATTGTTAGTTTTCCTTTTACCTAATGGGGAAAATCGCCGCGCAGCACCTGGATTCAAACCCTTGACACAATCACGGAAGAGTGCGTTCTCAACGACTCGGCCACGGCGAGCGCAAAAAGTTGGGTTTCGTACGTTAAATAAGACAAGGAGCTCAAACTACCAGCTTTCGGTAATTTTATCGTAGATGAAAATCGATCAATTTCGGTTAACTTCAGGCTGAACCAGAAGGATTATCTCCATTATTCATATCTACGAAGTCGCAGCATATATTTTGACAATAAGTGTATACTCTTATTAGATTGCATGACAAACTTACAATTTTCCAGCAATAATTACAATACAGATTTCCGTCTCGGATGTCATATTCTGGGAATTCATTCTTGAAAGTATCATTCCTTACACTTTGGGATACTTTGAGCATGGTGTAACTAATAAATAATGGTGATGATTAGAATACTAAAAGAAATTTGTTCATTTCATTCATCAACATATTATCCAATACATCTGTAAATTACAATACAAAAATTAATACAAAATTTTTACAAAAAAGTTCTCATAATCTTCCTCTAGGTAATCTCTCTCATTCCGGACATCCCACGAATACCAAACATTAGCATTAGGTCTTCAATAACCAAGGATTGCAGGAATATTCAAATCAGCATATGATCACTAAATGTCAACTGCAGATTTGATAGTCCTTTTGTAAGTCCAGGAAGCTAAATCACTATAATGATCCAAATTTTGGGAATTTGTGGCATATTCGGAATTCGAGGGACTACCTTATTGAGTACTTTCTCCTTTTTATGAACTAGCAGAGCGCAACAACAGTATTTATTATTAATTCACTTAACGCATATGTTTCGGGAATTGAAACAAACTTCACAGTTGCATATCCACTTTAGCACTTTGTACGTATAGGGAGGCCTATGTGTAGAACAAAACAAGGAAACTATCACTAAGTGTATGTAAAAGCGTTCATCATATTCTCGTCTTGTGTTCATTCTAGCGCGACCTTTTCTGACCCGGTTGTCGTATGACCTCAGGCAGTCCGTGCGCCACTTTATAGGGTCTGGTGCAGCGTCTGGCGGAGGAGAGAGTATTACGAGAACATATTATCCAACTGCCATTTTACGTATAGTTCCGTGAGCTGCCTTGGCTGTTAATCACTCAGTTCCGAGCTCTGGGCAGTGCTACCTATTTGTTACTGCCAGTGCTATCTATCTGTTCCTGCCAGTGCTATCTATCGTTACTGTCAAGTGTTCTCCAAATAAAATTTGTAAAACTTGTGCATAGTTATTCCCCTGACCTGAGTCACCCTTGAACCTTTTACAGTGTACAAAAACTACAAGCGATCCTCGTTTTATACGGTTAGCTTGGACCAGAAGAGATCGTATAAATGGAATCACCGTACAATTGGGTGGCGTTCCAATAATAGCTTAGTCATCCCTAAACTGAAAAATTTTTATGATGAAAGAAAAGCTACAAAACTGCTACAGTCAAAGGCATACTACACAATATGTCTTTTTATTGCCATGTGTACTCTGGCTTCAGCCAGTTAAAGGGAATAGAAACGCATGCTTAAAAGCTAATTGAAAATAGTTTAATAATGTTTATTCAATAACACATTATTTATGTGTTAGAATAGAACAAAAAATAAAGTACATTATAAATATACGCGGGCAAACGTATTTTTGAACTAGTATTACCGACTCAATATGTAACATTACATGCAACGAAGTAAAAGGCATTATTAATATTACATCAGCAAGTAATTCACACTGTACTACAATATGTTTGATTACTAAACATTTATTTATATCAGTTATTCATGTCATCAGGTTTGTTATAATATGACACAGCTCCGTCAATAATTGAAACTATTAATTCTCTTTGAATCCGTTTTTTCTACTGTAGCAACAAGTTCTTTCAGCCGATTTGCAGTTTGAATAAATTTAGCTCCTTTTTTATATTTATCATCTGATTGTTCTTCTGTTCTTGTATGTTGTGTGCATGCAGTACTTTCGTCCAGTAGAGTAACCTCTTCAACAAACGATTGGTGTTCAAGCTGCAGTAATTCTTCATTGCCTAATTCTTCATCGTGACTTTCTAATAGCTCGTGAATGTCGTGTACAGCAACCCCTTCAAATCCGACCGTATGAACGAGTTCAATAGTCTCACTGTTACAAACGTCGATATGGTCTATGTCTTCGCTCCCTTTGACGCAATCTGGCCACAAGTTCTTCCATGCTCTGTTCATGGTAGTTGTCGTCACTTCGTTCCAGGCATGATCTATGTTTGTAATAGCATCTTTTATATTGTATTTTTTCCAATACATTGTAACGTCTTCGTTATTGATGGAAAGTGCATCAACAAGGTGCCTCATTGTTTGTCTCAGATAGTATGCTTTGAACGTAGCGATAATGCCTTGGTCCATTGGCTGAACGACAGATGTGGTGTTAGGAGGCAAAAACATAATCTTAACATGTTCACAGAAATCGTCAATTATTCGTATGTGACCAGGGGCGTTATCAAGAATAAGTAAAGCTTTATTGTCTAAATTTTGGGTCTTATTGTATCTCGCAACAAATGGTATGAAAATATTTTGGAACCAGTCAAGAAATTCTGTTTCGTAACCCAGGCTTTCTTATTGCTACGCCACACAACAGGTAATTGCTCTTTATCGCAGTTCTTGAGAGTTCTAGGGTTATTGGCTCTGTAAAGTAATAGTGGCTTCAATTTAGCATCGCCGTAAGCATTACCGCAGAACATAAGAGTAACACGATCTTTGCTTGCTTTATAGCCTGACGGGGACGATTCTTCTTCAGTTACGTAGGTTCGCGTTGGAAGCTTTTCCAAAATAGGCCTGTTTCATCCATATTGTATACTTGCTTACAACAATACCCTTCGACTCTAATTGCTTCAGAAAGCTGCTTTTTAAATGGTTCACTAGATGCATGATCGGCGCTAGCAGCCTCACCATGGATATTCAAATTTTTCAAGTTGAATCTCTTCTTAAACTTCTGAAACCATCCTCTACTTGCTGCGAAAGGTGAAGTTGTGCTGTTTTCGCCACTTGTAGCTATCACGGCGGCGTGTAACGAATTTGCCTTCGTCTGAATTAAACTGGTACTGAGAGACACACCTCTTTGTCGTTGCTCCGTGACCCACACATACATTAGATTTTCAAATTTATGAATCAATGGATTTCTTATATGGATATTTTCGTCTGCCATCCGTGTTGAAATGTTGTTTGCACACATCTTTATACGCTCTTCATTTTTCTTCATAGCCCTTACAGTGCATTCGTTCATGTTAAACTGCTTTGCAATATCAATCACTCTCTTTCCTTCACTGAATTCCTTCAACACAGCTAGCTTCTTATTAATGTTTAGTTTCTGTTTTTTCCGATTTGAATTCACTGCTTTAGGGGCCATGACTTGATTTTAGTTAACAACTTCACTTCTGTGTGGCATTTGACATTACAGTTATAGTGGTGACGTGGCACTTGATACCGCAGGTAAACTTTTGCAGAATGTTGCCGTACAATCAGAATTCAAATTCGTATAAAGCGATGCTTGGGTACAAATATATTCTCGTATAATTGGGTGAACGTACCAAAGTATGCCGTATAAAAGGAGGATCGCCTGTATTACACCATGCAATTATTCTTAAAAACTTCAAACTCCATTAAATTCAGTTTGGACACCTCTATTGTATTTTATTGATGAACCAAATTTAACTGAAAAACAGGTCATAAAGGAAACCTGGGCATCCGGTACTGAACATAGCGCATCGGATAAAACTTGAGATGTTGCTTATAGCAACTGATATTGTGTATGCGAGAGGTCCCATCAGTGTACAAAATTTTTGGATCAAGGAACAAATTTTCACCTTTTCAGTAAAAAAAATTAAATTGCACCATTCGTATTACAGCGTACATGCGATGATATCGTGCATATGCATAATGCATTTGCATATTACATCTGTTATATAACATGTGCAACATTGCAGATGTGATTTTGCAAAAACACAAGATAATTCATTGCATTGCATAAAACATTTTGCATATCTTTTGGCGTGCATAAATGCAAGTTATGCAATAGCACAGCTCTAAGAATTACCAACCTGGTTACATATGGTAACGCAAAAATCCATTAGGATCAAAATAATCCTCCCTTAAGGCCAATAATTTCACAGGTTCCTGCAGTAACCTATTCGGTAGCTAAGACTTTAAATAAAATTATGTTGCCATATCTCCCACAGAAATATATGCTCCGCTCATCAGATGAATTTGTGACACTGTTGCGCAGCAAAACTCCTACCAGTATTATAGCTTCACTAGACGTAGAATCATTGTTTACTAATGTACCCGTGCTAAATACTATCCATATTATTTTGGACTATGTATGCACTAGATGACGCTGCTCCGCCTTATGTTTCCTCGCCATAGTTTGAAGGAACTTCTCACAATTTGTACAACCGAAGCTCTATTTAAACATATTGATGGTAGTTTGTTCCGACTGGTGGATGGCATTGCAATGGTTCCCCTTTAGGACCTACTTTTGCTAACTTTTATATGTCAAATGTTGAGAACTCGTTGTTAAATAAGATGGATGTAAAACCGAGCATTTGCTGTAGATATGTGGACGACATATTTGTTGAAGTACAAGACCTTGAGCGTCTGGAAACGTTAAGGGGTTTGTTTGTTGAAAAATCCGTTTTAAATTTCACGTATGAGTTAGGTCTACACGGTAAGCTCCCATTTTTGGATCTTCTGGTTGAAGCTTCTAATGATGCATTCCATAGATCCATTCATGTCAAACCTTCACGTTCTGGTGAAACTATCAATTACGATTGTGAAGCTACGTAAATCTATAAAGAAGGCGTCATCCATACCTTGATAAATAGATCTCATAAAGTTTCCAGTAATTGAGAGAATTTCATTTCAAAATGTTTCGAATTAAACGTTTACTTGTAAATAACAACTTTCCGAGTACCTTGATTGATAAAACTATAGGTAAATTTTTGAACCGAATTATGAGCAGTGACCATAATTCAGTGAATTCAAACCGTGTCAATATTTTTACGAAAATAAAATGCATAATAATTACAAAATTGACGAACGGGTCTTAAAAAACATTGTTAAAACCTTTGTTAAACCTATAAATTCAGAAACTTCTATTAAAGTTTGCGTGCATTATGAAAATCGTAAAATCGGTGACCAATTAGTAAAAAATAATCTGTCTGCATCTAGGGTCAACGATCTGGGCAAATATATATTATTAGCCAGTGTGATCTATCAATTTAAATGTAACAGAAGAGAATGTGAGTCTCTTGATAAACGTTACATTGGCGTGACCAGAATGACCCTGAAGCAAAGATTAACAGCTCATATATATCAAACTTCCATCTTCAATCATTTCCGTGTTGACCATAGTTGCAAACCATCAAATGAAGATCTGTTCCCTAACACCAAAATTCTTTATAATGTTATTAAAAAAGATCATATTCATATAATTGAAACAATTCCAATTCGAACAAAAGGTCATCTGTAAAATACAAAAAGAAAATAACTAAAAAAATGTGTGACACTACTAATTGACTAGGGATAAAGGAAATGAGCTAAGATGATTATTTAAAACAGGTTTTGTTTTAAAAATGAACAGAGACTCTAAAATCCGCCTAAAATCCGTTCATTTTTAAAACGAAACCTGTTATAAATAATCATCTTAGCTCATTTCCTTTATCCCTAGTCAATAAGTAATGCCATATATTTTTTGAGTTGTTTTCTTTTTGTATTTTATAGATGACCTTTTGTTCGAATTTGTATTGCTGATGATGAGCGAAGGCTCGAAACGTCCAATTTTTACGAGTCTTTTACAGTATCGAGAATACATTTTAATGAAAAATGTTTTATACAATTTTCCTGGTTCTCTCTTTTTTATTGAAAATTCGAAAATACCGAAAGAGCTGCTTCGAATATAATTGAAGCATTATACATTCATGAAGCCTTTCATTATACATTCATACCTTCCCTTGATGAAAACACTAATGATTTTTTCGCTCTTAAACTGCTTAGCAGAACTTCAACTTGCTAGGTATGACGAAACTACTCGACCATTAATTTTTACTCTTGTCTCTCGTGTGGTGAATATAGAAGTTTTTGTACAATATATCTAATCGTAATTTCTGTGAAAAAAAAAATTTGATACTTCGTCCAGTGGTTTTCGTCTTTTGTGATCCACATATCTAGTCTATATTACTAAGTGTTAGCTTTTACGTTTTTCCAATGTGACTGAAAATTATTCTGTATATTTTTTTCCAGCCTGAGAATGACGTTAGATACGTTGACACGTTGTATTTTATCAGTAGACAGAAATATAGATTTTAATGAATTACTGTCTTTAAATACAAAAATGCTTGGAGCATTATTGAACCAGCTCACACGTCAAAAAATTGGAGGAGTTTGAATATTTGTGGACTTGGAATATCTAGGCCCGAAGCAAGTGCATGAGGTACAAACGAACCAGGCAGGGTAAGGAAAACACAACTGGAATATATGCCGTATTATTGTGGATATCGCCGACAGTAATGACACACAAAGGAATATTACCATCAGGTAGCACAGCACCCGAGGAGCCAGGGCTGCCAATGCTTGGGTTTTAACCAGGGTTGCGGAGTCGGAGGAATAAATTTTGCAACTCCGACTCCGCCTTTGCAGAATTTGGCGACTCTGACTCAACCTTCCCAGAATTTTGCGACTCTAACTCCGACTCCACCTATTCACAATTTATAAGATGAATATTTTATTTCTTAATGGTTGCAGGTGTTACAACCTGTTCATATATATATTATATTCTTTATTTACGAACAACTTTTAAATTGGCAACAGAATGTTAAAATAAAGTTTTCCTATTATATATATTTACTAGTGTACATGATCCGTAAAATGTCATTGTTCTATAATTTCCTTTTAAAAAGTCTTAAGACATAGATGATGAACAAATAGATCCATCCTAAAAGTACCCGCGATTCAAATATTCTTGTTCTTGTGCACTGGTGAAACTCGTACCCCAGATACGGTCATTGGGCATCCTTAAGAACGTCACAGACGCACATACCAAACCAAGCAAACAACAACTGAGTATAATTTAAATTATTATTAGCCAAGATGTTTTAAAAAAAATTTGCCATACCATTTTACGCGATAAGCTGCATTTTCTTACCTATAGATTCGATTTTCACGCAATTTTTTTCCATTTATAAACAAAAGTGAGCAGATGACATATAGTTAACATAATAGTTGAATGGTATCTATGATACTATCCTAGGAAGCAGATTCCCATTGTAATGACATGGGAGAAATTACGCACGAAAACATATATTTATTTCTAAATAGATAGAGGCACCTTTCATTTTATTATACAGGTTTGATTATTCTTCTACAATAAAATGCCAAGTGTCTCCTTGAATAAATAGATTGAGGTATTTCCTGTGCAAGATTTCTCCTGTTATTACAATGGAAATTTCTTTGAACAAATAAAATTGGTTGGTCCGTCTTGGTTGGTTGGTCTGTCTCCTTTTCACGCTCTTAAAGGATGCTTAATGAACGTATCTGGGATACGAGTTTAACCAGCGCGCAAGTACAAGAAAATTTTAATCGCAGGTACCATTAGGGATGGATATATATCTTTATATATATCCAGATGTGGATCATAAAGACAATATCGAATGCCGTCATTTATGATGGCTCATGTACACTAATATAAACAGGGTGTTGGAAAATTCAGTGCAAATATTTTAACCACAAATACATTCATCATAAGAGTACACTGTGGTGTAATTTTTTTGGCAAAATTCAGTTTTTTAAAGTTACAATGTTTTTAATTTTCATTCTGATAAACAATTTTTGCTGTAAAAAGTCTATTTTTCAACAGAATTAGATGAAAATTGGTCACAAAGTAAATCTTTCAATGCTCTAGGCGCAAATGTTGTCAAAATTTGAAAAAAGTCTAAAATAAGTAACAAGAAAGAAAAGAAAAAATGTGTATTTCCAAGTTGTCACATGAGATACATGCCAACATATTGGCTTTTAAAAGTTTCTTAATATAGGACATCCTAAAACAAATGTTCCATACGAGGAGTACTAATTGACAAACCATCCGAGGTGTACAAGTAGATAAGCCATACGAGGCATAATAATAGACAAACTATACGAGGTGTACTAATAGACAAACTATCAGAGGTGTACAAGTAGATAGACCATACGAGGCATATTAATTGACAAAATATACGAGGCGTACTAATAGACAAACCATTCGTGGTGTGCTAGTAGTCTAACAAAAGTTCTATACTAGAAGTACTAATTGACAAACCATCCGAGGTGTACTAATAGATAAGCCATACGAGGCATAATAATAGGCAAACTATATGAGGTGTACTAACAGACAAGCTATACTAATAGACAAGAAACGAGAAATAAGCTCAACTTCTTGGATGTCTGCATTGAAAAGTGTGAAAGTTCCTTCAAAACAAGTGTTTATCACAAATTAACCAATACTGGTCTGGGTATGAAGTTTAATAGTGCAATAAATGTTAACTTTAAGTACAACCTTGTTTCTGGTCTTGTAAATAGAGCTTTTAAAATCTGTTCAACGTATGACGCTTTTTCAGCCCGACTTGAGTTTTTGCGTTCTTATTTTTGCCGTAACAGTTTTCCGCTCTGTCGTGGGAAAATTTTCCGTGCAACCATTGAATGTAACCGCAAGGATAAGATGCCAAATTATGATGTGCTTAAAAAAAATTATATATATATCCGTTAACTATATGTCAAATGCATTAAATCGCTATGTTATGAAGGAATTAAAATTACTACTGTCCAAATATTACCCACAGCTCAATCCAAGAATTATTTTTCGCAATGCTTCAGTGTTGGTAGTTTCTTCCGGTTTACTGATAGGATGCCTAAGTCTCTACAAAGTTGCGTCGTTTATAAATATACATGTAGCCAGTGTAATGCTACATATTGTGGAGAGACCACTCGCCACTTATAGTAACGCGCATTGCAGAGCATAAGGGCATGTCCGTACGTACTGGTAGAGCTACCAACCAAACATTACATAGTAGTATCAGAGATCATGCACATTTAGCTGGTCACCCAATCAATCAGAATAACTTTGAAATTATAGGGCACAGTAGTAGACAAGATATAAGATTATTAGAAAGCATCCTTATTCATCAGATCAAACCAACATTAAACGCAACTGATTCATCTGTTCCTCTTCAAGTTCTTAATTAAGTTTTGTTCACTAACATGTGTTGCTCTTATAATTCCTGATGTAAACTTTATTTTTCCTTTCCGTTTCAGATACTGATGATGAGTGTAGTAGTACTCGAAAGCCTTATTTTTTAAACAAAGATGACTTCTTGAAAGATGTTTTTACCCTCCTTGATTATTCTGTTTTTATGTAGATTACGTTTCCCTAGAAATAAATCAATTGCACCAGTTTTCCCTTCATATTTGACAAAACTGTGATAAGCTCTAATCACATAATGAAAAAGAAAATTCCTTTTTTATTAATAAAATTATTTCCCAACATCACAGATTATTATGCAGTACAAAAAAGGTTGACTAAAGTATGAAATTTTCCCGTAAAAATTACTACCGGCACAGACCGCGAGTGCTTCAATGTAACTCAATTTTCCAAACATGTCACCGTATCGGCCGCCGTCAATCTCCCGAAGCGTCTCCCATGTAAAGAAATTTTAGACGCTGTGCATGAAAAGATAAATCACGAATTCGATACCTTCGTTCTTGAAAATTGATACTCCCGTCCGATTGTTCCCTATTTATTCGCTTGCGACTGCAGAAACAGAATTAAACAATGCGTCATTATCGTACATCAATCATGCTAATGGCAAAAGGTGAATCTCATGTAAAATGCTGAAAATTCTTTAAAATGTAGGGGTAAAAGAGTAAAAAAAAATTGTAATTAAGAGTGTCATCACTACATATTTCCAACTGCTAAAATAATCCACTGCAAGTGAGTTTAGCGAAGCTATTGAAACAATTCCGAAATAACCCTGGCGTGTATTCAACCAAACACATTTTGATTTAACCAATCCCGTTTGGAACAGAAAAAGTGACTCAAGATATCACATATCGTTTGAATTTAAATTAAAGAGAATATTCCAAGTAAAACACTACTCTGAGCTCTGAACGGGTAGATTTTACCTACAAAATGTTCTTCATTTTCTTACCTTATAAATAAAGCCAGCTCGGCTTTCAGATAAAGTCGAATTGAACATGAATTTAGCTCAATTCCTTGAATATGACTTGCACTTAGCAAGTAACTAAAATTCTCTAAGCTGTTTTAATTTCCGATCGTAATTAAGTAAATTCATAAATTGAGAAAACTCGTGTCACTTCATTGTTTTAATTTGATAAAACGTTTACCCAAATTAGAAATTATATGGTTGTGTATATGAATTTGAGAATAAATTACCTTCCTGACCTAAAATTACATAAAATACTTTAGTGATTATAAACGTATAGCCCATAAATGTTGTTTTTGATTTTTATACCTTGATATGGTAACTATCTCAGATATATCATGAAATTGATTCATGCCAAACTTTGAGTATTTCATGTGAGGGAGGATTGCGCACTGTAATCCGATTCTTTTGGCCTAAACGTATGATCCGACAAAGACGGTCCGACAAGCACGTTGAGCTCAGCGTGAACGTTATGCAACAGCGAAACATTTCATTTAGTTCTGTTTAGCTACGTCATCTAAGCGAGGCACACAGTATATAATATTATTATAACATCGTACAAAATTAGCAATTGAAAAACTAAAGAATCCATCTCAGTTTGTTCAAATTGATGCTCTCGATTAAGGCGTTAAAAGAATATGTATAGTTTCCTTCACCCAACAAATTAAGTGAACTTATTCATTTTTCCACGTAGCACCTAATAAACTCGCACAAAATTAACGATAAAACAATCATGCGAGTCTTCATTTCTTTAGGTTAAACTCGGAGAGAAAACGGTGAATGAAAAAGAGCTCTATGCACGATTTGTCCCCATGTTAAAAAGCAAACTACCAGAGACCCATGCTTAATTCCGTTCGAAATAGCGTCGCCCAATAATGGGAACGGAAGCCAGCAATTTTTCTGATTCGTCATCGTTGGAATCGGAGAGGCGGCAAACCGTATAGAATTCCCCAAATCGATGAAAATTATACTTTTGCCCCTTCATTCATTTCAGGAAGCCATGCAAGCCACAAGCAATTTTTGCTGTTCCATGATTCGGGTCAAGGAAGGGTTAAATTACCAACGACTTTGCAGTTATTTCGCTCTAATCGTACGAAAACAGAGACAATGCGATGTGCCTCGACGTAGACCTCACTATAGAAAGTCGTACACGGAAATTCATAAGACCGGGGTTATCCTCAGCCAGAGTTTACTTGGAATCATCCACTGTGTTGGCTCAGAATTTTAAAACTCATTTATATTATTTCAAGTATAATTTTTGCGCTTGCGTAGCATTATCGCAAAGGGAATTAGTGAGCAAGATACCGGACAAATTCAATGACCCATAAATTTCCGTCAAAGTCTAGTAATTTTTAGATGTTTTATATGATAGTCACACTGCTACTCAAAATTTAGGCATCATTGTATTGCAAAGAGCCCTTGTGGTTCCTTGTGCTGGCCAATTACTCTTTAGAAAATGTACCTTCAATATACAGTACTGACGTACGTTCTACGCTCCTTGATTTATGGGGAAGAAAAAATATTTCTAGGGTTTGGTGCAGGCTTTAAGAAGCTTTTTAAAAAGTGAGGTACCCATGCCCTTGTATATGATATTTTTGCTTAGCTGTATAGCGATAATAGTGCTTCTAAAAAACATGAGCTCCTAGTCCGGGTATGAACTGTTAATAAATCAAAATTTGAATGCACGAAATATTAATATTTATATATATATTTAGAAATATATATTTATATAATAATATTTATATGCACGACTATTTCGGTTACAAGAATGATGAAAGTTAAGCACTTTCATGAACGCTGATAACATCAAAGGCAAAGAGGATTTCTTTTTATGTTTCGCAATAAAACTCGAGGCAGTTGGAAATTTAAGGATCCCTTCTGGGATAATTACTAAATCACTCCCATGATACCTGCGGATCGAAAAGGATATGTGATAGGAATTTGTGGGCTCGATAAAACAGTAATATCTTTGAAAATGTGGAACGTAAATGGGAACATTCAAGAAATTTTATGTATCGTTAGTTGATTAGATTAAACTTTAGCATGAGTGATATTTTTAGATCAATCTGTATGTAAATGTATCTCTGAAAGTACTGAGGGGAAAGTCAACAAACTATCATTGAGGAATAAGAATAAAGCGATAATGACAGCAATTAATTGATGCACCATTACCAAGGCGCGTTTCTTAACAATTTGTGAGTATTTCGATGCATAATTCGTGTGCGCAAACACGAACGTATTAGATTGGTTTGGCTTTCCTTCTGGTATATAAGACGACCCAGAAAATGCTATCTTGGATTATCTTTTTGAGTCGGTATGTATTTAGCTCTTGATGTGCGGCTCACATATGAGTTAAAAATGCGGAAAAAAAATTATATGTAAATTTCTCCAAAAATTCTGCCATAATATTGTTTCAACAAACTTTGCCAATGCATGTGGTCTATTGATAAAATTAGGAACTTGATCAACTTATGTCGATCATGTCATCACCCTCTCGTAAATGGTTACCCAGGGTCTTGAATAATATATGCAGCGTTCATCAAATCATGTTTTCTGTGGAAAAAATCAAGATGATGCTGTAATCTATCGCGAGGATGTGCGGAAATGAGTTACCAATATTTTGTGCTATTAACAAGGGCTTTTATAATTTAATGAGAAAATATTAGCTAGAAAATCTATCTCCATAGAAAGTACGAACTTGCAAGAGATCAAATTCCCACCAGAAGTGGAAATGATTTTTAGCATTTGAAGGCAAAGTGAAAATAAAGTTTCTACAGTTATTTCATTATCCATCGTAGATTCACACAGTGCATTCCAGTTATTTTGCTGGACATTTTATACTTGAACAGTATTGAACAATATAAACATCCTTCTTGCTCTGGAATATTCGATGTCCTTGATTGAAGATCATTGTCACTAAACTCGAAGAGGTAACCCTAAGCCTCATACATAGTCTACTGCCATGAAAAGCAGGTCCGCGCACAAATGAAGACTAACCTTTTTTCAGTTCCTATGAAAATTAAAGCTATCTTAGAACAAAATCGCTAGCAAATCGACGGCAGCCTTGAATTACACCCCTTTGAATAGAGGGCATAAACCTGACATTCCAAAGCCTCATGGTCTGCTGCGCAAGTTCAAGCGTAGGCGAAGACTTTTTTAATTCGAACAGAAATTAAAGCGATGTTAGAATACGGTCTTTAGCAAATCCATGTCAGCCTTAAATCACAAACATCCCTTTGAATGGAGAATATAAACCTGATATCCTTAAGTCTCATAGACTACTGCGCAAGTTCATGCGCAAGTTCAAGCGGAAGTGAACGCGAACTTTTTTTTGTTTGTATGAAAATTAAAGAAACGTTAGAACACAGTTAGCAGCAAATCTATGTCAGCCTTGAATCACATACACATCCGTTTGAATGGAGAATACAAACCTGATATTTTGCGTGTGTGTATCACAGGAGAGCCGCGACAGAAGCTGGACAAGGAAAAGGGGCACGGTGGCACGACCGCAGGCAGGAAAGCGTTACAAGCTACGCAGGGCACGTACGAGGGCGCCATTGTTCTCTAAGGACCTGGTTTTCTATGTAATCGCTTGTGCAGCAGCAATACATCGCCGTGAGTAAAGAAGCTGCTTTAATTTAAAGCGTTTTGCTATGAAAAACTGGGCTTAGAGGCTTAAAAAGCTCATTTTTGCGATGTAAAATTTGCTTCCCGGCGTCTATGATACAAAGTACAGGATGTCATTGGACACTTACCTGAAATGGTAAAAAATTGAATGTTGAACTTAGAGTATCATACTTATTTATAAAAATATCTCCGATAAGAATCGTTTTCACGTGCACCTATAATGTCCGACATATCATCATTGATACATATTATATGAACATATTATATGAAACATAACATATGTAAACACATTTCATATGTAAGCACATATCATCCAATATGTGTTTCAGTAATGGTTAATCCGTATAGCAACAATATTTCAACAAGATATTTTTTTCTCAGGCTCATTTTAGAAATAATTGAAAACAAACGGAAATGTGCGAGAAATACGGAATAAGGTTTTAAATTGTACATTTGAGTTGTAAGATCATTCATTTTCTTGATATGAGCACTTCATGAACAAGACCTATATTGCGGAATATTGTAATCTCACCGGGTTGACAAATACAATGTTGTAATTCGCATTCGTATTCGTTGATAGTGAATAGCTAAGCGATTCTAAATGAGACACGACAAAATGTTTATGGACAATCGTATTCGATCCACTCATAGTTAAGTCTTAATTGAAAGGTAGCTAAAGGATCCTACATCGAGGTAATTAAATTCGATCATTATTCCTAGCAACTTACCTGCTGAAAGTTGCTCACGATAAATTTCCATGCAAATAATGTAGCACATTTGATTTGACATCAAAATCTTCGATCGCAAATAGTGCTCACGCTATGAGCCAGGTATTCACCAATGCGTTATAACAATTAATGACTTGGGTGCCACGGGTAGACTGGTTTTCGATGGAAATATATTACGCGCGTTCAATAAGGAAAGTTGAAGGTCCAGGTCCGAGGTGAAGAGGACGAATCCAATTTTACTGCCTATAGCCGAATAAAATGGAATATTGCTAAAGTTAATAGTTCAGATGAATTATCAGGTACCTGACGCTAAAGAATAAGTTTAAGGAGCGTTGCAAAGTTTATCGGACTTTTGCATGTGATTTTTTTTCAAATCGAATGATATTATTTCACTGAATAAGGGATTTTTGGCGAAGATAATTCTGAGAAATCCCTAGATAATTCTGAGAAAAAAGAATATCCATAGTTAACATGAATGTGATTTATCCATTATATTAACCAAAGCAAAGTATCTGGCTTGCTTTTTACGATGATGTGGGTACATTTTAATATTCATTTAATACCATGAAAATTATTCGAAATTATTCCAAAATGAATAAAACGAACCAGCGTCGCTTTCTCAAACCATTTGGTCATCGCTGCGATCACACACTCTTAAATTCACATTTATTTCAATTTAAACTGAACTATGTGTTCATCTTCCCACCGTGTTCAATATCCAATCTTTTTTGAACATCGAAACCAATTTTGTGAACTTGCCAAGGACGGATGAGCTCAGCGACAGCTTTGCAAGAGTTAAAAAGAGCAGTTAATCTTGAGAAGAGTTTCAGTTAGGTCCCCAGATTGGGTAACTTTGGAAGCACTGAGTAAAACATAGATCAGACCACCTCCAGTCCACCACCCACTATATTAATGTCACAGTAATTTATAATCTAATTTATCGACTGCAATGCGATAACTTATGAAGTTAGACGGTGAAGATCACTCGCCACAGAAGTGCCTGCAAAAACTGACGTTTTAAACGCAAGATTAATTTTTGCCGTCGCTTTTCGACTTCGCAGAAAACTAAGAAGCTATGGTTTTTCTCGTTCACACTTACCCATGTGGGGTACTTGAAAAGCAGTATTTATGCTCAAGTTAGCAGTGATTTCAATTTTTTTCCCCTTATAAATTTTGCAATTGCTGACCAATTACATAGATTATTATGATTACGTTCATGATACTTGTGTGAGAATAATGTTGAAAAAGAAAAATCCATAACACATCGATTTCACACAAAACCAAGAATTCAATGGAACGTTTGTCTCGATAGCTTAAACGGTAGCATTCTAACTCTTCTCAAACAGTGCCTTAGTATCTTCACACCTGTGAGGAGGTGACTGGGATGAACAATAAAATTTTGAGCGTTCAAGAGAGAATTTACAGATCCTCAAGTGCTTTGAAGTTAACGAGAAACAATTAACTATTACAAACAGAACGAAAATTTGTTTTATTTGGAATACAGATTGAAACGAATAATTTACAACTATCCATGTTAGTTTGTTATGCTTTACGACAAGTGACATAAATCCATAAAGGGTCAAAACAGGCTGTAAAACTCAAGCTCTGAAAATCTACGTACGAAAAATGTTCACACGTTCACACGAAGTTTGAGATTTTAACAAGCGCTCGTAAATGCAAAACGCTGAAATATTTAAATCGTACCCCAGCATAACTCAGACCGGGATTTCCTTTCAGTCGAGTCCTATCTTTTATTTCGCATTTCCTTTCGCTAGGACTTTCGCATCCATCATTGGATCCCCTTCCTGTTTCTAGTTCGGTAAATATTAGAGGCGTTGTACCGGAGACCGATAACTCACATGAGCAAACTCTTGAAAAAATGTTTACATTTTAAACTGGAATTTATATGATTTTTTTTGCAATTGAGATTAATTTGTTCAATGGAACAGTTTAGTTAAAAATTGACCATTATTATGTCAAAACGATTAATCATAAAACGACATCGTGATAGCAATAAAGTTGCAAATTGAGATCAAACAGGTAAAGAAAACAGACGTATTTATAGATAGAAGATAGACTCATTTTTACAACCGAACTGATGTATAAAATGAAGCTCACGTATACAATTGAGGTATCAGATTTTCCCTCCGGGTATGAGCTAGGCGGTAGATGAATAGAAGCCAATGGTTTTTTTCGCCTCAATTAATATTGAGAATTGCTTCTTTGAAATATTAAGCATGTCGTAGACCAAATGTTGTTCTTCGAGTTAACTTGAACTTCACACATTTCAAAATCCTCAAATTTCACATTTACATTATGAAATGCATTAGAGTTAATGTATTCACTTTTCATCACAATCAGACAGTTGCGAAAAGAAAAATTAGAATCAATCTTCACTCTTTATTTTAAGAACTTCAAGTTATTGAATTTCGAGAATTTCGATGAATTGTAAACCTCAATTTCCCTTCTAATTTAAATCCGTATTTTCTATTTCAATGTATTAACCGGAACGTAGAAGTACTTGTGTTGACATGATCTCGAACAGTTGGAGACAGATTTGTTTCATTAAAGTATTCTGCTTATTGTTCCATTGAATTGACCATGACGATTGTGAACCGATATAGAGTAAAGATTTCGATAGAATTTCATCGCAGAATTTCTATGAGCAAAAATAAAATGTCAGTGAAGAATTGTTTTCGAACCAGATTTTACCAATAGAACATATAAATACGCACACATTCCAATATACAAATTTTGATGAAAACTCTATTATGGCGCTTAGGTGAAAAAGACGCTAAAAAGGAACAGATCAAGTTTACATCATCGAGGAAACTCAAAAGGTTTAGATGCTCTTGCGCCTCTCCATCGGAAACTTGGGGCATTATGTTATACCAACAAACTCAAGTTCTGCTGAGCTCAGTTCCGTCAGATCTCCCAATACACGCCGTACTTGACTACCATCTTGGACCAAAAAAATACATAAACGCTACCCTCGGATGGCGCCGCGATCGAGCGGCAGCGTAAGCGTAGAGGAGGCAAACCGTGCATGAGCCAAAGTTAAGCACCGCTAAACTGGTTAGTTTGTTTAAGATTGCCAGAGATGATAAGGAGTTGGAGTCCAATGAGCTAGTATGTGCAGGAGTCTGTCTTGCTTCTCTGGTTGCAAAATAGTCCTCTTCAGAAACACAACGCTAGATAAAGCAAACTGACTGACGCACACTTCAAAACTTCAGTCTTTCATGGCAGTGTGTTTCAAAATAAACCCTGAAACTCAATGCAAGGTAAATTTTGTTTACGGAAGCACGAAGATAAACTCAATGAAGTCTTCAGAACAAACGTTGGTTTTTAATTTTGATGTTCTGTTGAAACAGTAAAATATTCATTAATTTTAAACGGATTTATGACAATTGCTGAAGAGATTTTTTTACTAATTTTCACTCACAGGGCTTCGACACATTCTATATGCATTCAAACCCGTAAAACAACTGCAGTGAGCAACAGCCAGAGTTCTCAAGCGAATTTCTCAAAAGATTCCAATATTTTCCGTGACTGAAAATGGTAGTTGTAACTTCTTATCGACTGCAATATCACTTACAAAATTCATTCAATTATATGAGGAAAATAATGTTGCGTATAACACGTCCTAGAACAAACCACAACCATGCAGAATAACTCTCGAATGTTACAACCATCGTCGTCACTCAGGACAGGCGAGGTGCAGCTCCTCGATCTATCTTGTTTGCTCATGCGAGTTCTGTCTTGTGGCAAGGACATAAATCTAATCGATTTCTTCATCTGCAAAAAGGATTTCACCCCGAAAGCAAATATACACACTTCAGTTCCCCTTGCACATGTGGACATCTACAAAGAGAAAAACATACCGACGGTGAATCACTAAAATTGGTTTCTGAAAATGTAATTCTGCATCATTTAATTAGATCTACTTTGAGGAGTTCTTCAACTTGACAATCTCGAGTTAAAACTCCACATTCGCATGTATTTCGTTCCTGTTTAAGGCACTTGATGGAAAGTAATCAAGCAAGACACCTTACTGATCTACTGAATAAGTATTCGAACAACTATTGAAATATGGTAAAGACAGTTGCGCAAAGACCAATAACCCGTTATAGTTGAAGCTCAAATATTTAAGTGACGTTGCAGTTCTTTATAAAAGTGGCAACAGTATTTGGATAATGAACCAATATTTAAACATCAGTAATACGGAACAATATAGTGAGTGTGATATTTGAAAAACAAAGAGAAAGCTTGGGAAAATAATTTCAACGTCAAAATAAATCTGCGATAACATTCACAGGCTACTTATACGTAAATAACTACAACTCTCATCCAGTAACAGCCTCTTTCGGAAGTTTTAAGTGCGATGCTCTCACTCCCGAACAATGTTTCTCCAGTCAATTTCCATTTACATCATTTAGTGGAGTAGCAGCCTCCCCTTCAGAAGATGTCTTTTCCTCAACTCCCATGGGCTTGAGCCAGGCTAATTGCGACAAATGCTTTGTTGTGGGTCACTACGTTTTATTGCCTCGTATTGCTATTGTTCTCAAAACCGTATCGCACTCAAACAGCCTAAGTTTATTCATCCCCCTCCCAAAAAAAATTCAAAGCCTTTGTATTACATCATGTGAAGTAGATTTAAATACCTTCATGGACACCTTGTCCTCAATCATCAAATTTACACGTGTTTCAAACCTCCATTCAACTTTTTAATAATTGTGAGTCTTTCAAAGATAGTTTGAATTCGCTTATATAGAGCCAATAGCAATGTTTCGTATGCGAAGTGGCGTACAGAGTTGCACCCTCAACTCTAATTTTCAACTTCATCTTTTCATTCGCCGCGACCTTCCCACTTTCCTTTGTTCGAAGTCTCCCCTCCAAGTCCTAGGCCTAGCCTGGTGTTCCGATTCCATCGCAGACCCTGGGTTCGTCTTCAGAAATACAATACAACATTGTCTTTACGAATTAGATGGCACTCCAAAGCGAAAGAAGCACTAAATGAATTGATAGCCAACGCAGAAAATTTTCTGCAGCGCCCACGAGTGCAAAATTTTCTGTTTCAGTGAATTTTTGGGAAACTAAGCTAATGCCGAAGCCGCTCTCAAAGAAAACGTGGAAAATTGATCGAAGTTGGAGTCATCCAGCCATAAATAAGCAAAGAAAAGAGACGCCGTTCCATTATCAGTTTTGTGTCTTTCACTCTTGATGTATAGTTGATGTGGCTCATAACATCTCAATCTCGATAAGTAAATTCACTCTAGCTGTTCAAGCGTATCGTTTAATCGTAAATTGCCCGACCGCCTCAAGATTTACGAACAACTCATTGCGTTAATTAACGCGATTGAAATATTGCGCAAATCCTTAGATATTCCCACGATTTTCTTCAGGTGTTGACTAACGTCATTACCATTATTCAAGGGAATTCTATCATGTTACCTTCATCACCTCTGGAGTGTAGTTCAAATTTAACGATGTCGTGCTTGAGTGCAAGCTAACTCATGTAGGGCTGTCACGAGAAGAACGGGTCCCTTCACCTCCTTGTTAACATTTCATTAACAAGAAGATCAGGTTCTCGGAATAGAGGAATGGCACACCTCCAGGTACATTCCTAAACACACAAAATCAAGAAAAATAATCAACATTACAGTACATATACTAAAACAAACGGTACTCACCGATGACAGCTGACCCACTTACTCGGCGCATTTTTCTGAGCGCCCTGAATTGCTGGAAGGCCTATTACGAGGGGATGTATTAATACTGCAGAGGTTATCGGAGAGATTTTATGCTCACGGCCAACACATGACAACCTGAACAAACTACCCTTCTCAAGATCCCAACACGACTGCCAGAATTAGAAACAAAATTCGAGCGTCATAGCCTCATGATAACACTACCCTAATAATACGGGTTGGCCAACCCTCTGCGCATCAATTGAATTAAGACACATGACAAGATGCAACCTATTTTTTAATAACGTTTCCAACAGCACAAAGCACGGTCATAGCTTCAGATCACATGCGTATTCTCAGGCACCGCTTCAGTTCCGATTCCCTGAATTATTCACAGTTCAGTACAGTATCTTTTGATGATTGTATGACAGCGTCTCGTAAATTTTCTTCAAGTTGAAATTGACTGTGAAGAACTGCCAAGAGAGGAGTAAAAAGAGAGACCGCCCTCCTGCAAAGATACAAACATTTAACCCATTACTTTGATTGCAAAAATGTGCTCATTTAAACATTTAGTGTTAACTTTGAATGACAGTACTTTACATCACATATTTTTTGAACAGCATATCTTGCACAACTAGAAATAACTCCTCACCCGCCCAACGACGTCTACACTTTATTTTCTGATTCTAATGTCTCGACCCCGATGGTCGTGCGTGAGACTTCTCTTCTCTGAAAATGGAAAGTGTTCACATTAAATTCTAACCAGTACAATTACACTGTGAAGCAGGCTATATGTTTTCCACGTATTTTTCACAGAGTGTATTTTTCAGTGCACGCTTCGTCCTACCGAACCTTGTCGGACGGCTCGCCTAAACTCACTAACTCTTTGGTCTTGTGTGCTGTGAGGGCTGCCCTCTTTCATTCGTGAACGCCTACAATTTCTCTGATTGGCGGTTCTCCACTTCGAAAATCTTTCCAAGGGTGCTCTGACCATTACATTGGCTGTAAGCCCTCTGATGAGAACGTATAGCCGACTCCGCCCTCTTTCAGGAACACTAGCCATCTTTTCCCATGAAATTCTGGTCTAAATTTTTCCACTATGTTTTTCTAATGCCTGGTCGTTTCGTATCCTGCTGTGGCAACAATCTTGCCGCTTCGAGTGTCGCTCGTCCCCGACCCTCAGCTTGAGTGCTCTATAAATCCTTGTCACCCTTGTGGTTGACTGTTTGGGGCGCCTATGCCTCTCCAAAAGGTCTTAGCTAATCATAACAAGTTCATGTTTCTCACGTCTTCAACACAGGACCTCTTTGTGTGGCTATAAGTTCTCCCCGTCGAATGTGGTTTTAGGAAACAGACTCTCTTGTCCAAGAAAGGCTCACACACAAAATTCCTTCCAAGCACAACACCAACACAAAATGTAGCACACAACTCCAGCACATGTGAAAACAAGCCACCAGGCACACATGTTAAGCGATCAGTCACACATGTTAAGCGACCCGCTCGTGCTGTTGAAATACGCAAGTACTACAATATTCTAAAACTTTACAAAACACAAGAGCACAAATCAGTTAACACAAAAAAAGGACACAAATCAGTTAAAATTCCCCAAAATTAATGTTTCTCAACAGGGCTTTTGATCAAATTTTGTTCTGTAATGTAGCTGAGGCTTGCATGCGAGGGCTTGAATGCTTTTTATGTTCCGTATGAAGAACGAATGTTTATACCATGAAAGAGTAAGAAGTAATTTTTATGCAGGTCATGCAAGATAATACAAACAGCTTGTTTCGCTTATCTTACAAAAATATACAAAATGTTTGAAGATATTCATCGTAATCACGATCTTCAATCATATTCATAGTAATCATGAATGAAAAATGCCAGAGAATACAGTTTTTACGGATGTGGTCGAGGAATTTTTCTAGAAATAGTTAATCAGTTCATTCTTTCAATTCGTGGATTTCGAGTGGATTTTTCATATACGCTCGTCACGAAAATGATGACGTATTTCACAGGGGATTATTTTTTAAATTTTTCTCCCATCCCAAAACCTTTTTTCAAAATTCGTCGAGTAATCAAATTATGAATGACATGTACCAGAAGTAAAGTCGTTTAACGTAAGTTGAAAATAACAAAGAGTTGCTGCTTTCAGTGTGGCCCAAAAATTTTCTTCTTAATGGCTCAGGAAACGTCAAGGGCCTTGGGGCGTATTGACCCACAGTCGTTGATGAATATGAGCTGCAAGTTCCATCAGAGCGGAGCCAATACTTCCTCAGAAGTGTATACATGTATCACCTCTGTATCAAATATGACAAGTGCAAAGGTTCTATAACTAACTTCCATAGTTATAAACTGAAATGCGTCCTTAAGCGCAGAATCCGCTTTGGAATATATTTTATGTATATAAATGTGTTCTGATACTCAATGAAAGTCAAGTAACGAAATTACAAGATTTTTTTGATTCAATGATTTCTTTAATTTTATTTCAGCGAAAATTTAAAAAGTAGCGACCGACGCTGAATAGAACCAAATATCTTTTATAACGTTAAATCAGAACATTGAGTTATACATGATAATCTTATAATGCAGGTTACAACAGAGGTACGAATTAGTTGATGAGATATACCAATTTAGGGTGAAATGTTCCATTCTCGATAAGTACACGTAGGTTAACAAGTCTTAGTGTTTGTGGTCAATATGCATAAAATAGGCGTTAAATTTAAAAAGTATCGCTCGTTGTAGGTCAAGGTTAGACAAATTTCTGTCGAATGACAATAGTTTTTCAAAATCTTTTACATTAGGGGCCTTCAACTGTTATTTACAATTGTTTTTACCTACTGAATTAATGAAACTTTATCAGTTTCCGCGGAATAAATTTCGAGTAATTAACGTGTTGTAGTTCTTGAATTGAAAGCGCTTTTGTTGCTCGTTGCCTTTTTTCACTAAAAACAGCATGTTTTGTCTGCTCACTAGTGAATGAATAATTCTTCGACACGAGCTTCTGTTTATATTTAAAGTCCCAATTAGAAACATATGTATGTATGTTAATTTTGATTTTGCACATTCTATTTATATTCTGATTATTTGAAGCCGTAAATAGAAAGGAATTTCCTATTTAAAATGACATCATTCACAGTATTTTTCTAGTGGATTTAAATTCATCTGAGTATAACACAGAAAATTTCTTTTTGTTAGGATATGCTAACGTTTTATGGGGGTTATCTTTCAAATCAATTATATATCGGAATTCAAATGACAGTGTTGAGTTGAAAATAATAACTGAAATTAATATAATGAATAAAAGATAATTTGCCCCCAAAGTTTTTTTAAAACAGTTTTTATGTAGTCTTGACTAAATCTTTGGAGTTCATGCAGTGAACGTTCTAGGCGTATGAATATTTAAGTCGAAAACGAATGTACGTATAAGTTATTGGATGCGAATGTGTGTGGGTTACGTTTGACTCTTAAGTTGTAATTTTGGCCAACTGCACTATGTAGATGTGTGAAACAATTATTAAAAATACATTAGTGAATACAAATTAACGAAAACGGTACACAAAAATAAAGGAACATAGAAAATGCCCAAAAGATTCAAGTTACGAATCACCTGGCAAATCAAGTTTCTTGTTTTTAACTTCAGGTAATACGGACCTCCTCTGTCATGAACCAACACCAAAATCTCTGAAAAATTAAAATGTATGTAGAAGAAGGGAAACTTTTAGCTATTATACTGTTTTTGAAACTTTTGGCAATTACGGACCGATGTAAAATGAAAATGAGCCTTAAATTGCATTAAATTCATTCAAATTAGATAATGTGAAGTTAGAACCTAGATAATAAATTTACAGAATTCGAAAAACCTTAGATCGGCCAATATTGCAAACCAATTTACATCAAGTTGACAAACTAATAGCTTCATATACTTGATATCCAGTTCAATAAACTGAATTGAAGATCGTGCCCAAGCACATTTACATCGTTAAAAAAAGTTTTTCGCAAAAACTTTGCCAAAGTCGGTCAACATTAGATTTAAAGGAACTTAAAGAACCTTGGGGAGCGAAGCTTGCATTTTGAAGTGAAGCTGTAGGTGGAGAGCTTCTCCCTTCCTGCTGGCGCCATCAAGCGAACGCCTCTTCCGACATCAAGTAGGACTTGTGGCCCCTAAGAAATATAAATGTCCCTTCCCGTGACACTTTTTACCGTCCACTCTTATGAAGGGGACATATTCCACTTCCTCCGCAATAGGATTTCTGAAAGCATTGGCCGAATTCAAAGTTATTCGCCCTCGAGATAATGCAAAAGGTTGTGGGAATACTTTGTCGTACGTGGATAAGGTGCACGTTTGAACTGTAGAGCCTGGTTCGTATGTGGGATTATATGAAAATACGTCATACGACGGTAAATTTTGGTAATGCACCATGGTGAACTTTTATTTGCGTTCTATATGAATCGGACCATTTGTTTGATGAATTAAATGGATTTCCTTTAATTATTTATGTTGTTTGAGTTCATGGGATTAAAAGGATGTTCGTCCATTTCTGTCTCACATTCTTAGTTGGACATTCATCTCTCACAGATACCACCAATCAGAAATTTTCGAGGAGTTATTTCTCGAATACTTTATCAAAAAGCACAGTTGGTTTACAATGAAAAACTTACAGATCGCTGTAGGTTTACTTTCAGACAAGTTTTAAGGTCGTAAAAATTTAATTCTCATGGTAAATTACATTAATTCAATTGCACCAAAACAGAATTATCAAGGAGGGTAAAAACATCTTTCAAGAAGTCATCTTTGCTTAAAAAATAAAGCTTTCGAGTACTACTACACTCATCATCAGTATTGAAACGGAAAGGAAAAATAAAGTTTACATCAGGAATTATAAGAGCAACACATGTTAGTGAACAAAACTTAATTAAAAACTTGAAGAGGAACAGATGAATCAGTTGCGTTTAATGTTGGTTTGATCTGATGAATAAGGATGCTTTCTAATAATCTTATATCTTGTCTACTACTGTGCCCTATAACTTCAAAGTTATTCTGATTGATTGGGTGACCAGCTAAATGTGCATGATCTCTGATACTACTATGTAATGTTTGGTTGGTAGCTCTACCAGTACGTACGGACATGCCCTTATGCTCTGCAATGCGCGTTACTAAGTGGCGAGTGGTCTCTCCACAATATGTAGCATTACACTGGCTACATGTATATTTATAAACGACGCAACTTTGTAGAGACTTAGGCATCCTATCAGTAAACCGGAAGAAACTACCAACACTGAAGCCATTGCAAAAAATAATTCTTGGATTGAGCTGTGGGTAATATTTGGACAGTAGTAATTTTAATTCCTTCATAACTTAGCGATTTAATGCATTTGACATTTAGATAACGGATATATATATAATTTTTTTATGCACATCATAATTTGGCATCTTATCCTTGCGGTTACATTCAATGGTTGCACGGAAAATTTTTTCCACGACAGCGGCAAAAATAAGAACGCAAATACTCAAGTCGGGCTGAAAAAGCGTCGTACGTTGAACAGATTTTAAAAGCTCTATTTACAAGACCAGAAACAAGGTTGTACTTAAAGTTAACATTTATTGCACTATTAAACTTCATACCCAGACTAGTACTGGTTAATTTGTGATAAACACTTGTTTTGAAGGAATTTTCACACTTTTCAATGCAGACATCCAAGAAGTTGAGTTTATTTCTCGTTTCTTTTTCATGGGTAAACTTTATAGACGGATGTTTGCTGGTCACGTAATTTAGAAATAAAGTAATATGGCTGGCATCACGAAACAAAAGAAAATTGTCGTCGACATATCTCCTATAATATACTGGTTTAAAAACCTCAGGACAATCATTCAACCAAAGCTGTTCGTAGTGCGAGAGGAAAATATTAGCCAGAGTCGGTGAAACGCATCCTCCCATGGGAGCACCATCCTTTTGCGAATACAAGTTTCCATCAAATAAAAATAGATTATCTTTAGCACATATTTGTAGTAGTTTGTTGAAGCACTGCCTGTCGAAACCATGAAAATCATCATTGTTAGCAAATAATTTTGACAATATTATTTCAATAGTTTCGTCTACCGGGATATTCGTGAAAAGAGACACAACATCAAAACTAGACATTATATAGTTCTTGTTGGGACAAGCTATCAGAGGTGTACAAATAGATAGACCATACGAGGCAGATTAATAGACAAAAAATACGAGGCGTACTAATAGACAAACCATACGTGGCGTGCCAATAGTCTATCTCTGTCAAGGGTAGTTGAATGAGAAATGAAAAATATGCCTTAAAAATATGCAAAGCCCTATCACCACCAAAAACATATTTCATATCTTCACGATATTCACCACATCATGCGGACATGGGTACATGGGATAAAAAAGAGATACAGTGTAAGCCGGTTACCACTCATGATTGACAAATATCTACAAAATATTGGTAGAAATGGGTTAACAAATATATACTCAATATCAAAATTCACAGCTTGTACAACATACGGACAGAAAGATAATTTTACTACGATTCATATGCTCAAATTGCACTTTATTTCATTAATTATATTTGACATTCATCCGATTCACAGGAACGCCCTCTGGGGAAGTGATAGATCTATTTTTGAATCATTTCGCTAATGCAATAAAATTTATTAACCGGATGGTTTTTGCGTAAAGAAATGAAATAGAGACATGTATATCTATATATGTAGATACATATATATACCTACACACGTACACACACATATTAATATATATACTTATTGAAAATGAAATATTAGAAAAAAATACATACATAAAATAAAAGATAAAAGCAACCTACCATCTACTACATAGAAAATGACAGTTGAGTTCACTGTAATCCTAAGAAATTTTTCGCAAAAAAATAACTAAAAGGAAAAGAAGACTTCAAAAAACATAAAAATGAACTGGTTTTTAATTTCTTCACAGAAATATTTTAAGAAAAAATCAGGTTATAGTCAAGAAGCAACACAACTCTTCAGCATTATACGGACATGCGTACGTGGGATAAAATGGAGTAACATTGAGGCCGGATATCACATCTGAGTGGAGAATATTCACAAAATTTGGCACATATAGGTAGATTAGGCTTTGATCCAAAGTGATAAATTTAATTACAGAAATTTAGAGTTTTTCCGATTTGAAAGTTCAGTGCTAGTGTGCGCTGAACGCACGGAAAAAAATAAAAATAAAAAGACTAAATGCATTGCTTAAATTTCCCCCTTCCCCCCAGCTCAGCCGAAAATCGATTGAAAACATCTTCGGGAATGATTTTGAAATAGCGAGACAAAGTTAGCCAAAATTTAACGCAGTATAAACTTTGCCCAACCCTCACATCTATAAACCTGTTCATTGGTGTACACACAAAATGTATTTCATGGTATATTTGTCATGCGGACGTTAAATATTAATACAGAAAAGAGAAAGAAATAACAAAATAAAGATGAGGAAATACTCCTAATTATGGAAAGAACGTTCGTTCTGCTGCATTGAACTGACGGCTGTGGTGCTCATTGTTGTCGACAGAAATAAGTAAGATGAATATACGAATCGCTTAGCAAACGTAAAATGAAATAGTTTCTGAATATCTAACAGAAATTTCAGGAAAATTAAAATTTCTAATAGATGGGAAGTTCAAACCGAAATGCTGCAGGCCCTATGACAGAGATGCAAAATGACGTGACACATTTACTCTAAATTCTTTTCCAGTTTTAGAGTTTTTGATATGCTGGGGAAGCTTGTTCCACAAAAAAGCTCCAGAAACTGAGAGAGCCTTTTGTCCCACGTTAGATGAACGGTAACTGACTAAAACATCGTTCCTCCGGTTTGATCTTTCGTTTGGGATATTAGATGGAAAAAATTTTACCCTCTCTGCATTACTTTGGGGGAGGTACAAAGAGGAGAATACTCGTCGAGCTTTCTGGATCATAAATCTGTTCGGTATTGGGATCCAGTCGAGTTTTCTTAAAAGAGGGGTGACACGATCGTATTTATTGAAATTTCCTTTGCATACCACTTTGGCGGCGAAGTTAAGTCTTTTTTGCAACTCTTCCTGACGATATTGAGGTAAATTTCCCCATACAAGACTGCAGTAGTCCAGACGCGATAAAACTAAAGACTGAATCACTGATAATCTAGATTTTTCGTCAAGTGTGTTCTTTATGCGATGAAAGAGTATTAAGGTTCCGTTAATTTTTTTGCACATTGTTTCGACGTGTGAATTGAAAGGCATATTTTTGTCAAACCAAACACCCAGATTTTAACCTTATCTACTGGTTTAATTGTATCGTCTCCAAATGTTAGCTTGAATTGTGGTAAATTTTCAGTCGTATTCTGTGTTCCAAAAATAATGCATTGCGTTTTACTTGCGTTAACTTTGAGGCCATTATGGTCATACCACAATTTCAGATTTCTCAGAAGGTTTTCAGAGTTGGCTTGAGTTTCTTTTAAATCCGCTGTTGAGCTTGTCATGGCAATTTGCACGTCATCAGCATACATTGAGATTTTTGTGTTTGCCGGCATGGTGTTGAAATCATTGATGAAAATTGAAAATAGGAGTGGGCCGATGATTGAACCTTGACGAACGCCAAAATTATATGGTATGAATGATGACATTTTGTTATTCAAGCACACTGCATGAGAGCGGTTTAGTAGGTAGCTTTCAAACCACTGAGTGTCTATTCTGAGGTTTGAAATTTTTTGTAGAAGTTTCTTATGCTCAACACTGTCGAAAGCTTTGGAGAGATCAAGCAATAGTAAGAGAGTTAATTTTTTTTGGTCAATATCGTTGTAAATTTTTTCTGTTATGTTTAACAGGGCGTCCTGAGTACTGGTATTCCTTCTGTAAGCATATTGATTGCGATGCAGTAGATGTGACTCGTCTATGTTAGACGAGAGCTGGTTTGTTATTACTTTTTCTAAAATTTTGGACATAACAGGCAGGAGACTGATTGGTCTGTAGTTTGATGCTATGTCGATATCACCAGATTTATGTAATGGCTTAATCATGGATAGCTTCCATTGATCGGAAAACTTGTTTGTGACTATAGATGTATTTATTATCAAGCGAGTACGGGGTACTGTGACAGGGAAGCTGTCTTTTATATGTTGGAGGCTTATGCCATCATGTCCAGTCGCTTTAGTATTCTTTAGTGAGTATAAGATTTTTCGTATCTCTATGACGCTAACTGGCTTTGGTCTCCACTTGTTGCTACTATTTGAGGATGAAACATCGCTCGGATTTGCCTCTGTAGATGTGTATGAAACTGTCCTGGATACTTCATTGAAAACATCTTCGCCAACTTTTGAGAAGAAAGTGTTAAAGTCATTCGCCATTTTTGAGGGGTTTTCAAAAGTGCTTTTGCAGTCTGAATTTTTATACTGAGCAACTTCTCTAATGATTTCCCAAGTTCTTTTAGGGTTTTGTTTTGCCGCCAAGAGTTCTTTGTGGAAGTAGTCCCGTTTTGCTTCCAGAACTTTTCTTCGTAGGATCTTCTCATGATCTTTATATAATTTTCGACGCGTACTGTCTGATTTATTCAATTTGTACTCACGCTGCAAATTTCTTTTAGCTCTGCTCAACTGTTTTATCTCATCTGTTATCCATTTATAAATTCTTGGCCTAACTTTCTTCGTAATGAAAGGTGCGCATTCGTTAAGAGCTGATACGAAATTTTCGGTGAAAAGCGAAACGTGTAGATTGACATCATCGGTGTTTTCCATGCCTTGAAATTCACTCCATCTGTCTAATAGCTTTTCTTGCAATATTTCAGGGGAGTAGTGGTTTTTCATGCGATATGTAATGTAACTAGATTTCTGTTTCTCTTTTGCAATATTGATTTGGCATTCTACCGAATGGTGATCAGAAAAGGACGGTAAGATTTCTGTGCTGAGTACTGCTTGGGGATTGTTTGTAATTGCTAGGTCAAGAAGAGTTTTGGAAGTGTTGGTAATTCGCGTTGGTTCTTGGACCATTTGAGAAAGATTAAGTCTGTGCACCATCTTGCTTAGCTGATTGTTTTTATTTGTCAGATCTACGTTAAAATCTACGTTAAAATCTACGTTAAGTAGGAAAATGACGGTCAAATTCACAATAAGCCACACAAATTATTGGTTAAAATTGTAAAAAACTAGATGCCGCCTGTGAATGGCGACTGCGGATCGGGGTTAGTAAAACGCTGGGCAGAAGACGGAGCTATACTGGCGGTTAGTGCTGGTGCGGTTAGAAAGAGGGAGACGTGTAAAATGCGCCACTAAGAACGCAGCGTACTTATTTATATTTATAGTCGGGGTAAGTGGGTCAAAACGCAACACAAACGCGATGACAACAAAAAGCCTACGATGAAAGCTTATTTCAAGACCGTTCAAGTGATGTAATGCATAACAAAAAATAATCAGATCAAGTGCATTTGCCAGGTGGAAAATTGATATAAGTTCACCAGTATTGACGTGCCCCCACATGTTGCCCTGTCACTGCACCAGATAGGCATGGCTAGACGAACGTGAGTGTTGCGGTAAGTGGGTTTTACTACATTAGAGAAGAATGTTTGGATAAAACACCAGTTGTACTATTTAAAGTTATTAAGCAGGGTAAAATATACATACATTATGTTTGTAAATTTACATACATTATGTATGTAAATTAGAATTAAATGATTAGAAAACCACTTCTTATATCTTGTCTGTGTACGTTTTCTCTTATTTCGTCACTTCATTCTCTTATTTCGTCAATTCGCATTTCTCTTTTTTCGTCAATATTACGGTTTTAAAACCCTAATAAGGCTGTTGCATTTGCAACCGTGTCATGAATATTCAAAGAAATTAGTGTTTGTGAGTAAGTGAAGATATTACAAAAAAGTCTCTAGAAAGAAATTGTGGTAGTAATTTCCCATGTCAAACTATAAAGTTTTAAAGATTACTAATCGCAACACATTTTTAGCTTCGAAGAAAGTTTTTTCCGCTAGACGATTGTTTGCTTATCATTTCGCTTCTGGACTTAGTTGCGTTAAGAGTAACACTGCCAACTACCCGGTCGTGCAACGATTCACAAATGAAGAAATGGCGGACATTTATTTGACTTACGGAGAAGCACAAGGAAACTCGAGGCATGCAGCAATTCTGTACAGAAATAAGTTCCCTAATAGAAATATGCCACATCTCAGGACCTTCACTGCTATTGACAGGAGGCTTCAAGAAACTGGTTCTTTTAAGGTTACGCGACCTGACGCAGGGAGAGAAAGATTAAATCTTGAACCGGAGCAAAAGGGTCTGGAGTACATTCAGGATCATCCTAAAGCAAGTTGTCGTTGTGTTGCTGATGCACTGGGGATCAGAGATCATGCTGAAATGTGGAACGTTTTGCGTGCGAGCGATCTTCATCCCTATAGATACGAAAGAGTTCAAAGATTGCTACCAGCAGATTACCAACCTCGGGTTGTCGGTTCAAAATGGTGTCTTAATAAGCAACGCTACAATTGGAATTTTTCTTCATATAGATGAAACAAGTTTTTCAAAAAAGGGTGTTTTTAACCATCAAAACCGGTACCACTGAGCAGAACAAAATCCCCACAACATTATTGAACAAAAACTTCAACATCAGTACAATTTCAACGTTTGGGCAGGTATTGTAGGGAATCACTTGATCGGTCCATACATTTTCCCTGATACGCTCACTGGAGATACTTACCATGTTTTCCAGCAAAGGACTCTTCCCGTATGAAAATGTTCCTTTTAATGTTCGCCGCAGAATGTTGTTTCAATAAGATGGTGCCTCGCCTCATTTGTCAAAAGCACCAAGAGACACACCGAGCATTAAGTTCCTAGACAGATGGATAGGACGTGGAGGACCAGTTAATAAACTGTCCTTATAGGTCTCCTGACCTTAACCCATTAGACATTTTTCTGTGGGGACATAGGAAGAGCCTCGTGCATGAGAGGCTCGTGGAATCAGAGGAAGATTTGATTGACAGGATTGCGGTGACCGCTGGAGACATAGCAGAAAAGAGAGGAGTGTTCGAACGAGTACGGCAGTATTTGGGGAATCGGTGCAGGTTGTGCATAGAAGAAACTGGGAAACATTTTGAACATCTTTTGTAACTTGAATCTTAATCCTGAATACATCATATGCTGAAGTATCAAAACGTGCTGTGAGCTTCAGGAGCTAAATAATTTTATAGTATAAAATTAAACTTAAATTTTTTTTCTTTCAAATTAACGTTCATGGGAACCTGTTTTTCATTCACGTAAAGTTAAAATAATGCGATTCAAGATGTTCACAGTACCATAGTCAATACTATAAAGCAGGTTGACGCTGTCAAATTCAAATCTTAATCTCAGCATTCTCCTCAAACGAAGTAAAACCCACTTACCGCAGCACTCACGTTCGTCTAGCCATGCCTATCTGGTACAGTAACAGGGCAACATGTGAGTGTGCGTCAATACTGGTGAACTTATATCAGTTTTACTCCTGGCAAATGCACTTATCTGATTATTTCTTACCATGCATTACATCATCTATAAGGTCTTGAAATAGGCTTTCATCGTAGGTTTCTCGTTTTTTACAATTGTGACTATTAATTTGTGTAGCCTATTTTTATATTGCTGAAGATGGACTCTTCAGTTCGAAACGTTCAATTTTATTCATTTAGACTTTACTATTTGTAATAATAAAATGGCAATTCGTACAGCGATTTTCGCCTTGCTTTTCATTTTAACAAATGACTATATTTTATTACGCCTTAAGGTTTTGTTACACGTTTGAAATACGTTGCATACCCGTCACAGCCTGTAAGCGCTGCTCATTTTAGCGTATGAACGCGTTTCATACCCGTCACAGCCTGTAAGCGCTGCTCGTTTTAGCGTATGAACGCGTTGCATACCCGTCACAAATCACGATCTGTTAAGCGCGCCTCTGCATCATAAAGCACTCATTCTTTTAGAGTGTGTGAAGTGTGCCAGTCGCATTCATTTCATATACTATGCGATTTTAGTCGGCGGCTCGATACAAAAATCTGTGCACATTTCTCGTTTATACTCATATTTTAAGGTGAATGTCTTCCTCTGAACTCAGCTCATTTGAATGAAAAAGTGGCTGAAGAAATAGCGTCAGCAAAGAAGAGGAAATAGTATCCTCGGTTCTTCAAGGAAGAATAGCTCAGCGAAATGTTTAAAGATGGTTTGAGCAGGACAGTAACCTCCAGTTACTACAAGGCATATAATGTGACACCAATAAAAAATGCGAATAAATCTATTTGATCGAAGCTTAAGGATTCTGTAACACTAACTCGTAAATAACTTTGGCAGTTTCTAAAGGAAGCACAAGCATTACTCAATTTCTTAAAAAGTAGATGACTGAAAGCCAACAAATAGCAAAGAGTGAGCCAAGGCTTTCAGCATATTTTGCAAAACATAACCCACCCATCTCTTAGAGCAGGAGTGTGCAGACTATGGCCCGCGGGCCACATCTGGCTCGCCACATAATTTCATCCGGCCCGCCGAATAAATTCCTGAGTGGCGGCCTTGAAAAAATAACTATCGTACGGCTGATGACCGCCGGCACTGATTTTTTTACTTTTCATACCTGCGGCCCGCATGAATGTGGAAAATAAATAATGTGGCCTTTACATTGAAAAGTTTGAAGAATCCTGTCTTAGAGGTCTGTAAGCTTCCATTTCCTGAAAGTAAAATAGCCAAAAATCTGTCGACGCAGCGAACGAAACTTTCCCATGTAATCCATGATGGTATAGCTGTAAAAGAATTTCGCAAACATAACGTAAGTATATATATATACTTTTGTACTATACATCATGTATTCAATTTTTTCTAATCTTTGGTTTCATTTCTTGATCTTGGGTTTTTTAGAACCATGATCTTGGGTTTTGATGAAAATCTCACTGGCAGCCCTGCCGAGGATAGAACGCCTTGAAGGATCAACGGTTGGGGAGTTGCAGCGTGAGTGGCGGTCGAGAGCAGACCGGTGAGGCTGCTGCTGGTCGAGTGTCTCCGACTTGGGAGTATCGGAGACGCTAGAAGGAAACTGACTCGTGCCGGGACATGGCGTGGCGGCACAGCTGACAGTCGAGGCGTTGAGGGTACGGCTTGCGGAGCGTTGAGACTTGTGGATATCAAAGCCGCTGAGAGTGAACCCTAGCTCCATGGAGTGAACTGAACTTTTTTTGATGCTGAGGAGGTAAAAGACAGAAAAACTGAAAAATGGTAGAATTTGGCACAGAGCGTGTCAGAGGAGAACAGAATTGAAAAGGAAATGGATTGTAGAAGACAAAGGACACAACTCGTGTGCATGACTAGGTTCGTATGGTTCTGTTCATGTTAGGTGTTTATTTATGTATCGAGAGCTCAAAGTCTAGTCACCCCCAGAAACAGTTAATGAATCTCGTACGGGAAGACACTGCTTCCACAAGGTTTTTTCAAATGAAATAAATCAAATGAAAATCCAATCAAATGAAATAAATCAAATAAATAAATGGGAATAAAATATATCTGTCAGGACAGTGCGCCTGCTTCCACTGTGCCAAACATTGCTTTCGTTGTGCTTCGATTACCTTTAGGGTGATTGATAGCGCAGTCGATAGCGTGTTGGCGCAGTGATCTCTAGTCCTGAGTTCGAGTCTCACGAACTCCTCGTACATTTATTTCATTTGAAAAAACCTTGTGGAAGCAGTGTCTTTCCGAACCAGATTCATTAACTGTTTCTGGGGGTGACTAGACTTTGAGCTCTCGATACATATGGGAATAAAATATATCAGTCAGGACAGTGCGCCTGCTTCCACTGTGCCAAACATTGCTTTCGTTGTGCTTCGATTACCTTTAGGGTGATCGATAGCGCAGTCGATAGCGTGTTGGCGCAGTGATCTCTAGTCCTGAGTTCGAGTCTCACGAACTCCTCGTACATTTGTGTTTATTTATGTTATAAAGAAAGACCTATCTAGGCTTTGTTGAGTGGTATGGGGTTGTGCAGTGTCTGGAATGTATGGTTGTTTCGAATTATCGACAGTGAAACACGCCGCCAATACGTATCTGCTATATTGTGTGTTAGTTTGATAGGTTCTGCTCTTTCTAATAGATTATGAAATAATGGGGGGAGGTCTTGGGGTCCCAGCTCTTCCTAATAAATGGAGACCAGGCCTACCGGCGCTGGTTCCCCTAGAATAAATAAATAGAAAAAGTAATATTGAGCTATGTTAAAGACCTAAGGCCTGGTCTCAAGTAAATATTGCGGTTGGAGGAGGTCCCAGAGCAAGAAGCCTAGAGCTCCTGAACCACGCATGTGGTCTGTCATAGTAGCCTGAAACCATGCTTTCGTACACCTCAGGTAAATTATCTTGTATAAATTTCCCGGTTTTGTTTGCTAGTGTGTGTAGTAATGTATTGATGGATGAGAGCTGGCATTGCTGATGTAGTGATTGAGCTGATATTTGTTCTGATCGAGAGACATTTGCGATAAAACGAGTGGCGGTATTCTGTACTCATTGTAGTTTTGTGAGTGAGTGAGTAGCAAGTGTGTGCAACGGGATGGCCGGTTAAAGTAAAGCTGACCTAATGTATGCTAGTTAGAGTTTCCTTTTAATCTCAGTGCTTAGCTGTCTGAATATGAAGAGTTTTGTTAGATTTGCTCTTGCTATTGCTATTCTTGCTGCCACCTGAGATGTGTAGCCCCTTGTTGAGAAGTTTAAGCCCAAAACTTTGCCTTTTGTTTGGTACGGAATATGCACTTAGTCAATACGGACAGTGTCTGATTTTGTTCTTACTATCGGCACAAATGTAAATTTTTGCATATTTGTTTTCATTTTCCATTTGTTTTCAAACTGGTTAATGTTGTTGATTGCTATTTCGGTGTTCTTTGCTATATCCCTAATATTGCTGGAACGAATTGCTACTATTTGAGTGATGTCATCTGCATATGCTATATATTCTGAGTTTGGAACGGGATCTGGTAAGTCATGTTTATAAAAGTTGAAGAGAATGGGGGAAAGGCACGAACCCTCCAGTACGCCGGCCTCTAGCTCGAAAAAGGCACCTGTGATGCCACCTATCCTGACTGCTGCTGTTCTGTCCGTTATAAAATAGCAGAGTGTTCTTGTGAGAGATGGGTGAATGTTTAAATTGACGATTTTGTATTTTAGGCCTAGATGCCAAACCTTATCGAAAGCTTTAGCCACGTCTCGGATGACATCAATGTTGCATTTGTCTGATAGATGGTTAACTATAGTTTCATGGAAAATTGCAAGTGCGGTGTTTGTTCCATGATCTGCTTTGAATCCGTGCTGTCTTTTGTTTAGTTTGTTTAACTGTGTTAGATGGCATGTGAGTCTGTTATCATGGTGACTACTGATATTTTATTTCCAAATTTTACTACTTTTTACTACTTTTTACTACCTTCAACGGCAAAAAATTACTACCTTTTTTTTACACAACGAATGGTGTCCAAATGTCCAGAGGTAAGTAATCGGCCTATAATGAGTAATTTGAGCCGAAAATATACACAATTCCAAAGGTCCAAAAAAAGCTCCAAGTTTCTTAATACTTAATTAAAATACTTAATACTAAATGGAGAGTCAAAGCTTTACGGCAAAAAAGTTACCTAAATTTTCAAGGTACCCCGTCCTAAATGGACTCCAACATATGTTTGGCAAAGACCTTGTCTTAACATCTTTCAACTATGATGAAAACAGTTCATCATATGGAAAAAAAGACTGGAAACTAGTAGACACCAGGGGATTGTCAGATCCCTTTACAGCGGGGTAGAATATCAAGGAATTTCATTATGACCAAACACTATGGCACTTCGGAAATATGAGTTTGTAAGCTATTTCTATCATACCTCAAAATCTAAAACGGCATCCTAATTGCGATCAATAATAACAAATAGTTTATGCACATGTTATATTACGGAACCAATCACGAAAATGCAAATTTCATGTAGCTTTCCTATATATTTTTAGTAGAAGAATGAACTTTGATTACAAGGATCATCTCCATGCTCTGACGACATCCTGGAGGAAACTGTATCGCCATGACTGCCAAAAGGAGCTTCTAAGGGACTAAGCTCTCGTTCAAATGATGACACATTGTATTAAATGAAAGTTTTATAGCATAATTTTTTCTGTACTTGGACAGAAATTAATGTCACTGGAAAAAAACTTTGAGCTTTACAAAGAGGTAATTTCTAAAAAAAACGTTTATAGTTTCAGTCAATCGTTGTTTCCCCAAATCAAAGTAGACAGAATAAACTCGTCTTTTCGAAGGAAGATAATACTGCTCACCATCAAGCTCAGGTCCAAAAAAACACTTTCTTGATATAAATGAATTTCGGAGAAGTTCCTTTGACGTCATGTGATGTTTATATCCTGCCGCAACAACTTTGAGTGTGAGAATATTTGTCTTAAAATAAGTTGGAAGGCTACATCAAGTTTATGAAAATCAAGACCTTACCAGTCAAATATATGACTTTGAATTAAACATTATTCATTAGGAGGAATTGAAATATAATAAGTTTGATTCACGACTAACTCATCTGAAATTGCAGCAGGACTCTCTAAAAGCTAATTGAGAATAATTTTATTTCCGTACTTACGTTTGTGAATAAAATACTTTAATTTTTGAGCATCAAGTGCACAAAGATTAGATTAGACATTAGTTTTAGCCTCTCTACCCAGCAACAAATGTGATCCAAAGAGAGGAAGGCACCGTTTAGTAAAGAGTTAAGGAAACGCGGAATCTACTCAGAAAGGGCATAGAAACAGTAAGTTGTGAAAGAAGATTACGAAACATGAACAAAGTTGAAGAAGAAAGTAGTAGGTGCTGATGAACAGGACAGCAGTGAACCGAAAAAAAGTGGCCCTTAACATAACAAAAACATTTTATTTTAACAAAAGAAGGCCTACCTAACTCTCAGCTCGGGCCCTCACATTGTCCCTCTGGGAGCGCTAATTACCATAGACACAATAGTTGTATCCCCCTGAGGGGAACAAGTGCACAAAAAAACAATTATGCCAACTATGCTATATATCTTATGGGCAACTGCATCCACTAAAGACGAAATCCAATAAAATGTAATAATTATTTAGTGATAAGTACAACTACCTATTTAAAAATTTTGGCTAGTTGTTAATGTTTATTCATAAAATTTAAAAGAAAAAGTTCACAATAGGTTTTAAATTCAAAAGAATCGTAATTCTCAAAAAAAATATAAATTATTTTACTTGACAAACATATATCAATCAAAGCCACTTGATATGCTTCCACAAGAAAATATGTAGCTATGCTATTTCATTTTTCCTTGAGATCTTATAATGCATATTTGATACGTAAGAATAAAAGATGTTAAATGTCGACCTCATAATCATAAATGCATAATTTTTAAATCATTATTTTATTTTCAATACTAATCCCTGATATCACAAGCTCCTAAGTTTGTATCTCAATGTAAGTGCGCACTAATAGAAGTGTTTTCAAAAATACATCGCCATTGGTATTACATTTTTTAAATTTACATTTATACGATTTATGAAACCTCGAAAGCGAAAGCCATCATAAAACAACTAGATAACTTTCAGATCAAACGGAATGAGAAGAAAAAGTGAACTTTTTTTACTGTTATTCGCAAAAATTTTGAAACTTTTTTTCTATTTTGTGTGCTCCAATTATAAAATTATACCCCAATCTACAGGAGTATTTCCCATAAATCGAGGCAAATTTATGATATGGGGAAAAATAAATTTTAAAAAACCTTTATACTCTATATAAATATGTAACATTACTTCAAATTTTCAGAGAATTATTCCACTCAACAATTTTTTTACTACCCTGAGGCAAATTTTACTACTTTTTACTTCTTTTTTTACTACTTTCCAAACTTTACTAAATTTTACTACTTTTTACTCCTTTACTACCCAGTAGACACCCTGTGTTATATAGAATTTTGCCAAAAAGTTTTGCCTGGATGTGAAGTAGCGAAATAGGGCGGTAATTTTTTACTTCATGAGGGGAGGATCCAGCTTTAGGTAGAAAAAATCATTGTTGTTCTCTTAAGACTTTACGGAAAGTAGCCAGCTGATAGGGCATAGTTATAGATGTTTGTGAGTATGTTCATCATGCTTAGTGGTATATTCTTTAGGTGGTTAAAAGTTATTCCTGTCGGTCCGGGTGCCTTTTGTTTGAATGATCGGAGGGTACTGATGGCTTCTAGTGTGGTTATTTGTGGGCATTGCAGTCGATCAAGTCTGGGTCGCATGTATGGTATTATGTGCTGAATGTTGTGAGTCATCCAGTTCTCTATTGTTCTCGATATGCTCGTGATCGAATGCTTCATCGTCCCCATTGGTGAATATTTGTTGCCAGTGTTTCCTGAAAACGCTCTCTTTGTCTGCCGGTTCAGTTAGTTCTACATTGTTATGCCTGATATAGGATGCATGCTGTTTGTTTCTATTTGCTCCTTGTTTCTCAACTGTGGTCCAAAATTTCTGTATGTCTGCCTCGATGTTCAGGTCATTCATGATATTATTCCAGGATCTAGTATACAAACCGTAGTAGATAGTACATATTGTCGGGTTTTGGGGTTTGCCGTTGAGTGGTTCAGTGGTTATTTTTTTGATTTGACGGCTAAGACAAAACTCGATTTTCTCTCGAAGCGCATGGGAGAATAGTGAGATGATAATGAAACACGTTTGGATAACTCAGCTTAGTTTCCGGTGGTGTCGTTTTATTCGGGAAAAGGAAGCCAGGAAACTGGCTTGTCGGGAACAAAATCGGCTTGTCGTGATCTTGATCGCGGAGAGCTTGTTGAGTTGGCGATCCGTGCCGGAGGACCAGGCTGGAGTTGACGAAGGCCGGCACACGATGGAGTTAAGCGTGGTGAGTGAGTTGAATTTGGGGAAGTGGAATTAAGTGACTTGAGATGATTGAGCGAGAGTCAATGACGTAGTTCAAGAATATCTAATGACTCCAAAAATAAGATGGGGGTGTGAATGAGCAAGCAAACTCAGGCTCATGTGAGCAGAATCAAGTGGCACATTAGCAGGGGGCACACTCAAGTTGAATTACTTGTCCAGATTAGTAATAGCAAGTTAGTCACTGATAATGTGAGAATGGCATTAAGCAATCGTCATGGCGCTCAGGAAAACCAGAAACCCAGGGAGATTTGATTTTGAAGGTTTTGTGTAGGGCGAGGCTGTAGAGGTCCTGCACAGGATTCCAGGATGCTGGATTACGCGATTCAGGAGAGACATCAAGACATGGCACTACTGAATATCCACACAATAATGACAATTCTTCCCACACGGGGAAAATCCGAGAAACTCCTACAAGTTCAAACTCCAGCTAAACTCGAGAAGAGAGAGGAAGAATTTACTCAAGAAAGTCTGATACAACCGCTATTGCTTCAAATGCAAGGCATGAGATTTAAGAATTTTTAGTAGGCTATTTTGAATTTTTTTTTCAAAAAGGAACCGGGGAAAATTCCCCTGGAATCATGGAAGGCACATGATTTAACAAGGCATGGCTTAGGGAGCAAAAAGGAGAATTACATCAATTAAGTAAAATATCGTTAGCAAGAATGGAGGAATAAAAGGGATAATTTTTCCTCTGATAAAATAAAAAGGAAAAATGCGTTTTGGATCTCACAGAAGGAAAATACGCAAAGAAAACGAAAGCATGAATATTTCGTGCAGCGGTGGACCCAGCGGCTTTTACGCGTCGGCATAACCAAAGCCGCCGGCGTCTTGCACACACTCAATGATAGGCAGATAGTAATGGGTGTTTGTCACACGAATGCGAAGAGGCACGTTAATTTCATTGAGATGATTGATATCGAATTAAGTGGGGGTTACGTGGAATTAAGAATGAAGTTCAAAACTATAGCAAGTAGACATGAATAACTTCGTAATTTACTAAAAACTATTTAAAGACATCTTTAATGATTATTTCGTGTTTAAACGAGTTTAATAAAAACTACTAGAAGTAATTTGTAAGAAAAATAAGAGAAAATACTATTAGAACACATGCTTAAAATGCAAATAAAAATCACGTAGTAATGACAGAAAACGGCAGAGTGTTCCGCCATTACACCAGAAGCTATCGGGAACGAACGCCGGCAATTTCGCCGCGTCCGTCCACGAGTAATTTATGAAAGATTCGTGATATGATACTGGCAAAGACCCGCAATATGCTTGCAGTCGAGAGAAAGAAAACCAGTACGTTAAACTGAATATCTAGTATGAATTTACACGAGAGTTTGGGAAATGACACGCCATTTTCACTCTATAAAAACACATGCCAATCTCAGAATCTTAACACTAATTTTTATCCCTAATTCATGACACTGAGCAGATCTTCAGATTGAAATACACAATACACCGAAACACATGGCACATATTCTTACCCGGTTTTACTCTTATTTTACCCTAAATATCACTGCACTTACGAGATGTTTGCGCAACCACGCCACAAGCAAGAGTAAGTGGACTAGGCGACGCGCTAGTGTGTTGCCAGACGGGCTTCTTAAGAACTCGAAATGTAAATTGATTATTTGATCTCTCATGTATTTACACAAAAATTTTAATAATTACGAATTAGAAGTAGAAAATAATTAATAATAAATTAGAGTAATATTTTTGATGCTGCTAATTAATTTATTCAAGTATGAATAGCGAATTTCTAATTTTTACACTTATGTAGCGGTATGCTACATCATTCAGGTTGTTTTTGAGATTGGTTATGTATGTGATTAACTGTCTTGATGGGCCGAACGTTCACTGAGAAAAATTTTGTCCGAAAACCGAGACACTTTTCTGCGTCATGGGCTTATACGACACACTCAAGTGTGTCAACCATGACACACTTAAATGTAGATCAATTTTATTTCACATAAATATTTCACTTTTCAGATTGGTCACTGAGTACACTAATGCACAGACAACGTCTATGAACGTCTGAGAATTAGAAGAAAAATTAGCGAAGGTATTCGGGGTTTTAAAAGAATTGGACTCCATTCACAAAATTTGAACACAGTTCGGTTTTCTACAAATTTTTTTAGCCATCAGTAACCTGAATATGTATTTGAACTCTCTCAACCACTTTGATATGTGATTAAAGGAAATACTCTACTGTGTACCAAAATATTTCGAATAACTGTTTGAGACGCACAGGTGTGTCAAAAATTTCTCTCAGTGTGGACATGTGATCCAAAGCTGCTTTGTATAATAGTTAAGTGTTTCTTGGCTAGGTTTGATGCCTGGGATTGTCTTGTAATCTATTGTTGGAATGTGATTGTTTGCCGCCTTTTGAATTTCTGTCGTCCAGTCCTCTATTGCCTTGTCTATTTCCTCTAGAGTGGGAGTAGAATCTATAAATTGTGTGTGCCGTCGTAAATTTGCTCTGTATTCCTTTCAGTTGGCTCTATGAAAACATTTCCTATGTTGTATGGGAATTTATATTGGATTTGCAGAAATTTTCATCAGTAGTGGTATTTGGTTTGATAGAGTCAAGGGTCCAGCTTTAAGATATGAGTTCAAGTATGCTCTGTTGTTCTGTAACATTATGTCTGGAGTGGTACTGTGGTGCCCGGAAATATAAGTCGGAAAGAAGGGCTCCACATGGGACCAAATGCCTGACCTAATTAGAGAGTGTAGGTTTCTGCCTCTTGTGTTTGAGATGTTGTGCCCTAAAACCGGATGCCGTGCGTTGAAGTCACCTATCAGTAGGTGGGGTTTCTTCTGAACAGAGTATTTAAATCAATTAAGTTGAGAAATTGTGTTCGTGGGGGTGTGTACATCGTTGCTATTGTAATTGGGCCTTGCAATGTTTCCAGCGTTACTGCGATCATATCTGAGTAGAAATTGTCAAACAGACTGTACTTAATGTTTTTCTGATTCCTATTGCTGCTCCAGTGTATCGTTCGTTTGCGTGATAGCAGCGAATACGTTATAGTTGAAAATTTTGAGTGATTGTCCTGTTGCTATTGCCGTTTCGTTCAAGAGATTGATGCCTGGATAGAATTGGTTATAAACGTTCGAGAGGGTGATTTTCTTGTTGTTCCACGTGGTTACGTTGTGCTGCAAAATTGTCAGTGAATGCATGGTGAAGCTTGAATTTTTTTGCTGTGCTTGTATTGGAGTGTTTGGGTAGTCATAGAAATTTGTCGTGGTTCCGAATGTGTATTTTGGTGCCTGTGAGTTTTAGTCTTTCTGTTCTGATCATTTCGAGTATTTTTCTTGAGTCTGCGTCCTGTACTGTGAATTTTAAACCGAAATCTTTCTTTGTTAGTTCGTTGATGTACCATTTTTGTGTTGGGTTGGGAGAAATGTGCTGTGTGTCTGCATCACCTGTGGTAAATAAATTGTTTAAATTGTAAATTGTAAAAAATTGTTTGTCGCTAGCGCTGCGGTAAATTTGAATTGTTACTGGTCTGGTTTCTGATTCTTCTCTTTCTCTTTCAGTAGGTGGAAATTGGTCGCTGATTTTTCTCTCAATTCGTGGGTCTGTTGGTGAACTGCGCTTGCCGCGGAGCTCCTTATACAGGGTGTTTATTTTACTTTGAACAAACTTCGAACTTAGGTACAAAAACTCAAAATAAATCGATTTTCATGAATTACAAAATGTCCAAAACTCTTTAGTTTTCGAGTTATAGTTACTTGAAGAATATTAGAACTTCAAGTAGGATTGCACGCGCGCGCCATTTTTAGCGCTACCTTTGGTAGTTAAAGAGATTTTGGGCCCCACTAATGTAGTATTTTTGCAATTTCACAATGAAATTTGCGTGTACACGTTTTAAAAATAAGAATAAATTGTCCTAAATGAGTAATTATCAATTATTATCATGTAAGCTAACCTTAATCAGTAAGCATTGCAGGACACAGGTGAAAAACATAATCAATACAAACTTTAATGCAAGAACTGTAACGCAAGAAAAAACTTGAATACAGTTTTATTACAACAGTTACTCGAAATGGCCTCCATGAACTTCAACACATTTACGACATCTAACAGCCAGTGAGCGCCTTACAGATTGAAACACGTCAGGCATTTCCGTATTACGGCCATCTGAGTCCACAATGCGTCCAACCAGATCCTGTTCCGATTCAACAGGAGTGGCATACACGAGGTCCTTCATGGTTCCCCACAAGAAGAAATCCAGTGGCGTCAAATCAGGCGACCTAGCTGGCCATGCTACAGGAGCACCTCTGCCAATCCATCGGTTTTGAAATTGGTTATTCAGGAACAGGCATGTTTCACGAAAGTAGTGTGCTGGCGCTCCGTCATGCTGGAACCACATTCGCCTGCGTGTCTCCAAGGGCACGTCCTCCAGTAGTCCAGGCAAAACTTCGCGTAGGAAGATGGTGTACGCAGGTCCCGTGAGAGGAGAAGGTAATAGGTACGGACCAATTAAATTATTGCCAATAATGCCTGCCCACACGTTGACACTAAATCTGTGCTGGTGACTATTAGGCTGAATAACATGAGGGTTTTTTCCAGCCCAGTAATGATTATTGTGACGGTTGAAAACCCCATCACGACAGAAATAAGCTTCATCTGTGAAGAGAATAAGTTTTGAGAACCCGCGATTCATTCCTTCCTGTTGCATTAACCACTGGCAAAAGAGCATACGAGGTTCAAAATCACCTGGCATGAGCCCTTGCACTCTTTGGAAATGGTACGGATGTAATTGCTGACGATGTAGTGCCCTCCACACAGTAGTATGGTTTCGCAAGCCAAGACGTTGAGCAGCTGCACGAGTGCTGGTTCGTGGATGTTGCTTAAAGTATTCCACAATTCTATCCTCCTGGGATGATGGCCGCGCCCAGCATTTCCTCTGTTAACGTTGAAGCTGCTGGTGTCACGCAATCTCGTATGCAGGGTAGCAAAATACCGGAAATCAGGCACTTCGCGCCTAGGAAACCTTTTTCTGTACGTCCTCAGAGCGAGCTACCATTTCCTCCTGCAGCTCCATAAATCAAATGCATGTCTGCCTTCTCAGCACTGGTAAATCTTTCCATGGTCACAGTGCAACGGCGTGTCAAAAAATGACGAACTGATACTGCAACCGTGTGTTCCAGTAATGTAGATTGTTAATAATAAATTTTATTTCATTATTTCAGTTTTACATTGCATCTTGAAATCTTGTCGTTGATTACATGGAATGGATAACCCATAATGAATTGAGAAAAATGCTTTAATTGTATTCGACAATCTCGAAAACTAACAACTTTAAATAACAATTGGTGTGCTGCCCAGTTATAACATGCACTTCTAAACATGCTTTGCGACGCCATAACTCGAAAACTAAATAGTTATGGACATTTTGTCATTCATGAAAATCGATTCATTCTGAGTTTTTGTACCTAAGCTCGAAGTTTGTTCAAAGTAAAAAAAACATCCTGTATAATGCTTGCTGCAGCCTGACCGCGGCAAACTAGCTCTCTGATTGCCGACACGGAGTGGCGAGTTGACGCCGCTCAGCTTGAGTTAAACTAACAAGGGTGTCTTAATTAAGCCCATATTAGACGGTGGCAAAAAGTGTGAACATTTGCACGCGGCATCGCTAGCTTCACCCATTTCTTCTCTTTCTGTCGCAACTCTGCTCTCTTTCGCGTTGTTGCAGCGTACAAAAGTGTCAACTTTTCTGATCGCTCTCCGCACAATATACGTGAACATGCATGCCGACTCGCCGAGGCTGTTGCTCAGTAGTCGACCAGACTTCGTAAAAAACCATGTTTGTGATAAGCTGTTCACTCTCTTCACCTCTGTTGCTTGCTGACCGCAGTAGGCGGTCGACAACATTATTCATAGAATTCTTAAAAACGCACCCATATTTATGGAGAGAGATAAGTAGCGAGTATAGAGATAGATATCTACGAAAAATAGCACTGAACAAGATCGTAAAATATATGAACCCAGAGATTTAATAAACTCCTGAGTAAACAATGAATAAATAAATACACTTCAGTCGCAGTTCAGGAGGGAAAACAAAACTAAAAAGATTCCCAGAAATCAGGTACAGGAACTGACAAAATTGTATTCTCTTGTGATTCCCGTTTCCAATAGTATTCCCATTCTTAGACGAATGTGACATTCATTGCGCCTCTTCATCATTGTATGAAATACTTCATTCCCAGCCCGAAGTAGGTAACAAATTAATTCTTCCACATGTATTATTGCGTCTCTTGTTTCCTGTATAAAAATTACTATTATGATTTTTTTTCGGAAATTCGAAATCACAGTAACATTATGCAGAAGTAAAAATATGACGGAAATTAGAATGGTTTACGCTATTTGTACTCTTTCAGGAGAGTAAGTGTTATAGTTTAAATTTATACTATACTGCTATGTACAAATTTTCAATTTGTTTGTCTAATACGCATATTTATTATTGTTCAAAATACAATCAGTGTAGTGTTACAGTTTGTATGTCAGCCTGATGACTAAACCAATAATTAAATAATCGAACTAAATATATAAAATGTCGTGATAGACATTTCTTCACTTATATCAGAGCTATTTTAATGTACGATGAAGTATTATTTAAGATGGTACCTGCTCTTAAAATTAGAGTTATTTGTACCAACGCATATGCTGCAATTGTGAGTTCAAGTGCCTCAGTATTACCAGTATTGGATGTTTTTATTTTTATGATATTCAATCTGCTTTCCACCATGCAAAAAAACTTTAATTGCAATCAAGCGTCGTTGCATTCACGGGCGCAACGCAATCCAAACTAGTTGTTAATCATATATATGGCGTTGATATTAAGCCATATTAATTTAATAATTCTTTTTTAAATGGTATATGTATTTTGCTGGTATCAGAACTCCTAAAATAATATTAATGCATTTATTTAATCATTTCTTTAATATGAATTACTGTGAATTAATCGTAGAAAATGAACATGACTTGGAAGACATGCATTGGCAAATACAATAATGAAAACAAATCCGGATTTTTGCTGTTGTATTCGTTGGCTTTGTAGGTCCTCTGCATTCATAGAGAGCACTTTTATGACGTAACCAAGCACGTCCGATTTTCGTGCGTTACTGAGTGTCGTGCCCGTGGCCGGCCAACACCACAGACCATATACTAGAAGATCCGCAACTTATCACTAAGCGAGTTTGAGCTCCGGGCCGCGATGACGTAGGTGCCAATTGGCCAATGAGGAGCCAAGAAATTATGACGTCACGAAAAATCGGCAGGAGACTCTGTTTGAATCTGAAAGCAGCTGTGACAGAGGTGTGACGAAGATTGCTGCAGAAATGGCCCCGTACGTTACGCTATAAAAAGTGTTTGATGGAAAATTGTGGAAATGATAACCGTCAATGTCCTGATTTGTCGTTTTTCCTATTTCCAAAAGGAAATTACGACGAGTGGATGGCAGCATGTGGTTCTGTAACGTTGAAGATGGATAAGAGATCCAAAAGGCCGGAGAGGGCTTATGTGTGTGCCAGCAACTCTATCGTTCAGACTATAACTTCATTTTGTCCCTATTCAGAAATGCCAAAAAGTTATTGAAATCTTTAGCAGTTCCAGAAAAAGCTGTGCAAGACCAAGGTAATGTAAAACTTTTTGTTGTTTCGTTTATTCCAAGTTAACCCAGTAAATCAAAGTTTCACTAGGCCTAATTATGATGATCCTCATACCCTTGATTTCGAATAATGAATGGCTGTTGAATTGATGTATAATAACTGTGTTAATCAAGAGTAGAAATTTTATGGGCTTCAAATTTTTATCAAAAATATATTAAGAAATATTGTTGGTAGCTTTAGCTGAAATAAATAAATAATGCAGTAGATAACCCCAAAATTTAATTGACATTAAGAAAAATGAATGCTATGCTTTTCATGCAAGATTTAGTTGCAAATGCTATTCTAAAAGTAATGTTTCAACAGATAAATAGATGCTGATTTAAATTGTCTAAAATTGGCTATAATTTTGTATTACCAGTAAGGCAGTAACTGCTTGTATTGTATTAAAATTTAACACAATCAAAATCTATCATTAGTAGGTTTTTTAATAAGTGATGGTTAAACACTTTGAATCATCCTATGTTTTTTATCTAAGTTCTTTCAATTTGCTTGCAACTTATAAGATACTCTAAAATAATTTATATATAGCTATTGTATGATGTAATTATTGTGATTTCTTGATTGCACTCAATGAGCATGAATGATCCATTTCAAATAATTTTGTTAGCTTTTTAAAATTTACAGTTATTTTCGCACCACTCATTGCCTTTATTATAATGAAAAGAATCACCATGCAGGCTTCTTTACTTTAGTAGGAAAATAGTAGCTACTCTTATTTACACAGCTTTAAAATAAATGATTAGGTGTGAATAAGTCAGCTTTCGATCCTACATCTAGTCACTTTCAAAGGTGACTTTCAATACTATGAACAGTGATCAGACTGTGTTATTCATAAAGGTGGCCTTGTAGAGTTGGTCACCAAAGATGACCTTACAAAGTTTACATAGTTTATGTAGGGTTCCTCTTGGTTAATTCAAGGTCCAGAAACATGATCAATGGATCTTTCTTAAAAAAAATGTTCAGAGTAGGCTACATGGAATCTCAATTATTTTGAACTTCAAATTCAAATAAAAATTTTACTAAAATTGAATGAATAAAAATCTAGGTAAAAGGAAAAAAACTTATTGAGATCAAAAGCATTCACATTGAGATTGGGGAATTTACATACTAATAATACTAAAAATAATAAATTGAAATTTCATAAGTATCAGTACAACAGTTTACAAGATACAGGGGCTAGAAGCTGGGTAGTGGATTGATGTACTTGAATAAAAGGTTTAAATTCATATGATTAATTTTACACTGAAGGGATGATAAGAACCTATTTATTGAATCTCTAAGGCTGTGTTTTGAAAATGGTATGGGTACTCCAGAAGCCAACATACCCCTTAATGACTTTGGTTTGTGGGGATTAATATTGAATGGTACTTAGCTCTATGAGTATATTACTCATCCCCTTTTACTTTCTCTGTGAAACTATGTTATGGTGGTGGAGCCTTAAAATGACTTATTTTCTCCTAAAGTATTAATAGGCGATGCCATGACACAAAAGTTCAGAAAAAATTAAGGTTGTTGGAAATATCTTTCATTGTGTAGTGTGCTTCAATTTCATGCAAGATGCCATATCACTGTTCTAAATTTATTCCCTTATTTCTCCATCAGCTGCTGGCACTGAACCTCCTGCTCTTGGTGCTACAAGCCTTGGCACTCCTGGTGCAAGGCCTGCCCTACTTCTTGCTACAATGCCTGGTGCTGCAACGCCTGCCACTCCTTACAAAAGTAAGTTTAAATTTTAAATGATGATTCCCCATTCCAATTGAGGAATATTGAAATGAAAGAAAAGAATGTTAACATTGAGTTCAATGCATTGAAATTTTTGAAAAAGTCAAGGCCACTTGAAAAAATATTCATCCCATGTAAAAGTTGAAGCCAATAAGCTTAATTTACACTTATTTAGAGAGTGCATGGCTGTCACTTATGAAGCCTTAGTGTACACAAAGAAAGGGTAGGACATTTCCAATTACTTTTGAAAATGGTATTCACACATGTTTTACAGTGTGTAGCATTTATCCAGGAAATGAGTGCTACACAATTCATTATTACACTCAATGAAACATAGCAAAGAAAGTTTTTTGTAGGGAAACAAACTTCAGCATTGAATTGGAAATTATTTAATACATAATACAGGGGTCAAAATGTTACTAGCAATCTTTTTCCATGTACATTTAGTGTTGAATCAAGAAAAATAATTGAAATGTTCAAAAATGTTGTTACGAACACCGAAGATAATTAATATAATCTCAATTACAATCCTGTGATAACTCAGGCGCTTCATGAATGAGAAATACCTAGTGCAATGTTGTGTTGACAGGTTAGGTTAGGTAAAAATAGGTTTTGTATTTATTTAATTAGATGAGCTCTTCCAATTTTTGATGAGCCTCCTCTGTACCCCAGTGGTTCATTCCTTATGTACCCTTACAGTGCAGCAGATCTTTAATTTACCAATTGGCTTTGCCTATTTTACATTATAAAGGATCACTTACATTAGATGATTTTCAAATAAATGGGATAAAACTTTTGTATCCATTGGAAGTAGTATTCCATGAGAGAGAATGTCAGGGCCTGAGCTGATGGTGAGGTCGGCTTTCTTTTTTGTTTGTACCTAAGTGTTTTCCTTGCATACCCTCCACTTCCACTGTGAAATTATGTTATGGGGTGGAGCCATAAACCGCCTTCTCTACTAATGAGTAAGAATTGAATGACATGAATTAAAGCTTCTGGAAGAATTAAATTTGTTGAAAATACCACTCATTTTGTAGTGTGCTTCAATTTCATTTGAGATGCAATATCACTGTTCCTAATTTATTCCCTTATTTCTCCATCAGCTGCTGGTACTGTACCTCCTGCCCTTGGTGCTACGAGACCTGCCACTCCTGGCACCTCAAGGCCTGCTACTCCTGGCTCCTCAAGGCCTGCCACTCTTGGCACCTCAAGGCCTTCCACTCCTGGCACCTCAAGGCCTGCCACTCCTGGCGCCTCAAGGCCTGCCACTCCTGGCGCCTCAAGGCCTGCCACTCCTGGCACCTCAAAGCCTGCCACTACTGGCACCTCAAGGCCTGCCACTCCTGGCACCTCAAGGCCTGCCACTCCTGGCACCTCAAGGCCTGCCACTCCTGGCACCTCAAGGCCTGCCACTCCTGGCACCTCAAGGCCTGCCACTCTTGGTACCTCAAGGTTTGCCACTCTTGGCACCTCAAGGCCTGCCACCAGTGCTTCCAGCAAACAATGCTGCTCTGCTTCGTGGTGGGAAACGACACAGGTTAGTCGTGTTGAAATAACCCCTGAATTCGTACTTCTTTGAAGTGTCTTTGAATTCTAGCGAGATAGATTTTTCAAGTTACAAGCCAGAATTGGACAGCGTTCGATGAGTGCTAGCAGCAAAAGCTCAAAAGATTGCTGAAAAGTTATCACATACGCATTATTCTAAGACACAGCAGCATTTGTAGAATTATTGTGAGAACTACCTGCTGCCATTTCCATCAGTGTCAATACCATATTCACTTTCACTCATTTACCTCTCTGATCATTCAACTTCTCGATTTAATACATCTATAATTAAATTATATAATTATCTTTGGGTAAAAAATAAAATTAAAATGTGATTCTCGTAGCATATTTCTGAACTATACTTTATTTCTTGTGTCCTTGGAATTGAATTAATGCAAACATTTAGGTATTGCTTCTTTGCACAATGCATCCAATTATATTGCTTGATTCATTAGAAGGGTGAGCTCGCGGTACTCGCGGACTTTCTTGGGTACTGAACAGGGCTAGCCTGTCTCTCATTGGTACTCACTTTACGAGTATACCGTTCGGTATGTTTGAACTCATTCGTAATTTAATGCTAGAAATCTTGGGAAAGAATACTGACCAGAGCTGTGATTCCAATCCATGTAGATTAAATGTGGCATATTTTTTAATTAGATGTGTTGTGTTCAAAACCTAAACTTTCAATCACTTTAAAGTTTGATTTATGTGTACAATTAATACTTTCTTCAAGTAGGGGAAGTAAATATAACATACAATCTAATTTTCGTCAATTTATTTCAGAATTCGTGTGGCAAAAGCAGCAGTTCTTTGCTGGAAGACACAGGTCCTCCAGTGGTACCTTGTAAGCGACGGTTGTTCGCTTCTCCTTCTGGAACGATTGCCCTTGAAAACAGCAGACCAGCTCCCGAGAGAAAACTTAGGAAAAGGCTCAGGAGAAAATCAAAGGTACTGTACAAGCGGTTGGACACTAATAATTTCCTGAGAAGTGTAAGTGGCAGACTTGGTCCTTATCTCAGTGCATTTGTCAAGCTCTAATTAAGGGGCAAGAGATCATACACCATGTATCAGAAGTGGCTCGCTGTGAACATTCTTGTAAGCTCATCAAAGACCCACTATCAACTGATGAGGAACTTGATACCATTACCCTCACTTTCGACTGTGCGTGCAATGATGAAAAAATTCGAAGTACGTCTTGGTACAAGTGCTAAAAGTGTGTCCATGTTGAAAATGAAGGTAAAACCCGTCAGTGCTAGAGATAAACTTTGTTTCATTTTAGTGGATGAGATATCGCTCCGGAAAGTATTATTGTACAACCGAGAGAACGATGCCATAGCTGGATTTGAGACTATTTATTGACCTGATTATTTTGTACGAGAGAGTATTTTTGTATTGCTTTCTCAATTATCGGCACGTATCAGGATTTCGTTAACTAGTCTTAAGTTCTTAGATTTGTGTCAGCATCACTGTAATTTCTGCTGTGTTCATGTCACCGACAAGTTGCCACTATTTTTTGCCGTGTGTAGAACGCTTCAATGCACAAGACACATGATCAGACTTATGTCCTCCAAAAGTTGTACTGAAAAACTCAAGAAAATTCTCCATGAGTAATATTACCATCTGGTAGCAAGTTTGGTTTATATTTTTTGATTGACCTATGTATGTGTTATTGTTAATGCATTAATTTTGTTCATAAGCTTATATCGCTACAATATTTCTGAAGTGCATCATGGTAGGAAGCTCATGTACTGTTACTAGCTCGTAATTTATCCAAATGATTGCTCTTCTTGCACTGCAGTGTCAACCGTGACAGTGCAAGTTTTCAACAGACGCAGAGGCAGAGATTGGATTTAATGTCTCATATCTATATTCTTGTTCCTTAGCACACGCTTGTGTACATACTGAAAGTTTTAATTGCACAAAATCTTCATGCGTAGTTCATTGCTTTGTATACATAAGCATTTTTACCCCGCTATTATTTAGCGTATACGCTCACTTCTGATATGTTGTAACTGGAAAATGTAATGAAAAGCCATGCCGACGGCTCTGCTTAGGCGTCAGTTATTAGCTCACCTAGCCACCTCAGTACTGTAGTTCACTTCTGATACTAGTTAATGCTGTGTGTTGAGCCTCGTCCAAAAACTGGATGCTTGTAAACCCTAATCCAAAGTGTTTGCGTGGCGGTCTTGCGGACTCTCCTTCCTCAATATTCTCCATTATTGTTACGAAACAACGATCGTGCCCCTCAGGTGGATACAACTATTATATCTATGGAAATTAGCGCTCCCAAGGGAAAAATATGAGGTACTGTGCTGATAGTTAGGTAAGCCTTCTTTCTGTTGAAATAAAATGTTCATAGTTTTGTGTAGGACCATCTTTTTTCGGTCTACTACTGTCCTGTTTTTCAATACCTCTAACTTTCTTCGTCAACTTTTGTCATGTTTCTTAACCTTCCTTCTTAACTGACTTTCCATGCGCACGGGATCCTGTGCCGGAACTCACCTTGTACATAGATTCAGCGTTCCATCAACTCCGTACTATATGGTGCCTTCATCCTTCCTCACTTTGAACCTCTTTGTTGTGGTATGTGGTAAAGGGAGGCTAAAACTAATCTATAATCAATCAAGCAACGTACGCACGAATCATTCATCAATGAACGTAACATAAAAAACATTACGTTAACGTAAACTTCTTCCCATTTCTCCTTTGCAACTATTTGGGTAATCTTTACGTATAATAAATATAAATAACATCGCAACATATTATTAGCAGGTTTTTTTTATCACCCAAATAACTTAATTTCTTCATTGTCGTAATGTTTCGACTAGTATGAGAATCTGATATTGAATGGTTTTAAAAGACAATAAACTCTTTCCGAAAACTTTTAATATACGGCACCAACGTTTTATCACATTCAGTACCTTAGTCTAATCTAAATGCGCCTTAGTCTTTATATATGAATTGCAAATATGTACATGAATGCGCATTCACGTGTATGTATAGAGAATGAAATAATAAAAAGTGTTGTCAATGTAACCACAATTCACTATTTCGGCTTTCACTATCCTTACTACGCCCAGAAACGTTTATACCTTGAGCATTACAATCCAAACGAGTATCACAGTAAAGCCTGGATACGCAGCCAATTGGAAGCTTTGGCCGTGATTGGTTAGCGTGCGTGCGTATGTTTGTGTAGAGCGGGCTTGGGGTCCACCGTAGTTTTGATGTTCTTCTTATGTAAATGTTCTGTGGCCAACACCGTCTCGTGTAATATCATTGCAGTGTGTTGGTGACGGCGGCTGCCATGACTTCGGAGAAGAGAGCACATCTCCCGCATCCAAAAGTGCCACTTTTTGCCGCCGTCTAATACGGGCTTTAGGATGTCGCCCTAGCTGCTCAAAGCGGGCAGCTTTTACAGGGTGTTGGTGGAACTCTTGGTACAAACTTCGGCTACTAGTAGAAAATACAAATTTAAACACTTTTTCATCAGTGAAAAAATATCGAAAAACGCTTAGTTTTTTAATTATTGGGCTTAGAAGTTTTCAATGCTACTCTACAAGAACACAACAGCGATTTCGCAACAGACAGGAATAAGGGCAATATGGGGAATTAGAATGAACAGGTGTTGGCAGAATCGAACATGTTTTATTTACAGTTTAAGACATTAATTCACAGATTCAGGAAATTTCTAGAAATTCCTAGTCAACGTTAGCGGCCCCTGGTGAGAAGCGCACGTGTAGCTTTTGTCAGTTTACTCAGTTAGCACAGTGGCACTGAAGTGGTAAGATGTATCGCTTTACAAATGCACAAATGGCAGACATGCATTTCACTTATGGTGGTGCTAATGGTAATGCAAGACGTGGCGCGAGAATCTATCACGAACGTTACCCTAATCGAGAAGTCCCTGATCATCGATTATTCACTGCATTGCACCGAAGATTGACGGAAACCGTCAGTTTTAGTGTAAACAGAGCAGACGTTGGTCGCCCAATAAAATATCATCGAGAGCAAGAAGTGTTGGAACATTTCCTTAGAAACCCGCGTACGATCACCCGTGCCGCAGCAGCATCTTTGGGTATTCGTGACCATAGTACAGTGTGGCATGTATTGTACCGGAATAATTATCATCCGTATCACTTCCAGAGAGTCCCGTTGATTATGGTCCTCTTGAGCGATTTGCGCAGTGATTTTTAGATCGGGGGGTAGAAGACGCCAATTTTGCAGAGTGTGTGTTATTTACGGATGAAGCAACTTTCAGCCGAGGTGGAATTTTTGATTATCATAACTTTCACTCATGGCAGCAGAACAACCCTCATGTCATCCATGAACGCCATCACCAACATCGCTACACCGTCAATGTTTAGGCCGGTATCGTGCACAATCAACTCATTGGTCCATACATTCTGCAAGAGCATCTTACTGGAGATGTGTATAAAATCTTTCTTGAAGAACTCCTTTCTGGTTTATTGGAAAATGTGCCATTAGGTATTCGTAGATGACTTTGGTTTCAACACGATGGAGCTCCGGCACATTATGCTCTAAATGTGCGACGGTTTCTTGACCAAAAATTTTCAAATCGATGGATTGGTCGTGGTGGTGCTGTGTTCTGGCCACCGAGATCACCTGATTTGACTCTGTTAGATTTTTTCTTATGGAGGCACTTGAAATCTCTGATTTATGCGACACCTGTGGAGTCGGAAGAAGACCTTGTCGCTCGAATTGCAGTCGCTGCTGGAGATATCGCTGACAACCCAGGAATGTTTGGCAACGTACGCAACTCGCTTCGACGAAGGTTTCGTGCGTGTATCGATGTTAATGGTCGAAATTTTGAACACCTACTTTGATGCGTTACTTTCTATTAGTTATTAAAGTACCTCATGTTAATTACCGTTTTTCATTACCCTCGTGTGTTATTATTGAACATTAGTGCGTGTGGTTAACTAGGATCGCCGTGAGTTCTTGAAGCGCAGTATCAAAAACTACTAAGCCCAATAATTAAAAAACCAAGCGTTTTTCGATATGTTTTCACTGATGAAACAGTGTTTAAATTTATATTTTCTACTAGTAGCTGAAGTTTGTACCAAGAGTTCCACCAACACCCTGTAGAGCTTGGTGCGGTACCTCCGTGCTAAAGTTCCCTCGTGAATGCGTCGTGAACGATCACCGACTTCTCTCTATTGTGCAAAAAGAGCAATATAACCAATACTTTCTGCAGCCCGTTATTTTTTCTATTCTTTTCTGTTCGTAAGCTTGAAAGACAGTTTAATCGAAGAGAGTGGAGTGTGGTGGTTGACCACCGGCCCTGGGGCATCCCCTCCGGGCCAGAGGTGAAAACCTTTTTTCAACTATTGAATTTTTTTCGTTTTTCCGCGTAATTTTCAGTTTTTGTTCTCATGTGATCTTGTACATACTTGTCGAATTTAATGTTTTAATGTTGTAAAGTTCAAGTGAATTAATTATTCTGTAAATTGTTAATTATATCTCATTTAGCTTAGCCGCTATTTAGTTTATGCCTTAGTTTAGTTCCTTGGCTTGTATAGATAGTTCATAATGAATTATTTATTCTGTTAACCGTTAATTATATAATTAGTTAATTAATATCTCACTTAGTGGAGCCGCTGCTTAGGTGTGCCTTTATTTTTGTTTTTGATTTGTGTAGTTGTGTATTGAATGTATTGTGTCGTAAAATTGTATTGTTGTATTGTAAATATAGTAGGGTAGGGTTAGGGTTTTTCCGAAATGCATCATCCAGATTGGGGGAGGGGAGCTGGTGCTGGACGGGGAGGCTCAGATAGCCGCCCTCCCCAAGGAAGTTGGATACATGGAACCGGCATCGCTCTTTTGCCAGTCAAGCTAGTGAAGCCATTTCTGCCGTCTCAAGCCCCGCCCAACCGGCATTTGGCCCCAGTTGTGGATGTGGTGTTGCAGTGGAGGTGTACCACCACCTTCATCTTCAGCGGATGAAGACCGCCCTGTGAAATGGCAGACTTGCGCTACTCAGTGCAATACATATTTTTTCTTAGGCATACATATTTCTTAGGCAAAAAACAACATTCACATAGAAACATTTATTTTTACAACTTACATCCAGTTATGTAAAGAAATGAATAATTACATGCGCTCTACATACCTGATTTTCTTCGTGTTTTAAGTTAATAAAGAACATTTTTACAACCATTCGGTAATTTCATCTTGTACAGAACAAATTTTATAGAATATAGGTATTAAATTTATATACCTGAAAATAAAGTTAATTTATTTGAAATTTGATGGCTAAGTTTGTTCTGTTTATGAATAGTTTCGTTAAATAGATTAGTAGAGTGAAGACATCTTATAGTAATATATTCAGATAAAACACATTTCATTAATAAATAAACATGATTATGTAGAGGATCAACTTCGAAACAGTGGTTGTCAAGTGAAGTGAACAGTTTCTTTTCAATACAAATAGGAAGTGAAGAAATAAGCATTTTTTTAAGTTCTAAGTATTAGGATTCATACACATAGAAAGATCTTGCTGGCATTTATTTTCAGCAAATAAACATATGTCAATTACATCACTTGATGGATAGGTCAAGTGCACTTTCTTTTTAAGATCAATGAACTTTAAGGAATTTTTATGGCCAGTATTTTGACAAAGGGCAATTATACATGATTCGCAACGAAGAACATTTTTTAATTTTCTTAATATGTATCCTCCAATATTAGAAACCACATTATAAAAATACACTAAATCAGAAAAAATTTTGGAACGATTTTTAATTTATTTGGTACATGTATCCTCTTTGCATAAATCATTGCATTGAACACCGTCAGACATTATTCTATTCTTAGAACAGGAATTGGTAAACCCTGTCATAGCGCAAGATGAGATTTATGAAGATCGGTGGCTTCTACTAGATGCTGACGAAATTTTTACATCTTCAAAAGCCGTGCAGTAACCATTAAGAACATCTTTCACTTCGTTGTGAACAAATAGACGTTCGTAGGAAGAAGCAAATTGTTTTACTGTTGAGTTGTTATTACAACCACCTCTGCTTCTAATTTTATAGAAAATTAATTCTAAATGATCTTGACTTATTTTATACGTGTGTAACAAACTCATGCCCAGGTTTAAGCTTTTGTAAAGAAAGTTTTAATGCTTTCAAATGCAAATTAAAAATCCTATAAATCCTGTTTTCCTAACTGACTCGTACATTAGTTTGCCAGATGTTGAGCAGCAAAGTGATTTTATATTCAAAGTGTCTTCATCAAGGGTAGAAAATACATTGCCGGCATTATTTGAGTTAATTGGTTTCTTATTTTATTCATTTTTATTTATTTTTATTAAGACAATTTATTCTCGAATTTAATATATCAAAAACTCTAATAAATTTTATAGTTGCCTCACTACCGCTAAAACCGTTAATATTATTGTTTAGACAAAATTGCAATCCATCTGCAACGTTATATCCGTTGCAATCCATCTGCAAAGTTATATCCGTTGCAATCCATCTGTAACGGATCTTTTTTGCGAGTACTACTGCGCTTATACACAATGCATGGACGCGTCATATAGGAAAACTCGACCTTGAACGCAGCGTGGATCAGCAGCACCCTAATAGGCCAAGTGTCTGACACGCACTGAGCCATGGAGCTAGGATATATGGAGGGAGCATAGCCGTCTGTGAAGAGAACCAGTTTTTGAGATTTCTCCTATGCCTGCGATAACCAATAGCCGTCTCGCAAGTGTGACGTCAGCACGGAAGCCAGTTACCTCCTGACTACGCTGGGATGCACACACGCTCGCTGAATGCTTCCAGCTGTTGAGTTGATCGTCAATCATTAATTTGGGATTCTAAGACTCCGGAAGATAATAAATTGTGTTTCCTCACTTGAGGACACTTAATAATATCAAAATTACTAGCAAAGATACATTTAGAGTTGAAAACTATAAAGATTACAGGCCCTTGAATATAATAAATTAGAGAGCGACTTGCACGCGCACCTCATCCTTCGATTTGTGGAGCGGTACTAATCTTGCTTTGGAAAATGGAAGGGCGAGTCGTAGAGGAGGCGAGGAGGAGCCAACTTCAGCCAAGCGTCTGTGGTTGGCTCACGTGTGGGGCCTTGCCAATGCCCCAGTCTCCCAACTTTTGCTGCTAATTTGAACCCGATTGGAATCGGCTATGCTCCCTCCAGTATATCCTAGCTCCATGCACTGAGCTCAGGGCTCCCAAGAGTGCGAAAGTTCCTGCCCTAAAACTTTGTTCAAGATAACTCTAAAAATGCATAAATTACCCTAAAATAAGCCCATTGCTGGTATTACATGAAAATATTCAATGTTTCCATGTTTATATGTGTAGAAATGACACTACATCAAGGACATGCGGGTATAAGAAAATGCAATTCTCTGACTTTACGGAGTAATATGTGTCACGATACGTGCAACATTTTATTTTTCTTTCACTATAGTTTATCTTCTTTTTATGGTTACCTAGTTACAAGCTCTGTTCAATGTGCGTAAAGTATGAGGCCAAGCGATCTATTCTTGGCTAGCAGAGAGAAGCAAAGACAAAGTAAGATGAAATGAACGACAAAGTAATACTCGAAACATTTATTTATAAAACAACACAAACACAGTTTGAAAAATTTTGCGCAAAAATTAGAGGAATTTAGAGGTGAAATAAGTTCATATACACCCTAATTCTCGGTGCAATTGCAAAGAACGGGGCAAAGAATGTAATGCACTATATGAAGAATAATTATTATAACTTTCCCAAAATTTTTGCTATCTGTATACTCAGTTGGTTCGAATTTAACTGCGGAAAGAGATAATTTACGTTGAGTAAGGCGAAGCAGATATTGCTCAAGGTTCAAAGTTAGCCCCATTGAATTTGAAATATGAGTCTCGTTACAATTAAAAATCTCGGCCTATGGCCGGATTATTTTTTGACAGACGCCCACATGTAGAAAAATCCAAAAGCCTAGAGTCGAATACTTGTAGCTTCCCCAAGAATTGAGTCCTACGTCAGTGAGCCCTAGTGCTAAGAATAATGGAAGAAGAACCTCGATTTCTATCTCACAAGCTTTTTTATTCACTCCCAATATCTGTATTTCCACCAAGCCAACATTTATTCTATGAAGCTGAAAATTCATTTTTTTTTCAACAGAGAAGCCACAGAATGTTTAAAATTGGATCCCATCATAACGTAAGTCGTATCTGAACAGAACCCTACAATGTCGCTCAATTTCATATTTTTGTCACTGAAATTTTTTTATGGGGAGTAAACAATCCATTGGCTGTGCTATCCTCTTTTTCAACAAGATCAACAAAGGAGCTCTTAATTGCACTCTCATTCCATTATTGGACGATGAATCCGAGCTGTTTAGCTTTTCTGCGATCAGTTGTTTCATCAATCATTACAGAATATAAACTTCATCAAGGACAACGACAAGATCACTTAGTAGATGTTTACCCAACCATTGTTTAATTATGTTTGAAGCTCTTTGTTTCCCTAAGCTTACTTTCTTTGAGAAATATTTTTTTCAGTAGTAATGAAATAGGCAAATCATTCTGAGAAAGATTGGCACATATCTGTAATTCAATTTTCATACCTGATTCTCAATTGGAAATGAATAGAGTTATAGTTTGTGTTTTCCTTCTCTGCCCTGAGAGATTTTTATGGCGTTGAGTGTTAGCATGAAGAATAATCTCAGATTTACCAAACGTAATGATGGTTGAGCATATAGTACAGTAAACCGTATCCTTAGTTGTGGCATATGGCTGAGACTTTTCTAACCAGCCTCGAAACAGTTATTCGCTTCTCTATCCTTCCTTCCCTTTTCGTGAAACGGCTTAACAGACGATAAAATTTGACTTTCCTTCATGGGTGGTGTAGCAGCTTCATCGTACACAGGATCTATTAAATAATAGCAATTTGCTGAGACGCAAGTAACCAAATATTTTGTCACGATGCAATACTGCACGTAACAGTATCTGACACAGTAATTGCACTCGACTGAAACAAAACTACCTACTCTCGGCACGGGGAGTGTCGTTCTGTACACGTTATGTAGCTGTTCAATTCCAGTAAACGACGATGACCGATGTAAATCTTGATACACTACTGAGTTAGTTATTTAAGGCTAGAAAATATGAAATTCCAAATATTAAATCAAGTTGCATATCACTTTAATTATTGTCATTACTTTCAATTAACCAAGGTATTATTTGTGCAGCAAATCTGGCCCCATTTTACTGAAGAGAGATCAGAGTTCTGAGAGATCTGCAGCGATGTGCACAGCAATTTGCACCTTATCGTAGTGTGCAATAAAGACTAAATTAATGGCGAGTTCGGGCAAGTTTGTCCCAAATATAAATCTTAATAAACATTTCCACAAATACTTCGGTAGCGTACTGCCGCAATGTACCTTACACAAGGTATATTGTAGTACTTGAGAGCAAACTTGCTATTGGTAATGAAAACAGACAATATCCCTACAATTTTGTTGCGCTACCCCGACAGAAGTCGAATTACCCTGAAAATCATAAAATTTTACTTTAACCTATACTCTACCCTAGACCACATCTGATTACCCTAAAATAGGGTATTTTACCCTAAAGTGGAAGCACTGAACTGTCTGAGCCCCATCTCTGGCACGCAGGGCTGCCACTTTTGTCTGACCAAAATAATCTAGTTTGACCTCAAAAAAAGTCTAGAAATATCTTGATTTAAGAATAAAACATCCAAAAACTTATCTAGAAGTAAGTTAATTATATTTAATTATATATTAGTTAGAAAATAGCACTGAGGAATATTTATTTCATAAATTGCCTTATATTAGGTAATTTATCTTCGTATAAATTATCTAGTATCTTAATATTTTTCCTAATAAGGCTTGGTATGCAAATATTCTTGAATTTCACAAGTGTTGTAAGTAGGAAGGACTAATAAGTAGTCCTTCCAAGTAGTAGCAAGTGGTTATCAGCATTGCAAGAAGGAAGGACTAATTTAGTGAAAACTGATTCAAGGAACATGAGCATTCCATCCAATAATTTCATTTTATATATATATATATGCTGAACTTATTCGGGCCCACAGGTGGCTATATTCAAACTTGTCCATTGTACTAGACTTAAGAAACATTCTAACTCTGTATCTTCTGTGGTAAATAAATTTTTCAAATAAACATTTTTTATATTCAAATAACTTATCAATTCTTTGACCTCTGTTAAGATTGGTGCAAAAAAATGATATTGCAAAATTTTTCTCATCGGACTATAATTCGAATAATACATCAGCAGGAAAGCATTTTTCACTTACCCTTGCAATCGCAAAATGTGTTCTTAAATCCAGCCATTGAGCAACAATTTTTTTACAGCAGGCTGGATGGACAACCATCGAGTTTTGCAAGCTGAAGGCATTTTCAATGGATGTGAACCAATATTAATTGATTCATAAAGTTAATTGTATTGGCATGGTCTAAGAAAATTTTGTAAACCAATTATGAGTTTCTGAAACCAAAAATTCCAGTTTCCTTGGTAAACATTCCCCAGAGGTATAAGACATACCAAGCTTGAATGAGTAGCATACACATCTCATCAATATTAAACATAAATTCTCTTCTTTGAACTTGGTATAAACTCCATTATTGATGCCAACAATGACACTTGTATTGTCAGTCTCTATTGCATTGCAATTATCAATGCTCAGATTCCTACTTATCAACAATTGTTTTAAGTCTGTCTCAACGCTATCTCCATCACTTTTAATAATTTTGCAATTACTGGGTAAGTTGATGTCACTTTATTAGATGCATGACTCTAGTTTATAACTGATGCACCAAGTAGTTTCATAATTGAAATATCATTGCTTCCATCCAACAATAAACTGAACTCATTGTTGCCTATATCATTGGTCAGTCTTTCTTCAACATGAGGCCACAATACATTTTTGATAATGTATGTTCATTTTGTTCCATAATTTTTGACATCATCACTAGTTTTGCAATTGGAGATTGTGTGCTTTAACTTATGAACCGTATGATCACAATTAGAAATTACACTATGGCAGCTCAAAAACATTGAATTAGCTGTCTTGGTGTGGTTCATAATCTGAACATAACATGATCAAAATGCGGTTGGTTCACTATTCAAACAATTTGGTTAAGCAAATTAACAAACATAATAAAAATAAAGGAGTAATCAACCATTATAGTGAATTCCTAACGCGAATTTACAGTAACATATCATATACATAGCTTTATTGAAATTATTGCTAAAAATTATCTTGCATGCTGAAAAAAACTATCTAGATTTTGTAGCTAATATCTTGGATCCATATTTTACATCTAGGCTAAGTAAGAACATCTAGGTCTAGCTATAAAATATCTTGAGTGGCAGCCTTGTCTCCGTGTTTGGGCCAGCAGCAGTTGTATGAACACTGCTATTTGGTGTTTTATGGCTTCCAACCAATGTAAGAAAGTAGTTTTTAGAAAATACAGAGATAAAGGTATGTCACAATCATCGTGAAAACAACTGACTACATTATATTTTGCTAAGGGAAAACTTGACATATTTAAATTTTCAAAGAGGACCACTCGGTCTACCTGGGTACAGAACGTATTTATTTTTTAAAGAACGGCTGTACGATCAAATTAGGCATGAGAGCTAATTTCTTGGTTCAGTCACGTAATATTTACATAACTTGAATATTTATGGCATCTCTATGAAATACACTATCTCTTAAATAAAATTTCTGAGGGTCTTTATGGCTAATGTGTTTCATTTTTTTTCACTCACCAGATAATAGTGTTCAATACCCTCCCAATCGTTCTACTCGACTCGTGGAAAGCCTAGTCACATTTCAAGCCTAGTCGCAATTGTTTATTGTTGCAATGATTCAGAATCAAGCTCATCCGACGATGGTGTACAAGACTCCGACTTTCTTCTTCATATCAGCGGTGTAATAAATGAGGATATGACAGATGATGAGCCAGAACCCGTCGTATTGGAAATGTATGAGCTGTCTGTAGAAATTAAACCTAAATCCCAAACAGGCAGAATGAAAGAGTATCGCATTTGTTAGACTAAGGTAACAGAAAGACGAACTGCTCCTCGTGTTTCTCCATTTGTTGGCACTAACGAACTGGACTATCCTGAGAGGATACCAATGTAATATTTCAAGCGCTTCATTTCAGAGGAAATAGTCGATAAAGTACGCCAACAGTCAAGTCTGTATGCATCCCCCAAAAAATAAAAATAAATCTCTTCTGCTACACAGAGATGAACTCGAGAAATGGATTGGAATATCTCTGCAGATGTCTGTAACAACAATTTCAAAAACAAGGTACACTAGTCCCAGCATTGTCCTAACGAAAAAATTAGCTCAGTTTTGACACGACAACGATTGGAAGACAAAGGTGCATTTGGATTTTGTTGATAATGTAACTATTGATCACAACGACAAGTTGGCAAAGGGTAAAGTTTTTACTTGACCACCTACGACCAGAGTTCCGAAGAATACCCATAACTGCATTTTTGAGCGTAGATGAGCAGATGGTTCACCTCAAAGCGCATCATCTATGAAACAGTACATTCCCAAAAAGCCACCTAAGTGGGACTACAAAATATTTGTTTTGGCAGACAGTTCTGGCATGGTGTACGACTTTTTTTCCTTATACCGGAAAAATCTCTGCTGTTGACAGCCGAAAATTCCCAGATCTTGGGCAGTTGGGCCTAGCTCAAATTCGGTCCTTGCAGTTAGCAGAATGCATTCCCGATGGCAAGAATTATAAACTTCACTGTGACATATAATTAGTTTTGCTCACTAAAATTTATTGATCACCTTGCCGCAAAAAAAATCCGGATGTGCTGTACTGTTCAAGAGAAAAAACTGCACGGATTAGCCCTCAGAAGTGAGAAGCAACTCTCCGCCTAAGAACATGGTTCTTTTGAAGAGTATGACACTCAAATGAAAATACAGTACAACTATCACAGCAGTAAAATGATTTGATAACCGATCTGCCTGCGTGCTTGGCTTCTTTCGCAACGTCGTTCCCAGTGCAGAAGTGCAAAAGGTTCAATAAAAAATCGAAGAAAAATGACGAAGTACCTATGTCCAATATTGGGCGTAGCCGCCGTACCTGTAACCAGCACATGGGAGGTGTAGATCTACACGATCAAATGATGGCTTACTTCCTTTCTGTACGAAATGTCAGGTCCATTTGTGCTATGAACAAAATCATAACTGTTTTCAGAACTTTCACAACGAGTAAACTTTGTTAACACTCTTATCGATAATATGTAAATTAGGCACATTCGTGAGAGTGCACATTAGTATGATTTTTATTGTTTTGTTACCGTAATAGTCTAGCAAATTACTGAAAAGGCGTTTATTTTCTTACTGAAGGCTTTAAAAAAACAAACGGTCATGTTCCCATTTTAACTGTCAGTGCCCGGAGTCCTTACGATCCTTTTTAAATAATTTTTCAATTAAATTATAGTTTTTGGTAAATGCAGACATACGTTTTCTCATACCTTATCGATTCCGAGAAAGCATACAGTATTTTTTTTCTTTTTAAAACAATAATGCGGGCGTTAAGGGTTAAAACAAACCCTGGTTATTTACCAGTACAAATTGTAACTTTGGAGACAGTTTCATCACGGCTTCTACATCGGCTTAAAGGAGCCATGCTCACCGGTCGGCCAAAACTTGATTTTCCATCCGTAGATTTTTTTCTATCGGACTTACGTGTATGAAAATTTGCAGACTACTAGATCTCTAGATTCCCAACAACTTTTATTCAACAAGTTTTTTTGCATTGGGACATAGAAAATGAGTTATTCATGATAAATAAAAAAAATATTTAGATAACCTTCGTTATAATGGGGCCGAAATTTAGAAAGCTAGAGCAATGCGGTTTGTTGCATGCGAAAGTACAACGTGGGCTCCAAAAATGCTGGCGACCGGTTTTTGAATTTGAATTCATTTTGAATTTATAGAATTTTTTTTGAAAAAGCTAGTCAGATTTTAAATTTAGGGTAAAATGTCTACGGAAAAATTTTTACGTAAAAATTTTTGAAAATCAACTAGCCAGCAATTGTAGATTACACCTGTGACTTCCAAATGCAGCAAACCACATTGCTCTAGCTGTGTAAACTTCGGCCCCATTATAACGTATGTATTGAAAATTGTGGTTGTTCAATATCGACGATTTAAGAAAAAAAATGCTTCTCCTCCTACAGTTTTTGAGCTTCAGTGATGATTTTGGTATCATTAGACGCAGAAAAACAAGGGCTTCACAATGCAATAGGAAGTTTTTCGAAATTCATTCTTATTTCAAAGTTATGACGGCATAAATTCGAATTTTCTTTAGAATATTTTGATTTTTTTTTAAATTTTTAAATTGGAAATTTGAGGAAAAGCATTCAAGTTTTTGGAATGTCCACGTTATTTTGCATCCAATGATACCAAAATCATTACTGTAGCTCAAAAACTATCAGAGAAGAAGCATTTAAACCCCCCCAAAAATGTCGTTTTCTATGATTTCCCATTTTCTTTTCAAGAAAATCGCATTTTGTCATGAATGATAAATGATTCTAAATTGCATTTCCTATCAGTATACCAAATTTCATTGCTCTAAATTCAATAATAATGAAAATATTCGGATGGGGGATGCTTACCTTGATGGATATGAATGATGAAATATATATATATATAAATAGAATAAAATTGAAAATTTGAGAATTTTTTTTTAATGTCCCCGTTATTTTGCATCCAATGATACCAAAATCATCACTGTAGCTCAAAAACTGTAGGAGGAGAAGCATTTAGAAAACCCCCCCAAAAATGTCGTTTTCTATGATTTCCCATTTTCTTTTCAAGAAAATCGCATTTTGTCATAAATGATAAATGATTCTAAATTGCATTTCCTATCAGTATACCAAATAATTTCCGTAAGGGGGATGCTCTCCCCCTCCCGGGGGGGACGCTAGCTCTGGGATACGTTCCTGATATTTTTAGACATTCGGGGACATATCTCAAACTCATTTGAAGCAATTAAAAAAATCGGGAGAGGTCTGCAGATGCCCTGAGCATGGTCTCCTTAACAACTACCACTCTTTTTAGACGACTAATAATGCACTTCTGGAGCCCAAAAAATCATGGAAAAAAAATTGTATTCCTACTCGGGAACAAAAAATTACTGCGCCTTCAACCATAGTACAGCCGACTGCAAATTTTTGAAGCAATATTAATTCGACATAAAAAGCCTTCGATTTAACAACCTGAGCACCGAAACTCATCGAATCTCGTTTTTTTTATCAACCTGACTGTACTCTCGCAGGCGCCAGTCTTCAGGAGTCTGCCTATTCAGTGCACACAGCAGCTGGCAACGGAATTGAAAGCATCTCTAGCACCACAGAGGAAGAGGAAGCTTCACGGATTGGGAGATTGAAGATTGGCCCTTCGGTTTGCAGAGTAGCTGGTTTTGGAAGCTTGCGTAAACAATCCTTGCGTCCATTGTTAGCCGACCGTTTGCAGAAGCCGAAAATGGTCCAAGAAACTCCACTAGCTTCGTATAACTCGCTACTCTGGACAGGCAACCCAGTGAAGGCCTCAAGAGTCTACATATTTAGTCTGCAACCGTAAATTTTTTATAATTTCATGACTAAGGTTGATTATCGAAGAAGTTGCAAAAGTTATACGCGAAATATCGGTGTGCGGTGAATTACAGTACACAACTAGGGTATATCATGGTGGTTGATATCTTTTGTGAAGCTTGAGTTAAGTTCCGTTAATGGTTAGTTTGTTCATACCATGAGGATGTTTTCGTGGGCGAAGAAGAGGCTGGCCGAGGCACTGCGGAACGGGGTCCGCTAAATCGACTTGTTGGGGAAGGACAGATCGCACGTGAGCTCACGGCGGAGTGTCGTGGTCAATGCCCCGGGCTTGGTGAACCCGTGGCATAGCAATAGCGAATGGTCGTCGTGATGTGCTTGGCCAAAATGCAAGGGGCAAAATCCGCGAAGAAATCTAATTGTTGGGGAGGTGAAGAGGAAAAGCTTCACGATACTCTGCCCGGGATCCAGGACGACATGGTCGATCCTCAATGTTCCGGGCAAAGCATCACAAAGGACAAGGGGATCGTACGTCGAGAGAAGCGATATGTTTGAGATGTCCAGGGAATACGTGGGTTCGAAGTGTACTGCCGTCTGTCCGTGCAAGGGTTCGGTTACGTTGCAGTAGGAACAGATTCTCCTTCTCGGATTTGGTCTTAATCGAGAGATGAAAAGTCGCTGCCCGTCGTGACATCCCTGCAAAAAATTAAAATCATGTGTAAATTAGAGACGTATTTGGTAAACCGTTACACGTCAAGTATTAACTTTTTATTTAGTGTTCAGACTCGCGATTTGAGAGTTTCGCGGGAGCTTTGGGACAACGTCGTTTGGCAGCAGATTTTTCAATGTGCTTGGAATCTTTTAAGTATTAAAAAAAGACATATACTCGTAATTTACATTGCGTGTTTGGTCAATGGATTATGCAAGCGCAGATCTTATTGTGTTGGTGTTCATGACGTTGGCAAATGAAACCTCGCATATTAAATAATTCGGTTGCAATAAGGCGAGGTCCGAATGTGGCAGTTTGCTGGAGATAGACATGGAGAAGCATGTACGATAGAGCTAACCGAAGAAAGTTAGGTACGCACGACGAAACGTTGTGATGAAGCGTTTTCGCGGAGAAATAGAGGTCTGATAAGGGTTAGTGGTACGCTGTATTGGAAGAACAAAATTATTGGGAAAAGTGAACTATTCAAATTTAGAGCATTCTGGGGAACAAGTTTTACGAAATGTAGCTGTGAAAAGGGTCAAGGTTTTCCAAGCATGCCACGATAGATTTTGAAGACTGATGCAGAAAGCCGATGATAGAAAACTTATGGGCTTCACTTGCATATTGGTTGACAAAACTTGGTTGATTCACCGGCAGAGAATTAAGCGGTGGTAAGGGACAGTAGCCTCCTTGCCGGTGCAGCGCAGGCCTCTTCCTTCCCTTGTCGCCGAAGGGCTTGATTGACACTATGATGGCGGTGCACCAGTAGTTTATCATGCACCTTTCTTCAATTATGTCCTGAAGGGTCGCTTGGCGCACGTTCTGTCTGAAGGGGAACTGGAGCGCTTCGTCGATTCTCCCAGCCTTAACGAGTTCTTGCATGGCCTGGAATATGGACGAGTTCTAGTGCGCATGCTTGTGGAGGTTAACGAAAAAAACTAGAACACTAAGACTTCAACGGAGGAATTTTTACCATATTCTGACGCTATGCATGTTGAATAGTATGTTGACTATAGCGACAAGAGGAAGTAATGATATCGTACTTTTATTATGAAGAGGGAATAAATGAATGTTAGGGCGCTCGCGAAACTTGGAGGCCATAATATTCAAGCATCTAGTAAAAGTTTATATCTTTGTTATTGTTCTTGCTCAAAATAACTTTAAAGAACGGTAAGTATCATTTTGTGTTTCGGAAAACTGCAAGTGGTTCATTCCGTGGCAACGAGGCATTTTCAGGTTGTCTCGAGAATTTGATATTTAGTCTAGGTATGGTGAAATTGCACCACTGAATTTTTGTTGGTTCAGCTGATTTATATCCTTCACATGGTTGATGGTCTTTAGGTATAGTGTGAACATACGTGACGAGCTTTTCGAAAGTTGAATACTGCAGGGTTGTAGGAAATCAGACGCATGAACTCCCTCAACTGTTATAGGAAATTTGACCGACGAATTTGAGGTTAGTCGCAGAAAAACTGAGAGAAGTGAGATTGCTAATGGGGAACGCAGACCATCGAAAACAAGTTCGACGAGCAAGGAAAGATACGAAGTATCACGTGAAAATAATGAAATTCTCTACAGAAAAGTAGCACCGATTCATTATATTCCATTGATTGAAGATATTTCGGAAACTATCGCGGTTCGATGGTTTCCTTCCGAGGAAGTCCAAAGATATGTACATCGAATTGACTCGTTCCGATAGAAACGACGATTAAAATATTCGTTCACAACTGTACTGCGAAATTTAGTTCATGGATAGGATTATTAAGCATCTTTAAGGCCACAGACACGCGTAGCTACTAAGCAGACAACTTTAATCTTTTATCAACATCTGACCTTTTTATTTCGTAGTGTTGATTACTATCAATACAAACAAGTGTCTACATAAATTTCTAATCAAATTGTGTGGTAACTTTGACCTCAAAAAAATCTGCATTTTGAGATATTTAATTGGTTTGTCACATCGTGATGCGAGTTCCATTGGCGCAGAAAAACAATGCATAAATCGTCGGTTCGATTACAATGGCATTATTTCGTTCTCGACCTTGTCAAGCGTCTGAGAAAATTGGACGAGGTAAATTTGTTCCGACCCTGGAACAAAATTTCGAAGAAGGTACCCTGTGGGAACAAGTTTTAGGGACTACGTGCGCTAGGTGTGAATCTCTAGGGCAAAGGGTCGGCGGGTTTAGCAACTAAAAACTAAAAATTAAAGTTTGCATGTACTGAAAAATAGGACTGCAGCAAGCCTATTTGGATCTAAATTTACTAGGACTTGGAGAACTTTGCTACAATATCGTGCTCTCAGTGGGACTCTGTAAGGGCCCGAGCTAAAGGTTAGGTAGGTTTTCTTTTTGTTGAAATAGAATAGGATTTCTGTAGTTACGGACCATCTGTTATCGGTTCACTGGTGTCCTATTTTTCAGTACAAACTTCTTGGTTCTTCAACTCTTTGTTTCATGATCTTTCTTAGCTTACTGTTATTAGGCACCCTGTGTATAGATTTCGCGTTTCCTTATCTCCATACTAAATGGTGCATTCATCCTTCCTCTCTTGGAACATCTTTGTTGTGGTAAAGGTAGGGTAAAACTTTCTTGTATAATGATAATAATAGTCATGATAATAATGCCACAATATAGTTTCCCGACGTCGCATATCTTCCTGGGAGCACTATTTCATAGAGAACAGTTTCGTTCACCCGAGGTGCAGAAGTATTGGGCAAGTTACGTAGAAAATGTTAGATGATCAGGACGCGAAATCTTGTGTCTAGTTAAATCACGATAAATTATATCCAAATGGATGAATAGAAACAAATCGGGTCAAGACGCTGCAACGACGTTTACTGACATCTAATACCAGCATTATGTCGTTCATAATCTATAATACTTGAATAATTTATTCATGAGATCTTTCACCAATGTTCGATAAGAAACTAGTTCTCTCTTTTAAGGACTGCATTATTCAGTCTAGTTTTGAAGAGGCGCATTTCATTTGAATAGGAAACTCGGAAGTTCGGCGCAAGCTGTGTTCGTACAGAATATATAGAGTACGTACATCAGTCATTCTTCATCTTCCCATTCATGATAATAAGTATTGAGCACCTTGGAGTGAGCAGTTCAACACATCTTTTCACGCCCCGTCATCTCTACGAGGCTTTAACCCTTCATGTCAAGCAGCATAAATATCCCGGGAAAAGAAAAATTGACCACTCTAGTACGAAAATATATCTATGAATATCTTGCAATTTTTGGCCACAAAAAATTCAAATATTGAATGCCCATAACGAAACAACTTTTCATCATAAATACCCGACCATTATTTTATTATAGCCTCGTACACTAAAACTGTACGAGTAAAGAATCAAGATGTCATACTTCTATTTCCTCCGACGTTTTTTTTGCATCTATACCTCAACTCCAAAAACTAAACAATTACATACAGCACACAGTAGGTGCAGCACACGGCACACAGTAGGTGTAGCACACGGCACACAGTAGGTGCAGCTCTTAATGAGCATTTTGCACAATACGAACGTCTCACAACGTGCGCAACAAAGGCCGTACTCTGTCCACCATGTCTCGGAAGAAACCCTTCAATCTGATGACGTTACATATTGGCCACGTGGGACACGGACGCAGCGCTGGTCACAGCGGCGGTGCCGGGTGCATTAGTTACGGGGGCTGGAGCTCTGCTCACCAGCTCACAACATTGTTTGATCAATTCGCGCCACCTCGCAAATTGATCGAAACGCAATCCAGCGGTCGTGCTGCCTCACCAAATCAGCGAGCCAACTGTGAGTCGGTCTGGCGCCCCCAGCAAAAGCCACCCAATCTTGTTTACCCAAGTGTTTACGCTCTACCAAGTTCAAATGATCCACACCAATGCCACTGAACCCGGTGACAAATAAGATTAACCCACGGTGTTCCCACTCTCCACTCGGACTACTTTTGCTATTGTTTATGTTGTAGAGCTCTTGACAGATCGATCTGCACTTTCCAGTCCGAAACATGCTGGGTAAAACTAGAACTTGCAAACAAAAACACGAAACCGCCGTCAAGAAAAGGAACCTCGCATGCAAGGGAGTTCATGAATGGCATCTCTGGTGGGATGACCCTAGGAGAGTCTTGTAGCACATCTAGCTGTAACACAATGTGCTCTACATGTTCAGCACAAACATCAATTTTATCCTACAGCCCCCTCATCGCTGCCTAAGTGTCCTCTAAGAAACCAACTAACGATATGTGGCCCAATTCTTCTACGCTCAATAAGAGAGTGAGAAGCTGTTCTCTCTGCCACAGTGAATACTTTTCATTTACGATGCTCACTTGTGTAGCAAGGCACGATAGCGTGTCACCCAATACTTAGTGAATGGTGCAGCACACATAATATCGTAGCGGCCATTATTCCCTCTTTGCTTCCGTCATTCCATCTCCAACATCAACGGTGCTGGAAACCTGACGACTGAAAGATACGCCTTCCCAATTTTCAGGAATGTGTGCCACATCCATCAACCGTTGCCTTGGAGGCAGTAGCCGAGCTTTTACTCGCTGTTGAGAGTGCGGTACACGGCTGTCTGGCAGACCTCTCACAACTAATTGTCCTTGAGAAAATCTCGGCATTTCTCGCCGGACGTGGACATTGTTGCAAGTTACTCGCATGATGGATCCAACGAACAAAACCAACTCACAAGCTTCTGCCAATTGGTAGTCCAGCTAACGCGACACGCGTCCTTAGCGTCAACCAAATGGCTCCTGAGCTTTCAACCGTGTCAACTGACACGTACGTTCCATGCAACAAGCCTGGGGTGTTCATCTTGCTGCACAGAAAACGTTCAATCGCTTCACGCTCAGCTACCCGCTTCTCACTACACTGAGAATGCAGTCTGGAACTTCCTCCCAAGTCGGTACGAACTGCTGCTCAGCTATGACCCCTAACACTTCCTTCACCTCGTCTACGCTCAGGACGGACTTTCTCATGAGATAAAGTACTCTCTGCAAGCTGGCGTCACGTCGACTGCGGACGTAATGGTGAAGATCAAGTGCACAGAAAACTGTCATCAGCTGAGCAGACAACCAGATGCCAGCACCGTCAACGGGAGGCAATTGGCGAGGGTCACCAGAGGCAATCATCAAAAGACCGCCAAATGGAACAGGGTTGCTGCTCACACGTCTCAATACGAAGTCCAAAACGACTAAGAATTCGATGGAAAATATGTCAATTTCCTCAAAAACCAGCACATCCAAACGCTTGAGGAGAGAGAGCCACACAGGGTTGCGACACAACTTAAGCAAACACTTCTTAGCCGCGATGTTAGGCGTTTCGAGAACGCTCTGCGCTACTTGAATCCCGAACAATAAATGGATGTGCTCGCCTCACAATACCCGGGCTCTTTCAGACGTGACAGCCATTACATAAGCCTTCAACCCTTTCGCCGTCGCGTATGCGCACGCGGTCATTAGAATGTGCGTCTTGCCAGCACCGGGAGAACCTACCAGCAGCGGAAAGCGAACAAAAGCGTCTCTTGAAAACACGAAGGCATCAGCTGCAGCTTTGACGTGGGCAAGTGCATTTTCTTGTTCTGCAAATAATTCATCACTCTGATTTTGAACGTGCGTGAGCCTCGGGTTGTACAACAACAACAACCTTACATCCCGTAGCGCTTCACGAGCAGGTAATTCCGGCAAGTACATAACAGAGCGCCTCAACTACATTGTTTCGCATTAACCTCTCCACACATGCCAACTTCTCTTAAGCGCGCTCTTTTATGGCACGGTAAGTCCCGAGCGGCATTGTCTCGTACGGCATGACTCGACGGGCCATCAGCTCCTTCAACTTCTCCATACACACTGCGACCAGGCGCTTAAGACGCGCGCACCGATTGAGTAGCAGAGCAGTTGCTCATGCACAAACATACTAGCCAGAGAGACAGCATCTGATTCAGTCGGATTGTTGGTATCAAGGATCAGTCCTACAAGCTGCAACACGTGTAAGAGACTGGGACAAGAGTACATTTCCAGGCTCCAGCTCCGTGTCAAAAGTTCCTATCGGCAGAATGACGTGCACGATCCAGCAATCAAACCGTTCAGGACTGACGGGTGAGAACACAACAATGCACGCGTCAACCATCACCGCCCTCTGAAGCAGCGGGGCCCCACGCTTTCAGCTGCCAGAGTCCCAGATGTAAGCCATCAGATCCGTGCGAAGCGTCCAGCGGCGTTCGCACGAAGCCGCCCTGATGCAGCGTGGTCAGACCTGCCGCATTGAGTGTGTGTCAGCTCATCCATAATGTGCCTCAACTGGGGCTGGGCCCAACTGCATTCCTGCAGCAAGAACGGTGGCAGAGGTCCATACTCCATAGCGATGTATCGGGCTTCATTGTGCAGTGCGAAATTAGCTACTATTGGAAAAACCCACAGCACCTGTGTACAATGCCTCCTCAGATATGTGTCCTGTACCGTCACACGAACCACAATATCTGCATAGTTGGGGGCTTCCATCAGACACGGAGGTCCAAAGGGCGTCAAGCTAGTCAGGTCGCCATGGAAGGCAACCAACACTACCAGTCGCACCTATGTCGACCTCTTCAGGGTCGTGGCCTGGATATGGTGATCCTGGTTGACTCCCGGGCAAACTCGGAGGTGTCCTCGCCAACCCCTTAGTGGCTGAGTAATCACATCTCGTGCCGCCCACCACCAACAGCAACTGATCCACTTCCTGGAACGAAACAATCTGGCAGTATCGTAGGACACTCCTTAGGATTTACATTTTACGACTTTCTACCAAGGCCTCAACCAAGACAGGCGCTCATCTGCAACCTTGAAGGGTTCTGCCTCTGCTCCACTATTTATTTCTCCCCCCTCTACTTTGTCACTAGCACTCACCACTGATGAATCAATGTATTCGGCCGCTATCTATACTTCCTCACCTCGACCGACCGGTGTAGAAGCAAGTGCTTCCGGGTGTGCTCTTCTTAAAGGAGAATCAGAGTACCGCCCTGAGAAACCCGAAAAATAGGAAGTATCCTCTCGTGCAGCTTCAGCCTCGTTCGGCTCTTCACCGCTCAAAAGTACCCGCGCTCTGCTTCGGGCACCTTTTTTTTCTCTCTAGAGGTTCAGTCACCTCATTCGCAACAGCGGAGGATCCGGGTACTGCTTGATAAACCCAGAAAAGTCCAGGCTCTTTTCTCCGCTTGTCTTCTACGGAGGACCAGGGCACTGCTCGATAAATGCAGGAAAGTCCAGGCTCTCTTCATCGCCTGTCTTCTCCAGCGGAGGATCTGGGTACTGCTCGATAAACCCAGGAAAGTCCAGGCTCGCATCCTCGCCTGTCCCCTCACCATCCCATTCTGACTGCCTGCTCGCCCCAGGGATGCGGGGCCCCTTCTGCACTTCTAGCGACGGCGGCAGAGGATGAATAGGGCAGTCCCACCTCTCAGCCTCTGAGGAAACCACTCGGTCTTCACCCTCGGTTCCTGATTGCGTAGCTACGTCTTCCCAAGGCATCACAGCTCGAGGGGCCCTTTTACGTGGTTGTCTCTGAGGCAGTCCCGCACCTTCATTCTTCCCGTGGAACTGCGCAGTGGCTCTTGTCCTCCTCGGTTGGTCTGGAATAATTGTTGGCTCTGATCCGTATCATTTGCATCATGTCGTTTCAATTGCTTGATTTGATATGTACCTTAGATTGGTCTTTTCTCCGCTGAAGATCACGTACCGTATAAGTCACCTGGTTCTCGTCGACCTCGTGCTCTTCATTTGGACTCTGGAACTGCGGGACCAGTTTGCCAGAGTGCGGGACCGCACAGTGGCCAGGCTGTGCTCTCCATATGTAAAACATCTTGTGTGTAGTGCAGACACCACAAAGCTAGAACTGCAATTTCCTTTCCACTGATGCCAAGGAACGTTAAGTCAGAAGCCGAATCGGCAGACTAGCATCAGTTCCGGAAGAATGTGCCCGAGGTTGTCAGCCTCCCCGGGCAGCCCGTCAATGGAGAAACACTCTCCTAAACTCAGAGGACGCTGTACTTCTCAACCTTCCGTCTATGCGAGTAAATTAGGAAGAACTTATGGGCCACGACTTGCGCATCAATGACCACAGATAAGCCATCTTTGGTCGCCACAAAGTCGGACTCAAGGTAACTCCCCCTTGCCATTGGGGCTCTGGCTCCAGCAGTACTTCACGGCCACGAGCGCGCAATTGATTGACCATCAGCTTCACCAGGTCGGCGAGATATGGCCTAGCGGCCGGTCTCACGACACGTGTCGTAGAGACGGACACCCACGGACCTCAAGACTTTCGAACAGGTGCGGGCAAGGCTCCAAGAGGTACGGCGACGGCACGGTTGTAGGCAGCGCCCTCATGACTCCTAACAGCGCCTGTCACCCAGGTGTGAGCATGAGGGTACTCGCTTGCCTGGCTGAATCCGTGGCCATCGACCGTTTTTAACCTCTTGGCTCTAGCGTTGAGGCACGTCAGCCCTCCTGAATACTGGAGTCCCTTTAATTGTGGCTGGACGCTGAACCCGACCAAAATATCGAGAGGACCGAAGGTTCTGACGTGTGGTTACTGCCCTCAGGACGGGTGAATCCCTCGAAATTGGGAGCCTTTCAAGGCGACTTTGCTTCATGAACAGAATTGCACTGGTCAAATGAGGCGTCAAAAGTCCTCCATCACGTGAGCGTGCGTGGAGTAGGGCGTCAGGAGGACACGGGTAAGCGAACAAACTCCGAACACACCTAACAAGACGATCCAGTTGGGTTCTGTACACCCCCCTCGATGACCAGTCAGTGCTGGAGTGTGATTTACCGGGATAGGGTGATTTACTAGAATCGCAAGTCGTTGCTGGGGCTCCAGAAGTGTCTGTGTAACTTCGGTAATCCCATCTTCCAAAATATCGCCGTAGCTTTTGCGCTTCCCTTCAGCCCTCAAAAAATGCACAGGTCGACCTGTGCATGTAGGTATCGGTAGACCCAATCGGTGACAGGTCAACACTGGAGACTAAACACAGCTCCTGGTTTCAACGCACAACTTCTTCTTTCGACTGCCCATTCTGAAACAGAACCCTCAAGGCTTCCTCAAATTCGGCCCAAGGCCTGAGTGGGCTTAGCTTAGCCCTGCAGGATGAGTCTAACAGCGGATGGAAGTCCTACCCTAGTCGTGGCGCACATGACTGTGTCATCTTCGATGCAAGTACGCCAACCTTCGCAGATCCTGCCTGACCTCTGATCTCAACTCCAACCTCTAAATTCCTGATCAGAGTAACCACATCATGCAGGATGAGGTTCAACAAGATGGGAGAGAGGGAGATAGGTCTGCTAGTCAGTAATCCAATCAAGGGACTCGGATAAAATGTTTTTTATCACGCAACGAAATTATGATATTTCCATGCTAATAATACTGCGACAAAACAGTCCACATGAGTCAGAAACATTAAAATGATTATTCTACAACGGCTAGAAAGAAGAGTACAACATAATTGGAATAATACGTGAAAGTGACCACCAAGATAGGGTTGTCATAACATTCTCAAGAGCGTATAATGATTTGCATCACACTAGACTAACAAGAACATTTTAGGACGGGAATAATAGAAGAACATATTAGTGTTCTATGAAGTTATCAAATTAGAATAAGTTACCTTATTTTCGAAACATGATGCAAATGTAACGAAACGGGAAGGCCGGCCGGTAGTCACGAAACGAGAAGGCCGGCTGTTGCCTCTCGTTTTCAATTGAGGGATTGAAACCTCGATAGTCAAAGAAGAAAAGAAAGTCAAAGAGAGGAAAGTGCACGGGAGGAAAATGGACAGAATAGGTAGGAAAATGGACAAAAGGTAGGAAAATAGAGTAGCAGGAATAGCAAAGGTGTGCGTTAACGGGTCTACCTCTATAAAAACTATCAGCATGGGATAGTAACGACAAAGATAGTAAAATTTAAATAAATTTACTATTACGAATCGAGCACGTGAGTTAATGGGTGTGATAGATCACACAGCACGTTGAACTAAATAGCACACAAAACGTTGCTAAAACACAATGCAAATATAAAGTTCGCGCTTGGATTATCGACATTAAAATTTAATGTGAAATGGCGCACCAAATAAGGGAAATGCACACAGCGAATTATAATAAGCGTTAGCGAAGGAGCACGTAATTCAATGTTGAACAATAAATTATGACACACCTAAGAGAATCATTAGGCACCACAAGTCGGGTGAAACACTTTTATCGAGAGGTAGGCTACTATGGTACCGTCACGACCCAAAAGTTTAAACGCACCACTCGTGTTGTAACTCACCCTGACAACATTACGACAGAAGTATGCGTTCCCTAATAAACCTGTCAGGGGCATCCGTTACAATTACCCACACCAAAAATACATTTTTCCAACGAACCCGCATATGGGGTGCTTTTCCACGCAACTTTGTTGATGCACATGATTATCTCAATTCTACATAAATTCATCACGGGCCAGATTTAGTTGATTTCACAGCCCCCTTGCCGAGGACGCCGATCTGCCGACGTGTCGCTCATGTTGGCCATGTTTTCCTATGCAGCCGCGCAACAGGTGCTGATTTGGGGCTGGCTCCTCTTAATGCCCCCTCACACGCGCAAATATATCTGCAGACATATCTGAACTGGTGCTGGATTCGTGCTTTTGTACGCTCATTTCAGGTTAGCACAGACTGCATGAGGCAGATGAGCTATGCTTGATAATTTTGGGGCGACCGCCGACCGGCTGCAAACCTTGACACCACGTCAGTGTCAAGCAAGCCTTCGTGGGTGGTGCGCGACTGTACTCGGCCGCTCTCCTTCATTATGCACTTCAATAAGCAATTTCACATTCGTATAATCACTACTTTAGGAATCTTTCTCCAGCCCATTTTAAGCGAGCTTTTACATCTCTTATTCATTGCAACTATAGTGAATCCTATGGACTGCTCAAAATCGCCGTCTGGAGTCGCTATTCTTGTGCGCGCCCTCTACCTAGCTGCTACTGGCATACTGAAGCGTGTGCCAGTCTTTGTAAAGTTTGCAGTGTGTTGTTAGCATCGTGTGAGGGGCCTTGAGACCACGGTACACATAAGAAGGTAGGAGCATTCAAGTAATTTCTCGAAAGGGCCCTGGGTGTGGTGACGTCACGGGCCTAGAACGAATAGCAACCCAGGAATACGCCACCTGGCGACAATATGTGACATTATCGAGTCAGCTGTACGACAAGTTCGACAACCACATTGGCGGCCATTGAATCGGGCGCAATGGCGACTAGATTTTAAAACAAAATCTACGTATATCTAGAAACTGGTGTAAGGTAATTGCCTCATAATTATTCAATGTAGCTCGAAAGTGTAAGGTGTGAAATTGAAAATTTTTTATAACTAGTTCGTTATCTGGGAATTTATTGGAAATTTCTGGGGGCATTTCATGTGGTTTGTGTATTTATGGTAGTATAATTTAGTTGAAAGTTTTTCTGAATACGTTGCTACGCTACAATGGAAGAAATAATGCCAGGCTAATTTTTATTAAAAGTGCTTAATTAATTATGTTTTAAAACATTTCTTCATAAATTGTAATTATCCGTGCCAATTGAAAGGGAGGTTGAAGATGATATTTTATTCAGCTGGTATGCCAATTTGCTTGAATTTAACCCTTTAACGCCCCAGAGGACACCAGTGACCTCTTTCAAAAATGCCCTCAATATATAGTATTTCTTGTTCAATTAGTTCCCTAATGTATTCTTTGAAGTTCTCTGCCGGGTGGCAGTTCCTATCCCATCCTGATATTGGTGACTGCCTGATGCCAGTGCCAGTTTAGTAACGGTGGTTGTGTTAACGGTAATATGAGTACAAAAATTCGGACGTTAAAGGGTTAACAATTATAAATGTCTGCCTATTTATTTTTTGTGAGGTTTTTAAAATTTCACTTCATTGAGTGATTTATTAATGATAGTAACCAGAATTGTTTAATAGTTCAATTATGATTATTGATCATAATCTGGATACTTGGCAAAGATGGAAAGACTATGAAAAATTGATCAATAATAATTCCACCTATGCATTACAAGACTGAACTATCACATTACATCAAATTATAGTTCTAAATGAAGTGCTAAATTTGTAGATTTGTTGCAGTTAAAATACTAAAATCAGATTTCATTTAAACAGAAAGACATGTATCACACCACAAATTGCAGTCTAGAAAATAATTTTGCAACAAGTAATACAAAGATAGATTATATATACTAAATTCAAAGGTTAAGCTGAAGGATATGACAGTAATCGATTTTACACTTTTCGTTGCCTAAACCTAATTAATTGAATCAAAATAAACAAGTTTTCTTCTATGCACTTTCCGTCTGAAATGAGTATTTTACGAGTTATAGCGGTAGGTTTAGTTTCGTCTTTGATGACAAATGCGCTTGAATAAACAGCTACTCATTGATTTTTGAATTTTTGTTGTTTGAATCATGGTAATAACATCAAAATAAACTACTTTTCTTCTGTACATTTTGTTCGTCAAATTAGTATTTAACGTGGTAGAGCGGTAGGTTTGGCTTTGTCTTTGACGATGAGAGCGCGGTCAGCAAAACTCCATTGCAGTGTTGCTATTGCGCGGGGTTGATAAATTATTTACCGCTTCTAACACTAGAGTTGTATTAGTAATTTACTGCTTTAGATAATAAAATACTCATTTCAGACGGAAAGTGCATATAAGAAAACTCGTTTAATTTCATTAAATTACATATGTTTAGACATTGAAATTTACGAAATTGATTACTGTCATATGCGTCAGATTTACCAATTTAAATGCAGATTTGGTCAATATTGATTTTAGGTGCCTCACAGAAATTAATAATCCGTTCCAAACAATCACTAAAGGAATACATTTAAAAGCGTTTTACACGAATGTCATTCTGCTCGCTGATGCATTATTTTCAAATTATTCAACTTTAAAGTTGGCTTTTGCGCGCTAAAGAAAGAGAGCGCAACGGAAGCTAACCCCCTATTACAAACGTAAACAGGTTGGGTCGTGAGGAGGAGCCACAGTTCTTCTGATGGAAATCATAAATAAAGGTTACCTAAAGGTGTTTTACATGAATGTCATTCTACTCACTGATGCGATATTTTACAGTTACTCAACTGTAATACCGTTTACGTTGTACAGAGAAACCATCAGTTGAAAGATGGCTGCTATCGTAGAATAATGGCTGCCATCTAAAATGACTGCCACCCAGTATGGTCGCCCGGTACGGTGTAAACGTAATTGCAGACGTCACCCTAATGGGTGGGTTAGAACCTTTATTTATAATTTTTACCAGAAGAACTGTGGCTCCCCCTCACAACCCAACCTGTTTACATTTTTGCTAGGGGGTTAGCTTCCATTATTAATATTCCGCTTGGCAGGCTCGCTTCCTTTGGAGTGCGAAAGCCAACTTCAAAGTTGAATAATTAGAAAAAAACGCATCAGCGAGCAGAATGACATCCGTATAAAACGATTTTAAATGTGTTCCTTTAGTGATTGTTTGGAACAAAATTATTAATTCCCGTGAGGCACCTAAAATCAATATTGACCACAGATTTTGACAAAAACCAGGGTAAATGTGTAGCGTTGGGTAGTAATTGATTTTTCACTTATGGGTGCCTAAATATAGTTAATTAGATAGAAATAAGCAATGTTTCTTCTATGCACTTTCCATTGTAAATGAGTATTTTACGAGTTATAGCAGCAAATTAGTTACGGCAACTCAAGTGTTTGAAACGGCTAGTAATTCATCGACCGCGTCGGATGGCAACACTGCAATGGAGTCTCGCTTCCAACGCGCTAGTCATCAAAGACAAAACTAAACCTACCGCTCTAACTCGTAAAATACTCATTTGTCACAGAAAGTGTATAGAAGAAAAGTAGTTGATATATATGTTATTACCGTGATTCAAGCAACAAAAATTAAAAAATCGATGAGTAGCTGTTTATGCGAGCTCGTTTGTCATCAAAGGCGAAACTAACTTAACCTACCGTTTTAACTCATTAAATGCTCATTTGCTGCGGAAAGTGCATAGAAGAAAACTTCTTTATTTTAACCTAATTAACTATGTATAGGCACCAAAAAATGGAAAATTGATTACTGCCAAGCGCTACACATTTACCAAAACCAGAAGTGTTGATAAGAAACTAATTATTCAAATAAATGACAATTCTACGCAGATAGCATGTGTCATAGATTTTTAATTTCAAGTTTCATTATAAAGGTAACTTTGCAACTACAATTTTAGATGAACAAGGGCCAAATGTTTAGTTAGTTGTATTGATTTAAATTATCAATTGCAGGAGATTTGTAGAAAGAATAAAGAACCAGGTTGTGGGGATGTTTTCTAATAATAAGAAAATATTGAAATGTGTTAGCCTATAAATGTATATTTGTTGTTATTAGTATCAAAACTACACAGCCTTTGAAGAGCATTTTGAATGCAAGTTTATGTTTGAATGCAAGTTTATGTTTGAATGCAATAATATTGCTGGCTTGTAGAGATGTCTAAGGGTATGAATTTTAATGTGGCTATGCTTGAAGGAAAGATGTATATGGTGATTGATATCAGTGGGACATTTTTTAAAATCACAAATTTTTATTGTCTATATTTAGCTGATATAAAAGAAAAAGGGGTTGAAAAGAGCAATTGACTATGTTATATGGATGATTGAAACTAGAGAGTAAATGTGAAGGAGAGGACCACAATCTATTTTCCACTTTTCGGTGCCGAAACATATATAATTAGATCTGAATAAACAATTTTTCTTCTATGCACTTTCTGTCAATAATGAGTATTTATCAAGTTATAGGTGTAAATTACTTACCGCAACTCTAATGTTTGAAGCGGAAAGAAATTGATCAGAGGGGAAGACTACAATGGACTTTCCGTATCGATGCGTTTGAATGATCAAGCCCATTTCAGCCATCAAAAACGAAAATTAACTTACCGCCATAACTTGTTGTTTATGGGTGATAACCTTTATTGTGTTGTTAGCTAAAAGATCCTAGAAGTGGGTTCAGGCTTCGCGGGATTTGCTATTGATAAATTTCAAAGTACCCAAACGTACTTGAACAGCTCAAGCGTGCAACGGTTTCTGCTGTATGGAACACAAAACTAAACCTACCGCTATAACTCTTAAAATACTCATTCTCCGCAAAAAGTGTATAGTAGAAAAGTAGTTTATTTTGATGTTATTACCATGATTTAAGGACCAAAAATTCAAAAATCGATTAGTAGCTGTTTATTCGAGCACATTCCAGTCATCAAAGACAAAAAATTAACATACCGCTATAACTCGTTAAATACTCATTTACAACAGAAAGTGCTTAGAAGAAAAAATTTTTGTTTCATCATATCAACTACGTTTAGGCAGCAAAAATTGGAAAATCGATTATGGTCCTCTCCTTCTCAAATACCCTCTCACTGAGTTGCAGACACAGAATATATGGGTGAAAATGAGTTTTACATTTACATTGACTGCCTGGTGTATGTTCTAAAATATAATTAGGGTAAGGGAAAGTGGGAGAATATGAGTAGTTTATTAAAAATCTCTCAAGATGAAATGACAAGCTGGAATGGAAAGAATTTAGTAATGGATTGAGTGATTGAGGGAGGAACACTGGAAACCAATCTTATGGGTCATGAGGTTACATCCTACTATTTATGTGAATGAAAAAAATTTGTAAGGCTTTTGCAGTCTTCAACTAATCTCAGCCCTCTTTGCTTCCAATTTCCAATAGGGAAAAATAAATTTCCCAGCTGAAACAGAAATGCTTCAATCAAGAGGCATGTACAGATCAGTTATTACACGTTGTTGTTGTAGTATGTTTATTGTTATAGTCCAATTAATTTTATTCTTGTACTAAGTTCTGGTATCAGTAGTATCAAGATTTTGTTATTACGGCCGTAGGAGCAAATAATATTAGTCATGATTGATGATTCTACCAATTTCCTGCACCTTGTCTAATTCTTTCTCATTGTCCAACAGGAAGAGTGTGGTCAAGTTAATGGATGCTACTTGCCAGTCACTGCCTTGGGAATGTTTCACCTTTAATAAATGCTGCATCATGCCATATACCCACTTCAGTTGGACATGAGTTTACATTGCCTGTTCAAATAATTGTCAACTGAGTTAGGTAATTCACAAAGTGTCAAAATATTCTACTTCTCAGACAGTAACTAAGTAAGCATGCTCAACTCCACGAGCAGCTTAAAAGAGAGCCTCTCAATCTCCTAAATTGGCAAGCATTGCTTGCCAGACTGTTTATGATGTTACTATGACATCCTCACTACTGTAACTCCTGAAAGTGTAACTAGAAGAAGTTTAATTTTTTAAAGCATCTCTACAACTTCCCCATCTGGAACTAATAGAAGCTGTCAAGAATCCTGGGTCAACCAGATCTTAATTTTGATGAATGTCTAGTGGCAGAAAATATCAAGGCATTTTATGACCCATCTTGTTGAAGGAATTTATTTTCATGCCCCATGAGGGTCAAAAGGACATCAAAAAACAAGGAATGGCAGAAAAAATGCTGTTAGAAAAAAAAGGACTCCTGTTCTGTATAAAAATTTCAACATTATATCACAAATACATTCAAAGGTGGGACCCTTTTTGACAATATTTATTCTTCTAATTCATGATTGGCAGTAATGGATACTGGCATTGCAAAGTGCATTATGGAAGCTTTAACATTTACCACAAGGCTCGTCTACTGCAGAAACTCCAAAATGTTCGTCTTCATCTTGAGATATATGAAGACCCCCGTGGAGTTTCTCATCCGTACCCCTTTTGCCTGCAATTGCAAGACTCTCTGATCAGCAGCTGAGAGAGACACCTTGGGCTTCTTTCTGAAGGTAAGATGATTGAACTCTAGTCAGAATGGAAAAATAAATGGCACAATGATAGTCAGCATGGTTCAGGTGATGGTTTGTGTATATACGTTTAGTATTTCAGGCGAATTACGTTGAGTTAACATGTGAGATGTTACATTAATTATTTTGTGAAATTTAGGCTTGCTTTGAGAGAAGTGTTTTATTATTCATGATGTTATGTTATTTTTTGGTAATGAAAAGCTTCATATAACATAACTCCTGTCAACTTGCTACAGTGTTTGTTAGAAAGATGTATGTCCTTTTCCTTTCCATTTCCTTTCTTTCTATCTTCTTTCCATGTCTCTCTCCTCTTATTCCCCTTCAGGGGGAGACAACTTTTGTATCCATGGGAATTAGCGCTCCCATGGGGACAATGTGAGGGCCCGAGCTTAGATTTAAGTAGGCCTTCTTTTTGTTAAAATTGAATGTTTGGTTATGTTAACTGACAATCTTTTTTCGGTTCACTGTTGTCCTGTTTTTCAGCACCTACTACTTTCTACCTCAACTTTGATCTTGTTTCATTAATTTCTTTCTCAATTTAGTGTTTCTATGCCCTTTCTGCACAGATTCAGCGTTCCTTTAACTCCTTACTAAATGGTTTCTTCTTCCTTCCTCTCTTTGGATCTCATTTGTTGAGGATAGGGAGGTTCAAACTAACCAATAATCTAACCTAATTCTTCTCATTCCCATCCTTTCTCCTGCTTGTTTTCAGGGAATTTCGGATTCATTTGCATTTCCTGGTGTACATTTTTGGTCCTGCTCACCATTTCACGGTTTGCAATTTATAGTCATCCTCTTCATCCTGTTCTTACTACAAGTCTCCTTTCATCACACAGACATCTCTTCCAAGTTCCAACTTCTCTCACTGTGATGATGAATTGCACCTACATCACAGAAATGTTGTTTTGTTGTGAGTTTGCTAATTTTTTTTTGCCTCTCAGGTTCCGAAACAGAAGAAAAAGGACCCTCAACCCATTAGCAAGAAAAATACGGATAAGAAGAGGAAATGTCTCCAGTTATGTGCAAGGGAAGTATGGAAAAACGAAAATTTTTTGAAACAGAAAAAGTGATAGGCCGTACGTGTGTGGAAATGAAAATATATTTGTTGCTGAAGGAAGAATTCTTCAACGCTAAATTGTTATCACAATAACTTCAACTTAAAAGCACCCCTGGGGGGAGACAAGTATTTTATCTGTGTGAATTAGTGCTCCAATAAGGAGCATATGAGATCTCGAGCTGACGGTTAAGTAGCCCTTTTTTATAATGAATAGGTTTTTGCTTTTTACGGACTCATTCAGTTCTTGGTTTTGTTAAGCAGAAATCAGTCATTTGCCTGGCTTTGGTAAGACAATTCGTGAAGTAATCGATTCAAACTGTCCCAGGCCTAACACTTGTTGCTCGCAGATTACATTCTCCCTCATCAAGTTTTATGTGAAGTGTAGAAATGTACAATCAATCAGAGTAGATCATTACGAAAGACATGTGTGAAAGAAAAAGGGACAAAATAATGAACAATTGAGTTTTTCCCCTCGATGAAACTTGGTCTCTAAAGTGTCCCATTTTGGTAAGACTGGTATGACCCGTGCATCATGCACAGTCCTGCAGCGCTACAGGAGCGTTGAACAAAACATAAATTATTGCGTTTACTTTATTAAGTTGAATTTAATTCGCATGTCCTCTAAGTATTCTGGGGTACAGCAGTGCATTGCAGATTTTTACAAATGTGTATCTAACTATAACTTTCAATTTTTAATGATGGAAAACACGGAGCACTTCTGTTGAAATGAAGAGGGGCAAATTTTTCTTAAAATTCTATTATGCGATTATTCAGCTACCAGAAGACTTGAAGTAGTTCACATTACTAATTGGTGTCAAGGGGTTTAGGACCCAATATATAATTAATCATCAGGGAGACACAACTACTGTGTAAAAGGAAATTAGCTATCCCAGGGGGATACGAGGGGTAGGCCTAGTCAAAAAGTTCTCAGACAATGCCATAATTTCTTTATTTAACAACTCATTACTTTTATTTTTCTACATAAGCTCCATTGTGGTCTATACACTTTTGTAATTTATTTTTCCACCTGTAAATGCCTTCCTCATGAAATTGGGGGAGGGGGAGCTTGTTCCAGTAGGTTCTGTACGAGAGAGATGTTTTCATTTGTTGCTGTTGTGAGCCTTCCTCCTCATGGGTCGTCATCAAGTTGGACTCTTCCCTCTTTAGAGCGTTCAATCCAATCATAAACGACTGCTCTACGTGGTGCAGCGTCTCCATAAACCTGCTGTTAGCAAAGCTTCGATGATTTCAACAGGTTTCCAATTTAGTTTAGTTAAAAATTTGATGTTAGCTCTGATCTCAAAATTTGTCCTTTGAAAGGTTGAAAATTACTATTTTGAGATGCAACCTCTCTCGATGCTGACCTGACACAGACTGATGAGACAGCTGCAAGTTATCAAGGAAGCTCTAAGGACAGGTTTCAACTTGTTAATCTCTGTTCAGTTCAAAATTATGGCAATTGTCTGAGAACTTTTTGACTAACCCTCGTATTCCATGTTGCACTGCTTGAAGAGATTTAACGTGAAGCCGCGCTGTAACGCATTATAGCCAGACGTCATATCGTCTTAGAAGTTTGAAGATGAAGAAACTGCAATATGGCCGGGCGCGCGACGTCGGTACATCGGGGGTTTCAGCGTGGGTAAGTCCGGTCATAAATGGGTGGGCAGCTGAAACCCCACTACGGGGTTTGGATGCCCAGTGCGTTCGACTGTACAGTGTTGTGAACAAATTTTAATGGGGAGACACTTGTAATCTTGAGTTGCAATTATAACCACGATGCTCATATAATTTTGATGTTTCAAATAATAGTGATGTTCATCTTGTGTGGTGATTTGGAAGTCTGGTACGAATTAAATTGTGACCTTCGGTGTGACATAGTTTGAGTAACTGAAGCGCTAGCTACTACTACTACTACAAATTGTCCCATTTTGGTTAGACCGATATGACCTGGATCCAATACATGTACAGTTCATCATAAAAGGGGTACAACTTCTGTATCCAAGGGAATTGGCGATCCTAGGAGGAATATGTGAGGTCCCGAGTAGCGAGTTAGGTAGGCTTTTTTTGTTGAAATAAAGTTTGTATTATGGGATGAACAATTTTTTTTGGTTCACTGTTGTCCTGTTTCTCAGCTGCTGCTACTACTACTACTTTTTCATTAAACTTTTATCTTGTTTCATGAACTTCTTTCTGAATGTACAGTTTCAATGCACCTTGTGCATAGATTCCGCGTTTCCTTAATTCCATATTTAACAGTCCCTTCTTCCTTCCTCTATTTCGAACGTCTTTGTTGCGGTTAGGGAGCCTTTAACCTAACATCTGATCTCGAATCAACGTTGCGTAAAATATAGACATAACTTTTTAATATCGTAAATCACGCTCTAAGAGTCCCTAGGGCTTTGCAAGTTCCAAAAACGTTATTTTCACTTTCCAGCTTGCGTGTTAATGTTTTAACTTTTTTAGCATTCATTTTTATCCTTTCACAGTTTCTGATTTTAGCAACGACAGTACTTCTAAGGTGTGGTAGTAGCTGTAATGTGTTCCAAAATTGTCCAGCCCATGCTAATTGTCTCTTGGTTTTTACAGGGTCGGCCAGAAGTAACTTACTCTTGAAATTTGATAATATAAGTAAAACTATGAACGCTAGGAAGTTGAAATTGATTTATTGAAAGAAAAAATTTTTTATAGGTTAACAACACTATTGTTATTAACAGGAAGAGAAAGAGTATTGTTGGGAGAGTGCTTTCCAAATAACTCAATTTTACGATTTGGTAACATCCCTTGGTCTCCTTGTTCTCCAGATTTGTCCCCATGAGACTTCTTCTTGTGGGGCTCCCGTAAGTCACGAGTTAATGTAGCCAATTTAACAAATTTACAAGAACTTGAAAATAAAATTTTATATGAAATAGCTCAACTCTCGCCTGATACACTGAGGAGCGTTATGGAAGCGACAAAGAAAAGAGCTCTAATTTGTCTAAACAGTCGTGGCACTCATTCGAACGTATTTAAAATTTAGCCTTGATAAACCATAAAAATGTTATTCTTCCAAATTAAACAAGTTTCAACTCCCTAGCGTTCATAGTTTTTCTAGTATTAGCAAATTAAAAGGCTCGGTTACTTCTGGCCCACCCTGTATAATATGTATAGCGATTGGTGTTATTTTTATATTTATAGCATTTCTTTGGGAGTTATCTTCACGTTGTTCTTGGTGTTATAACGGTAAGGTATTTCTAAGAGATTTCAATTCTGCAGGATAGATTTCACAAAATGTGTATTTTACGTTTCAAGCTTCTGGTTACAGCTGAAGTCTTACAATTTGTTATGTCCAACAGGAAAGGAAATGAGATTTGTAATTTCTAAGCGGTGACAGGAGGAAACATAAGCGTGGCCAACCTGTTATCTGATGGGGGCCTTATTCATAAAGTAATGGAATTTGTTAAAAAAGTGAATGTATTAGGGAATATATGATGTTAAATCTGAGTGGACCCACCCAGTTCAAGAGTGGCGAGGTTGTGTTTTAATGTTTGTATTACGGTTTGCCTATGTCTTAGTCTTGTAGCAGTTGGTATGTTCTGCGGCACAGTTTAGAACCTAAATGGCCGATCGTACTGCGCTCCTCAACGCAGAGTTGAGGTCAGTGAGCTGGAGCTCTTACCCAGCGCGGGTAAGACGCTCAGCCAAAATTAAAGCAAATGAAGACATCCGTTGAGGTTCTTAGCATCTTCCGTTAGCGTCTTCGTTCCTTACGCGTATCGACGACGTCTGGGCGTTGTTCCTGAAGAGTCGATTGTTCTAGGACGTAACGTTGCAATGTTTTCTCGCAGAAATCAGGCTTAATATTTGGTCTTTTGAATCATTTATGAATAAGTCGTTGGCCGGACGATTATTCCGATCCTTAGCGATATTCCTTACACAGTTATGCGGAGAAGCATAACATGAGGGTGTGAGCTGGAACCCCAACTTTGGGGTCCTAGCTTCAATCCTTCCACATTCATTGTTCCATTGCATCCATGTACCCTGGTTCTTCAGGTAAAAATTACGAGTTTCAGCTATATTGGCCTCAATCTTTGTTCATATGGTGATTGAATCCATATGATGACTGGTAAAAAGAAGCAAATGTTGTGATAAGTGTTAGTATGTCCATGACAGCTCCTTTTCGGGTGGCTCATGCTAAACGGTAGTTATCGACATTTATGTAATGCTATATTGCTGTGTAACGAATGGGGGTAAAGTTCTGGAGAATTGTTGTGGCCTGACGAAAGGAGTGCATACTTTGTGTTAGGCCAGTTATTGTTGAAGTCGGACATGAGTTCTATTTTTTGCTGAAACGTGTATTGTATTGAAATGCATCGTACTTGACTGAGGAAGATGGAATATGCGAACAATAACGTCGTAATTGAAGTAATCTGTATAGATAGCGGAGAAAGATGGAAGACACTCATGACCTCAGTGTATCACCGTACAACAACACAGCAACTTTGGTAGAAATGCCAAAGCGACAACTAAATAGTCTATGACCGAAGTTGTTGTTAAGTGAGATTATTATTATTATTATTCATTTATATATATATATATTTATATAAAACCGGAGCTAGTGGCATATTATGGGATGTGTGCCGTATATGTCTGTACACATATATATATATCTGTATATTTATTAATTAAAGGACGTAGTGTTCACTATAAAATTGCTACAATAATGTATTTATCGAACCCCTCAGGGGGATACAGGTATTGTATCTATGGGAATTAGCGCTCCCAGGGGGACTATGTGAGGGCCTGAGCTAAAGGTTAGGTAGGCTTCCTTTTGTTGTAATAAAATAGGATTTTGTTTTGTTACGGACCATCTTTTTTCGGTCCACTGCTGTCCCGTTTTTCAGCACATACTACTTTCTTCTTCAACTTTTTTCTTGTTTCATGAACTTCTTTCCTAGCTTACTGTTTCTGTGCACCTTGTGCATAGATTCCGCGTTCCCTCAACTCCATACTAAATGGTGCCTTCCTCTTTCCTCTCTTGGAACATCTTTGTCGGGGTTAAGGGAGGCTAAAACTTTCTTATATAATAATAATAATGTATTCATCGAATAAATATGGATGTAAGGCTACTTTTTCCATGTAATTGCATGTTTTACTGTATTGAGGGATTTTCACTGGGAAAAGTGTAGGTACTGGAATGACTACAGCAATACTGCCAATATTCCTGGAGTTACTCGAAACTATACTTTTAGTTCAACAATGCTGGTTATTCAAATTTTCAACTATTTAGACGTTGATCATGTACAGAGCAATTCGAAAATTAAATAATCTAAGCTAACACGTTCTTTATAACGCAATATGATGTAGCGGTGATTATTCAAAAATCGTCTGAACAAATCGGTAGGTAAGAGAAAGACAGCACAGCAGATTATGAAAGAGGTGCAAGAGAAAGATTTGTGCGGAAGACTTCGGGAGCCAATTCTTATAATTTATAATTTGAATTTATACGATGCCCGTAATATATTTATGTATATAAATAGTCCGAAATAAATGTGCATTAAAGATGATGGACATCGTGAAAAACTAATCCTGCTTCCTATGCATGTCGTTCAACAAGTATTCTAAAAGAATTGAAGACTTTCTAGAAGCGGAAAGCATTGTTTGCCAGACTAATTTCATCCTGTGGTTTATTTACGTTGACGAACTATGAACTCTGCGTTTCTTTCTGAAAATATAAAGTAACATCATGAGGACTTTCATTTGATTTATCCTTTAAACACTCGAAAAAAAACATCTTAATTTTAGAATTACAATGAGTATGCAAGTCCTAAACGGAGCTTTGGATTGATAATTATGAAGGTTTTGCTCAGTATGCACACAAATTTTAGTTATTACATGGCTATTAAGCATTGCATACAAGATTATCAAAGTTATTCAGTATCATAGTTTCCAGACTATTTAAATATTTTTCAATACGAATGTGCGGAAACCCGGCAGTTCCTGCCATGGTGCAATCGTACGTACGACAGCCAGTGCATCGCTGCCGCGAGTGTGGTGTGGGTCACGTGGTATGGGTGTGGCAACGTCATCAGGTCAAACGTCTCCTATTGGCTGGCTTGTCTAACGGTTGCGAGCAGCTGTCCCCTTTGAAGTGGACCTACCTGTCTTGTGTATATCGTGCTTGAGACCGACAAACCAAACTCAGTTCAGATCGTCTGCAGACATATTTGTACGTGGGAGGGTGCCTTTAGAGTTCTTCATTTGAGCCTCGCTCGTTGGAGGGCTGAGGTATCTTGCTCACTGTAGAACTCGTAGATTAATTCCGTATCGCTGCACACTTCGTGATTTCGTGGTTTGCGAGCTTGGGGTTGACGCAGAAAAATTTATGCTCCCGATGGAGTCGCTGCCATGCTGGGATTTTTGGTTCCTAATCGGCATGCTGAAGATACTTGCGAGCTTGGAGATCCATGTCGATTAAAATTACTAGTTTCCGGCCGAATTGTTGACATGCCGTGCTTCTCGCTATGATCTTGCGGCATTGCCGGTGTTGATTTTACTTTAGTTTGGTGCTTGGTTCGAGCTGGCCTCGTGTAAAGCGGCGGCCGGGTGCTTCACTCACGCGCACACAATTTTTCGTGTCCTCTTGTTGCGTCTCTCTGGGAAAAAAAAGCCTCACGTTTCTTTTTGTGTCCTTTTAAACGTTTCACTTCGTTCCTTCTAGAAGGTTCTCGAATCTTCGCTGACAATGACAGAATTATACTCCTGATTGGTGGAGCTCTTGCTTGTTCTGTCGCCTTTGATTCTCATTGGTTACGTCTTCGCGTGCGTTTACAACTTGCGAACTCCTGTGCCTATCATTGGTGCCTATGATGCGTGACTTGGAGGCCCGCGATATTCCAGGGCCATGAGTGGCTCGTGAGGCGGCGACCCTCTGCTGTGGCTCACGCCCCCTCGCTCTTCGAAGATCGGCCGTTGTATCGCATACTTTCACACGCCGCCTACGCTTTACTCCAACGTTTTCTTTTTCGAAAGGTTCAAACTCGACCTTCTGGTCATGAATTCTCTAGGCATAGTGCACTTGCTAGGCAAAATTCGCCCCTCTGGCGGCGTCGGCGTTACGGTTTTCCTGAACAATGATATTAAACATTCGAACGTCTGTTTGCGTCGCAGCTTTGTTTAATTTATCTAACGAAATATATACTTTATAATCCATTTCGTCACACAAATGTCTTAAATGGAGAAACATAGGTGCCACGACGGTCCAGCTTAATGCTTGTACAAACGGAGAGAAAAAACATGAAAATGTATCCTATAGCTGCTTAATTGAAATTGAATAGTCTTTGTTAATTCATGGAAGCCATAAAGATACTTGTTGGATGAAAACACTTGTGACAGTTTGCACGTACATTGACATATCAGCTTTGGATATCATGAAATCAGGGAATTATATTATCGCTGCTTGTTGTGGCAGAAATTCAAAAATATTTCGAGCGAGCATGGACGAAAAAAGAATACACCAATGAAAAATTACACTAAACTGATTGCTTAACCCTTTAATGGTTTGCTCAACAAAATTGTCGAGGTATTTTTAGGCCTGATAAAATGTACGTAATTGTAGTTACCTATTGTTTTTTCTTGTTCTGGCAGCTGAACAGAATTGTTGCGCGTCACGTAGGTACAAAAAGTAGGCAATAGATGGCGCTGAGGCAGTGGCAAGCCTCAATGTCCACAACCTTTTGATCCCTGTGTACGCGTCGCCGAACTTCTCTGCTTTCTTATTTCAATTTCAGGGTGTAAAAAGTATATAATCTATGTCTATTTTACATTTTATATTTAATTTGTTCTTGTAGACGTGTTTGAGCATATTTTTTGCAGATAATTATATTATTATGGCACCGTGTAAGGTACTTGAATATAGGTCCACAATTTTGTTGAGCTGCCCATTCATGGTAAAAATTATAAGTAGAGAATCAGCTCAACAAAATTGTTGAACTATGTTATTTCCAACGGTTATTGATAGCATTTCACCTCCACAGGCCCCAAAATGGATGTGTCAGGTTTCTATGATACCAGAAATAGATATCTGCAAGGTGTGGCTCCAAATTATGCCGATGATTCTGATGATGGCATTGACACGGACGACGGTGTTGCTGATCCTGATTTCATTCCTAACACAAGTGGTGCTATAGCAGATGACATTGATGAAGGCGATGATACATGTGATGAAGGCACAACTATATTGCATGCCAATGAAGGTAGCTCAAACCAACAGCTAGAGGGGACAAGCACTAAAAAACACAGAACACGCTAACAAAATATTGATATAATTCAGTCGAATGATGAATTTCCAGACGAGCCTCTCTCGCGGAAACGACAGAGGAGGAAAAGAGACATCGATAATATTTATCCACCAGAGATTGAATTTACTGGGCCAGATGAAATACTAACACCTTACCAGTATTTCTCTCAGTTCTTCACAAATGACTAACCTTATCTCGTATCACACAAACTTATACTCAGTTGAACAGTGTACCAAGAGTGTTGGTATAGATGACAATGAAATATAACAATTAATAGCAATAATGCTCCATATGGGTGTATACAAGCTGCCAGCAGTGTACGATTACTGGAGTACGCTGCTGAGGGATGACGCATTAGATGATATAATGAGTATGATTGGATGAGTTAGAGGTAAAATTCTCTGAAAGCGTATATACATTTTACTGACAACAATAGTGAAGACAATAATGACGATATATATTGGAAGCTTAGGCAGCTGTTTGAAATGTTTCATGATCACTGTCAGAAGGTTGAAGGCAACTCATGCAATTAAGAGTGTAGATGAAGAAATGGAAGGAAAATGGAAGTGGAAGAAAATGGTAGAAAAGGCAGGAAAGCAATGCCAATACATCAGAAATAAACCCAATAAGTGGGGCTTCAAAACTTTTGTAGATCAAGCTGTAGTGGAATCAATCATGATTTACGATCGTATCAAGGAAAAACATTTATCACAGAAACCCTGGACGAAAATGAGAAAGACCTGTCACGTTGTTAAAAGGTGTTGATGGTAATGACAGATCTACCCCTACACCCTCAATCAGCTGTTGTTTTTTGTGATAACTGTTTCACAATCGCATAAAGTGTGATTTATACTTGAACCTAAAAAATAAGCAAACTTGCTTCGTTGATTGTCCCAAGAAGTGAACATGGGCCATGACGGTGACTGGAAGCGACTCTAGTTGCATCTTCCAGTTACACTGGAACCAACCCAAAATTTTTTCTGTTTATTCGATACCGAACAACCCAAAGATTTCCAGTTGATACGGCAACAAAATGTTGATTTCCATTTTACCCATCATTCTTTGTATTTTATATTAGTATTAGAAGAAAGTAAGTTTGTTACTAGTGTTATTTTTTGTGAAAAATATATTGATATAATGAGTCAATGTGCATGCCTAACTTACTATCATAATGTGGCAGCTCAACAAAATTGTAGCTACCGTAATGTGGCAACTCAACAATATTGTTGAGGTTCGTAACTTGAGAAATATGTTAGATACGGAAAATTTTCTTAAACAAAAGTTGTTACTCTACTTCAAAGATGAAGGAATTTGACATGAAAAAAAATTTTTTTACTCAAATTCTACAAGTGACCATTAAAGGGTTAAATGAGCACGCTGTAACCCAAACACCAATTAAATTTACAAGACAAATGCAAGTGAATTGATAAAAGATTTTGGAAGAACTGCTGTGGGTAAATGTATGAATGTACAAACATATACAAATGTACGCATACATATACACCAACACACATGCACACAGATACCAGGGTACAAGCATGAAATTTACAAATTTTGTTTTTCTGATTGGAAAATTTTACCTTAATGGGCATTAGTTGATAAGCATCTTATTCGAACATATATTGGTGATCACACAACAAATTTAATTTTTTGCGAATGTTTTAAAGTAATAAAATGAAAATAGCGAGGTAGGGTAGTGTTACAAGTTGCGAGTGAAAAAGGACGGTATTTATGATTCATATGCTAGTTGCTGATCCAGTGCACACAGATATGTGCATACGCATAGACACACACGGATACCAGTATACCAACATGATAGGAAAATTACAAGTTTTTTTTTTAATTAATTTTTTTTAACATAACGGTCATCAGTTGGTAAGCATCTTAATAAAACATATATGGGTGATCACGCGACAAATTCATATTTTATTGTTTGCACTTTACAATAGTAAAGAGAGATGACGTGTTAGGTAATGTTGCAGGTTGAAAGTGAACAGAAAAAAAGCGGTATTTCTCGTCCAAATTCTAATTACCCGTTTAGTGCACAAATATATGCTAGATGTCCAAATATATGTCCAGTGCACACAAGTACATGCGCACATGTGCACACATGCACCCATGTAAGTACACGCATAAACAAGTAAGCATGTTTACAAATCCCAACGTATAGAAGATCAAATCATAATACCTACGCATACCTCAAAACTGTTGTGTAATGTGTTGAATTATAAAACAATGAGCATGCGGCAAGGGAGATTGTTCAGCAATGGAGATATTGAGCAAATGAGATTCGTAAATACTTATTCAGTATGTTCTGTAACTAAAAATTATTGTTGAGACGTAAAATGAAGAGCTATTTTGATTTTAAATTTCCTCAGTCTTTGAGGGATTTTGGTACTCGGGGGATGTTTGTTCCACAGTAAGGCGCCTGATGTTGACAGAGCCTTCTGCCCTACGTGAGATGAACGATAGTCAACTAAGACATTGTTACTGTTCGGTTTTAGGTTGGCTACAGTGGGTGGATGGAAACGCACTATCTCAGCATTGCTCTGAGGAAGATATAACGAGGTAAATAGGTACTGGGCCCTTTGCATGAGGAGCCTTTCTTGAATAGGAGTCCGGGCAAGTTTTTTAAGGACAGGGGTCACGTGATCACTTCTTTTGAAATTACCGTTGCTTACCACCTTGGATGTGAAATTCATGCACTTTTGCAGATCCCTTCGAAGGTTTTGAGATAAGTCTAACCATAATAGGCTGCAGTAGTCAATGCGCGATAACACCAGAGATTGAATGCCTAATAATCTGGATTTTTGGTCGAGCATAAAACATTAAAGCTGTAAAAACAATCGAGCTGTAAAAACATTAAAGTTATGTAAATTTTGTTGCAAGTATTCTCAACTTGAAATTTGAAGGACATGTTTCTATCGCACCTGATACCTAGGTTTTTAACTTTTCTGATGTATTAACATTATCAGTACTTACTGCAGGAGTAAGATCTGGTGGTGTTTGCGCACAGCTTGTAGAGACCACCACAGTGCAGTGGGGCATGAATTTTCAATTGATGTTTCACTTGGATTCGTACACACCTCACTGAAAACTGAGCTCCTACTTTTGAAAGGAATGTGTTGAAATCCGTGGCTGTTGCCAAGGGATTTTCAAAATTACTGATACGGTCTAAATTTTTATATGGGGCTACCTCACTAATGATTTCCCAAGTTTGTTTCGGGTTATTTTTAGCCATTAATAGTTCCTGGTGGAGGTGAGTTTGTTTTGCTTTAATGATTTTCATTCGAAAATTTTTTTCATGTTCTCTATATCTCTTGTTTGAGGTACTCTTTGATCTATTGTTTTTGTACTCTCGCAAGTTAGTTTCTTTATTCTGCTCAGCTCTTTAATTTCCTCAGTAATCCTAACAGTGCGTTTTCGCTTGTTTTTTTTTTGGTGAAGGTGCGTATTCGTCGAGAGTTGCTGTGAAGTTCTCGTTGAAGATAGATACTTGAATGTCAACATCGTCAGATTGCATCATATTCTGGAATTCGGTGGACCTGTTGATAGTTTTTCTTTAAATATTTTTGTCTTTCCTTTGCAATATTAATTTCACATTCTATAGAGGGGTGATCGTAAATAGAAGGTGATATTACTGTTCTAAGTATTGCGGTAGGATTATTTGTGATTGCCAGATCGAGGAGAGTTTTAGAGACTCTAGTAATGCGAGTCGGTTCTTTGACCATTTGTGATAGGCCTAATTTTTACGACAGTTTGCTTAGCTGATTGTTTTTGTCCGTAAAGTCAACAGTAAAATCTCCGAAAGCAAAGAATGACATTTTTGCTTGGACTTAGGGAGACTATGGGTGCCGATAAAGGCTGCCGGTGATGATGAATTTATGTTTTTTATATGCACTGTTAACCAAACCATTTCAATTCCTTCGAAAACTTTATTTGCTAAGAGTGAAGATATTGAGTATATTTCTTTCACGAAAATACAAGATCCACTACCTCGGCTGGTTTTAGCGCCATCGAAGCGGTATAACACGTAATCAGGAATGTTCAAAAATTATCTTTGAGTTCATGAGTCAAACCACGTTTCTAAAGCACATAAAATGTCAATTTCTTCAGTGACCAACATTACTCTGATGTCATCCAATTTGCCATACAGGCTTTGAACATTTATATGTTTTATTTTGATTTTACTTCTATTAAGACTCTTTTGAGAGGTAGCAAAGTTACTGCCTCGATGGGATAGTTCCGAGGATTCATCGATCTTGTCTACGTTACCCAGGATGTTAGGCCCAACGTCCGCTATGTAAGAAAGTCTATTTAGCTGGGCAGCACCAGTTTGTCAAGATGAGGTAGCTCCAGTCTGATTTTTGCCTTGTGTGACACGGGCACTGTAGTGATCGTTTTTACGATGGAGCAATAGTGTGGGGTTATTATTTGCTGACTCTGATGAGGGATCGACTGGTATTTCCCAAACACCATGATCCTGTTCATTCAGGATAAGAAGTTTTTGGCCTGTCACATTTGAAATGATTAACGGTATAAGGTCTACATCAGCCTGATCAAATTTTTTGTCGCTAATGTTATTATTTATGAGGTTTTGCATGTCTCCGCTGTTCTTGTCAATAAACTTTGCGTATGTGCTTTTGTTTGCTTTGATCTCCGTATTTATTGTAGTTTTTAAGGAATTGTAATTCCATTGTGAAGCTGATTGTTTCGTAAGTAGATGAGCTACTGCATGCAAAAGGCAGTGTCCTTCGGCTATGATGGGAAACAGCTCTATTTTCAATGATCGTTTCAACTCATCTATTGTAGAATTCATGCGTTCATAGATGGAGCGGAGGCATTTTTTCAGACTTTTTACACCATTAGTAGGTCCGGAGAGGTACAGGGATTTTGGGGAATTTTCGTTTTCCTGGCTCTGAGTGGGCCGGCTGTGATGATTTCTTGTATGGGGATCTGCAGAGAAACGAGAAATGCTCGTGTCATTTCTATTTTTCTGGTGACGGTTGCGCCTGCAGTTAGGTGGTGAATTTTCCATCGAATGTCGACTGCTATTTTGCAGCGATTTCTCTTTTCCTGTTGATTTCATTGCTTCCGAGGACGTGGTTGGATGTTGATTTATAGTCGAATTTGAGAGGGCCTTTTCATCCTCTATATCAGCATCGGATAACAATGAAAACTTATTTTTTATAGGTCCTCTGCTATTGTTAGTGGCAGAGGGAGTAGAAGGTTTGCTTATGAAGGCAAACATCGATTCATGCTGCTGGAGGTTTCACGTGGAAAGGCGGGCAACTTAGAACAATCATTCGATTCATTTTGCTATTTTGCATAATCATTAGAGTATTATTCAGTTTTTTCATTCAGATCATGGGAGCTTCTGACGCAAGAGGTAAAATGTGAAGTGAGTCTATGGGTGATCTAAGAGCAATTTGTTGAAGAAAATGATACGTTTCTTCTCGCGTAATAGGCCAAGTGAGGACATTGTTGCAAGCTTCGCTAACAGTAACAGTTTTTGAATTTGTTCGCAGCGGAATCAGTTTAACACCAACTTTTCTGCACAAACTCGATGCCATGTACAATTGCTGACCGCTGCATGCACTCACCACATGAATGTGAGAAAAAACATGCTTTGTCATGATGAGTTTTCTAACTTAGTGAGGTTATGGGGCGAGAGGCTCAAACCTTTGAAACTAATTGTATAGGTTCTAAAAGGAGGTGCGCGTTCAATCTCATCATAGAGATCATTGAAACGTTCGGAAGTTATTGTTTGAATTTTGCATGCGCTATCAATGTCATTTCTCTTGATTTTTGTGAGACTATTGTCTTCAACAAGAAAAGTGTCTAGAGGGGATTCCGCATTAGGATGATTACTCGCAGCTACCACAGGCGTAAAATCATGAGCGCTGATAGAATAATTTAAAGCAAAATGCTGTTCTATAATTATTTAAATATATCATACAGGCGAATAAATCGATGCTGGGCTTGGGGGACAATTTTGTCTCGAAGCTTTGTTGAGAAATGTAGCCGTAAGAGACAGTGAGTTATTTATTTCGTGAATAGTTTGGGAACTAGTCATTTGGAGAGGGTGTAAGTACCCATCACAAGTGATAACAGGTTTGTTTGTACAGTTCTCCACTGAAAATCTTACGTTATCTTTGCAGCTCACGCTCTGGTGCATTTTACTGTCAGTATCAGCTCCTGCGCATGCATTTTCAAACATAACTCCACCGCCTGAAATGCTTGCACAAAATTTATCAACATAATTAAACATTGGCCCTGTACTTTCTAATTGGTAGCCCATATCTAAAATTTTATCGCGTTGTAATGATGACGTTGGTGTTGGTATCTTTGTCAGTGGTGAACAATTTTGAGCTTTCACAGTGACGCAGGGCAGGGGAGATGTCGCCATGACGCAATCTCTGACAGAAGACACTGGAGCTGGCGGTGTTGCGGCAGCTCCCGAGAGCGATGAGGTATCTTTCTTGTTCTATATTGTTGACCTTGTAAATGGTGGATATTCTCGAGCATAGTTTAAAACGTGGGGTTGAGGAGCAGTACTTCCACTTTAGGGTAAAATACCCTATTTTAGGGTAGTCAGATGTGGTCTAGGGTGGATTTTAGGGTAAAGCAAAATTTTATGATTTATTCGGTAATTCGACTTCTGACGGGGTAGCGCAATAAAATTGTAGGGATATTGCCTGTTTTCATTACCAATATCAAGTTTGCTCTCAAGTACTACAATATACCTTGTGTAAGGTACATTGCGGAAGTACGCTACCGAAGTATTTGTGGAAATGTTCAATAAGAGTTATATTTGGAACAAACTTGCCCGAACTCGCTATTAATTTAGTCTTTATTGCACACTACGATAAGGTGCAAATTGCTGTGCACATCGCTGCAGATCTCTCAGAACTCTGATCTCTCTTCAGTAAAATGAGGCCAGATTTGCTGCACAAATAATACCTTGGGTAATTGAAAGTAATGACAATAATTAAAGTGATATGCAACTTGATATAATGTTTGGAGTTTTATATTTTCTAGCCTTACATAACTAACTCGGTAATGTATCAAGATTTACATCGGTCATCGTCGTTTACTGGAATTGAACAGCTACATAACGTGTACAGAACGACACTCCCCGTGCCGAGAGTAGGTAGTTTTGTTTCAGTCGAGTGCAATTACTGTGTCAGATACTGTTACGTGCAGTATTGCATCGTGACAAAATATTTGGTTACTTGCATCTCAGCAAATTGCTATTATTAAATAGATCCTGTGTACGGTGAAGCTGCTACACCACCCATGATGGAAAGTCAAATTTTATCGTCTGTTAAGCCCTTTTCACGAAAAGGGATTATAGGATAGAGAAGCGAACAACTGTTTCGAGGCTGGTTAGAAAAGTCTCAGCCATATGCCACAACTAAGGATACGGTATACTGTACTATATGCTCAACCATCATTACGTTTGGTAAATCTGAGATTATTCTTCATGCTAACACTCAATGCCATAAAAATCTCTCAGTGCAGAGAAGGAAAACACAAACTATAACTCTGTTCATTTTATCACACAATCCAATTGAGAAGTCAGGTATGAAAATTGAATTACAGATATGTGCCAATCTTTCTCAGAATGATTTGCCTATTTCATAACAACTGAAAAAAATGTTTCTCAAAGAAAGTAAGCTTAGGGAAACAAAGAGCTTCAAACATAATTAGACAATGGTTGGGTAAACATTTATTAAGTGATCTTGTCGTTGTCCTTAATGAAGTTTATATTCTGTAATGATTGATGAAACAACTGATCGCAGTTAAGCTATCCAATTTTTATTAAACAGCCAGTAAAAATGGAATCCTCGACAATTGTACAGATCTAAAACCCCACATATACTACCGCTACCACAATTGCTTTGTCGTTACTGACGACGTTCAATCTCTCATGAAACTCAAAAACAGATTTGAAGCAAATCGGTATTAAATTGTACGTCTAAGCTTGGTGTGAAAAATATAATACACTTCCTGGACGTCCTCTTAAAAGCCAACGGCAACAAAGACGATAATTCCGCACACTGAAAACCCACCAATGCGAGTATTTTTGTGCCGGCACCCAGTAAAATTCCCCAGCGATGTAAAGAAGCAACAATTAAAGCCTTAATCCACTATACCTATAAAAGAAGCATGTCCCTCTCAGTCCGCCATTAGAAACCAACAGTTCCAATCACCCTTTCAAAATGTTCAATTTTTCTATCCTATGCAAAGCCTTTAATGAACAAGTCCTTGTATTCTAGAATCTCTTTATGTATTCACGAATAAACCTTCGCTAAATAACGATTTCAGCGCGACAAAATTATTTGTATCCCCTACTTCCTAACTTGCGGAATGCTGAGGTGTGCTTACTGTGTGTTCGTGCGTGTAGGTGTATATATATAAATTTGTAGGTGTATGAGTGTGTTGCGTATGTGTGGTTGTGTACGCCTGTATTTACTGTGTGTATTGCCTATGCGCATATGTTTGGTATTTTATTTTTATAAAGGATTTATTTTTCATTTTTTTGCGTTTTTGCTTCTATGTGCTGAAAATGTTTTTTTCCAGCACTGATGAAGGAATAACTTATTCCGAAACTTTTACCTTAATAAATATTCTCTATAACGTTGGTTCTTCTTTTTATTTTGAGAATATGATTCCCTAAGAATCGCAATATAAGTACTACTATAATATCAGGTTGTAAGAGAAGTTCTGTCCAATTTTGAGCTATATGTTTAGGGCACGATTACTTCAATTTAGCTTGTTAATCTTGTGTGCTTATCTATGGTAATTATTAAAATATTATTTCTTCTTTCAGATTGTGTGATATTTATCGTAATTAATAACTATTTTTAGCCCTTATGTACGCTCTAAATAAAGAGCATATCAGGCATATTTTCCTGTTTTAATTTCATAAAGGCAATACGGCAAGCTCAGCAACAAAAACTCCAAGACACTTAGGGAAATGATGTTTTGAATGAAATGACCTGCAGAAGATGGTTTTCACGTTTCAAAAAGGATGACTTCAGTCTGAAAGACGAACCGAGAGCAGGATGCTCTAAAAAACTCAATTCTGAGCAATTGCAAGCTGCCATTGATGGAAATTCAACCTGTACTACGTGAGAACTGAGCAAAACCTTTAATGTAAGCCATATGACCATATATCGGGATATCAAAAGACTTAGCAGTCTCAAAGGCGGGAAAATTGGTCCCGCACGATTTGTTAGAAATCAACAGGCAACAGCGTGTGACCTGTTGTGTTTCACTGCGATCTCGGGAACTTCAGGCAATTTTTTTAGACCGAATCATAACTGGCGACGAGAAGTGGATCTTCAACAAAGTGAAGCGCAAAAGACAGGGGCTAAGTCGTGGTTTAAAGCCAATTCCACAGCCGAGTTGTGGACTACACCCTAAAAAAATTCTTTAGTGGGATTGGGTGAACCGAGGTCTTTCCTATGGTGGGATTTTAAGGAAACTGTTTATCATGAACTAATGAGTGACAATCAAACCATAACATCTGAAGTTTACTATCAGAAGCTAACTCGTTTAAAAGCAGTTTTACAAGAGATTCTTTTATCAATCGAAAAGGAGTAATTCTGCACCATGACAGTGCCAGATCCCTCACTTCAAGAGTAATCAAAAAGCTCATTGAAGAATTTAGCTGGGAAGTCATGCATCACCCACCATATTCTCCCAATCTCGCTCCAACCGATGTCATCTTTTCAGGAGCTTACGGAATCATTTAATGGGACTGAGGCTTACTTCAAAAGAATAGGTCAAAATGAAACTAGTTTCTTTATTCAAGTCCAAACTGGCTAAATTCTATGAAGAAAGAATCAGAAAGCTTATCGCAAGAAAGGAAGATGCAATTAATAAAAATGGTGACAATGTTGAAAACTAAATAAATATATTTTTTGACTGGATTTTCACATTATTTCAAATTGAAAAAATGGACAAAACTTCTGTTACAACCTGATATCTTCTTCCTGGCACCTCTTTCATGGAAGCATTACGAAATTGAAATAAACTTCCATCAACAACGGCAATTCCAATACCTTGTCCGACAATCTCCTGAGAAACTATTAACAAAAAATGAACAACAGCTCACAGTACGATCCAAATAAATCCATCCAGACAGTATATGTACTGCCAAAATCAATCTTCTACGGCGTACTAAACCGACGAACGTTTACTGAAACAAATCCTAAAGAATAACACGAAATGCTATTCCGATAATGAACGCCTCCGAGTCATAATCCATTTAAGGGGGGTCCTCCGAGGCCCCTAGCTGTCGCTCCGATGGTCATTTGTCACGTTTTTGTTGGAAAAGGACCCTTAAGTGGTGAACTATTCGGTCTTAAAATTTCATGGCGCTATGGACAATAGATCCCCCTCCAATAGGGACCAAAAAGAGGACCAAAATCTTAAATTTTCGACCCCATATAAAAAGAAAACAAAACGGGAAATGGATAATTTGAAAAGGTACTTTTGTTATAAATGTTCCAAGAATTCTAAAACTGTCTTTGTTTTTGTTCTAGAAGAAAAACTCAATGAGTTCTATTCTTTTGAAATATCAATCCCAATGGACTAAAAATCAATGTCAATTTTTTTTCAAAAATTAAGGCCTGAATAAAAAAATGTATGTGAGAAATTGTGTTTCTTTTCGAAAGTTACATATAATTGTCAGATGTCATAAAAATCAGACTGAAAATAAAAAATTTCCTAATTTTTTGGAAAAACGTAAATTTTTTCCATGGAAATTACAATTCACAGTGTGAATATGAAGTTATGCATGGATATTACCGAAATTATTATGAAAACAGCATTCAATTACATAAAATGCCCATTATATTACAGTTCAGATAAAAATTTATTCATGCCTTATTACTAACAACCCTTATTTTCAACATTCAAAGGAATAGAGGTCATTGAGTTATTACCCAGGCAGCATTCGTTTGTTCTTAGGATATTCAGAGAATATCCTCTCAGGATGTCCCAGGATTGTCCTTTGATAACATCCTCGCGATATACAAATTTGTACACATTCAGGGGACATTACAAGCAGGTATTCAGAGGATATCCTCTCAGGATGTCCCAGGATTGTCCTTTGATAACATCCTCGCGATATACAAATTTGTACACATTCAGGGGATATTACAAGCAGATATTCAGAGGATATCCTCTCAGGATGTCCCAGGATTGTCCTTTGATAACATCCTCGCGATATACAAATTTGTACACATTCAGGGGATATTACAAGCAGACATCCAGAGGACATCAGAATCAAATATCCTGGGAATATAATATTCAAATATTCCAATGATGTCCCCCTCAACTCTGAAGGCAGGAATTTAGAAATCAACTTCCACCAGGGTCACCAGCACATACCTCTAAAGAGAATATCCACTACTGATATTAAATGGAATGTCTACGGAACTTTCTGAATGTATTATAGTGATAATATCACTACAGAATTAGTTGTTCAAAAATTCATTTACTAATCATACTAACTACATTATTCGTGATATTTTTAGAGTTTGCAAAACATTCTAACACCCTAGATACCTACTTCCATTTCCTTGTGTAATCAACCACTGAACCGAAACGGATAAAAACAGCAGGAACTTGACTTTGAACCCATCTAGGCATAGTAAATTAGATATATTCCATCTAAAGTACACTACCAACAAAACTGTTTTTTTTAAATTGTCAAATAAAAACATGCAGATTAGGAAGGGTTAAATTTAAACTTACTAAAATTATGAAGAAGAGCAATCAATTACAGGTCAATGAAGATAAGTTCATATCAATGTAACTAACCATTTTGGTAAAATGAATAACTTACCTACTCGATTCCATGTAAAAGAATTCTATAGCTAGTTATATGAACAATTATTTCATACCCACTCCTTGATGATGTTTGTTAGGTTGATTTTCACCCGCAATTCAATCATCTCTGCAAAACCGTCTGAATCTCTGAAACATGAAACAATTAATAATTAGATACAGTATTTTTATTTATAAAAGTTAAATAACGAGCTTATTGAAAATATCCAATTGAAAACAATTTGTCTAACTACTGAAAAAAATTTTATCAAATAAATTACCTCTTGAAAACATTTTACAGTACAGAAGGCTCGAAAAGAAATCATCATTCCAATTAAATTCAACTAAGTGTTATAAACGTAGAGTAAAGAGGGTCATTTCCACGGTCTCCCAAGAGGCACCCTCTGTGAACCGTCGTTGACTTTATATCAAAGTGGAAGTCTCACCATGATGAATCTGAAGTACTGTAGTAAAATTTGAGATCGGTTGTCCTCAAATTTCACTAGAGTACTACAGACTCACATAGTCCTACATAAACCACTTGAATTAGCATATGTAGCTACTGATACCAAATAATATGACAGGACAGTGTGTGTGTATATGTGTGTGTGTGTGCGTGTGTGTGTGCAGTACTTTGTTCACAACATAGTAATGTAATACTGTATGAGATTTAATAAACAATCTATCCTCTAAGTTTGTCCTTCAAACCACATGCTCCAGTTACGAAATTAAAGATTTTCAAATCGACACAAGAATCTAAATTAAAAATAAAAAAAGTTTAACCGCATAAACATTTATTCAGTAAATAACCATTTCAGACGTATAATCAAAATGAATTGTTTACCCAGGGTTCATATTCATCCTATAGCTAATTCTCTACAAATTTTCTGATGCCAACATTGTGGAAAAAAAGTTATATACCAAAAAAATAAAATAAAACTACAGTAAGCACACCTTTCTTCACAAATCACCTACATATAGATAGATTAATTAAATTGTTTTCAAGTTTAGGCATGTTTTCAAAATTTAGGAAAAAAATTTAACTGCCCAGATTAGTTTGACTAGGTATGGCAATGAATTGAACATAACTAAGTTTGAAATACCATAGTTACCTACAACAAAAATATAATAACTAGCTATATGATATTGCCAGTTATAGCTGGTAGCTACCCAGTCCTTTGAGTAAATTATGTCCTTTCAACTAGAAATAATTAACACTACTACGAAAAAAGAACATCATTCATCGTCCAAAACGCTCAGTGGCATTAACCTCAATACTGGAAATAAAAAATATTATTACTTAAATATATCTATACCACATAGCTACTCTAGGCTAAAGCCCAAAGTACATATATTATAAACGCTTATGCCTTCCTCCCTCACTAGCAAGGATGTTCAAAGGAGAAAAAGAAGTTTATAAAGCCAGAGAAAAAGATAGAAAAGGTAAGAGGAGGTGTTGAAATAAAGGACAGCGGTTGCCCGGTCGAATAATAGAATGATCCGTAACACAACAAAACCTAATCTATTAGAACAAAAAGGAGACCTGTCTAACCAGAATGCATAAAATAAAAATCAATAGAAGAAAGTAAGAGACAGAAATTCAAGAAACTTTAACTAATCAAATTAGCAATTAAAAAATAGAACGGACCTAAACAATGTAAAGATATAAACGAGCATCCAATAACCCCAATGGAAATAAAAAGAACATAAGAATGTATCCAAATTCTTTCAGCTGCAGATATGTATCTCACAATTCGTTCGAAGTTCACGTCCAGGTTCAGGCTCATCCTGCCCCTGCGCACCAGATTCTTGAACAGCACCTTTCTTTTTGGTGAGTCTGTCTTTGGCATGTGTTAAGTTCAACGCCATGAGTTTCACAATTTGATCCGTGCTAGTTTCAGAAGACAACGCATTTTTCTTCAAGGCATCTGTTGAAGCATAAAATTTAGTTAAAAAAATAAAAATATTGTAAAAAAATACCCTGAAATGTTATTAATTATACAGATATAAATCAAATATTAGTTAGTAGCTATATTATAAATTTATACAATCACATTTATGGATATAGCAGACTACAAAAATCATAACATATGCAAATACATATCTATATTTCGTTTTTACTATAGCCCCAGAATGAAGAAGAAATTTAGAGATGAATTTCCACCAGCGTACAGAATGGAAAAAAATTTATGTTTACAACTAATTAATTACTAAAGTAGAAAGGTTGAAAGAAGTTGTGCAACGAACAAGTTTCAAAGATATATTTAGCCATTGCCTTTTTTACTATTATTAATAGTTATAACTTGATAAGTATTGAACCCTGTGGTTTAACTGGTTTTCATCATTTACACAGTAAATGTAATTATTAAACTTTGAATCTGATTCTTTATGGCACAACTTATTTAAACCTAGCATCTAGCTAGTTAACTTCATGATGTCCCAAAGAAAGGTAACATTTTTTGTCACCCTAGTTAGGAAATTTTCAATTTTACAAACATAGAGTATCAGTGTTGCTTACCCAATATGCAGCTGAACAGCTTCAGATCTTTAAAAAATTTTTTGCCAGTTTTGCCATGCATACTGAAGTCCAGTGCTAGTGCTCTTGCAAGACAGAAGTTCATCATATTATTTATGATAGCTCTCGTGTGAGTACCTCCAACAGTTTGTAATTTCATTGCAAGATTTAGTTTTTCATCTTCACTGTTCAGAAGTTCCTACAATGCTATCAAATCATCATTTTTTTAATAGGAAATGATGGTAACTTACTTTCCTTACTATATTGCAGTAACATTTCACCTGAACTGGATGCACGAACAATTTTTTTGAAAGTCTTATTTGCCCTATTGGCTTCCGCACTTCCATTAACAACTTCCTTGTGAATATTAGAAAATCCTCCAACAATAAGATTTTTAAGCTCTACTACTTCAGATTTCAAGGCTGCAACAGCCTCACAACAACAATTCTTCGTTGAAGTTAGTACATTGCCGCTTTTAACTGCAGGTGCACGTGCTGCACATACAAAAAAATATTTTAAATAACAATCATACGTAAATAGACAAGCACAGATAATATAATGTTAATGTAATTTGAGCTGATTCAAAGTATGGGTATCCTTGCTCAAGATGTGCTTAACAACACATAGTTCCATAAGACTTATAATTTTATCTGAGTAGCAATGAATGGAAAGTAATGCTAGTTTTGTAAATTTGTAAAAAAATTAGTGTATTAGCATTGTTATAGAGTTTTGCTATCTGTGAATTTTGAGTACCAGTATTAGTATCTGCGATGAAAATTTCAGTAGCAGTGAAGCTAAAATGTTTATATAAGCTATTTATTTTCATTTATTTAGATTATCTATTTTTAAAATTATTTATTTACATCATTGCAGTACCAAGGCAAATATCCAATTTTATGTCAAGTGCCCAATTTTTAAAATCAGTGGTTACACATTTTCTTCATTATTATAATCAGAATCTGTAACAGTCTCAGCAGCAAGATAAACAATTTTAAAAAAAACTTAGGCTTTGTGCTCATTCTTTTCTCTCATAATTTAAATAACTAAAATGGTTTGACATTACTTAGCTATAAATAAGGACTTACCGATTGAAGGAAGTCTAACTTGTTTCTTCCTTGGAGGAGATGGAAGAAGTTCATCAGAAAATGATTGAGTATGAAGTTTCTTTTCTGTCACAGGGGTTCTTACTTCACTGTCACTACTAACTGCTTCACTTGTAAGATCTGCTGCCTGCTGTCTTGTTTCAATCATGTCATCATAATCATCAGCATAAGCTTTTACAGAGCATTTTACAGCCTTCCACGATGTAGATGACTGAGAGTTCTTTTTTATAAGTTTAGATATCACTGAATTGCTCTCTCCAATCTATCATATTAATATTAGTAGTTAAAAATGGACTATATGATGTTGAGGCTGTTGTTTGGAACGGTAAGATAAATCCGTTCTTTTAGGCACGTCAATATCTTCATAAGACATAGCTTTATTTTCTGAATTGTATATGCCCTTAATCAAACAACGATCACAGGCATAATACCCTCCATGTGTTTTGATTTGTTTATTGAAAGCTTTAGCTGGAGCATCAGCTATAATAGCCCGAACAAATACTTTAATGTTTTGACCTTTTATATCAATGCCATTTTGAACACAATTATTTAATTCAGAGCAAAATTCATCAAGAAAACCATTAATGTTAGGTTTTTTGTCTCCACAAAACACAGCAACAATGAAAGGCTTGCATGAAATGCCAAACTTGAAAGAATATGATATCGAACACAGAATTGGCCAGAAACTTGAACCAGTTGACTTGTACAGAGGTAATCCATCAATATTAACATTAAGGTAAATAGATTCCAAATTGTTGTCTAACCTAATATTGTTCCTAATACCTTCTTCCAATCCAAAATATGCTAATGATCCCTCAATTAATTGAGTATTACTTGAACTTTTAGTTCCTAAAATTGTACTGGGATCTTTTGGAATTTTGTGATACTTTTGAAGAATCTTGAGCATTCCTCGAAAGCACTCATGACTGACATTATATTTGAGCGCGCAATTTTTTAAATCATTGGTTAAGCATTCATCTTCATTAATATAATCTGAATCTTTAACAGGCTGCGCAGGAAGACGATGTGAATCACTGTCTGATGACAGTTCATCATTCAAACCATCATTACCTGATACACCTATCTTAGGTTCACTAGTCACAGAGAAAACAGACTCAGACTCACAAGAGTTAAGTGAAACATTATCAAGTTCACTATCAGCACTAATTCTTATGTCAGCATGACTTGAACCAGCACTTGTCCCAGGTATTGCCAGAGCTTCATTGCAAGATGGCGCTATACAAGGAACGCTATCCTCACCTAAATTTACTCCATTGTTTACTCCAACACTTCTTAATTTTTTTTCGGAATTCGGTTGTTTTTCTACATATACCATAGTAGTTTTTCTTACACGACATTGTTTAAAAGAAAAATGTCACAAGCATTCACTTAATAACGCTATCACGTATGAATCTTAGAGGGCGTCAACCCTACACAAGCAGCTAGCTTGAAACTGTCACGGCGCCGCTGCACGCCGTGCAGTGCTTATAAGCAACCATCATCTATAGAACGCAATTGAAACTAGTCCGTTGCAGAATGTTACCGGAAAATAATGTGAAATTTTTTACAAGCCCTCAAAAATTTGCATTTCCACATTGAAATAGATAATATTTATCGAAGGCCCCTACAAATTTTCGAAATAACTAAAATGAAATGAATAGTATTGTTGCTATTGCAAAGTACGTACGCATGTGCGTACCTCCGTATAGTAGTAACACTTCTAAAAGCACTAAAAAACTTCCACGTCTTTATAAAAAACCTTGTAATTATCTATATTTACAAAGACATATATGTGTTTGAACTATCATAGCCTAATGAACATATTCTTTAAATGAGTTGGGTATGTGAAGAAAGCGTTTTGAGGGGCTTGAAAGAAAACGTGAATACCTATTATGTGACTGGCATTATTGTTTAGTTTACTGCATGTAAAATTCCTATATAATTATACTCATACCTTTAAGTTTGACAGTAGGTCTAGGTTCATTCGTGCAGAAAATAGTTTTCTAATTCATTATATTTCTGACTAGAGTTTATATATTTAATTAGATTTTCTATTTCAAGTTGTCATTTAATATATTATACGAAATTAAAGGAGGTAAATCTCCGTACGTTTAGTGCCTTCAAACAAATAGAAACGTAATTCGTACAGGGGAGAGCATATTTATGATAATTTCGTAATGTAATTTGTTTGAAATTAATTATTTACTGAATGGAAAAAATTATTTGAGAGTGTTTATAATTTTTATTTTTTTTTAAATTATGACGCTCATGAATTTAACCTTCGTAAAATGGTGAAAAAAGATTTATTTGATTGTATAATAGTGTTTAGATAATTAAACTCAAAATAAACATGAAGACAAATTATTTTCAGAGATACCTATGTCCTTGAGTAATATCCGGTGGATATTAAGAGGAGACCATCTGCAAACACCTATAATACTTCGATCACGATAGAAACAAATTTTTAAACATGCCCAATCTCAATTAGACAGAAAAAACTCAAGGAAATATTTCATTTTCAACTAAATTTATTATTAGACTTCATAATACGTCAAAGTTATCTTGAAGATATCCTCTCAATATTGAAAAGGGGTATAGTTAATTTACGATATCCGTATAATATCGATACAATGTTAGCTCCGAACATGAGGACATACAGCGAACATAGAGGACACCGAGGGAATATCCTTAGGATATTCTAATGCTGCCTGGGTAGGCTAGGAAGAAAACAGACATTTTTAGAATCCTTGGAACATTTCTAACATAAGTACATTTTTTTCCAATTTGCACATTTTAATGTTTTCTATCATAGTTAAAAACCAAAATTTCGTTCTACTTTATATTGTGGTAAAATATCGCATATGTGACAAAAAAGATTCAAATACCAAATAACAGAATGTACTTTTGTCAGAAATGTTCCAAGGATTCCAAAACTGTCTTTGAATTTGTTATAACACAAAAACTCAATGACTTCTATTCTTTTGAAATATGTGTAAAAACGACTGAAAAAACTAATATTTTAAATTTTTCGGAAAAACTAAGGCCTAAATCAAAAAATTTCCCGAATAAAATGTTTTTCTTTCATAAATACATATAGTGGCAAAATTTCAGACCAATCGGATCAAAATTCAATTTTTAGCAGAGGACCCCCCAAAGAGACATACCAGTGCCAGTCGAATTTCAAATAACAACCAGAGCGCTAAATTTTAAACTTTTAGCCTTTAACGTCTCAGAGGACTATATAGTCTCTTTCAATAAGGCTGCCAAACTTCTGTATCCTTGTCATAATCAGAACAGGACCAGTCAAACCTCGTTCTGTACTCAGTGCTTTCAACGTATTACCCAAGAAATAAGAATTCGTCATCTCGCACCACTCAATGTGTAGCGATCTGCGAAGATGTGAGGAAGGTCGTTTTGTTGCAGCAGCAGGGTTGCCATATACAGGGAAATTTTTGGCCCAAAAGGAAAAAATCAAGATCTTCAAAAACTGTATGAAAATGGAAATTTTTCTAAAATGCTTCATTTTCATGTAAAATTATTTGTGATTAACCACTTAGCATTTAGTGCTTAACTATTAAGCATTTATGGTTTTTTACTTCTATATGACGTGTTCGAACTTGGTAACTCGTTTTGTACGCGTTTGTACTTCGTACAGACTTTTAACCGTCAGAAGCGCCGCAACGTCAGTTCAACATCACGTGACTCAGTCCAGTGTTGCCAATTCAGCAGCTTTTCCGCCAGATCTAGAGTATTGAGGTTTTATCTAGCTCCTAAAAATCACAATCTAGCTCCTGGCGGAAAATCTAGAGTATTTGATGAACGATTTAGCTATAATTTAGCTACTTTCCAAATGTTAGGCGTTATTATTAATAGTTATAGAAAAGTGTCAAAATAATGATATAATAACTCCTAACGGTCAAGTTCAGTACATGTCATGTTATGTTCGGCGTCACGTTGCATCATTCCAAGCAGGCAGCAGCCAATCATTGGTCGGAAACACAGTGAGTGGCGTGTGTTAGAAAGTGCGGCGTAATCACTAATCATGCCTAAAGGGGCTTTCACACGATCAGTTTTTCATCAGTCACACTCACACTCACGGCTCCGCAACACCATATATGGGCATGCGTGCTCTCTTAAAGGCGCGGCTACACTAAGCGTTTCTTCGTGCAACTCACGCGCGACTCGCCCAAATTTGACGCATGCATGTCGGATGCACGAGTGCTGCATGAACTTCGACGGTGTGCGGTTTTTGACGCGTCTTCTTGTGCAGCAAGCATCTGTGGCGCGTAGTTAGGAGTGAAGGGAACCATTTGGAAAAACTGGTCCACTTTTTTTCTATTGGACGTACGTCTATGAAAATTTGCAGACTACTAGATCTCCACATAAATAACAACTTTTGTTTAAGAAACATTTTTCATAAGGCAATAGAAAATTTTTTATATGAAAAAAATAAAATTATATATATACATATATTATTAATTATAGCTTCGAAATTTAGAAAGCTAGAGCAATGCAGTTTGTTGCATTTGAAAGTCGAACGTGGGCTCTATCTAAATTACAATATGGAATTTTTGGATCATTTCAATTAGAATTTTTATGAATTTTTCATTATAAGGGTCAGAGCAAAGTTATAATTTTAGGGTAAAAAAGTCTACGGAAATCTTTACAGAAAAAAATTTGGAAAATTATATTGTAATGTAGATAGAGCACATATGTCACTTTCAAATGCAACAAACCGCATTGCCCTAGCTTTGTAAACTTCGGAGTTATAACGACAAACGTCTTGACAAGTTACTTTTTGTATTAGATCTATTTTTAAGAAAAAAATGCTTCTCCTCCTACAGTTTTTTAGCTACAGTGATGATTTTGGTATCATTGGATGCAGAAAAACAAGGGCTTTACAATGTATTGAGAAGTTTTTCAAAATTCATTTTTGTTTCAAAGTTATGACGTCATAAATTTGAATTTTCTTGAGAATATTTTGATTTTTTTTTCTTTTTAATTTTTTAAATTTTTTTATTGGAAATTTGAGAAAAAGCATTCAAGTTTTTGGAATGTCCACGTTATTCTGCATCCAATGATACCAAAATCATAACTGTAGCTCAAAAACTATCAGAGAAAAAGCATTCAGAAACCACCCCCCCCAAATGTCGTTTTCTATGATTTCCCATTTTCTTTTCAAGAAAATCGCATTTTGTCATAAATGATAAATGATTCTAAATTGTATTTCCTATCAGTATACCAAATTTCATTGCTCTAAATTCAATAATAAAAAAAATATTCGGATGGGGATGAGGCATATGAATGATGAAATATATAAAAAAATAAAATGAAAAAAAAATTGAAAATTTTAGATTTTTTTGTCCACGTTATTCTGCATTCAATGATGCCAAAATCATTACTGTAGCTCAAAAACTGCAGGAGGAGAAGCATTTAGAAAACCCCCCCCCAAAAATGTTTTCTATGATTTCCCATTTTTTTTCAAGAAAATCGCATTTTGTCATTAATGATAAATGGTTCAAACTTGCATTTCCTATCAGTATACCAAATTTAATTGCTCTAGGTTCTAGGACGTTAGCTCTGGGATACGTTCCTGATATTTTTACAGACATTCGGGGACATATCTCAAACTCATTTAAAGCAATAAAAACAAAAACGGGAGAATCGACTTTTGGACTGCAGATGCCCCCAAAAGCCCCCGGAAATGCTTCCCTGAACTACACATCGTTTCACGGTCATCGCCCGACAGCTCTCCCTTTTTGCAGTTGTACTTTATCATGGAGTGTTCTATTTTGCTTCTGTTTATTGCTTGCGCTTTCTACAATGAGTGATTGGCCACGCGAGCTGGTGCTTCAGCTCAGAAACCAATTTTAAGTAAAGGAATGCCTCTAAAACGTCAATAATTCAACATATGAAGAAATAAATTTATAAGAATTTGCTTACAAAACTATATTAACCTCTCTAGACCCTGAGAAGGCATTGACGGTTGATACAAACACTATTATAAAAGTAGCCGCGTACGCCCGTCTGTGTGACCCCCTCTTCTAATCGATAGCTTTGATAGCAACAAGGATAAGCTTAAGAAATACAAGAAATTATTCTACTGCATTATTTTTCTTTGGCGATTCAATTCCCTTTCACTTGGATAATGGTATCCAGAATACGCATGTAAGAAATTCCCGCACACTACAACTATATAGGATGGAAAAACAGTTGTTAATAAACAGATTTAAATTCAACAAATTATATTGATGTTAGATTTCAATACAATTCAGATTGAACGGAGAACAAACCTCCGTAAAAGGACGGTAAAAAGGTTTACGTTTAATTTAGGATACTAAGATTTTCAAGATCTTGATGGTTATGTATTAAGTTTATTATGGTGCGACGTCCCGAATAGGAGGTGCTTGGTCGTTCAAAGTTTCGTCACTGAGAGGCTTCACACGGTTTGGTTGCACCACGGTGGACGTCTCTTTTGGGTCCACGGTTAATCGTTAAAGAAACCAGCACGGGAACCTGAGGGAGCTAGTTAGCCCGCGATCGAACCATGAACACCTGCAACGAGCAACAACACGATAATTACAAAGCCTCTCCTCGTCGAATTATAGCCATCCCTAACGAGATTGTATCTCAACACTATACCGAAGAGAATTAAGGCGATCATCCCAGGCCCCTGTCGGTCCGGGGGCCATTTCTCATGTTTTTGTTGGAAAAGGACCCTTAGTTGGTGGACTATTCGGTCCCAAAATTTTATGGCGCTACGGACAATAATTTCCCCCCCGGGGTGCGCTAGTGTCAAAAGTCTGTTGATGCCCTCCTTCTAGCATGGTCACATGTGCTGCATGCCAGATACCGCCAGAACTTGCTTACACCTGCGATGCATGACAGATACCGCCATTCTACAAATCATTCTCTATCGAAACAAAATGTTTATTTGGATAAGACGACAAGTGTTTGTAACGTAATTTCAAACTAAATATTGCGAGTAATTATATCATCAAATTTCACACTTTAAAACAATGAACTGCTAATATCTCGAAAACCCATAAGTGTTCTGAAAATTTCATAGAAAGAAATTGTTCATCTGGCCATATTCTGCTGGTGGAATTGTGTACCTCTTGTCGTAAAACATCCTGCAAAAACTAGCATTATCTCCGTACAGTTAGCCAGCAGGTTGTAATTATATTAACTTAATATATCTGAACACGTCAGTGGTTTGCTTTACTCGCAACCTTCTCAGAAACTTAAAAAGGGAGGAAATTCCGATAAAATTTATCATCTTCACTATGAAAACGTTTCGGAGTCCAGTTCTATCGTCAGTTCAAACGAAAAACAAAAGAATTACGTCTGAAATATAAGATCTGAGTGAAATGGATTGTAGGTACCACAAATATATCATGTAAGTAAAAATACAAAGTATGAGACGGACAAAAATAAAGAATAAAATACAGAAGCACAAAAAGAATACATGTGACACATAAGTATGAAATGAAATTAGGCTGGTTCTGACGAGGAATCTACCTATTCACTATTTGCATAAGGTACGAACTGTCCATATTGTTCATATGAGGGTTTCGCTTGAAGATATGCTAGGACTCTAAAATTCTGAGGTCATGCGGGGTTGAAGCTGAGTCAAAAATTTTGAAATCGGCAGAAGATATAGGAACATTGCATTATTAACTTAATTATGTAATAACTAAGTACCGACTACTTTTTGAATATAAATATTGTTCACCTTGCTTGACGACGAACTATTGTGAGTTGATATCTAGTATTTATATTCCCGCAAAGGAATGAAATACAAATGAAATTCTCAAAACTTATGACGAAAATTACGACAGCAATATATAATTGTAAAATTCGTAATATTTTTGTTTTTTTATCGAAATAAACATGAAGTTTCGATTGCGAATGATCTGTAGAAAATAGCGGTATCTGGCATGCATCGCAGGTGTATGCAGAACCGCTGTTTTCTACAGATCATTATCTATCGAAACTTCATGTTTATTTCGATAAAAAGACAAAAATATTACGAATTTTACAATTATATATTGCTGTCGTAATTTTCGTCATAAGTTTTGAGAATTTCATTATTATTTCATTCCTTTGCGGGAATATAAATACTAGGTATCAACTGAACACGCACGTTTAAAGACTGTTCGTTTTGTCTCACAATAGTTCGTCGTCAAGCAAGGTGAACAATATTTATATTCAAAAAGTAGTCGGTACTTAGTTATTACATAATTAAGTTAATAATGCAATGTTCCTATATCTTCTGCCGATTTCAAAATTTTTGACTCAGCTTCAACCCCGCATGACCTCAGAATTTTAGAGTCCTAGCATATCTTCAAGCGAAACCCTCATATGAACAATATGGACAGTTCGTACCTTATGCAAATAGTGAATAGGTAGATTCCTCGTCAGAACCAGCCTAATTTCATTTCATACTTATGTGTCACATGTATTCTTTTTGTGCTTCTGTATTTTATTCTTTGTTTTTGTCCGTCTCATACTTTGTATTTTTACTTACATGATATATTTGTGGTACCTACAATCCATTTCACTCAGATCTTATATTTCAGACGTAATTCTTTTGTTTTTCGTTTGAACTGACGATAGAACTGGACTCCGAAACGTTTTCATAGTGAAGATGATAAATTTTATCGGAATTTCCTCCCTTTTTAAGTTTCTGATAATGTTGCGAGTAAAGCAAACCACTGACGTGTTCAGATATATTAAGTTAATATAATTACAACCTGCTGGCTAACTGTACGGAGATAATGCTAGTTTTTGCAGGATGTTTTACGACAAGAGGTACACAATTCCACCAGCAGAATATGGCCAGATGAACAATTTCTTTCTATGAAATTTTCAGAACACTTATGGGTTTTCGTGATATTAGCAGTTCATTGTTTTAAAGTGTGAAATTTGATGATATAATTACTCGCAATATTTAGTTTGAAATTACGTTACAAACACTTGTCGTCTTATCCAAATAAACATTTTGTTTCGATAGAGAATGATTTGTAGAATGGCGGTATCTGTCATGCATCGCAGGTGTAAGCAAGTTCTGGCGGTATCTGGCATGCAGCACATGTGACCATGCTAGAAGGAGGGCATCAACAGACTTTTGACACTAGCGCCCCCGGGGTGGTGAGGGGACCAAAATATTCATTTTCGGCAGATTTTGACCCCATATAAAAAGTGAACAAATGAGAAATGGAAAAAAAGCCCTACTGAGTTTGTTAGAAATGTTCTAAGCATTCTAAAACTGTCTTTTTTTTGTTCTTGCATCAAAACTGAAGGAGGAGATACGTCTTGAAATATCAATATCAGTGAAAAGTACCAAAATTTCTCAATTTTTGACCGATTTTGACCCCATAGAAAAAGAGATCAAATAGGAAATTGAAAAAAAGCCCCACTGAATTTGTTAGAAATGTTCTAAGGATTCTAAAACTGTCTTTTTTTTGTTCTAACATCAAAACTGAAGGAGGAAATACGTCTTGAAGTATCAATATCAGTGAAATATCAATACGTAAAAACCAATTTGTCAAATTTTTGCAAAAAATAAGGCCTAAATGAAAAAAAACAATGGAATAAATTGTGTTTCTTTTCCAAAATTGCATATCATAGTCAAATTTCATAAGAATCAGACTGAAAAAAAATATTTCATTTAAAAAAAAAGTAATTTTTTTTAGTTTTTATTTTATTTTGGAAATCACAATTTACAGTGTGAATATGAAGTTATGTATGAAAATAATCAAAATGAAAATTAAAACTGCATTCAATTACATAAAGTGATCATTTTATTACATTTCAACAAAAAATTTTGTTATAGCTTATACCCAAAAAAACAAATTTCAAAATTCAAAATGTATCTCCTCATTGAGTTTTGATGCTAGAACAAAACCAAAGACAGTTTTAGAATCCTTGAAACACTTCTAACAAACTCAGTAGGCCTTTTTTTGAAATTCGAATTTTTCGAAAAAATATATAGCTATAAACCCGAAAAATTGTTGTTCATTTCAGAAATTTTCTAAAATTTTGAAAAAATCGAAAAAATTCGAATTTGAAAAAAAGCCCTACGGAGTTTGTTAGAAATGTTTCAAGGATTCTAAAACTGTCTTTGTTTTTTGTTCTAGTATCAAAACTCACTGAGGAGATACATTTTAAAATATACATAAAATTTACCAAAAAACTCATTTTTCGTCAAAAAAAATAAGGCCTAAATCGAAAAAATGACAGTAGCAAAAACGGTTTACTTTCACAAAAGACATATACTGGCCAATTTTCAAACGAATCGGACTAAAAAGGTCTCAAACTTGGATAATCCCCTCAAGGCCAGAAGCACCCTAGCATAACGCACCCAGAAAGCAACGAAGAATCGGATTGGAGGCACCAGACACTGCAGGTTCGACGAGAAACCAGAGAAAGAACGGCCAGCAGACGGATGCCCAGACGGCAGCGAAGCTGATTTTTAGATTCGTATACTAAGGAAACAAATGAAAGACGTTAAGTTGAGGAACAAACAACCCGATATACCGAAAATTTCAATATGAAAAACAATTTTAACCACGAAACTCACCCAAGTATATTGCCATACTCGGTGGGCCGCAAAACCACTTTGAGAGGTAATTTAGAAATTTAATAGAAAACAGTATATGGTAGATGTTCGGTCAAAGGACAGAAAGGATAGTAGGGAGATGTTTCAACTTGTGAAAAACATAGCCCTGAAGAAAATTACCGCTGGGAGGTTCGCAGAGCAGGCGGTAGCCCATCTTTTAAGATTAGAAACCACACCAGCTCAAATTCAAGAATAATTTAAGTAATGATCATAAAGATCTTAAATGGCAGCGCCTAAATTCAGGTCGCAACCCATAAGTTTAAAGTAAGTTTAGTTTCAAGATTCAATGTAGTCGTCCGTAGCCTTACTGCAGGTTAATTTAACAGGCCTTAGCCCAATTAATTTTTAATAGACCGAACACCTTTAAGATTATTATATTTAAAACCCCAAAAAAAGTTTTAATGAAAGGAAATCACATTCACACAAACTTAAAAACAGTTAAAAGGTCAAAGTAGCAGCAAGAGCGTAGGAAGTCGAGGGTCAGTGGCTGATCACGGCAGAGTTACGTTACTAGCAACCATCACAGGAGCCCGTCCACAAAACCAACCGGCCACACAACCATCTCACGTGGTAGCACGAGAAGGAGCCGAACAGCACACTGAAAAATAAAAAAACTAGGACCATCTGAACATACCGCCCGAACCCCGATGAAATCGGCAAAAAAAAAACAAAATCCCACCGGCCCACAGTACAGGCTCATGAATAAAAAGCCACGCGAGGCGTATGTGGGAAGAATTTCCCACACGCAATCAGCATATTTTTACAAATATAAATTTTATTTGGAGCTTTCTCTGTTGAAATTCATTCACGTCGCTTTGATATGTTTAATTGATAATGCAAAAATAAATATTTTAAATTCGTTTGACCAGTAACCTGGCTACCACTTAGTATAAAGCCCAAGATTTTGGAACTTGAGTTATCGTTTTCGAAATTGTGATTTCCTTGAAAAGCTCGGAGGAGATAATAGACGACATTTCAGAATAAAATTACGGCAAAAGAGGCCACCGTGGATAGAAATGTTTTCTGTCTCAATTGACAATGTTTTCAGGCTTCTTCAGGCTCAATTGACAGTCATTTCGAGCTAAGTTTTATGCTTGCTAAACAGAGGACACGTTCATTCGTTGTGGTGCAACTCTGTCATTTTGAACTAGTAAAAATAAAATTCATACGTTGAAGACACAGTATTTTTAAGCCGAATAAAATGTTCAGCAATTGAAAAAAAATGGAAGCAGGTACAGAGGAGGTACAGCGACTGACCCAATCTTGCTATGATATGTTGTCATTTCTTAATGATGGGGTAAAGAGACGGCAGTCAACATCAAATTCGCGTAGTCAAGTAGTCGCTCAGGTAAGTCATGTTCATTATTTTTTTAAAGAAAATATAAAAGTTAAATAATTCCTCCCATAGCATTTGTACTTGAGTGAATATAACTATAATCAAAAATTAATACCGTGTATATATTTTTTTAAATATATAGTATTCATCTCGAGTAAATCAACCCTGTTTCTTGTTAATTAAATAGCTTAATCCGAAATTAGTATGAAACATAATTGGGTAGTTAGGTCTTTGATTGACTGTAAATTACTTATGCATGAAGGAAATAGACGGGTAGCGTGAGTCACTTGTCGTTCTTTTTTTTCTTCCCTTTTTCTTTTTCTTCCTTCTCGTTCTTTTTTTTCTTCCCATTTTTCTTCATGCGATAGCAGTCGGTCCTTTTGTTGATCGTACGTCTGGAAGGCAGAGTACGCTGCGTGGTAGTACGCTGCGTGGTAGTACGCACGCTGCCGCCGCTGACGTCATGTTGCGTGCGGGTGATGTCATCCGGCTTGTTTGAAACGAAGCCTTCTATTGACTAGTCGAATTAGCGAATGAGCGCGGCTGTCCCCATAGGAATGGCTTTACCTCCTTTACTCTACTATGGCTGATTCTCACAATTTTTCTTCAACAGTTAGTGTTGTGTAATATAAGTCAATTTATCTGTGGTATTTAACAATCATCCCAATGTCAGCTAACCTAAACTCTGAAACAACAAGTTAAAAAATATAAATACCAATTTAGTACGACTCATAGAAAATGACAGGTACAGAATTTCAACCCTTAATCTATAGAATGTTCTAAATTTCATCCTTGCTTGTATGCATTCCTTATGCCGGCGCCACACTACGATTTTTCGGTCGTCAAATGAATCACGGACACTCGTCATGTCAAACGGCCGTTAAGCAAGTCAGGCCACATTATGACTGTGTGTGGCTCTGACTCAGCTCTGTGATGATCGTCCGACGTTCATCGAATGTAAACAAACCTAAGTAGATACGCGATATGGATGAGCAGGACGTGCAAATGTGTGCGAGCTCTAGAAATTTTCTGTCGAAGCAACTCTTGTGACCGCAACTTTTGATGAAAGTACAAAAACAGCGAAACCTAAAAAAAAATATTGGGTAAAACCATGGCGAAATAGAGCTAACAATCCGAATCGGTTGAGAGAAGATCTGCTTGCTGATGTAAACGATTGCAGGTAAGTGAGATTGTTCCTACGGAGAACGTTTTGAACGTTTCTTTTAGACGGATCATAAAACATTTTCTTTAATTGGAGTGTAAAATTTTGAATTTACTGCTGACAATAGCTTGGTAACATGGCCGAGTTGTGCTATGCTCTCTAATACAGGGATAAAAAGGGGATCCAAGAATGTTACCAGTTCGATGATTTTTGCCGGTGTGCTCAGCAACCCTCAGATAGAGCGACTGGGGAGGGATTGAAGTCGTTAAACTGTCAAGGTTTCTCCATTTATGTTTCAAATTTTTGTCTATTATTATCCGTTGAAATTGCGCAAGTTTTTCTTGTTGAAAATGAGCTTATGGAATGAAACGTTTAAAATTTGATTCAAGATAAGCCTTCTCCATCGCCTTCGTTGAGAATAAAATGATGCTTTCTCGGATATATAATTTTGGTGTTAGCCATTTTTTACGTGGTAATTCTAACAAGAATTATGCAAAAGTTTTCATATTCTTTGCAGAAGGTATATAAGACATACTGGGCAAAGTTGGCTCAGTAATCAGCAAGCAAGACACCAATTTCTGGAAATGCTTCCCTGCTTGAGACCGACTCGGAATTACCCTCTGATACCTCGCTACAAATGATCGAGTATCTGACTGAGGAGTGTTCAATAAATCATCCTTAAAGCAAGCATTCGATTCTGACAGCCTGAACATGGCCCATACTCGTGAACTTCTTGGGACCAACTTCCTTTCTCCATATGTCATAGTGGCAGATGATGCGTTCCTATTGTCAACTCGTTTAATTAATGAAGCTTTTTCCTTGTACGAATTTTTCTCACAACCAATTAATTTTCAGCTAGTCTTTCTACAGCTCGAAAAACAGAGGCAAACGCATTTGGCATACTGTCAACTACGTTCAGAGATTTCCGTACTGATATAAACATTACAGTCGAGAGAATCCAGTCTATCACTCTAGCAACTAGCGCTCTTTATTATTACCTATATGATCATGAAGACTTCCGTTTTACATCAACCCGCCTGCTCTTGAAAAAAGGACATTATCATTGGATCGTGCACAACCGGCAGTTGGTGAGAATACACCGGACATCATTCAGTTCGTTGTGTAGAGGCGGTAGATCGGCTGTGACAGCTACAGCCATCAGAGATCAGCTGAAGAATTACTTCATAAGCGGAGGGGCTGTATGCTGGTTGTATAAAATGTTGGGACTCAATGCACTAACACTACTTTGGAAATGCGACCCAAAGGTGTTAGAAATATCTGAGAAATAATTTTTCCTCATTATTTTGTGGCATTACTAGTTGGAATGAATGCATTAGGTCAATCAACAAAATAAATTGTTTAAACAACATTATGTATTTTACTCCAGTTTTTCATCGTTAAATAAAACATTGACAAATCATTTTTTGACTTAGGAAGGCTAACTAAAGAAGTACATCAACAGGATTTATGAAATGTAATTACTGCATATTAGATTACGTGTTAAGGTTAGGAACATCCATAATCTGAATTCACAATCACGCATTGTTGCAAAATCCATGTGCACAGTTTCAACAAGTATAAAAAATCCGATTTTTAACAACAAACAACGTAAACCAAGGTTACCATAAAAAACAGTTTTGTCCACACTCATATCTAACTTATAAATCTACGACTAGATGAAATAGTTTCATCGATTTACTCGTATGCCCTACCATCATGCAGATATGGCGCATAGCTAAAGGTCGCATCCTCACAAGTCAATAAATAGTTTCTTTGGTCACCTTAGATTAAATTATATTACAACTCAACAGCATAAAAAAAAATTTATGCATAAGTGTTCTTACAGATGACTATATGCGCATAGAAACAGCGAATAATAGTAATAATTTCTACTTACTACTCTAATTATTTAGGTTAGTTTAAGCCTTCTTAGTCACGACAACGACGTCATCAAGAGAGGAATAGTGAATGGACCATCGAGTATGGACACGTACACCGGAAATCTAAGCACAATGTGTCTCACACAGACCATTCTTGTGTGTTAAGAGTGTCTTGCCACACAGAATACAATGCGCATTTAAAGAAAAAATCGGAAAGAAAATTCAAATAAAATAAAAAGCAAGAAGGAAGTAGTAGGTGCTGAAGAAAAAGATGGCAATGAGCCGAAAAAACATGATCACTAAAACAAAACCAGAAACACTATTTTAACGCTCGTACCCTAACATTCTTCTCCTGGAAGCGTTACTTCCCTTAGATACAATAGTTCTTTTCTCGTGATGGAGACACAGAGAATCAAGAGATTTATGAAGTAAGATGAAGGTTAACGGTAAAGTATTTGGGGTAGAAAAATAAGTCAGAGGGAACAAAAATAATAGGATGGTCCATAACATATTATAGAATAGTATTGTAGTGTCCCTAGATATGCTACTTTATCACATAAGGTATAACTTAATTGATCTTATCATACATTGAGATAAAAGAAAGGAATATTTTCACAGTCAGGCAGGGAAGCAATTTATAGGAAAGTTCATTATTATTATTAAAGAGGCCAGTAAATGACATCTAACACTTGTCAATTCTTAGAACACAGTTTAGCAAGTTTCTACGTAAATTTTATTTGTTCTTCACCCACAAGGCCATTCACTTTATCCCGCACAAGTTCACAGCAAGTTTGGTAATGTAATTATCATTTCCAGCGCTCCATTTTCATGCTAATGAGCTCTCAACAACATTAAGAAATTTCTCATGAAATAACTCTACCGTACTTAATTAAAATGCTTTCATCATTCTTACTCCTTTTACACTTACAAAATCCTCCACTGCCCATGACATCAGTACATGTATCTGCTGCCGGGGAAGGCTTGGCGCAAGCGCCACAATTTTGAGGCTTTGATCCACTACTTACATGAACGATATCGTTATCAATTTCGGTTGAAGTGCCCATTAACCGAGTTTCTACAGTATTGACAGGTTTTTCCTGAAACCAATCTGTCGACCAACACAACAATACTCTGTACAGGGTTCTTTGATTATTTTGCCTTCCCCTCGAAATGTGGGTAACAAAATCATCCCTTGAATTAATATTCATGCTGTTCATCCTACAGTCTGGGGGCACACAATCCGAAAAAAAGGCCATAAGGTTAGTGTGCATCCAAGGTTTGCTCTCCACAGCTCCAGACCTTGATGGTGGTTTCATCCTTCCAGAAGCGAGGAGCCGCAAGAAATAGAAGCCTTGTAGTGATGTCCTTTTCTTTAGAAGATCTGAAAAAATAATATCATTTAGAATTATTCTTACACCATTGATATAATAGTCCTGTACTTAGTTACTGGTAATATTAATTCTTGCAATAGTGTTTGCGACAGACTTGATTATTCAAGTACATAGTACATGTTTGTATGCTCCAGTACATGAGCTTCATTGCAAATAAACATATTTGTTAGGGAGTAACACTACATAGAAGTAGAGATTTGTGTAGTGAATTGTTTGAAAATTGAATGTTGAAAGAAATATCACTAGGTAATGCTACAATAATGTTTATAGTACACAGTCATATAATCTGGTACTGACTTTCATCCAACACTGAAAATTATTAGCAAATGAAGGAAAATTTTCCATGAGTTTCATTGAGAACACAAATGAAGAACAATAAAAACCTCAACTCTATCTTACAAGAGGGTCACACATGACTACAAAGATTCACCTATGTCATAATGATAGTTTTCTCAAAACCTCAACTGCATGATCTAAATTAGAAATTGCCCTTCTAACAAAAAATTCACTTTGTTAAGAAAAAAATACTATCAGGCAATGTTTACTTCACTTTAAAACTGTCAGTAACAAGTGCACACTTTTCCACAAGCTTTTGCCTAAATTCAGAATAATTTGCAGAGAATCTCACCCATTTTCAGAATCCTAACTTTTCTGCCAAATACTTCAAAACGAAGGTCAAAAAACTGAATGCCCAAATTCCACTGTCATGCAGAATGGCAATAAGACATCTGTACTAATTTTCACATTTGCAAAAAGGTACAAGTTCAAAAGTAGAAAAAACATAGAGCAAGCCAATTCCATCATTGATGATCAGCACCTTGTAATAGAGTATTTACAATTAAGTAGATAAAACAACAAATTCAAAATTATGAACAAAATTTCAGAATCTAATGTGATACAAATAACTGGCAGTTTAAATAGGTCACCACTAACATTCATACCACTTGCTATACTCCACAGCACAACAATACCATAACAAACATTATCTAAACTCATAACCTAATGTCAATAATGTTTTTCAATCAACACTGGAAGGTAAAAATGGCCCTCCGTGGCACAGTGGTTTTGGGATCAGCCTTGTGTGTTGGAGACGAGGGTTCGTATCCCGGCGCTGGCGCGTAGATTTTCCCCGTTGGGTATAAGGGAAAGCTCAAGCACAATACCCCACTCAACCCAGGTGTCGGAAATGGGTACCGGCTTTACGGGGGAACCGTCATGGTGTCCTATATTTAGGGTTAGTTATAAGACATTTGAAAAACAAATGCTTAAGATCATACGTATCAGGCTTGATTGAAAATAAAGCATCCCAAAGATGCCGCTGTTTGTTTTTTTTTGTTTAACTTATCATTTTTGTTATGTTCAACATTGACATGCTTATGCTCATTGAACAGAACTTAAAAGTTAAAAACAATTATCTAACACTATTTGCTTAAACATAAGATTATGCAGTAATCCTGAAGGGAAATATATGATTAATGGTAATAAAAAAACAGTGGATTTTTTTTAACATGATCAAGTCATTGTTAGTTTTAACTTCCGCTTAAACGAAAAGTGCAACATGAATAAAAAATACTTAGAGATATTTTTTTAGCTAGCGTCCGCATTTGCAATTACATTACTGTTCTCGTTATCTGCCCCCCTTTGATCTGAGCCATTGTTTACTCTTCAAATTTGAGAATAGAGTATCTAATTCAAAATAAATATTTTTACTTTTTTTAATAGTTGCTAACTTCAACCAAATTAGCTTACCTAGAATTAGCCATCATAAAATTCAAACACTGCATTCTCAAAATGACCAATTTCATCGTTGAATGAAATAACTGCTCATTCATAATATTTAAATAAGTCAACTCACATTTAACCCCTGCAAAAAAAAAGAAATTAACTCTTGAGGCACTCTTGCACACCATTAAATTTGCCTAGAAGTATAATGCTGATTGGTGGTCCCAAAAATCTGAGTACACTCACAATGTATATCAGTCAAGATTTTTTTCTAAAGGTCTACATAATTAATATAAGTTTTAAGCTGTAACTAACTTCTGGTTGTCTAGGATCTGTAAATCAAAAGTCATTAAAATAAGATGGATCTTTTTTCATACAACACAATAGTTACATGAATTTACCACTTTAACATAAAATATAATTTTATTCAATTAAATTTTGAAACTTTGATAGTTTAAAAACAATTAATAAATTTTTATACACTGAAATGAATTACAATAAAAACGCCTGCAAAACAAGTTCTTTGACACATCTTTCTGTGAATAGCATTCATGAGCAATGCTAAATAAATAAATAACCAACAATTTTTCATTTACCACATAATCAATCATGTAAAACATGTCGACATTGTTGCAAATAAATTTTAAGTTTCATTAGTGATAGGCTACTTGCTTTTTCACTAAACTGCAAGACCTAGCACTGAAATTCATTGCTTTACATTTTGATACCATGATAAAAACAGCTGAAAACCATATCTTATATATGTCTCAAGCCAAAATTGACCACAATCATTATTTAAAGTCAACATAACAGCTGCGAAACTCGTCAACACTGTCCGCCATCTTTGTTCTTCGTAGTTCAGTTGGTGACTGAAAACCTCCGACGACCTTTCGTGAAATGACGAGCATCCATTCATCAAATGATGAGCGAACGGGCCTTTCAGAGTTCATTTGACATACGGAGTTCATTTGACGAACGAACGTTAGACTAGTGTGGCCCCGGCATTAGTAGATTATAAGACTCATTTTACTTCTACAAGAAACATAAAAGGAGAGCAAAACAAGAATACAATCATTTGTTATGTATACATTACAGTTACATTTATCGAGAGTTCAAAGTCTAGTCACCCCCAGAAACAGTTAATGAATCTGGCACGGAAAGCTACTGCTTCCACAAGGTTTTTCAAATGAAATAAATGTACGAGGAGTTCGCGAGACTCGAACTCAGGACTAGAAATTACCGCGCCAGCACGCTATCGACCACGCCATCGATCACCCTAAAAAGATGATCGAAGCTCAACGAAAGCAATGCTTGGCACAGTGAAAGCAGGCGCGCACTGTCCCGACAGATATTTTACGGTGATCGATAGCGCGGTCGATAGCGTGCTGGCGCGGTAATTTCTAGTCCTGAGTTTGAGTCTCGCGAACTCCTCGTACATTTAATACATTTACATATGCCTAATGTATTTATTACAATACAATCAAAATAAGTATACATTAGACATGCTTTTTTCAAACACGGCTTTGTAGCTTCAGATGAGATTTTTGAAGCAATGACAGTGAATTTATGAGGAACAACATAAATTTGCACCTTATATCTCAAAAATATTGATAACAGCAAATGGAACACCATAAATGGTAAGCACTGAAGGACAGTTAGGTATCTTCAAAAGTGAATTTCCAAGAATGTCTTGGAACAGTATCATTTGCAAAAAAATTTCCATAAAAATTAGCACTTTCTTATGGAAAACCATGGACTAGATTTTGCATCTCTTCAGTAAACAGGGGGGATGCTTTATTCCAATCAATCAAGCCAGATACATATCATCTAGTACAATGGTTTTTCAAATGTCTTATAACTAACATCAGGACGCCATGAAGGTTTGAATTTTAGGTTTGACCGTTTGAAACACTTGAATTTTAGCTACAAGGGAGGAAGTTATTATGAATTAATCTAATAATTTCAGATATGATAGGCTCCTCACCAAAAACTAGAGCTATTGTGAAGATGCATCTAAAATATTGAACACAAGTTTTACAGTCTGGCAGTCCAAGTTAGCTTTCAAACTGAGCACTGTAGGTTTTAAGCTCACTACTTGCTAATTTCATCATAATGCTGAGATCAAATTTTTAACAATGCCTGTGAAGTTTTTTTTATTGTAAACCTGGTAAAATTTGACATCACATCCCACTTCCAAATTAATTTACACGCAGAAATTTAGATACCATTGAAGCTGATAGCACCCTACCACAAGAATTATATTTAACCTTTTTGGACCGAAAAACTCAGAGTTATTAAAAAAAATTAAAAAATCAGCAGTATGTCAATAATCAGCATTGAATTGTAACACATCATATTCCAGTTTTTTATTTCCGTTAGATTTCAAATTTCAGGCGAGTCAACAGCATTTTCCCACGGAACTAGTATATCAAATATGAACTGTTCTTACTGTATCTGGTTTCAAAGCTTTGATGGAGAGATGCAACTTATCAAGTGAAAAAATCATTTATGAGCCATCTTTTTTAAATTACATTCAAATAATATCCAAAGTTTTAATTTCTTACCTTCTAGGTCCAAACTCCTGTGATCATAAAACAACAGCACAACACCACTTTTCATTGAAATGTGCCTCTTAAACGCCGATAGGATTCATCGGTAGTCGTCGGTCTTTTTGAAATGGCTGCTGCTAACATAAATGAGACCTATTAAAATTATTTAACTGGACATTTCAACTTGGCACAAAACATTCTTTAAAATTGAAACCAGGACATTGAAATATCTTGAGTAGATTTTAAGAATTATTCTGACATTAAATTAAGGAACACTTATTTAATTAAACGTGAGGCGGCAACATTGCATTTCACTCGACTCGTGAACACTTCGTTTGAACGGCACTGCCAGATTGTCGTACCAGTAACGCTAACAGTGATGCCAGATTTCGGGTTAGTAGTGTTGCCAGATGCAATCTAAGCGCTGCTATTGGTGCGATGCCATGACGTCACACGCACGCAACAGGATTCAATAAAAGACTGGTTTGCCGCTACCTCCTTTCGTCTACCATGGTATCCGCCCTCCCAGCGTCTAGTAAGCATGTCTGTTGCTGCTCCTGCAAATCAAATGGTCTCCGCCTGGCCTCGAGAAGAGACGGCTTCTTTTATTAGTCACTAGTGCACACGTGCTGGTCGGCATTAATCTGAAGAATTTCATCCCTTTTTCTCGAGTTAAATTTGCTTGTGCAAGTCGATGCTGTTCGGCATTACTATTAGTCTGAAGAATTTCACCCCTTCTTTCTTGAGTTGAATTATCTCGTGCCACTCGATGTTGTCCAGAGCTATGCCAAAGAATTTCCTCGCTTCTTTCAAGTGTTTAGCTCTCTCTAGCTACTCGGTGTTGCTCTGCATTATTCCGTAGAATTTCCAAACGCCGGTCAAGGGTCAATCTAGCTCTAGCTTCTTGTTGGCGAGCAACATTGTCTTTTGAGTCAATGAGCAATTGTCTTTCAACAATGACCAACAATGAGCAACCGGTCATTGTTGGCGAGTCTTACCATTTCGAGTTGTTCATCCGATCGTCTTCGGCGTTTTTCTTGCTGCCGAAGTCTTGCTACTTCTCTCTTGCGCTTGTACACATTTCTATCCTTGGTTGCCTCCTTTGGTGGAATTTTATTCTGAAATATCGTCTATTATCTCTTCGAAGCTTTTCAAGAAAATCACAATTTCGAAAACAAAAACTCAAGTTCCAAAATCTTGGGCCTTAATACCGAATGGTAGCCAGGTTACTGGTCGAACGAATTTAAAACATTTCATTTTGCGTTATCAATTGAAAATATCAAAGCGACATGATGAATTTCAACAGTGAAAGCTCTATAGAAAATTTCTATTTCTAAAAATAGGCCGATTGCGTATTGTGGATACCATAATCAAGAGGGGGTTATACGGACGGAGGGACGGACGGACACGGCTTTTTTTAAAATAGTGATTTTCGGGAGCAGCCTGCTTTGTGGAAAGTGCACAGCAACGAATCCAAGAACAGAGATATAAGAAACAAGTCGCTCAAGTATGTTATTGAAGCAACAAAATGTTAATTTATATGAGAATGGTTTGAAGAAAAAAATTAATACGTTTTGATGCCAGTTGAATTGGAACGTTTCTTCCAATAAATCTATTATTTTGCATGGGATACCACCTGATTTATACGGATAGCACCTATGATGGGATAGCAACTATGATGGGATAGCACCTCATTTAAAGGAGCTTTTTTTAGTATTAATGATGATGGTGGAAAAAATTATTTATTTGGTTACAAGCATATCATAATGCATTCGTCTAATTGTTCTTTCAGAGCCATTTACAAAGGATTTTCATTCTTTTTTAATATTCACCCAAGAAATACTGCAAATATACATTATTTTTCTTTATTAAAATCCAAACAGATCAATATTCAGCCATAAGAACAATTTCAATAATTTATCCGGTATTTTCATAATAATTTCAAAACTTCGTAAGTGAATTCTCCCTAATATTTAATTTCAGCATAAAAATGTTTCATGAAATAAGTCTAAACGTTTTTTAGTTTACCCGTATCGCTGTCACATTCACATACAATATTAGATATTATCACGAAGTAGTTTGAGAGGTTTATTACATTTTAGAATATATGCGTACAGATGCCATTTTTATGCGTACATTCCATCATACAGCTCTAAAAAAATACGCGTAAGATTCCAATTGCTATTTTTACATCCTAATCACGGTGATGCTAGGAAACGAACGAATATAGTCCAACAAAAAAATCAATTTAAGAGCTGCACCAATGCTGGTACATGCACAACTGCATAGAACGGGCGAAAAATATTACCTGCACTTGAAGTTATTATGAATTAGATTATTAAATTGGGAGTAGTTGTTAGATTTGGTGGGACCAAATTTCACAAATGCTAAAAATGGAAGGAGGAATGCGCAAATTAGTTAGTGAACGAAATTTGGATATTTAGCCCTAACTCTCTGCAAATCCGGTTATAACTCTCATTTTCTGGATGATCAGCCAGCCAATCATTTACCCACTATCTATTTGCGGCGTTTCTTCTTTATGACCGCAAAGCCAATGAGTATGCTTACTTTGACTACGACGAACCTCTCCCGACAAGCACAGTGAAGCACTGCCAACTGCCAGCTTGCCAGCGACGCGCCACTTCAGTCAAGAGAACGTACGTTTGGAAGCAAGTGTTTTGATCACAGTCCGTGAGTGTGAGTGTGACTGACTGAAAAAACTGATCGTGTGAAACCCCCTTATGGCTCTTTCACACGATCAGCTTTTTCTTTCGTCAGTGACACTCACACTCACGGAAAGTGGTCGAAACACTTGCGTTCACACGTACGTTCCCTTGACTGGGAGTGGCGGCTGTGGCGCGTCGCTGGCAGTGTTGCCAATCTAGCGTTTTTCACGCTAGATCTAGCGGTTTTATGATGCATCTAGCGGTATGAAAGTGGCATCTAGCGGCTAACGGGAAATCTAGCGTATTTTTTATGGTTTCTAGCTTTTTTCTAGCGTTATTTCTACTGAAGATTTTATTTGTTATGTAAAATGCATTTGTGTTATAAACCACGTAGAGCTTTCACATTCAGTTTGGCTGAGCGCGCTAGTTCAATCCAGATTTTTTCTCGTTTGGTACGCGTTCAATGTTGAGCAACTGCTCGCTGCTAGTGCTAGCCGGCGGCACCGCATTAAGGCGCGTCCAGACCTACACTCATTTGTCGAGTTAACACGCACGTCCATGGACTCTGATGAAACTCAAATTGTCGGTTTGTCCACACCTATGATGTGTTGTTAATCTCAGTGCGCTGCAGTCTCTGGTCGTGATAAGGTGCGCTCTTCATTAACTGGCGGCAATGAAGTGCAAAAAGCTTAAGAAAGCAGCCCTTGTGTGCTGTATTGCTGCAGCATCCTTGAAAATATTACGGAAGTATAAAAAGAAGAAGATTTGGACAAAGAAATAGCTACAAAGAAGACCAATTAAAAGTAGTTATGAGCATATTTTCAAGGAACTGTATAATACATCGAAAATTTAATAGCAAATGGTAATTACCATGAACGTCGTGTTGGAAGTATTAATTAAACGGAATTTATTAGTTTATAATTAGATGACATGCGATTTGGAAAATAAATTCTGAGGTTATACCATAATCGTCTATTACAAATATCCAGTTTTTGCAATTGCCAATAGCCAATGGGTTTTGAAGACATTCAACGTTATACAGTCTAGGGTCAATGAAATTCTTAATGAAACAATACGCAAATTTTCTTGAACAATCGAACAGAACAGAAGAACACTTATACCCTATTGAAACATTCTTGCAAATACCAGTTACACAATCAGAAGCTCAGCGAAACATACAGCAATTGAATGACACAATCGGCGAAACCATGAAGTGCATGGTAAACCTTACTCAACACGCTGAATAATACGAACACTGCTTCAGAATGTAATCATTCTAGATGAACGTAATAGTAGGAAGCACATAAATCTCATAAGCAGAATGATTCACAATGCGTTTAATTGTCTCAGAAATAATGGATTCTTTCATAGTTTTGCTCATTGCTTCATTGTTCTGCGTATTGATTCGCATGAGATAAATGTTTCACAGTTTTCATAGATTGCTTTCTTTATATCACTTATTGTTAGTGTGTGCTTGACTTAATATAGCGCAAAATGATTCAAGAAAAAGTTCATAGTTAATTAGCGAATGCAAAAAGATGTAGTCATCGTTAAATAAGCATTAATTATATTTACCGCGGAAATTTTTATAATGTAAGGTTTGACGGAGTCACTACTTCATCAGAATCAAATTACTTACCTCTCCAGTGCTGGCATCATCTAAACTTTAGCGAGATTCTCTTTGGAGCTCACCCTCATTAAGAAAAACCAGTTGATCGAAGCACCAAAGTTTTGGAGTATAAACATCTGACACGCCTGCACCTGATTTTTTAGATTGTTCAATGTTTTTAAGTTCACGTCTGAACTGTGTACGCAGAGTATTTATTTTTCTTTGTATATTCTCTAGTCAGGTCAGGCATGAAAGGTTGCATTGCTTTCTTGATGTCAATTAGAGCGACTGCTTTTAATGTTTTGTTTTTATATTCCTTACTTTGAGCCTCCCACAAACATGGTTGGGAAGCCATTAAATCAATAAAAACACCGGTGGCAGTTCTACTCCAGAATTCCGGAACCTCGGGAGCACGTGTCGCAGCCATCCTTACTCTATGGGATCAGATCCGCGACTGGGAAGTGTGGCAACTGGCAACTCAGCGCCATGGTTTCCAACATTGCCGGAAAACGGCTTGGTGAGTGTCGACTCAACTTTTGGAGTGATTTTGAGTCCATGGATGTGTGTGTGGCGCTGGTTTGACACACATGAGTGTAGGTGTGGACGTGCCTTTAGCCGCTCATGTTAGCAGTCCCGTCACCTCACACACAAACATGGGCACCAGCGAGGGCGAACAGAGAGAAGGGCGGACCACGGCACAGTTCTGCGGAGATATCTGGCAGGCTCTCCAACGCTATCAGTCTGTCTAACCAGGCTTCAACCTTCTGAGGTCACCTCTAATTTTCTTTTTCTGACTCTTCCAAGAAGAAGTGGGGAAGGCAGTCAGAGACAATTGCCGAACACTCAGCGACCGCAGAAAGATTAAAACAATAATAAATATAATGATGAATTCCGATATGTACCTTTGTTGGTAAGTAATTTAAACCAACAAAATACAGCCTTCAAAATCCGATTTATTATACAGGACAGTTTCAGTATTTGAATGATAAATAAATCTATAGATGTGAATAAACCGTGACTCAAGTTATCTACAGACCAAAGCTTTCTCCCGTTACTTCAAAGGAATAGCCACACAAAGAGCTCTAAGTCACAAGAAAATACGCTGGTTATTTTACTATCTAGTACTTTTCATATGCTTTTCAGTATAATTTATTTGATTATGAATGCCGTATTACAGTTTCCAGGAGCTCGGCTTGAGTTGACTCTGCGCTTTTTAGCAACTGGAGAAAGCTTTTCTTCGTTGCAGTACAGTTCACAAGTGTCGATTGCAAGCATCTCTACCATAATTCCAGAGACTTGCCGGGCAATCTACGAGGCATTGAAATCTACGTACTTGAATATAATTATAATATAAAATGCGAGACCTTCGGTGCAATGTAAACGAAGTGTCAGATGCGCTAGTAAATATACTACTACAACTATTACGAATCTAATAATCTAGTTCATTATAACTTCAAGCACAGGTTATATTTTTGCACGTTCCATACAGTTTTGCGTGTACCAGCATGTAATGGTGCTGCTCGTAAATTGAATTCTTGCCTTAAAAAAAAAAATATTCGTTCATTTCCTAGCATCACCGTGATTAGGATAATACAAATAGCAATTTAAATCTTACGCACATTTATTAGAACTGTATAATGGAATGCACGCGTAAATCCGGCATACGTACGCCAAAAATAAAATACAATAAACCTCTCAAATAACTTCGTGATAATATTTAATATTGTATGTGAATGTGATAGGGGTACGGGTAAACTAATAAACCTTTACATTTATTTTACGAAACATTTTCATTTAAATATTAAGGAGGATTTTTAAATACGGTATTTAGAATTATGATGAAAATACCGGGTAAATTATTGATATCGTACTTATGGCTGAATAATGAACTGTTTGTATCCTAAAAAACAAAAATAACGTATCTCGGCAGTATTTCTCGTGCGAACATTAATTAAGAATGAAAATCTTTTGTTAGTGGCGCTGACACTGCAACAGGACGAATGCATTACGATTTCCTTGTATCATAATAAATTATTTTTTCCTCATCATCATGAATAATGAAAAAATACGCACCTTTAAATCAAGTGTTATTCACAACAAAGGTTTCTCCGTGATAGTTTCTTCCTCGTTAAAAAATGTATGAGTGTCATTCAAAGAGAATATATTAATCTGTTAAGCGTCAGCTTCGACTTATGGGCATAACTTTTAACGAGGAAACTTTTTCAGTCAATAGAAGCTCCTATTCCTAAATCTACGTCTTATCCAATAACAAAATCCAGAAAAGCTTTGTATCACTAGAACTGTATAATTGAAAATAATGTTAAAATAATAGTTACAGTGAGTGAATAAATTGGATTGCAACTTGATAAGTTGGTGATAACAAACAATAAATTAAGTTGATAGAAACTATAGCAATTCGTTCATGAAAATTGAACTTTTCGGAAAGGATAGTACACACAGAAATGACGCTTAACAGATTAATAACCATACTTTTTAACATACAAGCCGATTATGGGATGGTAGTATAACACTTAACCAAGGTAATATTCAATGATTTTGAAAAATGAAAGTAAATATTAGTCCATTGTGAGAAGCAATCCTTGAGAAATTCAAGAATTTATTCTCTTTGTTCCTTATCTAGAACGGCGTAGGAAGGTTTTAGAATTCTAAAAATTCTGAAGTATAACGTCTCATTGATGAGTTTTTTGTAATTATCTAATTTTCTTTATTCATAGTATCCAACTCAGCAGCGACCTTTGCCCCAAAAGGAGACGTTTTAGCTGTCTACATCTATGGTTTTTAGTGCTTTAATTGCTTCATGAATAAGTTCATCAGAGGCATCATCAGGTGTTCTTTTTCTTCTTTTCACGCCTTTCTTCGGGAGTTGAGAGGGAGACGGAGATTCCATTTCGATTCCACCTTCATCGATGAGCAGGATTATATCTTCATCAATCTGAAACCCAAAAATAATGAAACTTATCATTTATTCCAGACTCCTAAAGCACGTGAGGACTGGGAGCAAATAGTTAAAGACTTCGAGCTGCATTGGAACTTCCCAAATTGCCTTGGTTCTTTGGACGGCAAACACGTTCACATTAGACAACCCCCGGGGAGCGGCTCGTTTTTTACAATTATAAAGGAACGTTCAGCATCGTTCTTCTGGCTCTTGTGGATGCGCGTTATCGATTTATATTTGCTGATGTAGGAACAAACGGACGAGTCTCAGATGCTAGCGTTTGGGAGAAATGCCTTCTCAACCAACAAATTGAAAATGGAATTATAGAGCTCCAACCACCTACCAAATTGCCTAATAGGAAAAGGTTCTTCCACACGTGATTGTAGGAGATGATGCGTTCCCTCTATCAGAAAATCTAATGAAACCCTTTCCTCATCGCAACCAGACGGAGAGCCAGAGAGTTTTCTCATACCGTTTATCGAGGGCAAGGAGGACAGTCGAAAACGCTTTTGGAATTTTGGCCAGTTGTTCCGAATTTTTTTAGCACCAATTGGTTTGTCTCCCGACAAAGTAGTGGACATTTTTTTGTGTTGCTTAGTTCAGCACAATTTTCTCATCACTGAAAACAGAGCTGATTTCGCGATAATTATGTCCAACAATGAAAATGTTGCGCAAAGGGGATCTGAAGGAGAAAGATACATCCCTCCTACAGCAGGAGGTCGTCAGACCGCACAAGCTAAAAATGTTAGGAATCAATTCTGTGATAATTTCAACAATGAAGGTGGCATCATTTGGCACGATCGCATGACATAGTCATTGGTTGTTTCCAGGGCTAATGAATCAGTGTCTGGAACGTATAGTAGAATTAAAGTCGGAGTCGTTGGAAATTTTGTATGGTGTTTACATCAGAGCTGGAATCGTTATACGCTTATTGTAAAGGAACAGGAGTCAGAGTCTGACAGATTTAGACTCCAAACATTGTATCTTGTCTAGTTGAGTACATAAATATTTAATAAACATTTTTGATCATTTGTCGCTTATATATCGCATTCTAAGAATTAACCTATAATATGTACATTCATGTGATGATTTATTACCAACATTAACTACATTAATGAAACTGACAGTTCTTAAAGTTCTTAAAACAATGAAAAAGTATAAAAAATGTTTTGGCTTATGAATAATTAACAGAATAAACAATTTGATGTACATAAACCGAAATTTTTTATTTATTGAGAATGATGTCCTCTAGGTGGCCTCCATTACGCCGTGAACATTGTTCATGAAATCTCTTAACGTGCATAGAGGAATCGCAACAATCTCATCTCGAATTCGCTGTTTCAAGGCTGGAATACTCCCTGGATGATTTAACTGATACACCTTCTTTTTAAGGAGCCTCCATATGTCATGAACAGTTTCCGCGGCCGCCTTGATGAATGTGTGCGTCGGAATGGAGGCCAACTAGAAGACCTTATATTCAAGAAATAATTAATTTCGTTTGTTGCACACCAAATGATTGTTTATGTTAATCATTTATATACCAAATACATATTTTTATACCTTATTTTTCATTGCCTTAAGAACCTCAAAACTTTTTCGTTTCACTGATGCACCGTGTGTGGTACACTTCGCAATCAAAATATTCAATATGAACCTATCGTTCAAACCATATAACAGCTACCAAACTAGTTTTGATTATTCCAAGAGTAGAACTTGATAAACAAGTAGTATTTATTCCATCAAGATCCATTCATTTGTATTCGTTGCATGTAAGTATACTTGTACTGCTTGGTATATTCTCAGTAAATTGTATTCAAATATATTTTGTTGTCCTGATATATACTCATAAATAATATAATTTCTCCTCAACATTGTGAGTACGATCAAATATTTTCAAAAAATATAAAGCAGATAAAGAGAGAAACCAAATAAGTTCAACGATTTCTTGAACATCTATATGCAGATGTAACAAAAACGAAACTTCACGAACGATATAAGTATTTTCCCAACATTCTTATGGTGTGATTTACCTCAGGATGAGAAGTAGAGAGCGTTCCCTGAGCCTCCAGGTTTGACGTGCTGCAAGACGTGACCGAGGGTGTGTTGTCATGAGTGGACGTTGAAGCCCTGGGCGTTGTCGAAGGAATCACCGTCTCGAAGGAATAGCAATTCATTGAAGCACCTAAAGGATACGAATAACATTAAATATATCATCATTAATTCTAAATGAATGATGTTATAGCTACTTTTTTTAAAGCAATTTATTTCGGCTCTATGTTTACAGAACAAGCTTTTTTTGGTAAAAATTTCCATGTTGAACCGAGCTTTTTTCGAATGAGCATTTTTGATCAGTGTTCGTCCTTTGTATAAAATACAAGAATACAATTTATTCCATAATCAGTACATGGTTGCAAAGCTATACCTTAAAGCTAAAAGTCGACAAAATAAAAGGAAGAGTGCGGAACACAAAGGCACATTCTTGACTTTCTAGTTGTTCCAATTTACACGCTTGTAAGCTCTGGCTACTTACTTAAAAGCGTGTCAAACGGATTAATTATAAAAGAAGAGTAATATAAGTTACAATTTGTCGAAACTCAAAACATTTTAGAAATTTAAGACTGCATACATTAACAAAAAAACTCACCATAGAGTCGGTGTGTACACTTTATCAGCTGACATGTTATATTTCTTGAAAAAAAACGCTCTAAATTCTTTTCTGAACTGGCTTCGAAGTGTGTTACTTTTTCTCTTTACACTATCCTCATCTAAACTAATATTGTGTTGCTTCATAGCTTCAATGACATATTTGAACGACTGGCTTCTAATATCTCTGTTCTTGTATTCGTTGCTGTGCCCTTTCCACAAAGCGGACTGCTACCGAAAATAAATAAAGCAGTGTTCACACAATCAATATTACTGACAATATTTACTTATACTGTCAATATATTGTGTGAACGGCGTACTGATGGACTGATGAAAATATTGATGCGATCAGAAGTGCTCAGAAATCTCATCAATATTTGAGCATTCTTGGATTGATGGAAAGTACTATATTGATCGTTTGAACAAGGGTTGCCATGTTGGCCTTTTTAAGACCAAATATCACAAATCTGGCTTTTTTACGAGCGTTTGGCTTCGAGATAATAAGTTTGGCCTATTTATTAAATTTGGCTTTTTCTGCTCTTTTCGTCGTTTTCCGGTGTTCGTAGAGCTCAAGACGTAAAACTGAAACGAGACAGGTTCAAGATAGCCTCTAATACTAAGCACAAGTTGAATGCAGAGCAACAGGATCAACTAGATGCTGTTGAATATTATTAAATCCTTTACGAATATTAAGCTTGTAGATCTGCCTAGGCTACATTTAGCTCAGGATTGTATCAATATCAGTGAGCAGCACCACAGAATTTGTATCATGGACTAGAAGCAGGATGTATTTTTGAACGTGGTGTTATTTCGAAAGACACTAAGAAGTTTTGGCTTGGAAGTTGGTATACATAGTCACTAAAACTTTGAAGAACTCTCAGGTTGTGCACTCATTGCCTAGTGACTCACGTTAGCAATGCTATTGTTGAAAAAATGTTCTAGGTGACAGCGGTCTAAACAGAGCACAGGAATAGATCACAAACTAGAATGCTAGATGCGATAGTGCAAATCCGTGCACATTGTAGCAATAGTTCTCTCTCTTGTAAGGACTTCAGAGTGGCCTCAAGAATGCTAGCTAATTTCAAATCAAGTACCCCTAGGGGGTACAACCAAGGAGGTTTAATGGAATGGAGGCGGCAACCCTATCTTTTGCCAGTCAAGCGAGTGAAGCCACTTTTGCCGTCCCAAGCCCCGCCCACCCGGCATTTAGCCCCAGTGTAGAGGTGGTGTTGCAGTGGAGGGGTAGCACCACCTCCAACATCAAGAACTGAACACCGTTTGGAATTCATGAAATTTCTGTACGGACGCGTGAAAACTTATGTCTGAATCGTTTTTGAAAGTGACTGCACATTTGTATAATGCATGAGCTCGGCATATAGGGAAAGTAGTCCTTTAACGGAGCATGGACAAGCTGCAGCCTTCCACGCCGAGTGCCACTTGCGAACTGAGCCCCATCTCTGTGTCTGGGGCATGGTAGACGAAACAAGGTAGCTGCAAACCAGTCTTTTATAAAATCGAGTTGTGTGTAGGTGACGTCATGACATCGCACCAATAGCAACGCTCAGATTGCATCTGGCAACACTGCTAACCCGAAATCTGGCATCACTGTCAGCGTTACTGGTACGACAATCTTGAATCTAGCCGTGCCGTTCAAACGAAGTGTTGACGAGTCGAATGAAGTGCAATGTCGCTGCCTCAAGTTAAATTAAAAAGTTTTCAGTTATTTGGTGTCAGAATAATTCTAAAAATTTACCCTAGATATTTCAATGCCCTGGTTTCAATTTTTAAGAATTGATTGCGCCGAGTGGAATTGTCCAGTTAAATGGTTTTAATGTCGAATTCATGTTTGCAGCCGCCATTTCAAAAACACCGACTACCGAAGAATCCTATCGGCATTAAAGATGCACTAAGTGGTGTTGAAAACTGGTGTTGTGCTGTGGTTTTATGATCACAGGACTTTAAACCTAGAAGGTAAGAAATTGAACTTTGAATATTATTTAAATTTAATTTAAAAAGGATTGCTCATAACTGATTTTTTCCCTTAATGAAGTTGTATCTCTCTATCAAATCTTTGAAACCAGATGCAGTAGACCAGTTCAAATTCGATATGCTAGTTCCATAGGAAAATGCTGTTGACTCGACTGAAATTTGAAGCATAAAGGAAATAAAGAAATAAGAATATAATGTGCACGAATTCTATGCTGATCAATGACATACTGCTTATTTTAAAAAACAATTTAATATCATTATAAGCTTTTCATTCCAAAAAGGTTACATAAATCTTGTGGTAAGGTGCAGTCATCTCTAATAGTATCTAAATTTTTATGTGTAAATTATTCTGGAAGTAAGATGAGATGACAAATTTTACCAGGTTTACAATGAAAAAACTTCACTGGCATTGTTGAAATTTTGATCTCTCCTTTATGTTGAAATTAGCAAGTAGTAAGCTTAGAATCTGCAGTGCTCAGCATGAAAGCTAGTTTGGACTGCAGACTGTAAAACTTGTGTACTGTATATTGGACGCATTTTCAGAATAGCTTGACTATGTGAAGGCCTGAGCTAAAGGTTAGGTAGGCTTACTTTTTGTTGAAATAGAATAGGTTTTTGTTTTGTTACGGACCATCTTTTTTTGGTTCACTGCTGTCCTGTTTTTTCAGCACCTACTACTTTTGTTTTGTTTTGTTGCGTACCATTTTTTTTAGATTCACTCATCCCTTGTTTTTCAGCTCGTACTACTTTCTTCTTCAACTTTTTCTTGTTTCATGAACTTCTTTCTTAGCTTACTATTTCTGTGCACCTCGTGCACAGATTTCCTGATTTCTTTTTTCCACACCGATTATAGTGCCTTCTTCCTTCCTGTTCATGAAACACCATTTTTTTGGGGGAGAAGTTCTGAAATGGTGTCATATTCATCTAGATTTTCTGTATTTTATCATTTATTCATATAATCATTGCAACAATGTGAACGCGAGTAATTATAACTTCCCCTCACAACGATAACAATAATCAAAGCTCTCTGTTCCTAGCGCTCCCATGGGAAATGTACAAGTTCTTGAGCTAAAGGTTAGGTAAGCCTTTCGTTAAAATAAAGGAGTCTTAATGATTTTTTTGACCATTTTTTCGGTTCACTGCTGTCCTGTTTTTCAGCACCTATTACTTTCTTCGTCAACTTCTATCTCTTTTCATAAACTTCTTTCTTAACTCACTGTTTCTATATCCCCTTCTGGGTAGGTTCCGCGTTCCCTTAACTCCAAACTAAATGGTGCCTTCTTATCAGAAGTCTTTTTTTAGCTTAGAAGTTTAGATGCTGAAAAAGGATATACAACTGTAAATCTATGCTCCTGCTCATTCAGTTCGTGAACTTACAAGCAGAATATATCGCAGGTTTTATTTCAAATAAATATGTGAAACTGAATCTTATATTATCCTTTTTTACCATTAAACACGGCGGGCAATAGTCAGCATCATCTGCATGGAAAAAGTACTAAAACGCTTTGTATGATTGAATAAAGTACATTTTCCTACAGTTTGGACAGAGCTGTCAATTTATGAAGCTGCCGGAATGATAAAATTGAAGGTCGATAACCTTTTAGTTGTGGTAGATTTATACGTAGCTGGACGGAATTCAATTTTCCAGAAATTCAAATCCGTACTTGCGGAGGCACACCGGCAGTCGGCCATGTTATTTATCGAACGTCTGGAAGGGCAGAGTACGCTACGTAGTAGTACGCTGCCGTCGCCGCCGCTGACGTCATGGTGTAGAGGGGACGTCATCTGGCTTGATTGAAATGAAGCCTCCTATTGGCTAGTCGAATTAGCGAATGTGCGCGGCTGTCCCCGTAGAAGTGACGGTACCTCCTTTAGTCTACCATGGTGTGGGGCCGACCCGGGCCGTCTGCCTACAGCTACCGAAAATTGGCTTCACTTTAGAGCGGTGATGCCGGTTCCATGTATTTAACTTCCTTGGGTACAACTATTCTACCTATGGGAATTAGCGCTCCCAGGAAGAAATGTGAGGGCATGAGCTGAGAGTTAGGTAGGCCTTCTTTTTGTCGAAATAAAATGTCTTATGTTATGTTAGAGACGACCTCTTCTGACCTTCTTCAATTTTTATATTATTTCATGAAGTTTTTTCTCTTACTGTTTCTATGCCCCTTCTGCATAGATTCCTCAGTCTCTTATCTCCATACTAAATGGTGCCTTCCTTCTTGCTCTCTTCGATACGCTCTTCTTTGCAGCGGTTAGGGAGGCTTTAAACTAACTTACAATCTTCAAATCGAGCATCATGTATCCAACGGAAAACAAGGACCTCTCTAGCGCTGCTTTCACTCATCAAACTTCTACTGAGGATAAAGAGTCAGAATAATTAATTTGATTCCGAGAAGAATAGTTAAAAGTTATGTCTAATTTTTTTTCTGTATTAAGAATTTTGAATGTCAAGTAAAATTAAGATGCTTTTAGTGTATCTTACTTCTATTTTAGTGTCTCTAAATGTAAATTTGGCTTTTTTTGGCCTATTTCAGGGTAAAATTTGACCTAAAATTCATGTAGCCATCTGGCAACCCTGGGGTTTGAACGTAACCACAATATTTCTGTCAGTACAGGCGTGGTCATCGTAGGGTGAGAGTTGTTATTCGAGTGCTCTAATCATGGATAGCAGTGACAGAAGTACTGTTTAAACGGAATTTATCAATTTTTAAAGAGAACTACTTGTACTATGGGACTGCCGACGTGATCAATATTTTTAAAAAGAGGTTAAAATTGAGGGTTACACGAGTCTATTGCAGTGTTCCGTTACCCATATGTCATTTAATGAATTTACATGATTGCGTTTCAAAATCCTCTCCTTCCCTCATTTCTTCCGATTTCGTCTCTTTTTCTGTAGCAAAACAATTAGCGCAGGGCAAAACTTTTCTTTGTGCCTCATTTTAGCACAACACATACCACATCCTAGGGAGTCCAAGCAACTACTGATGAAAATATTGACAGAACATTATTGATCGTGTGAACTCGATACTGGCAATATCCGATACTGTCAGTACATATTGATCGTGTGAACGCTGCTTAATGAAAGAAGCCGTCGCTTCTCGAGGCCAGGCGGAGACCATTTAATTTGCAGGAGCAGCAACAGATATCCACACTAGACGCCCGTAGAGCAGACACCGTGAAGGGAGTATATAGTGGAGGGAGCATAGTCGTCTGTAAAGAGAACCAGATTTTGAGGTTTCTCTTATGTCTGTGGTAACCATGAAGCTAGAATATACTGGAGGGAGCATAGCCGATTTCGATCGGATTCAAATTAGCTGCAAAAGTTGAGAGACTCGGGCATTGGCATGGCCCGACACGTCACCACCTTTGAGCCAACCACAGACGCAATTGGCTGAAGTTGGCTCCTCCCACCTCCTCTACAACTCCGCCTCCCATTTTCCAAAGCAAGATTTGTAACCCACCGGAAGTGAAAGGGGAAGGTGTGCGTTCAGGTCGCTCAGTAATTTGTTATATTCAAGGGCCTGTAATCTTTATAGTTTTCAACTCTTAATGTATCTATGATAGTAATTTTGATATTATTAATTAAGTGTCCTCAAGTGAAGAAACACAATTTATTATCTTTCGGAATCTAAGAATCCCAATTTAATGATTAACGATTGTGTGATTATCTCAACAGCTAGAAGAGCATTCAGCGAGCGTGTGCGCACTCCATCGTAGTCAGTAGGTAACTGACTTCCGTGCTGACGTCACACTAGGGAGAACGCTATTGGTTACTACAGACGTAAAGGCCCCCACACACTACACGCGCCACGAGCCGAGCCTCAGGCTCGAGCGAGCCTGAGGCTCGGCTCGGGCTTTCTGCCTTCCCACACATTAGACGAGCCGAGCATTAGTTTGCAAGTGTTTTCTCTAGAGATAACATGGACTTCTCTGCTTCAGATGACCTATATATTAGAGATTGCAATTTGCTTAATGCTAAACAACCTCGAAAAAGGTTTAAAATGTGCAAGTCTTGGCTATTGAAGAGAGGAGAACTGTCTCATGGCCAGTTAATCCAGGAATTGAGACTACGCTAATTACATGAGAATGGATGAATCAACGTACTTGCAATTGCTATCAATGGTCACCCCATTTAATAAAAGGAATAAAAAGGTCTACATTTATAAACCAAAACACCATATGCTTCGTTTTTTTTACTTTGTTTGAATAGTCTTGACTTTTCACTTTCCACAGACAAGGTTCTGATAGTCTCTGATAAATTTCAATAAATTCTACGAGAAAATATTTCTTGTCTATATTCACTTTTATTCAATATACTTTTACCACACTTGAAATTCTATAGTGCCTCATAAATCAATCACTTTCTGAAGAAGAATAATTCGTCAACATTATTCACTTAGCTGACCGCAGGCTCGGCTCGTGCTATTTTACCACCACACACTACCCGAGCCGAGCCGCAAGCCACGCCAAATATCTGGAAGTGACAGATCAGCACGAGCCGAGCCACGAGCCTGGATGCGCGGCTCGTGGCTCGGCTCGAACAGCCCACACACTACACGAACTGGCTCGGGGCTCGGCTTGTTTGCTAAGGCTCGGCTCGTGGCGCGTGTAGTGTGTGAAGGCCTTAAGAGAAAACTCTAAATCTGGTTCTCTTCACAGACGACCATGCTCCCTCCATATATATTCCATCCACGGTGGTAACCAATAGCGTTCTCGCTACTGTGACGTCAGCACGAAAGTCAGTTATCTACTGACTATGATGAAGTGTGCACACGCTCGCTGAATGCCCTTCTAGCTGTTTAGTTAATCGCACCTGGGCATTTCAACCCAGATCTTAGTTTTTCTCAAGAAATATCTGGGTATTGATTTGACGTCATGGCAGGGTTTCCATATTAGGCATTTTTTCGGGAAACAATCCCTAAACATATATCTTGAGAAACAAAATTCGACTGTTGAAATTGAAAGATTTTACAGTCCCAGTAAAGTTCAGTCTATAAATAAATTTCAGTGTCAAATTTCAGATCGAAAAAAATTAACCCCAGGATTCTGGGGATTAACCCCAGAAAAATTTAACCCCAGGAAATATAGAGAAAAGTTAACAAAAACAGTTAACGATTAAAAAACGAAAACAGTTAATAGTTAACGATAATAAATTTTATTTCGAACAATAAATTTTGAATGAATCATTTTACAATAGTGTAGGACATAGAATGGTGATGGAATGCAATTCTGCATATTCCTTAAATTAGCAACGAAATCTTTCCTTGCCGTCCCAGTTCAGTCAAGGATTAATTTGGGATTCTTAGATTCCGAAAGATAATAAATTGGGTTTCCTCACTTGAAGACACATAATAATATCACTATTACTATCAAAAATACATTAAGAGTTAAAACTATAAAGATTACAGGCCCTTGAATATAACAACAAATTACAGAGCGACTTGCACGCACACCTCACCCTGTGACTTGTGGTGGGGTACTAATCTTGCTTTGGAAAATGGGAGGCGGAGTTGTAGAGGAGGTGAGGAGGAGCCAACTCCAGGGCAAGCTCTGTGGTTGGCTCAGAGGTGGTCACGTGTGGGGCCTTGGGTATGCCCCAGTCCCTCCACTTTTGCAACCAATTTGAATCCGATCGAAATCGGGTATGCTCCCTCCAGTATATTCTAGCTCCATGGCAGACACTGACACGCAAATAGGAACAAAGCGACAGTCAAGCCAACTCCGTCAAGAGTGCCGAAAGAGCTAAAGAGAGCACGCATGCCCAAATATGGTATTGCGGAACCGTGAGTGTGAGTGTGACTGACGAAAAAACTGATCGTGTGAAAGGCCCTTTAAGCAATGCACGTAATGCTTGCGTGAAAGTTGGAAGTCTTTTCCTGAATTTAAAAGCTGGATACTGCTACCACACTCACTAAGCATAGGCGTATAGGGACTATCGTAAATGTTCAATAAAAGCAAAATGTGTGACATAAAAAAACATGATGTGAGCCAAAAACACTAACAATCAACGCATGATGTCGGGAGTGTTTGAGAGCTAAAAATCACAGCTTTTGATAAAGACACTACACAGAGCACAGCAGAGTCACGTTTAATCACGTTTCTTCCATGGCAATGAATTTCATTGCCACACTCAAACGCCAATGTAGAAAGACTTTTTAGGCAAGTCAGTTTGGTTCATACATGTAAGTCACTCTTCAATATGTTTAAAGTGTTATTCTTGCTTCTTAATATTTGTAATTTACGGTCTAAACTAACATTCAACAAATATATAGCGCATTTTCGTTAAAAATCTAGTTCCTTGATGCGCTATTGAGTTGGCAACACATGTGTACCGTGGTTCTAGCTGTCAAAGCCGCTTGTCCTGATACGGAGATTGCGAAAGGCTTCAAATGTGGTAGGACAGAGTGTACTGCAATTGCGAAAATGTTTAAGGAGGTGAAGTGAGTGACAATATTTATGAGCTCTTGAAGAATCATTGTTTTCCACTGATAGCGGATGAATCAACGGATAAAGGATGTACAAAGGCATTTGGCATTGGTGGCATGGGTTGTTACAACAGATGTTGTGAAAGATTCATTTGTGACTCTCATCCCACTCATTCGTGCAACAGCAACATGCTTGCATGAAAAAGTCAAAGAACTATTTGCTGAAAAAGGCATAACCTACAAAAGGAATATGATTGGATTTGCTGCCGATGGTGCTGGTGTTATTATGGGAGAGCATCATTCACTCTCAAAACTTTTCAAGGATGTCATACCAGACCTGTTCATATTTAGGGGGACAACCCAGCGATTTTTTTCCAATTTTGCTCTGATTGCTTTGCAATATGGCAAGTATAAGTATTTCTTCAAAAAAACGAATTTTAATCATGTAAATTTTTCGATATATGCTTTAGTTTATTAAAAAAGTTCAAAAATTAGGTTTTTAGTTCATTTTTAGTGAAATTTTAAAAAGCATAGAAGTCAATGAGTTTTTATAATAGAACAAATTCAAAGACAGTTTTGGAATCCCTGAAGCATTGCAAACAAACTAAAGTTCTTGAAATTACTCTTTTCGTTATCGTTTGCTTTAGAAATGCTATTTTTGATCACTTACTGAATAATACGATTTTTTTCTAACTGTGATAAAAATATTAAACGTACAAATTGGAAAATCGAAGAGCTTTAGTTTGTTATAAATGTTCCAAGGATTTCAGAACTCGTTTTTTCCTTGCATGGAAACTCTCTGACTTCTATTCTTTTGAATGTTGGAAATGAGATTCTTTCGTAAGATTCAAAAAACATAAATTTTACCTGGAATGTTGTATTATCATCTGGAATATATATTATCATGCTGTATTATCCCCTTTAAATGATATGCATTCGAAATTTCATATTAATGCTGTGAATTGTAAATAAAATGTAACTGATTCTTCTGAAGTAAGCCATTACATGTAATTTTTAAAACGAAACACATTTTCTTCTATTCATTTTTTAATATGCCCTTAGTTTTTCAGAAAATGGGGAATATCTATTTTTTATGTCATTTCATCTGATATTTCAAATGAGTACAAGTCGATGAGTTTTCATGCTACAACAAAACCAAAGACAGTTTTGAAATCATCGAAATATTGCCAAAAAATTTGAAGAGACAGATTTTTTATTTTCCTTTTTGTTTTCTATTTTACATGGATTCAAAAATTCATGATTTTTGATCTCCTTACACCCTCCTGGGGGGGGGGGGGATCTACTGCCCGTAGCCCCTTAAAATTTTAGTGCACAATAGCCCACCACTTAAGGATCCTTTTTCAACAAAGAAAAAAATGGCCAAGTGGGCCCGAAAATCTCTGGGTTGTCTTCCTTAAAGTGCACTTGTCACTTCTGTACTTCATATGCATGTAGTAAGCGACCAAGAAACATCGAAGACTTAGCAAGAGATATCTATCATTATTTCCAGTCTCCAAAGTAATCAGGCTCAATGGAAGAATTCCGGGAGTTCACCAACATAAAACCACATAAAATGTTACTCCCTTCACAGACTTGGTGGTTATCTTTACATGGTGTAGTAAGGCGTACTTGAACAATCACCAGTATTAAAATGATTTTTTACTAATGCAGTGCTACAAGACAGGTTACTTTCAGCTGAATCTATTTTTCAAATACTAAATAATCCCATTATCGCTTGTATTTGGAATTTCTTGATTATGTTCTTCCTCTTTTTACTGAACTAAATTTTGAGAGACAGGCTGAGCAACCAAAGCTGTATTTGCTGCATAGTCGAATATCACCAGTGCTTTATACCTTATTAGAGAGTTACATAAAAAGTTGTTACTTGAAATCTACTCCTTTGGCAAATGTAGGTGAGAGACTTAGCAAACTTTCTTTCTTAACAAGAGATTTATTTACATGGCAGAGTTGCCATCTCGTTACAAGCCAATCATGGCATTGATAGACATGAACTTCATAATTTTAGACTGAGATGCCTTGACTTTTATATATAGTGAAGGGGCATCTCAAATCAAAAAGAGATTCAATTCGTCAGATCCACTTCTTCAAAGCCGCAATGCAATGCCTCCTTCAAGTTCAGCTGTTGTATCAAAGTCAATCCAATCTTTCTACCTTGGCAAACTTCTTTCCAAGATTAGTCAACACGAGTGAAATAAATGAAATAGATCGGTAGTGGAGATTTCTAAGAAATACAGAATTGCTATCAGATCTTAATGATGACGTGACTCAATTTTGGTTCAAAAGGCGATGACACAGCAATGTTCCCTCTGCCCAGTAAATTCATGAACAGCCTTTTATGACTTCCACACTCGAATGCTGCAGTGGAGAGGGTTTTCTCCCAGGTGAATTTAATGAAAACCAAGATAAGGAACCACCTGAACACATCAACTTTGATTGGATTGCTGCATGCTAAAGACACCTATTAAAATGCCTCCAGTCATGATTTCAAGATGAAGTCACGCATCTGAAGCGTATGACAGCTGATACTCTTTATCGAGACATTTATGAAGACTAGAGGTAGGAAACATATTTTACTTTCAATTTTTTTTATTACTTTAAATAGTTTATTTTCTTTTTTCAATGAGACGGGGTATATATCTATGCATTTGTATGTATGAAAAGTCTACACGGCAGGGAAATTTTTAGTCAAAAAGGGAAATTTTATAACCAAACAGGGAAATTTAGGTTAGACCATCTGGCAACACTGTGCAGCAGTTGTCTGAACATTGCTATTTGGTGCTTTATGGCTTCCAACCAAGGTAGGAAAGTAGTTTTTAGAAGCTATAGAGATAAAGGTATGTCACAATCATCGTGAAAACAACTGACGTGCATTATATTTTGCTAAGGGAAAACTTGATATATTAAAATTTTCAAAAAGGACCACTCGGTCTACCTGGGTATAGGGCATATTTATTTTTTAAAGCACGACTGTACGATCTAATTGGGCATGAGAGCTAATTTTTTGGTTCGGTTACGTAATATTTCCTTAACTTCAATATTTATGGCATCTCAATGAAATACACTATCACTTAATTAGAGTTTCTGAGGGTCTCTTATGGCTAATGTGTTTCTTTTTTTTCACTCACCAGATACTAGAGTTCAATACCCTCCCAATCGTTCTACTCGACTCGTGGAAAGCCTAGTCGCATTTCAAGCCTAGTCACAATTGTTTATTGTTGCAATGATTCAGAATCAAGCTCATCCGACGATGAAGTACAAGACTCCGACTTTCTTGTTCATATCGGCGATGTAATAAATGAGGATATGACATGATGAGCCAGAACCCGTCGTATTGGAAATGTATGAGCTGTCTGTAGAAATTCAACCAAAATCCCAAACTAGCAGAATGAAAGAGGACCGCATTTGTTGGACTAAGGTAACAGAAAGACGAACTGCTCCTCGTGTTTCTCCATTTGTTGGCACTAACGAACAGGACTATCCAGAGAGGATACCAATGCAATATTTCAAGCGCTTCATATCAGACGAAATAGTCGATAAAGTACGCCAACAGTCAAGTCTGTATGCATCCCCAAAAAATCCAAAATAAATCTCTTCTGCTACACAGAGATGAACTCGAGCAATGGATTGGAATATCTCTACAGATGTCTGTAACAACAATTACAAAAACAAGGTGCACTAGTCCCAGCATTGTCCTAACGAAAAAATTAGCTCAGCTTTGACACGACAACAGAGGGAAGACAAAGTTGCATTTGGATTTTGTTGATAACGTAACTATTGATCACAACAAGTTGGCAAAGGTAAAGTTTCTACTTGACCTCCTACGAACACAGTTCCGGAAAATACCCATAACTGAATTTTTCAGCGTAGATGAGCAGATGGTTCACCTCAAAGCGCATCATCTATGAAACAGTACATCCCCAAAAGGCCACCTAAGTGGGACTACGAAATATATGTTTTGGCAGACAGTTCTGGCATGGTGTACGACTTTTTTCCTTCTACCGGAAAAATCTCTGCTGTTGACAGCCGAAAAGTTCCAGATCTTGGGCAGTTGGGCCTAGCTCAAATTCGGTCCTTGCAGTTAGCAGAATGCATTCCCGATGGCATGAATTATAAACTTCACTGTGATATAAATTAGTTTTGCTCACTAAAATTTTTTTATAACCTTTTCACAAGAAAAATCCGGATATACGGTAATGTTCAAGAGAAAAAGCTGCACGGTTTAGCCCTCAAAAGTGATAACCAGCTCTCCGCCTGTGGACATGGTTCTTTTGAAAACTGAAAATACAACTATCACAGCAGTAAAATGATTTGATAACCGATCCGCCCGCATGCCTGGCTTCTTTCGCAACGTCGTTCCCAGTGCAGAAGTGCAAAAGGTTCAATAAAAAATCGAAGAAATACGACGAAGTACGTATGTCCAATATTGGGCGTACCTATAACCAGCACATGGGAGGTGTAGATCTACATGATCAAATGATGGCTTACTTCCTTTCTGTACGAAATGTCGGGTCCATTTGTGCAATGAACAAAATCATAACTATTTTCAGAACTTTCACTGCGAATAATCTTTGTTAACACTCTTATCGATGATATGTAAATTAGGCCCGTTCGTGAGAGTGCACATTAGTATGATTTTTATTGTTTTGTTACCGAAATAGTTAAGCAAGTTACTGAAAAGGCGTTTACTTTCTTACTGAAGGCTTGAAAAAACCAAACGGTCATGTTCCCATTTTAACTGTCAGTGCCCGGAGTCCTTACGATCCTTTTTCAATAATTTTTCAATTAAATTATATTTTTTGGTAAATGCACACATACGTGTTCTCATCCATTATCGATTCCGAGAAAGCATACAGTAATTTTTTCTTCTTAAAATAATAATGCGGGCGTTAAAGGGTTAAAATAAACCCTGGTCATTTATAAGTACAATTGTAACTTTGGAGACACTTTCATCACGGCTTCAACTTCGGCTAAACAATTACCACTCTTTCTAGACGACTATCAATGCACTTCTGGAGCCCAAAACAATCATGGAAAAGAAAAAAAACAATGATATTCTAACTCGGGAACGAAAAATTACTGCGCCTTCAACCATAGTACAGCCGACTGCAAATTTTCGAAGCAATATTAATCCAACATAAGAAGCCGTCGATTTAACAACCTGAGCATCGAAACTCATCGAATCTCGGTTTTTTATCAACGTGACTGTACTCTCGCAGGCGCAAGTCTTCAGGAGTCTGCCTATTCAGTGCATTGGCTAATAGGGCACACAGCAGCTAGCAACGGTAATGAAAGCAACTCTAGAACCACAGCGGAAGAGGAAGCTTTTAGATGGCGAGGTTAAAGGTTGGCGCCTCTGGGTGCTGAGTAGCTGGATTTAGGAAGCTTGCGAAAAGTTGCCTTGCGTCCATTGGTGAATTAGCGTTTGCACTAGCCGACATTGATCCAAGAATCTCCACTAGCTACGTAAAACAACTACTCTGTACAGGCACTCAGTGAAGCCCTCCGAGTCTTCATTTGTAATCTGTAACGGTTAATTTGTCAAAAATTCATGACTAAGGTTGATGACCGAAGAAGCTGCATAAGTTATACGCCAAATTTCGGTGTGCGGTGAATAATAGTAAACTATAAGGTTTATCAGAGTAGCTGATATCTTCTGTGAAGCTTAAGTTAAGTTAACGATTAGTTTGTTCTTACCGTGAGGATGTAAATCCGCGAAGTCGGGGGACAAAAAAGCAATGGAAAGGGAGGCGATGAGGAAAAGCATTACGACACTCAGCCTGGGATCCAGGATGATATTGTCGACCCTCATTGTTTCGGGCAAATCATCACAAAGGACAAGGAGATCGTATGTCGAGAGAAGCGATATGTTTAAGATGTCCTGGGAATACGTGTGTTCGAGGAGTACTACCGTCTGTCCGTGAAAGGGTCGGTTACGTTGCAGTAGGAACAGTTTCTTCGTCTCGGATTCGGTCTTAATCGAGAGATAAAAGTCGCTGCCTGTCGTGACCTCCCTGCGAATAATTAACATCGTGTGTAAATGAGAGACGTATTTGGTACATCGTAACACGTCAAGTATCAACTCATTATTTAGTGTTTGGACACGCGAATTGAGTTTCGCGGGAGCTTTCGGACAACGTCGTTTGGCAGCAGATTTTTTAGTGTGCTTGGGGACTTTGGAGTATTGGAAAAAAGACATAAATTTTGCATTGCATATTTGGTCTATGGATCGTACAAGCGCAGATTTTTATTTGTGTTGATGGTCTTCATGACGGTAAATGAAATCACACATTTAAAATAATTCAGTTGCAATTAAACGAGGTCCGAAAGTGGCGGATTGCTGCAGATAGACGTGGAAAAGTATGTATGTTAGAGCTAACCGAAGAAAGTTTGGTACGCACGACGAAACGTCGTTGTGCTGATGAGTTTTCGCGGAGTAATAGGTCTGCTAAGGGTTAGTGGTGCGCTGTAATGGCAGAACGAAATCATTGGGAAAAGCGAACTATTCAAATTTAGAGCATTATGGGGAACAAAGGAGACCGAACGGGGTAAACTTTGAAAATTAAAAAAAACTTCCAGATTGAAATAAGCATTGAGGTATTCATAGCACGTTTGAAGCATTCGAATAAACAGGCATAGCTTAAAAGTTTTCCAATTTCTCAGTCAATAATGCATATAGAGACGAATGGTATTTTTCTGCTTGATTCACAATGAACAGCGGTCAAAACGTGCGGATAGGTTTTCGTTTCAGTTTGAAACAAAATTTTAAAAAAATTTTGAAAATATTTCCACGATTATTTTGACAAAAAATTCATAAAAAAATATTTTTGAGTTTATCAAAAAACTAACTGCAACATATTATAGTACTCATATTGCTCTCGGTGGTAACAAAAAAAGATGACATCAATCGGATGAAAACTGCGGCTGAAATTGGTCGGCGAAGTCTTGAAAACTTGGTTCGGAGGAAAAGGGGATTTTGTTCAGGTCACTGCTACACAGGATACTCCGGTTTTAGTTATTCCTACAAACCAACTATAACAACTAAGTTTATGAAGTATTTCACTTGTTTATCTATTGTTTTCCGCTACTCTTACAAACTAAATTATCACTTATAAGCGTTTTTAGAACATTCCTGGCACGTAATCCTGAGCATCGTCAGAATTAAAATCCTGAACATGCGCAGGAACTCGAAGGGCCTTTTTCCTCGGCGGCCCCCGTAACATTGTCCAGTTTTCTAACATCTCACACGAGTTTGTTGTTAATAATTTTAATTTATGAAGAATTGAGCCTTGCACGGAACCGAAGTTATGATGGAGAACTGTATCCTGTGCAGCAAAAGTGACTTTATCAAAACTTGCATTTTTCACTTTGAGGCCCTTCAGCCACAGCTTCGCATGGAGCTCTCATTGGGGTTTTGAGTTATATTCATCATGCACCGAGAGAGCAAGCTCGTTGAGGTCGGATCAAGGTAAACCGAGAGCACTTGTTTGCGAAGATCATTGTCAATCTTTGATAGGTAGAGGTCGTGCTGCACGTGGGGCCCAGGAGTTTCATCATTGGCGAGAGCGCGGTTGAAGAAACACCACGAGGTCTTGCCGGGGGGGGCAATAGAAGTGCGAGGGCTTTTCGTCAGTGCTAGATGCATGGTAGTAACCACTGAGAACCGCAAGGCGCATGGACTCAATAGTCCCAGAAGCAGCATGTTGACGAATGTTCATACCGAAATATTTGGTGAGCTTATCGATATGAACATCCGTCAGCCCCTTTTTACCCGCAAGGAGGAACCTATCTGATAGTATTTCCGGTTTTGGTGGTGGTGTCCCGGCGCAGGTCTTTCTTCAAGTTTCGCAGACGCGTACCGAGGCGCTTCGATATATGATTGATACACTCTTCCTTGACAACGGGAACGGTATATGGGCCATTCCCGTGGCAGATGAGTCGCCGTCTCCAATAAATCGGGTGTACCGCAGCCCCCTCGCCTCCGACCGCTCCCACATGATAGCAGCAGCCTTGCTCTCCATGGCCCTCGAGGTGGGCCCATCATAATTTTTTTGGCACTTCTTGTGCTGCCGAGCCCACTCCTCAAACTCTTCACACGACAGAACCTTCTGTTTCTTGTTACATGCATCACAATACTTTGACAGCACTTGAAAGTCCACGATGAAGCCAGTGTCGGCATGGATAACGAACCCCACCCCAATGTTCGATCGATGACCCCGCGTCATCCATGACCCGTCGAAGCTCACGACAATGTCAGCGACGTCACCTTCACCGACGCCCTCAAACTTTTTTACAGCACTGACAGTTTTAGGGGTCATTTCATTGAAGAATGCGTTCATTTGGTTTTGTAGGAAACGGACGTGTCTGTAGTATTTACCAGAACTTAATGGGGTGAGCGATTGGAAGAGGTACACTGCACGATGCCCGAAAAATCCAAGTCCTTTTGTTTCAGAGGAATAAACCGGAGAAATGTGCGCGGCTGAATGTTCTATTTTTTTTGTCTAAACTAGTAACACAATCGGGCTTATCGGTATAAACACTTTTGGAGCACTTCTGACACCCAATACGGAATGGAGGGTCAGCGGAAGAAGCAGAGGTTGAAGGTTTAGAGCAAGGAGCTTTAATGGAATGGAAGCGGCATCAGCGCTCTAAAGTGAAGCCAATTTTCGGTAGCTGTAGGGTATACGGCATGGTAGACTAAAGGAGGTACCGTCACTTCTACGGGGACAGCCGCGCACATTCGCCAATTCGACTAGCCAATAGAAGGCTTCATTTCAAACAAGCCGTGTGACGTCGCCTACACACCATGACGTCAGCGGCAGCGTACTACGTACTACTACGCTGCGTACTCTGCAGTTCCAGACGTACGATCAACAACATGGCCGACAGCCATTGTGCCTCCGCAGGTATGGATTTGGATTTTTGAAAAATTGAATTCCGTCCTGCTACGTGTAAATCTATCGTAAAAGGTTATCGATCTTCAATTTTATCATTCGGGCAGCTTCATAAATTGAAAACTCTATCCAAACTGTAGGAAAATTTACTTAATTCAACCATACAAAACGTTTTATTATCTTCTTCATGCATTTATGGCTGACGATTGCGCACCGGATTGCAAGGATAATATAAATTTCCGTACTCAGATATTTAACTAAAAAAAATGCTATACATTTCGCTTGATTATATTAGATTATAAGTTAGTTTCAGCCTTCCAAACCGCTACAAAAAAAACGTATCGATGAAAGTAAGGATGAAGGCACCATTTATTATGGAACGGAGAAAATGCGGAATCCATGCGCAAGGTGCATAGAAACAGTAATCTAAGAAAGAAATTCATGAAACAAGATAAAATTGAAGAAGAAAATTTAGTAGGTGCTGAAAAACAGGACAGCAGTGAACCGAAAAAAGATGGGCCGTAAGAAAACAAAAACCTTTTCTATTTCAATAAAAAGAGAACCTACCTAACCATTAGCTCGGGCCCTCACATTGTCCCCCTGGGAGCGCTAATTCCCATACATACAATAACTGTATCCCCCTGAGGGGTCGATACCCTGTACAGAGAAACGTTAAATTGAGGAGCAAGATTTTGACCATATTAACGCTGAAGAAGAAAATCATAGGTGATGAGAAACGGACAGCAGTGAATAAAAAGAAGAGTTCTTAACCAAAGAAAACAAAGCTTTGAAATTTTAACAAAAAGAAGCCCTACCAAGCTCTCACTTTGGCACCTAACATAACCAGTTCTGTGAGAATGGGGAGCTAAAGACAAGCAACAATTAGTCCCAGTAAAAATATTTACCTCACTTAAAAATACATTAAATATATATCACGTAATTTTTTGGCGATAGTGAATGAAACAAACTATTTTCCTATCAAAACATTTGATACACCACCGCTCTAGGCGCGCTTCAACACTTTCCGGTTATAAATTCCAAAATCTACACAAAATAAACAACACACAACAAATTATTAAACTCTAGGAAAAGACTTGGGTAATCACAGACGTCAAAAGACTTATAAATAATAAACTGCAGAACTCCCAATGCATTAGCGCTATATTTGAGCATCGGGACATACTGCGTGCCAGTAAGGATAGAACTATAAAATAAAAGGTAAATGACAATGAACCCTTAATCTTCAAAAGTGAAGAAATTTAGCATGAAGGCTTATAAAGATATACTTTAGAATAACCAGTAGGTCAAAATTACAATTTTAGTACCAATTCTTCGAACTCTCTGCAATTCTGCATGGAAGAAATAAATCATAGTTAACCATACACACCAAACATAAATGTGTTATGAGCTAGGCAACATTGTGCAAAATATTCGTACACAGCCTTAAATTCAACGCAAACTAATGCACAAGGTTCATCACCAGCTCAATTCAAGAAAACGGTTCACAGACTTTAATGAGTTTCACATTAACAAAAAAAGGCTACCACAAGTTCGACACTAATGGTTGTTCATTAGACAAAATGAATCACTCTGAAGTGAATCAAAGCATTGCGAAGTGAATTATTTGTGCATTATTTTACCGAGTTTCTCTTTGGAACAGGTAGTCCGCAGAGATCTGTTGTACGCCCTAATTGACTGCAGTGTTCTACATCTTACAAAGAATTTTATGAGGTACATTGTTATTTGAGAACAGCAGGTGCGAGGTTTGGGGCAGTTAACATTGATTACTTTACACACAGATTTGCAGAACCCTGGTAGGTGACTAATTTTACTAAAAAGATAAAGGAAAACTCTCTCATAAGAAATGATAGTGTGTACAAAAGATTCACTGCAATATTTCAGTACCTTGCGCGGATCATCAGACTGAACATACTCTTTAAATGACACAAACAAATGAAAACTGAAATTTTTTACGCTAAGAATGGAAGAACAAGTACTGCAGTCAGCCAAAGATGTTTTTGTTAGTTGCTTTTGATAGAGGTCTGTTTTCATGGCAAGGTAACCGGAGGAATAAGTGGCGGCATCTTCCACTTCCAAAGAAGCAAAAATTCCTCCTATCTCGGTGGCTCCGTTAAACAGTACAGCAGCCTGTTGTTCCTCTTTAGACACCGGAATGATAGGTGGCACTACTTCACTTTCTTCCGGCACCTGAAAGGCAAGAAAAAATGTGAACTAAATTTAAAATTTTCTTCAAGTAAGTCTGTGACTTCATAAGCCAGCATTTTAGTTGCATTTAAGGGTGCAGATTTAAATGTTAGAGAAAACAGAAAGTTAACCTAATATGATACATTGAGATGCAGATGAGAGCAACTAGAAAAAGAGGTCAGTTGTAAAGAATTACGCTGAACAGGAAGCAGCATTGAAAAGCATACAAAGAAATGAAAATGATAAACTAGAGCATAATACTAAATGTAAAAATATAAGGAGTCTCAAAGGAGAAAAAAAATAGCATAAGCTAAAGATTATATTATGTTAGTTTAAGCCTCCATAACCGCTAAAAAGCGTGTTCAGAGGAGAGGAAGGAAAAAGGCACCATTTGATGAGGAGATAAGGGAATGCAAAGTGGGATTTCATGGGAGAAACAAGATATGAGGGGAAAAAAGGAAACACAAGATTGAAAGTAATAGGCAGAGAATTGTTAAATACATGGCTTAAAAAACACAAGTTTATGCACTCTATCTATGTCCCACAATTCCTCTCTAACATTTAATGTTGTCTAACATATCTAGATTTTTGAAAGATCTTAAATAACAATCCTAATCAAAACTTATGAAAACTTGGAAGGAATATAAGTGTAAAACGTGCAAATATCTATTAAATAAGACTCCTAATCATTGAGTTGAGAAAATCGGACTATAATCTGTACATCCTAAATTTTATTCTGACATGTTTGTATTCCTTAACGGGTTGCCAGACTCATCTCACCTCTGCTAAGAAGCCCAAGGTCTCTCCTAATTGCTCGTCAGGAGCTGTCTCGCAGTTGGAAGCAAGAGGAGCTCGAATGAGAGAAGAAGCAGTAATCTTGGCGTAGTTCTGCGTGAACGATTGGGCATCTGAGAACTTCTGCAGCAGACGAATTTTGCCAAAGAACAATTCAAGCTCATCTTGGCAGAGATTTCTTGTAGATAGGTATGGCAGGTGATGGCCATCCAAAACAGGTCTCAATGAAAGAATGACCGTTATGGATTGTATCAATCCTTGAATGAAGCGGCATCTCCGGGCAAGGTTCAAGTTCCAATTCTTGCAATCATTTAACAGCCTCCTTCAAAAATTGAATGGAAGGTGATCGAGAATGGATTGGTTTTCGAAGTGGCACAGGGTCTCCTGGTGTTGAATTCAAGACATCAAATATGTCGTTCATTTTTTTCAAATACGTGCTTGTTGCTGCAGCAGAAGAGCCTATTTTGCCCTTAGCAATGCAGGTATCAATAGTAGCAGAGCATGAATTAGAGAGAACCTGAGCTGCTAATTTGACTTTCATTTTGGAACCAAATTTCAAATCGTACACATGTTTGCAGGTAACACGTGGCATTCTTTGAAGGCTTTTGTCCCGGTCGCACCCACGTCAAAGTTGCTCCAGTCTGTGTGCGTGTGCGAGTCTGTGTACGTGAACGGCTTGTTACCGTGACCAAGAACCACGCCCACTTCAACAGTTGCCACGTCGCTGCGTGACATAACTGAGTGCAAACAAATGCAGTATATTTTGCCATAAAAGTATCGTTTAATTATGGAATAAAATACTATAAGTTTCAATTTACACGTAAAAGTCACAGCCGTCTTAAGCGACACGTGTTGTATAATGAGTTAGACCAAATAACAGCACAGTTACTGCGATTCTAACGTACATCATAATGTATTGTTCGTACTTCACGCTTTAGGTTTAGCAATGCAAATCTCTTCGGTCTATATTATAAATACGCAGTTAATTCGAGAAATTAAAAGACTCTTTTTAATATCAATTAAATAAAAGTATTCGAACACGCTCTATATATTTTGAAATAAATTTAAGTATTCAAGTGCTGCAGCTTTCTGTAGCTGCCTTTCGTGCATCTTTACGCCAAATAAATTTGATTAATTTACTTACAAAAATACCGCCTTCATAAATAGCTCATTAATACCGCCTTTTTTCAGTTGCTCAGGCGATAAGATAGTTTTTAAATTAATATTAATGCTTGTGGCCACACTATTCAATGCTACCAATTTGGTTCTTTTTTTTGTCTTTACGTGACAACAATGATATATTAGACGATATTTTACTTCATTTTCAGAATTTCTCACATAACGTATGAAAAATACAATATAAATGAAAGACATTTGCATGTAATAATATTTATTTCTATATGTGATACATGCTTTCATGAATTATAATAAACTTAGCTGTGATCGCTTTTTCAACTTCTTAACTTTACGAAATATTTTCAGTTCTTCCGGAATTTAAATGAAAAAGAATTCATTCATCAATTTTTACTGCAAAATGTCGATCATTAAAATTCTATATATTTATCAATTTATAAAATGCAACGTTCCGATGAGAAACGTTGTATTTCATAAATTGACAGAGGTATAGAATTTTTACGATTGGCATTTTGCAGTAAAAAATATCATTGTTTTATTATTGAACAAACTTCTTAACAAATACCTTTAAGAAACATATGAAAGAATACTTTTTTAAAGCATTGTTGCGTTCTATGAGACATCAATAAATTTTAGCGTTTGATAAATTTAATAGTTAATTCTATATGTGATACATATGCTCTCATTATTTAAAAAAAATTTAGTTGCGATCGCTTTTTAAACTACCTAACTTTATGAAATATTTTCAGTTCTTCCGGTGTTTAAATAAAAAAGAACTCATTCATTTTTTATTGCAAAATGTCAACCGTTAAAATTCTATACATCTATCAATTTATAAAATGCAACGTTTCGATAAGAAACGTTGTATTTCATAAATTGATAGAGGTATAGAATTTTTACGATTGGCATTTTGCAGTAAAAAATATTACCATTGCTTTATTATTGAACAAACTTCTAAACAAATACCTCTAAGAAACATATGAAAGAATACTTTAGAGAGCATTGTTGCGTTCTAGCGTTTGAATGAATTAGCGTTTGGCACATTTCTGTCTATATTTAGGGATAAATTCCTTTTTCTTTTTACTATTTTCCCTTTCAATAAGGCAGCATTTCCTCTTGGTTGTCCTGTTTGGCGCCTGGCAATGCTCGTTGGCTGACATGGAATTTTTTCCTGAATGCCCCTGATCCTTTAAAAAGGGTACAACCTGCAGTGCGAAGGAAAGTTGACACCTGCGCAGGATTCCTACAGGCTTTCATCCTCTTTTCAAAGACGTCAAGGGCGCCGAGCATGCAGGGGCTCTGAGTTCGCTTCAATTCCTTATTAAACATGCTTGTAAATTCATCAATTCTCTCGTCAATTGATTGAGAGTTATTCAGTGTCTGTGTAGAGGTTCTGACGACTTCTTCTGTACCAACAGATCTGTCTTTTCGGTCGCATGTCTCTATTTGCTTACTAACATCCGATACTGCGTTAGCAGGCGCATCTGCAAACAAACCATCGAAAAAAGTCGATGTTGGCATTGCTTTGTCACCGTATATCACCTTGTACAAGTGTTGCTTCTCAGCAGCAGTGCAGGTGTAAAGCTGTGGAAGGCGGACTGCGCTGTACTGAGACGCTGCAAGTTGATGTTTGCACACGCTGCCTGTATTCCCACTGATGCAGCTGCACGAGCCGATGGATAGGTCCACTGTGTACTGAATGCCCTCTTGCAAAGCAGAATCAACTGTACAAACTGCTCCTCCATTATGGGTAACAGCTGACAGAGGAATGGTGCTGGTGGCAGTTTTGGAAGAATTGTCTTTTTTGAGAATGACATCTGACAGACGCAAACGAAGGTAACTGTCGTACACATCTGCCATCACCAGCAACAGCTGTGCTCCGTTGTGGGCCTTATTTCTGTACACAAATATTTCAATAATTACTATTATTTATTAATGCCACTCATAAAAATTACTATTATCAATAATTTAGATTGAAATCGTGCTCAAATCTAAATCTAAAACATATGGGCACTAATCATTTCTGACTCTTAACACATAAAATTGAGTATTTAAAGTTGTTTCACTCTAATAAACGGGGTTAAATAAAATTTACTATAAAACACGTAAGCTTTCAATATTTTCAAGATTTAATGTATGTATAAGTAACATCTTCGTTTCACCATTGTAAGCATTGTTTTTTTAATTTTGACAAATATAGCTACGCTTATAGAAAATTAATTTAATTAATCCTCACCGCTGTACTTTATTTATGTATTGACTTTGGTAGGTCTTGATTTATTACATGTTTTTATTTTTCAATCATAGGGAATTATTCGAAAAGAAATGCAATATTCATAAATTTAATTGTTATTGTTAAAAACCTGACGGAACCTATATTTCAGTCAATTTCTGGCAGCAACTTCAATCACAAATGCAGCCAAATGAGGTCGATGATGATTAGGCTACCATCTCCCTATTCAGCCAATGCCTTCGATAAAAGGTAACTTTTACAAACTGCATCAGCAGTACAATACCTGTTGAGGACAATATCCTTGATCACCATCATCATGCTCTCACACATGTTGTTGGTGTTGTGACCACGCAGTAGCGAGCCACACCTCCAAGGTAAACTCCACTCTTCCCTTCGTTCCACCGCTGATCTGAAGTATCTGAAACCAATACAGTTTTTGATGTACTACAACTGAATACTAAATTTATGTTATTATGTTACACTCATGTTTTTTGTGCAGCTACATCAAATTTTTGTCTGTGCGTTATAACTTCAAGGATTTTGGAAGCAGTTACTTACTCGGTACATTTGAAGTTATTTCGCGAGAGTTCTGAATCCAGGAATTCGGACCATATGTGGTCGAAGGAACTAATGGACTCAGCATAGACCAGCTTTTTCAGAACTGAAATCAGCGGTTTGCGGTGCTCCTTGGCGATACCATTTTTGGCATTCCACAACCAGCGCCATGCGGCCTGCAGGACGTGGAAGACGCAGAGGAACAATTTACTATGAGGCCACACCTCGCGCAGTGCTCCTCTCTCAGCGTCACTGTCATCAGTGATGAAACACTCAGGGCGCAGTTTTCCGTTGAACGCAACGTCACTCAGCATGTCTTGGAGAAGACTGAAACCTGTAAAAACATTATTAAAGGGGGATATACAGTAAAAAAAAAGTAAAGCTAGAAATTTGACTAAAATATCTTAATCAGCAAGTTTTTATTCATTTGTTAGTGTAATATAGCGAGTAGTGTAAGTTCTAGTTAGAGAGACCGAAAGTTGGCAACGCTCGATAGGGCAACACTCGCGAGTCAGTCTGCTATTGGCCTCGGATTCAACAAGAAAATGTTGACCGAGTGTGTACATAATTAACTACTGTGGTTGGTATCTAACTTCTTAAGTTCTAAACTAATGTACTAATTCTATTCTACCCTATACTATACATTTCCCGTCTATCTCCGCTCTACTCTTGCTAGCCACAGTATTGAAAATGGAGTATTAAGTTAAGGTATCCAAGAGGTGAGTGAACTATTTACCTAACATGCTGTGTCATTGCATGGTATTGTGTTCAGTACTATAACTATTTGGTGTCTATGTGGAACCTGCGCTGTGCTCTAATGTAGGGCTATCCACTCTATAATACTGGCGACGAGGATTATTTTTTGTAGAACTATTGGGAGAGGCTAGACTAATGAAGGAACTCAGAATTTATATTATTCAGTGACTAGAGTATTGATGCTGTAAATTTCTGATATTTTTTTTTAACAAGGGGTATTATTACAGCCTCTTGAATTGGCTACTCTTGCAACTGATATTGTTGCTACTACTATTTCAGGTAGATATCTGACAATTAGCTGTAAAGCTGGGTAAAAATGCCAATGCTAGGCTCAGTGGGAGAATTCAATCCTTTAGAGGAAGAATTCCCAGAATATGAAGTCAGGCTTAAACTGCTTCCTTAGTATTAATTAAGTGGAAGATTCAAATAAAGCTAAAACATTTATTGCTCTGGTGGGTCCTAAAATTGTTAGGTTAGCCAAAGACCTACTGTCACCTAAAAGACTTTTAGATGCTACCTATGAGGAGATCATGGAAGCGTTAAGACGGCATTTTAAGCCGACACGCAACCAGATCTTTGAAAGGTTTAGGTTCCATAAGCGGAACCAGAAACAAGGGGAGAGCATTGCTGATTTTGTGGCTAGCTTAAAGGCCCTGTCAGACACCTGTAATTTCAAACAGGAAGTTCTGGAAGAGACGCTTCTTGATAGGTTCATACTGAGTGTGGCCAGTAATGATGTTCAAAATTGTTTGCTTAATGAAAATGACCTCACATGGAAAAAAGCCGTGGATCTGGCAACTGCCAAAGAAACTCAACTGAGGGAGACGGTTGTGTTAAGGCAACCTAATTCCATACTAAATGTGGGCCAGCATAGAGTAAAGCAAACTGCTATTAAGCCTCAGGGCAAAACTCAGGCTCAAGCTAGCCCCAAATCAGCATGCAGCGGCTGTGGTAATCTGCACTGGCGTAGAGATTGCCCCTATAAAGACAGTGTTTGTCATGGTTGTGGCCAAAAAGGCCATCTTAAGAAGTGTTGCTTTAAATTGAAAAAGCAAAATTCTGCTAAAGACAACAAAAATAATTTTGTGCATGCTACGCATGAGAAAAGGGGGAGGGAACACCACCCTAACCCTAATAGAACTAACAATGCAGCCTGTGCAGACTATCCAGTTGCTAATCTAGGCTGTTATGGGGAGATTTTCTCAATAGCCGAGGAAATAAAACCCCCAATCAAAATAAAATTGTTACTAAATGGTGTGCCATTAGAGATGGAGGTAGATACAGGTGCTGCCAGGTCTATCCTTTCAATGGCCACCTACTCTAAAATACCAGCCAAGTCCAGACCCGAGCTGAGACTTTCTGATGTTAAGCTTAGGACTTATGGGGGAGCGGAGCTAGTAGTTTGCGAAGAGATTAGAGCTAACATCCAGCGTGAATCTGGTAATATGGTTCCTCAACTAGCAACTATTGTGATTGTAGACAGGGAGGGGCCAGCTTTGCTGGGTAGGGACCTGATTGATTCCCTTGGGCTAACTATAGTATCAAATAATGTCAACAAATTGACTACCTGCCCTGAAGAGTTAGCAAATAAATTCCCTGACCTTTTTCAACCAGGTCTAGGTTGCTTTAAGGGAAGGAATTTCAAAATAGAAGTGGATCCAGCTGTACCACCAAAGTTTTGTAAGGCCAGGAACGTGCCTTACACACTGAGACCTAAGGTGGAGGCAGAACTTGATAGACTGGTGCAGGAAGGTATCCTCACCCCTGTACAATACTCGAGATGGGCAGCGGCGATCGTCCCTGTGCTCAAGGCTGATCAAAGCATCCGCATCTGTGGGGACTACAAATTAACAGTCAACAGAGCCACTAGGCTTGATACCTACCCTATACCCAGAGTGGAAGATCTATTTAGCGGGTTAGCAGGAGGAGTTATATACTCCAAGCTAGATATGTCTCAGGCATACGCTCAACTACCCTTGGATGAAGACTCCAAGGAACTCACGGTAATAAACACCCACAGAGGTTTATTTGCCTACAACCGTCTCAGTTTTGGAATTGCGTCCGCACCTGGAATCTTTCAGCGTGCCATGGAAGGACTATTGCAGGGCCTCCCAGGAGTGTTCTGCTACCTGGATGACGTCCTGGTGAGTGCCACTAATGAGCAAGAGCACAACAAGCGTCTCTATCAAGTCTTATCTAAACTACAGGAGGCAGGACTAAAACTGAAAATGGATAAATGCCAAATTGGAGTGCCACAGGTATCCTACCTTGGATACCAAATTGACAAGGATGGATTGCACCCCACTGCAGAGAAGGTAGCAGCAATCCAGAATGCACCAGCTCCTACTAATGTAACTCAACTGAGAGCCTACCTTGGGCTGCTAAATTTCTATAGGAAATTTCTAAAATCATCTGCAACTATGCTGGAGCCCCTAAATACCTTACTGAGAGACAAAACCCCTTGGAAGTGGGATGCAAGTCAGGAGAGAGCCTTCCAGAAATCTAAACAGGCCCTCCTGGACTCTCAGACTCAAGTCCACTTTGACCCTCATAAACCCATAGTGGTAGTGGCTGACAGTAGTGCGTATGGTGTGGGAGCGGTGCTGTGTCACCTTATTGATGGGATTGAACGCCCCGCCTATTTTGCCTCCCGAACTCTAACAGCAACAGAACGCAACTACTCTCAAACTGAGAAAGAAGCCCTAGCTATGGTGTTCGCACTTCGAAAATTTCATTGCTACCTGTGGGGACAGGATTTCACTGTGGTTACGGACCACAAACCTTTGTTAGGACTATTTGATCCGGGTAGAAGCATTCCTCCGATGGCATCCGGGCGCATTCAAAGGTGGGCTTTACTACTGCAGTCCTACAAGTTCACCTTGCGTCACCGGTCCGGCGTGCTGTTGGGCACGGCTGATGCTCTCAGTCGTCTACCTTTGACAACTCCCGAGGAAGCCACACCTATTCCTGCGGAATGGACGTCCTTAGTTAATTTCCTTGAGTCAGCTCCAGTCACCAGCACCCACATCCGCGACGGCACCCTAAGGGACCCCGTACTTTCAAAGGTATACAAATACTGCCAAGTAGGCTGGCCTTCGACGGTAATTGGTGACCCTGATCTTGCTCCGTTTACTAGGAGGCGAGACGAATTGTCCACACAAAATGGCTGTGTACTCTGGGGAGCAAGAATTATTGTACCCCAAGCTCTCAGACAAGCCATTGTGGACGAACTGCACTCTGGCCATGCTGGATCATCCAGGATGAAGGAGTTAGCTCGCAGCTATGTATGGTGGCCGCTGCTGGACAAAGATCTAGAAGAAACGACTAAGTCATGCAGCGAGTGCCTGAGCACTCGAGCTGCACCAACGAAAGCTGAACTCCATCCGTGGGAATGGCCTGCGAAGCCTTGGCATCGCATACACATTGACTACGCGGGCCCAATGGATGGAAAATACTATCTAGTGATCGTGGATGCACACTCTAAGTGGGTTGAAATTTTTCCCACATCTACTACAACCTCTAGCGAAACGATCTCGTGCCTGAAACACACTTTTGCGACATTTGGATTTCCAGTAACAATTGTTTCTGACAATGCAACGTGTTTCACATCGGCCGAATTCCAAGAATTTGTGAAGGCATGTGGTATGCGACATATTACGAGCGCACCATACCACCCTTCAACTAATGGACTGGCAGAGCGCATGGTACAAACTTTCAAGAAGAATATACGAAAGTCAACGGAACCCCTACGCCTAGCACTAGACAGGTTTCTGTTCAACTATCGGCTAACACCCCACACGACAACAGGTGTTACGCCCGCCGAACTGATGTTAGGCAGAAAAGTTCGCTCTCGTCTTGATCTGCTTTGGCCGTCAGAAGCAATCGCGTCCAAAGTTGCTCAACGCCAGGACGCTCAGAAAAGATACCACCCAGGGTCTCGAGCGGTTGATATTCCGCCGGAGTCTCCTGTGATGGTCCGTCAATACACGCCGGGTTCCCCAAAATGGACCCCTGCTACCACCATTGAGAAAACAGGCAAGGTATCCTACAAGTGCCAACTGAAGGGGGGAGAGGTCGTTCGTCGACACCAGGACCAAGTTATTACCCGCTCGAACACCATCCCTGAACCCTTGGAACAACCTACGGAGGAAACCGTCGTGTTTCCACAACCTGCTCAAAAATTCACACCCACCACCTCCGACCAATGAACCTGTCACCGGAACACCTGATTACCCGACTCCCACCCAGGAGGCTAGGATGCACGAGCCTCCAAGTGCTAACATCTCACGCAGGTCTACCCGGGCTCGGAAGCCTGTGGTGAGAATGGACCTTTAGGATTGACTATATTGAATAAGGGGACTGGGGATACAGCGAGGGGTTTCTAATTAAGGAGGGAGGGGTGTAATATAGCGAGTAGTGTAAGTTCTAGTTAGAGAGACCGAAAGTTGGCAACGCTCGATAGGGCAACACTCGCGAGTCAGTCTGCTATTGGCCTCGGATTCAACAACAAGAAAATGTTGACCGAGTGTGTACATAATTAACTACTGTGGTTGGTATCTAACTTCTTAAGTTCTAAACTAATGTACTAATTCTATTCTACCCTATACTATACATTTCCCGTCTATCTCCGCTCTACTTTTGCTAGCCACAGTATTGAAAATGGAGTATTAAGTTAAGGTATCCAAGAGGTGAGTGAACTATTTACCTAACATGCTGTGTCATTGCATGGTATTTTGTTCAGTACTTGAACTATTTGGTGTCTATGTGGAACCTGCGCTGTGCTCTAGTGTAGGGCTATCCACTCTATAATAGTTAGTTATAGGTGTAATGGTGGTAATTTTATAATGTAATTTTAATTGCAAATTAAAACACATACCTCTGACATAATCTTATTTACTTTGTGTTGAGGACAGTATGACCCCGAGAGGGAGGCCCCCAGCTGCGCTCGAGCAGATAAGAATGGTGAGTGAGCAGTTGGTCTTGTCCACGTGGCTAGTCGTGTCCACAAACACTACCTCGCTGGCTGATTGCATTTATTTGTGAACTCTATACATGAAATCGGTGACAAGAACGGCAACATATCCACCAGAAGTCTCAGCAAAATTAATGAGATGCTGCGGCATTTTATTCTTGGTTCGCTGCATAGCTTCCAAGACGGACATGTCGTCGAAGTTACCGTGGTTCTGTGCCATCCACCTCGCCCTCAGACTCACTAGAGAGTTTAATGTAGATTTAATCTTCTGTCTGCCAGCAGCGCAATGTCACTTTGAAAATTATGCTTCAGTTGGTGATGGCGTCGAGCTTGGGCACCAAACATGCCTGTAAAATTTTGGCTCATATTGTTATATATTTAGTATTTGTTCACATTTTTCATGAATTTGGGGCACTATAATGAGATATAAGAAACGAACAACTCATTATTAACTTCAATATAACTTCACCGTCAAAAATAAGAGCTAAATAACATATTTATTTACAAATACACACATTTTCAAGTAGAATAAGAAAATATTGACATAACTGAATCTCTAAATAGCCACCGAAAACACATTTTTAGACTGAATTAAATTCACTAATTTTTCAAACGTTCGTCATTATTTTCCATTTCATCAGAAATAATCCCCCCTACTTAATGATATATAAATTGTGAAAAGTAAGAAATGCTATACGCTAATTATTATAAGATATGCATCAAAGTGTCAATTTTACCAGGTATATTGAGTCAAATAACCCATAACGAAAAACTAATTGCATATTGTAATACTAAACAACTGGGCTGGGCCGTAAATTTAACTAACATTTTTTTCTGGACTTGCAATTAATGAAAGGGGAGGAATAGACATTTATAACCTCATTGTTGTACGGTTATGGATACCAGAAGTAACTGCTTAGATTTAGTTGAGGAACATGCCTGAATAAACGTACCATAGTGCCACAACTGTAATATCGATACTTGTAAAATTAGGATAGTATTCATACTTGTACTTCTCAGGTAAAATCATGCTTTAAAGTAGTAAATTATGAGTTAAAAATTATTCATTCTCACCTTGCTCAAAGTAGGAGTAAAACTCTTCCTTGATGCTTTCTGACATACTGAACTCGCTCAGGATAGCAGCGGAGGAGCGCGAATGGTTGTGGCGGCCAGTGAAGGTGATACGGCATGGGTGAGGTGTCGATCCTTCAGTGCTGATGACCGCTCTTAATCGTGCCGGACAACTGAAATAAAAATTAGCTATACTGACATATCCAAGCAAACAGTGTCAGCTCCTTTAAATGTGAAGAAATTAAATATTTGTAATACTTTACATAAACCTTGATACTTTAGTTTCACAAGTATTTTTGTACGAGAACCATAGTAATTTTTTAACTCAGAGAAGTGTCTACTGAATAAAGCAAAAATAGTGAAACATATATGCAAGTGGTCCGTCCTAGTTCGGCGGGAAAAAAGTTTCACCGCGTTTCGATTAGTTCGTTTGCATTGCCAAATATAATGAAGCCTTAGTTAGGTTCTGTCAAAACGATGAAATATTTATTTCTCATGGGTGTAGTTCAGTTTGACAGTATAGTTATTTATGTTCTTTAGATCATTCACAAATAATTACTGCTAGTACTATATAATATGCTTAAAGCATATGACTTTTACAATGCAAAACTTTTATATTGAAGTACTTTTTTATATTCAACCATGTTTCGTGCATAAAAGATATTTGAAATAAAATAGGAGCGAGTTTTTTCCTAACAGCCAAAAATTTATGAAAACAATAAATGGAAATCCTAGTGATTGAAATATTCAAACGAATAACTGAACATAATAAGTAACTAGGCTCAAACAAACCAAACTTGAGTCAACCTAAACAATATATGTCAAAGTTTAATTAACCGAGCTAAATTCAAATAATTGCACTTAACTGATTGTATAAAAAACTTGCCTAATATTTTATTATCATTTGTTTACACGTTTATTTACCTATTTCTAACTTGTAACTACAGTAAGGAGTCCGTATCACACGTAAGCATACATGCAGATATAAAAAACAGGAAGCGCTCTCTAGAAACTGCGAGCACAATTCAATGTAGAAGCATGTAATTCAATATTTGTACGATTAGACAATAAAGATTTGTTTTAAATGAAGTACTTACTTGGTATTAGTTATTTTAACTCCTTTGTGCTTTCGCACCGCATGGTGACAAACGTAGTAGAGTTCCAATTGATTCTTGCGCTTTCTTTCTCCTCTCTCCATAGTCCAGCTAACATTTTTCTGCGAGAATTCATTTAACCAGTTGTTAAACTCGGTGCGGCTTTTAGTAGCTACATCAATGCTCATTACATTTTCCTGATCTTGACCGTTCGCCGGCAAAGGCAGGAATTTAAAACCATCGGGTAATTCAACACCTTCCATATTGCACATACGCCTGCACTGTACAAGGTCATTTCTAAATCACGACTGGCAATTTTTTTTGTAAGCAACTAAAGCAAGTGCATAAATGAAGTGCATTGCAATATCTGGTTACTCATTATAGTTCGACGATAGAACGAGTTCTGACAATGAGGTAAAGTTTTATAGGTTTCCCATAGAAGTATCATTTAGCAATGGATTAAAATACTCTATGTTTCACTCTATCCTTAAAGTCACAGCCGTCTTAAATGACATTATAATATGAGTTAAACCAAATGAGATCAGTTACTGCGATTCTACCGTATGTCATAATGCATCGTTCGCATGTCACGACGTATAGTTAGTAGTGCAAATCTCTTTAGTTTTTATTATAAATATACAGTTAATTCAAGAAATTAACAGACTCTTTTTAATTTCAATTAAATAAAAGTATTCTAACACGCTCTTTATAATATGAATAAAATTAAAGTATTCAAGTGCTGGAGCGTTCTATAAGATGCCTTTCACGCATATTTACGCCAAATAAATTTGATTAACTGACTTTGAAGATTTTAGTGAAAAAATTATATCCCATATCAGTATGTTTAATTGTCGCTTCCTTCTCGTTTTGCCTAGTCCAGCTAACATTTTTATGCGAGAATTCATTTATCCAGTCTAACTCTGAGCGGCTTTTAATCGCAATTTCAATGCTCATTACATTTTCCTGATCTTTCTACTTCGCTGCTAAAGGCAGCAATGTAAAACGATCGGGTAATTGAACTCCTTCCATACTGCAAATAAGTTCACGCTCAGCATGCCTATTTCTAAATCACCACTGGCAATTTTTGGTGAGCCAGTGCATAATTTAACTTCATTGCGAAATCTTGTAAGCTCATTATGGTTAGATGATACAGCGACTTCTGGCAATGAGCTAAACTCTGGACCAGTGTACATGACGCACTCTACACGCACACGGACGCAGCAACACACGCACACAGACTGGAGCAACTTTGACGTGGGTGCGTCCCGGTCTAACTGGAAGACAGTTTCAACATCTTTCCAACTAGCTGGTGCTGAGAAGGATGCAACATTTACATCTCCATTCAGCAGAAAGTTTCGAGCACTTTTTAGCAAGTGCGGAGGATCTCTGAATGTAAAATAGGTTTGGTGATTAATTGTAATTTTTGGGTTGAGTGATGTGGGTCCAAGGGTCTTCAAAGCTGTTTCAAAATTAGAACCTTGATCAGTAGTTATGCCAAGAACTGAGAACTCTTCATTTTCCAATATTTTGATTGCATTTGTAATTATTGCAGCAACTTCAGCAGACTTCATAACATTGACAGAGAAATAATAGCCAATGGGAAATTTCCAATGACTTCTCACACCAACTGCCATTACACACAGAGCGCAGATGATGCCAACTTCCTTGAACGAGTCTTGCCATCATCCTCATATCCAATAATAAGATCCTTACTCTGATTGTAAGCAAGTCCTTTTCTCAATGACATTTCGTCTAACACAATGAATGTAAGCCTATCAGCATTAGTTTGAGGATTAACCTTCAATTTAAGCATTTGAACATTTCTTGTGGAAACACCCGGAGACATTTTCAAAGTTATTAGCAATCTTTCAACAGTAGACAGTGAAGGCAATGGCAGCATTCTCCTCAACAAATTGTATCCTGATGTACTGCAGCTCACAAGGATATTGACAGCCATCCATTTTTGATAGAGTGTGTACCTCATTTTGCCTTTCAGTTTCATTTTTATGAATTCACTCAGGTATGGTCCCAGCTTTGGGTACAATTGAGTTAGCTGCGTGTCAATGTTGAAACGCTTGTACTGAACAGGTCTCTTTTTCCTACCAGATAAGCGTCTTTTCTTGCGTTGCTTTGAGTTTGCCGCACTTTCCACCCTGATGGGGCAAGGAAATAATTCTCGCTGACAAGACAGACTTGGAATTGAATGCTGAATTGAAGTTTCTGGCTGACAAATTGAAGAGATCATTTCAGTTGCAGATTGAGGAATCTTATCTAGAGAATGAGTTAAACTAGCTCCTTCAGCGAATGATTGGGAAGTTGGTAAGTCTTTATTTGCAGATGAGTGAGTTGACACCATGGCTGATTTCGGAGTCAAACAGGCTCGCTTGCTGGATGATTGTGGACTTGATAAAGCCTGCTTGGAAGCTGATGAAAGACTGGAACTCTTGGTAGCTGTTTCAGGACTTGAATGGTCTCTCTCAGAAACAGATTGAAAACTCAAATGGGCTCTTTTGGTGGCTGATTTAGGACTTGAATAGGCTTTTTTTGTGGCTGATTGAGGACTTGAGTAGGCTCTTTTTGGTGGCTGGTTCAGGACTTGAGTAGGCTCTTTTGGTGGCTGGTTGAGGACTTGAGTAGGCTCTTTTGGTGGCTGGTTCAGGACTTGAGTAGGCTCTTTTGGTGGCTGGTTGAGGACTTGAGTAGGCTCTTATGGTGGCTGGTTGAGGACTTGAGTAGGCTCTTTTGGTGGCAGGTTGAGGACTTGAGTAGGCTCTTTTGGTGGCAGGTTGAGGACTTGAGTAAGTTTTTTGGTGGTTGGTTGAGGACTTGAGTAGGCTCTTTTGGTGGCTGGTTGAGGACTTGAGTATGTTCTTTTGGTGGGAGGTTGAGGACTTGAGTAGGTTTTTTTGGTGGTTGGTTGAGGACTTGAGGATGTCGTGGCGCTCTTCTTTACCGCATTATTCGTCGTTATTCCTTTCCGTTGCTGTCATTTCTTTTGATAACCGTCGTGACTTAAGGCCACATTTATTTTATTTTGTCAATAAAGATCAATTGAGACTTTTCAACGTCTCCAATATAATTAGTATTTTACGTTATTTAATAAACAATTAATATGGTAGCAGGTTAACCTTTTCTCTTCAACAGGACCGATAATTCTTTTCTTATTAAAGCGGAAATTCACGAGGCATTGACATCACTATTTATTTTCTAATCTTGACACAGAAATAATCGAAATGGATCTAACGCACCTAGTCACATTTAATAAAATATCGGATGTACGCTGAATGTTCCTATGAATTACCTATTGCACAGAGGCAAGAAATGAGGATGCATCAGAGCGGATAAGTGTTATATGACGATATGAATGGGACTTATTTTATCTGAGGACTCCAGGAGAGTAGCTGATATGCGTTCCGTGACAACCAATAATTTACGTTACTTGATAATATATGCGTAATTCACTTGAATACAAATTGTTTCACGAAAGAAAAAGCCCTAGCCAGCCCCAAAGCTAGGGACCGGCCAGCACGACGTGTTCTCAGCTCTCGACTCAGCGGTTGTCACGGCCTGACTGCTTCCCTTTTCAAACGTAACGCTCTTGGCGACGCGATCATTTGAGATGCTAACTAGTAATAACGGTATCACAAGGTTGATATATGAATGGAAGATATTTCCCAGATTAATTTAAATACGCTGCTACTTTTGTTAACATATTTATACTAATAATCCCCATAAAACATTTTTAATATTAAGTGAACATTACAAAAGATTATACGTCGACGTTCCTGGCATTTTCTGTTGGCAGTCGTTGTTCCATCGAAGTCCGAACGAAGATTCCTCTAGAAGGTATTGATGGCTTGAAGCGCTCCTTCGTTGATTCTCAGGCTTATGGTTATTTTTAGAATCTTTATTGATCGAAAACGTTGGTCATTCGTTTCGTCAAATCCTTTATGTCGTCTCTCTTACAGTTACGTTCTTGAAACGTAACAATTCTCCAACGCCCGATGACAACTGTCAAGTTCCATCTTGACGGCGAATATCTCCAATTGTGAACCTCACGTGCAGCCGACGTGTTAAACGCGTGGATCGTGAAAAGAGCATCATGCTAACGCCAGAATTCGCTCATGTGTCGAGCGCTGATACGAGGTCGTTACATATAGATACCATCATATTTGTTCCTAGGCAGAACCATTTCCTACGAGTGACATCGACTTCCTCTTCCGACGTGGATTTCCATGGAAACCCTGAGAGTGAAGACTCTCGGAAGTGTAGCTAACACTTCCATAATACCACGGGCTCATTCGTCCCGGGCGGCATTGAACTGCCCTATCACTTACAGAAGTCTTATAAAGATCTTCGAGTTTAATACACCGTGTGTCATCAATCGAAGTGGACTACTATCTCGTGGAGTTCGTCTTCTTTTTATGAGAGTGTAATAGAAGACGCTGCCATTTATGCTGAGATCGCCGAAGTGCAATTTATACACGTTGTTTTACATCTGGGCCTTCGTAGTATTTCTTTCGTCATCGTAGATACCCTCCGTAGTCGCCGTCGTTCCTCGTTATCGCTGAAATTGTAGAATCCCGAAGTTGTAGTCAAAGCCTCATGTTGAACCATTACCTTTAAATTTTAAAGGGCGCCGTTTTCTGCGTGCTGGACCTCCGCAGAAACTTTCTGTGGCAGTCGTTTTCTGTGCGCTGGACCTCCGTAGAAACTTTCCGTGGCAGTCGTTTTCTGTGCGCTGGACCTCCGTAGAAAATTTTGCCGCAGCAGTCGACTGAACCATCTTGTGAATATTTTCTACGTCTCGTTTTCTATGTCAGTGCGAAGCGTAAGCTCAGGTTGTTGAGCGTGGTGACTCAAGCGCCGATGTGGTGATCGCAGTCGATGGTGCGGGACTGTGGGTGCTGGGAGCGCGGTTGAACCCGTGGTGGCGAGCGTGGTTGATGGTGTGGGCGTGGTTGAGCCCGTGGTGGTGAGTGAAGTCGATGGTGTGGCGGTACGCCGGTAGTGGTGCTGGCTGCAGCGCATCATCAGCGACAGCAACAACTGAAATCATCGTTATTGTTATTCAGCGTCCTTGTGAATTTCATTCGTTCTAGACAAGTTCCCATTCATCTCTCACACACATATCCTAGCATCTCGTCTCATTCAACCTCTGTGCTCACATATTTGGCATACTTATTGAACTTAAAATAATATTCCATTGTTTCGAATGACACTAAAATTCTAAATATAATGCGGAGCAAGAGAATTAATTTTTTTTATAATCCATTAACATTGAGTACGTCATATGACAAAGTTCTCCAGCAATTTTTTATTTTATGTGAAGCGTATATCAATAAAGCTCAAAATTGTAATTTACCGTAAAGTCCTGTATCATACTGTTGAGATAATCATCCTTTAATATTCTCATGACGTTCTCCTCATTAAGAAGTACTTTTATGGACATAAAGAATTAAATTATATAGATTGTGTTCGAGAAAATTCAAGTTTGTATATGTAAATTGCAAATTTTAAATGAACTATTATATTTTTACGTTACTACGCATCATGTGTTTAAGATATTACATCAAAACTTAAGCATTTAAACGTTCACCCTAAGGTAAACTAAGCTCCAAGTCTACCTCCTAAGTTTCTCAACATAATTGCAGAGCAGTTCAAAACTCTACCACAGCAAGAAGCATTGCCTGAATTCAGTCTAGTGGTTTCGAACGACAGGGTAGAGCTGAGATTAATGACCAGGCGAGGGGAGAAGGATATTTGTAAACCAAGTGAGCCCTGAGCACCAGAGTACCACACCAGCTATACAGCGAGTCCTGAACATTCGGTCCACATTCCATTACTCCATAACCTCACGTCCGACACACCAACATTCAAATATAGAAGCAGACGTTCATTACATGATGGAAAATGCATTGAAATAGTAATTTTGACACGGGCATCAAATGAAATAAAATTACAATAAATATACCATTATAACATCTACGACAATTATACGAAATGAGAATGTGCAAAGTCATATTTGTAGTTACGCGAAAACATCATTCCGATTGATTGAACTTTACTCTAAATGAATTTTCTTTAGCGTATACATATGATAGAATTTTTAGTAGATAATTTACTGAATGTTTCATTTACAAAGTCGAACTTAAGGAAAGTTTTTCAAATTATCATTTATTTTTATATGTATAGTATGGGATTTGGATTCCGAATTTAGATTTGAATGGCATAAGTTGAGGGAAATGTGATTCGAAGCATCTGTCGCTATTGAAGCTGCCTAGGCATCTCTCAAACAAAATGGCGTCCTGAGTCGGAATTACGCGGCATAATGATGAAATTTATGTAGTATAATTTTATAATTTTCACACAAATCATCGAAGTACAGTTAATTCGTAATATGATGAATTTATTGGTGCACGATATTAAATTTATATTAAGTAATTAAATGGTTTTAGATAAAAATAGTCGAATTATCGAATCCTGCATAATTCAAACGGTTTGACATATTAAAAGTTATGATCAATGGACAAACTAATGGTTGATACATGAATTAAATTTTAATTAGCTATTAAGGCAAGGTTCACACGTACATAGGAAATAATAAATACAAAGAAATACATCTATAATATAAAGTTACATGAAATACATGATAAAATTCGGTTAAAACCATCCTAACGTACACTCTGAATGAAACGGGTTTATTTAGTTTATTATAGAGATAGAAGTTATCGAATCTGTCAAGAGGTTAAAATGTTTTGTGTTAATTTTTTTTGTAGGCTCGAGCTTTAATTACTTCGGAGGAATGGATAAGGGAAATTTAACTCTTATTATTGAGAATAGGAATAAAAAATCCATCACCGCTAGCCGCCAATTGTCGTGGCGCTCTTCTTTACCGCATTATTCGTCGTTATTCCTTTCCGTTGCTGTCATTTCTATCGATAACCGTCGTGACTTAAGGCCACATTTATTTTATTTTGTCAATACAGATCAATTGAGGCTTTTCAACGTCTCCAATATAATTAGTATTTTACGTTATTTAATAAACAATTAATATGGTAGCGGGTTAACCTTTTCTCTTCAACAGAAACGATAATTCTTTTCTTATTGAAGGGGAAATTCACGAGGCATTGACATCACTATTTATTTTCTAATCTTGACACAGAAATATTCAAAATGGAACTAACGCACCTAGTCACATTTAATAAAATATCGGATGTACGCTGGATGTTCCTATGAATTACCTATTGCACAGAGGCAAGAAATGAGGATGCATCAGAGCGGATAAGTGTTATATGACGATATGAATGGGACTTATTTTATCTGAGGACTCCAGGAAAGTAGCTGATATGCGTTCCGTGACAACCAATAATATACGTTACTTGATAATATATGCGTAATTCACTTGAATACAAATTGTTTCAAGAAAGACAAAGCCCTAGCCAGCCCCAAAGCTAGGGACCGGCCAGCACGACGTGTTCTCAGCTCTCGACTCAGCGGTTGTCATGGCCTGACTGCTTCCCTTTTCAAACGTAACGCTCTTGGCGACGCGATCATTTGAGATGCTAACTAGTAATAACGGTATCACAAGATTGATATATGAATGGAAGATATTTCCAAGATTAATTTAAATACGCTGCTACTTACTCATGTTAACATATTTGTACTAATAATCCCCATAAAACATTTTTAATATTAAGTAAACATTACAAAAGATTATACGTCGACGTTCCTGGCATTTTCTGTTGGCAGTCGTTGTTCCATCGAAGTCCGAACGAAGATTCCTCTAGAAGGTATTGATGACTTGAAGCGCTCCTTCGTTGATTCTCAGGCTTATGGTTCTTTTTAGAATCTTTATTGATCGAAAACGTTGGTCATTCCTTTCGTCGAATCCTTTATGTCGTCTTTCTTACAGTTACGTTCTTGAAACGTAACAGTAGGCTTTTTTGGTGGCTGGTTGAGGACTTGAGTAGGCTCTTTTGGTGGCTGGTTGAGGACTTGGGTAGGCTCTTTTGGTGGCTGGTTGACTTAAACCACTGGTCATATGAGTTGGAGGATGCTGAGATGATGATGAAATTGGGATCCCTACTTCTGAAATCGGTTGGGATGGAGGGATAGGAACCAGTGTAGGTGGATCATTATCCAACATCAGTGAATGATCACCAGCTTGTTTGGGTTGCATGTCACTTCCATGTCCTGGAAGATAAAAAAAAATTCATAAGAAACAGTACTTAGCAAAACTTTTTTATATAAAAATTTAGTTTCCCTTGTACTGAAATCTTTCATAACCGTAAACACAAGAAAACGCCAAAAATTGACCCTAAATGAAAACACAATTCGTTTAAGAGTTTTCTAAAATACTAAAATGAGCTCAATACTACCTAACAAGGCTGAGAAAGAATTCATATTCAAATGTTGAAACATAATTACCTCAAAAGAGAAAAACTACACCTTTTTCCATACAATTCAATCCATCCAAGTCTAATTCAATTTAATCCGTCCAAGTCTAGTTCAATTCAATCCATCCAAGTCTAGTTCAATTTAATCCATCCAAGTCTAGTTCAATTTAATCCATCCAAGTCTAGTTCAAATTAGTCCAAGTCAAGTTCAAATAAGTCCAAGTCAAGTTCAAATTAATCCAAGTCAAGTTCAAATTATCCAAGTCAAGTTCAAATTATCCAAGTCAAGTTCAAATTAATCCAAGTCAAGTTCAAATTAATCCAAGTCAAGTTCAAATTAATCCAAGTCAAGTTCAAATTAATCCAAGTCAAGTTCAAATTAATCCAAGTCAAGTTCAAATTCATTCAAGTCAAGTTCAAATTCATCCAAGTCAAGTTCAAATTCATCCAAGTCAAGTTCAAATTAATCCAAGTCAAGTTCAAATTGTCGCGATACAGAGAAAGGGGTGGGTTTAGGACCCCCTTTCCATACGCTGAGGGAATTCCAACCCCCTTACACATTTTATAATATTGTCCTTCATGCTTGCGCATACCTGCATACCAGACATGGAGAATAAAAGGATTGAAGATTTACATGAATTTATTTGGAAACACGTGGATTTGGATATGACACACATAGTATTTCAATGCAAAGATTAAAGCTCAGGGAAATGTTATAGCAACATGCGCATGAATTTAACGACATGGCAATCCCACACGACACAATGAGGAAACCACACCTTGGCTGTCTAGGCCGATGACTGCCATAAATCGTGCTTTGCGCACGTTTCGTGGCGGCATGACTGGGCCAACATGAGCACAAGATGAACGCGTTAACATGAGCAACGTAATGAGCCACACAAAGAACGAGAAATCTACTCTCCTTGTTACAATGAACGCTATCACAACAATTTCAGGGTTACGACAAAGATACTTTCCGTACTGTGCAAAAATCAGAAACATAGTCGATGAATGGGCTAGCATGCATACGAACATTTGGAAATAATGCAATATAAAAATCAAAGAGCTTTGCTTACCACAAGGTGTTCAAATACAATATACCTCGCATCTTGCACAACACAGAACTCGAACATGAGCCAATTTTCCGCATGACACAAATCACATTGGATTACTCTCCGCTCGGAGCGCACTATTACAGGTGCTGGCTGTGCTAGAACTCTCACACCTAAAAATCACCTTCCTGAGCTTTCAAACATTAACTTGATATTAACACTTTCTTGCAATTGTAGTTCGCGATGATTCAATACGCTTCCAATGCTGCTTGAAGAATTTACATAGTGCAGATTAGCCGATGAATTAACGAACTCCCGATGCTGCTTGAGAATTCACGTAGTGCACAGCAGACCGTCCCACGGTCTCGAAGTCGTTCCCGCTCCTCGGTCCCGAAGTTGCTTCTTGCTCGCTGCTCGACCGTAGTGCGGAAGCGCTGTGCTCGGTCTCCATTTCAGGCTCTGAATTATGAGTCTGCCTGACATTGCAGGACTCATAGTGGCGGCATTATTGCAGACTCTGAAGGCGGTGCAGTTATTATTTGCTTGTAGAATCACTTGCGAGCTTGGTGTTGAAGTTCAAACATTTGGACTGCTTCCAGAGGTGTGGTTACGAGGCTGTTCTTGGCGCACTTTGCCGCTCCATTGATATACTTCAAGCAGATCGCTCTTACACATCAGTATTTTGACGGTTGCAGGTGTTGATGATTATTTTCTTGAAGCCTCGATGCTCACTTTGCTCAAACATTTAAAATTTTGCCGCTCACGTTGGGTGCATTCCGGCAGCAGCCGAAATGCTTCGTTGGGTGTGCCCTCAGATGTTGCAAATCACTTGCCTCTTTCTTGTATAACTCAAGAAAAACCTCCCTAGGCTTCATCTACCCTCCTTATATACGTTTCGCTTCCTTGTTTTGAGATCAGTCTCGAAGCTTCTATTCTACAGAGGCATCATCTGTATCCTGATTGGCGGCATTCTTGTTTGTTCTGACGTCTGGGACTCCCATTGGTGTTCTCAGACACACCTTCTTGCATCATTCCTTTCACGAGCGGTGATTGGTTCAGGTCGTGTGGGCCTCTGTTACTACGTCACGTCCGCCTCCTTGCTCTCCAAAGCCTCGGCTTGTGTTGTGCCTGTGTATGTGTGCTTCGATGTGTGTTTGTGTTGTATGGACGCCTGAACCGTAGAAGTTTGGACGAAGCGCCAACCGCCTTGTGACACCTTGATATATGACATCCTGTTTCAAGCACTTGAGAGCGCTGCACAAAGAACCGACCCTCGCCGACACGACACACAACACATTACAATGTTTGTAGCCCCGCAGAATGTTTACCCTTCTTTCAAAATGTTATAGCTTCACGGAATTTAGCCCAAAAATAAAATGTGATATGATTTTGCCAAATATATATGCCTTATTTATTCTATTTCACCACAAAATTAGTCCAAGTCAAGTTCAAATTAGTCCAAGTCAAATTCAAATTAGTCCAAGTCAAGTTCAAATTAGTCCAAGTGAAGTTCAAATTGGTCCAAGTCTTGTTCAAATTAGTCCAAGTCAAGTTCAATTTAATCCAAGTCAAGTTCAATTTAATCCAAGTCAAGTTCAATTGAATCAAAGTCAAGTTCAATTTAATCAAAGTAAAGTACAACTTAATCAAAGTCAAGTACAATTTAATCCAAGTCAAGTACAATTTAATCCAAGTCAAGTACAATTTAATCCAAGTCAAGTACAATTTAATCCAAGTCAAGTACAATTTAATCCAAGTCAAGTACAATTTAATCCAAGTCATGTACAATTTAATCCAAGTCAAATACAATTCAATCCAAATACAATTTAATCCAAATACAATTTAATCCAAGTACAATTTAATCCAAGTACAATATAATCCAAGTCAAGTCGGATCAAATTGAACTCGACTCGGATCAAATTGAACTCGACTCGGATCAAATTGAACTCGACTCGGATCAAATTGAACTCGACTCGGATCAAATTGAACTCGACTCGGATCAAATTGAACTCGACTCGGATCAAATTGAACTCGACTCGGATCAAATTGAACTCGACTCGGATCAAATTGAACTCGACTCGGATCAAATTGAACTCGACTCGGATCAAATTGAACTCGACTCGGATCAAATTGAACTCGACTCGGATCAAATTGAACTCGACTCGGATCAAATTGAACTCGACTCGGATCAAATTGAACTCGACTCGGATCAAATTGAACTCGACTCGGATCAAATTGAACTCGACTCGGATCAAATTGAACTCGACTCGGATCAAATTGAACTCGACTCGGATCAAATTGAACTCGACTCGGATCAAACTGAACTCGACTCGGATCAAACTGAACTTGACTCGGATCAAATTGAACTGACTCGGATCAAATTGAACTCGACTCGGATCAAATTGAACTCGACTCGGATCAAATTGAACTCGACTCGGATCAAATTGAACTCGACTCGGATCAAATTGAACTCGACTCGGATCAAATTGAACTCGACTCGGATCAAATTGAACTCGACTCAGATCAAATTGAACTCGACTCGGATCAAATTGAACTCGACTCGGATCAAATTGAACTCGACTCAGATCAAATTGAACTCGACTTGGATCAAACTGAGCTCGACTTGGATTAAACTGAGCTCGACGTGGATTAAATTGAACTCGACGTGGATGAAATTGAACTTGACTTGGATAAATCGAACTTGACTTAGATTAATTTGGAGTGAAAAAGGTGTAGACCCATAAGAACTTAATGGAATCTCCTACCACTCCTGATAACAAAAGTACCAAAGTACAATGGACTTAATCTTTAGCTTATGAATATGACATGTTTTAATGGATGAATGTATTAGATATATTTGTACTACAATTAGGGGTGTGGCAATTCTCGATGAAGAACAAGTTTCATCAGACTCATTAGATAACTATAAATTTAAAACACAGTAGAAATGGGCTGTTAAAATGAAGGCCCAGTAACTCACTCACAGGTTGAAATTCAAACAGGGCATTTTGTTGCCAACTCTTCTTGCTGTATTTGTACATTCAAACCCAACTTGCTCGTCTGAAGAACCAACTTGCAAAAAGAAATGTTTTATAGTGTTTATTTCCAACAAACTGGACCAGTTCAATTTGAATTATGAAAACATAGATACCAAGACTAACTATGGATGAGTCTTGAACATTGGCAGCAGCTGCACCATTTGCACCTGAGACACAGCTTAATGGAATACTTTAGGAAGTCATTAAATGTGCACAACGCAAATTTGGCATGGAGTTAAATGGTGCAACAGTGTGGACATGGGCATGAGCAATATTTCCTTAACACTAATAAAATAACTCACAAAACTCACCCATGATGACCTATCATTACGTGGATACTAATGAATATAGATTCTAGATAACAATACTATCCTAGAGATGAAAAGAAAGAAGTATATATAACAGGATGTCTGCTGATATTTCATTTCCAAATTTTCATAATTTTCACTATTTCCTACTGCCTTCAAGAGCAAAAAATTACTACATAACTTTTGGGTAATCAATTATGTCCAAATGTAAGGAATCAGCCTATAATAATTAGTTTGAGTCAATTATACACTCAATAACACCGGTTCAAAAAAGTTTTTAGTTAATACTGAAAATACTGAATACTAAAGGGAGCAACTAATGCATCATTGCAAAAAAGTTATCTAAATTCCGAATGTACCCCATCCTAAATAGACTAACAAATGTTTGGCAATGACCTTATCTTATCATCTTTCAACTATGAGAGCAACAGTTCATCACATGAAAAAAAAACTGACAGGAAACTAGTCGACAGTGGGGGATTGTCAGATCCACTTTCAGGAATATTTCCCATAAACTGCAGCAAATTTCTGATTCTCGGATAAAGAAATTTTTTTAAAAATCTGTATATTCTTCATAATTATATTATGTACTTCTAATTTTCAGTAAATTCATCTTACTTCATAATTGTTAACTGCCTTGGCAGGTGAAGTGATCCCTGAGACAAAATTTAATATTTTCAAAACCTATTTTAATGCTTTTCAAATTTTATTACTTTACTACCTAGAAGACACTGTATAATTATTGAGGCAGACATTAGACATGATTTTCTAAGCAGGGTGTGTTGCTTCATATATTTTTGATGCATTCATTCAATTTCAATATAATGCAAACGGTGAGGTTTTAACACTTCTTTCTATGAGCTGTAATTGCGGAAAAAATATTTTCTCAACGCGGTGATAGCAAAAATGGATTCATCTATTCCATTCATGGAAGTTGCATGTATGCAAAATGTTTACAAGCACTGTAGCCAAATACCCAAATTATATTCATGTATAAAATTGAGTGAACAGAAACACTATCACAGAGATAATGTTTTTTTGCACACTTACCATCTGAAATGCACAATTTTTTCAAAGGTCAGTGTGTTATTAACGAACGGCTGAAAAATGTGAAACAAAAGTGTTCCACACATAATAAAAATTGCAGTAAGCGGTTTGACTCCATTGTGACCTTCAGTAATAATTTCAATACTCATGATTATAATGCTTGTCATCAACACCTCCTCTGGATGATTATTCTTTGAATGATGATGCATTGCGGATAATGGCATATGTCTGTCCGATTTCAAAAGTTATATGGTGCAATTGAGCTTGCACTGACCATAGGGCCCTGACACTGCCGGCCCTCAAGTTCATGTGCAACGGTTTCTCAATATTTGCGTTGATTCACTAGGTTCTTCACTGTTTATAATTTATACTTGCATTTTTGAGGTAGAGTTAAATGATGCAACAATTTGAGTCAAGTCCTATCATTAAACTCTGTGCAAGGACATTGAAATGCCCTATATATGACGAAGGATAAGTTTGTACTTTGAAGATAACATGATTGGGTATATCAAAAGAAAATCATTATAAGACATGAATGTCGAATAATACAGAGAAAAGTAGCCACTTAGGATTGTTGATAAAAAACTCAAGTAGTAAACTGAATTAGATTTTTAAAAAGTTTACCATCCTTGATTATTTACTGATCATTAGCCTAAAAATTTAAAAATGACAATGAAAAAATTTAAAATTCAAATATCTAAATGGCTCAAATGAACTTTCCATCATAAAAAAACTTGATAACTTTCCAATCAAACTGAATGTGAATTATTATTATTATTATTATTATTATTATTATTATTATATAAGAAAGTTTTAGCCTCCCTTAACCACGACAAAGATGTTCCAAGAGAGGAAAGAGGAAGGCACCATTTAGTATGGAGTTGAGGGAACGCGGAAACTATGCACTAGGTGCACAGAACCAGTAAGCTAGAAAAAAGTTCATGAAACAAGAAAAAAGGTTGAAGAAGAAAGTAGTAGGTGCTGAAAAACAGGACAGCAGCGAACCGAAAAAAGATGGTCCGCAACAAAACAAAAACCTATTTTATTACAACAAAGTGTCCTCAGTGACTCCGTGTGGTGAGGACGGGTGTGGCGCTCGCTCCGAAACAAAGTGCCTATTGTTAGAAAGAATGTACCTCTAACCTAAATGGGTACCCACTCTCGCCATGAGTATTCAAATGTGATTTAAATACCCCATTTATAAAAAATAATCAAACTAAAAGTATAATATTCCCTCAAAAGTGTGAGAGTATTCAACCCTCGTTTACGCAACGACCGAACTCACTTAATCTTCAAGATGGCTAACAAACGACGCAGTACCAACAACAGCAGCAACAACAGCATCGAGTTTCAACCGAAGTTTGGTCAATACCCTGATGTGTCTTGCCTAACGAAAGATGGTAAAGAAGTGGTTTCTGTCCTCATAAAATACTTCGATTCAGTGATGACAAAATTTAATAATGATATTGTTCAAATGCAAAATGAAATAAGCCACCTTAAAACGCTATTTGAAACAAAAGAAGCGGAACACAAAAAAACTCTCGAAGAACAGAATACGAAAATAGATAGCTTAACCTCCCGCCTCGACCAGTTGGAAAAAAGTGATCAGCGCCGAGACATTGAAGACAAAAAATGTACTCTCGTCATTTCTGGAAGGGAAATACCGCAACCTCACGCAGACGAAATCTGTAAGGATACAGTCTGCCAGCTACTGAAGGACAAGATCAACATTGACCTCTCCGACACTGACATTACGTCAGCTACAAGAATGGGGAAAAACCGGTAACTGGGAACGTAGATCAAAGAAACATTACATTTGAACTAAAACATTATAACAAAAAACGTGAAATTCTCAACGCCTGCCGAGAAAAGAAACCACAGTTCTTCTTCATAAATGAATACCTCATACCTTCACGAGCTAACATCATAAACATTCTGAGGATGGCCAAAAGGAAATTCCCGGATAAAATTGGAATCCCAAGAACACAGGATGGAAACATCTTCATATTTAACCCCGGAAACCAAGATTCAAGACGCCGCGAGATCAACACGCCAGATGACCTCGATCAATACCTGATGCAACAACTTAATAAGACATCGAAGCAGGTCATGGGTGACTAGACTAGGTGATCCTCTAAATTAGATATGTCAGTTTCGTGTTAGTTTAACCTCAATTAGGTATCATGTCAGTTTATCCTCAACTTGGTAATAGTCTAACCTGAATCTATACAAATGTATAACAGATGTGTTTGTAAACATTTATGACAGCTGTGTGTGAACTTTTGAAACAACGCAATCAGCAATTTTTCACCTCCCAATGTTACTGTGAATTTTTTCTTTTTTTTACCACTAAAGTTATTATTACGCGTAAATTATATTAGCTGGTTATATCATTGTCGTTATAATCTTTAAAACTTATTACCTGTTGTATGTGAACTTGTAAAAACGCCTTCATGCGGCAATCTGTTTACACCAATGTCGTGATATTGAACTCCAATATTATTCGCTCATGGACTGAGTTTATGTGTACTCACGTAATCGCACTAGATTTTTTTTAATACTCTATTTTCTCGTACTTTATAAGCTAGTTTTTTAGACAGATATATCCCTTAAAGCTTGACTCTGTATTTCGTTTTTAAGCTCTATAGTACCTACTTCCTACTGTTTACTAATTTTAAATGACTGATCACCCTGAGATATTCGAGGAAATCGACCCAGATCTCAATCATTTGAACAGAATATATCCAAACCTAAACGACTCTCAAGAGTGTAGGTATACTGATATATCAAAATTCAACGAAACTATACGAATAACTGACCGAGATTTCTCACTCCTGTGTTGGAACTGTAGGTCACTCTATCCAAAATTGGAAGAGATACAGTGTACTATTACTGAACTTAAATATAACCTAGACGTGATTAGCTTCACCGAAAGCTGGCTAGATGACTCGACTAAAGACATGATTCGATTTGAAAATTATCATAGTTACCATTCGCTAAGAAAAAACCAGCGGGGCGGAGGCATCAGCACATATATATCTAACCACATAGACTCGAGAACCATAGCAAGTGCAACAATGAATCAGGATCATATAGAATCACTCTTCGTGGAACTGTCTAGAGATGGTAAACGCATTGTGCTTGGAACGGTGTATAGGCCTCCTACAGCCTGCCCTATATCCTTCCTGAATGAGCTGAATCGTATTATTTCTCAGTAAAACAGGCCCTTATACAATGACATAATAATATGCGGTGACTTCAATTATGATCTACTGAAACATGAAAGCTATGAACCAATCTCTAATTTCCTAACAACCTTTCAGTCTCAATCCTTCCTTCCGATCATTACAAAGCCTACACGAATAACCTCAGAGTGTGCTACGCTGCTTGACAATATCTTTATGACAGACCCAAGTGATTTTCTTGCTGGAATAATTACTTCTGACTTATCAGATCACTTCCCAGTTTTTCTTATTAAGAAAAATGTCTATATTGCTTGCACCAAGGCACGGGCTGAAACTTACTCATATCGTAAAATAAACGAATCAAATTTTGAAGAAATGCGCAAAGTTCTAGAAGAATCAATGCCTACATTGCACATCTCTCAACAAAATAATAATGCTAAGAGCATTGATGAAGCAGTAGTAAAGTTGACTGAAACTATAATGACCGCATACAATCAGTGTTGCCCAATTGTAACTCGTACAGTTACCCCGAAAAATAAACAAAAGCCCTGGATTACTAGAGACATCGTAATAAATATAAAGAAACGTCAAGCGTACCTAGCCCTCCTTTGCGAAGGGCGAATATCTAGAGAAACATATAACCGATTCAGAAACTATGTAACAAACCAGATAAGAACTTCAAAAAAGAACTACTTTACGCTCAAGTTTACTCAATTCAAAACTGACGTTAAAAAGACTTGGCATCTCCTTAACTCTTGCTGTAAACCGAATAATGCCGATAAAAAGAAAATTGAATATGTCATTCAAGATAATGTGAAATACCATGAGAAAAAAGAAATTGCTAATCTCTTTAACAACTTCTTCGTAAACGTAGGGAAAACTATAGCTGATGGTATTCCAAGTGAACCTACTGATCACCTGGAATTTATGGATCATATTCGAGAACCCAACTTTTTTCTTTACGCCTACAAACTCCTCCGATGTAATTACGTGCATAAACAACATGAAAAATAAATCGAGTTTTCTACAAACGTTTCCGACTAAAGTATTTAACGTTATTGCTGACATTGTAGCCCCGCTGATATCAAATATTATTAACCAGTCTCTCTCAATAGGCACTTTCCCGAACTCCCTCAAAGTTGCTAGAGTAACCCCTATCTTTAAAAGTGGTGAAAAAACCTGTGTAAACAATTATCGACCTATCTCCGTACTACCAATTATTAGCAAAGTATTCGAAAAGATTGTGTATAAAAAAGTGTACTCTTATTTTGAACAAAAATCATTTTTTTACGATAAACAATACGGCTTTCGCTCAAAAAAATCAAAAACACAGGCTATATTAAACCATTTACAATTCCTCTATTCTAATATAGATGAAGGAAAGCCTGTCTTCTCTGTATTTCTTGACTTCCGAAAAGCATTCGATTGTGTGGACCATAAAATACTACTCTCGAAACTACACTGTTATGGCATTCGAGGGATTCCCCATGATTGGTTCAGATCATACCTAACAAATCGGAAGCAATACGTTGTTATTGACGACGCAAAATCAGACCCACAGACAATTAGCCATGGAGTTCCACAAGGATCTGTTCTTGGGCCTCTCCTGTTTCTGATTTTTATCAATGATATTGTAAAATCTACATCATTCTTCAAATTCATACTTTTTGCCGATGACAGTACGCTTTCTGCGGTCCTTCCGAACCAAAATCCAGCTATGATTGTGGAGAGTATAAATAATGAACTTCATATGGTTTCATCGTGGCTCAGAGCTAATAAAATAAGCCTTAATATTGATAAAACAAATTATATTACATTCTCATACAAGAAAGATGTATCTCTCCCATGCATTAAAATTGGCGAAGGTGAAATCGAAGAAACCAACTCATGTAAGTTTCTGGGCATCAAAATAGATAAACATCTGACCTTCAAAGAGCACATCACTCATATTAGTTCTAAATTATCAAAATCCATCGGAATCCTAAATAAAGTTAAAAATTTTCTGCCTGAGACAGCTTTACTAATGCTCTACCGAACGCTTATTTCTCCATACTTGCAATACGGAATAGAAGCATGGCACGGAACTGATAAAAATAAAACTAACAAAATTTTTACTCTACAGAAAAGAGCTATCAGAGCGGTAAAGAACCTAGAATATAATGCTCACACAAATGATTCTTTCAAAAATTTACAAATACTTAAACTTTCGGATCTCTACAAAATCTCCATCTGTAATTTCATTTTCAAAACATTAAGAAATGATGGCGACAATAGCCTTAGACAATTATTGACTGCGCAAACTGGTCATCACGACCATTTAACTCGAAATAGAAGTAAATTCATGCTTCCTTATTATTCGAAGGCCCGGTCGCAACACAGTATCCTCTTCGTTGGAACCAAAACTTGGAACTCTATACCTGCGGAGATCCGTAAATGTAATTCGTACAAAGTATTCAAAAGACATCTTGAGTCTCACTTCCTATCAGAATACTAGTCGTGTAAGATCACCATGTCAAATCTTGCCTCCTACATGTAACTAATGATAATGTAATGATGTAACTTGCTTTGGGTAATCGTTTTAATCTGGTTATCTGCTCTTGAATCGTTTTATCGAACATACTGTTAAATATAGCCGATTTGACCTATATTGTAAAATACAGCATAAAATATCGAGTAAATTATCTCAATGATCAGTCTAATGCGAAACTAGGTTAAGTAAACTAGGTTAAACATTATTGTACACCTTAGAATAACGTGATGGTAGGATGCCCTAGAAGTCGCTGAACTTGTTCGGGCCCACAGGTAGCTATACTCAAATTTAACCATTGTACTAGACTTAAGAATCATTCTACCTCTGTATCACCTGTGGTAAATAAATTGTTTAAATTGTTTAAATTGTTTAAATTGTTTAAAAAGGAAGCCTACCAAACCTTTAGCTCGGGCCCTCACATAGTCCCCCTGGGAGCGCCAATTCCCATAGATAAAATAGTTGTATCCCCCTGAGGGGTTGAATGTGAAGAAGAAGTGAACTATTTTTACTGTTGCTCACAAAAATTTTGGAACTTTTAACTATCATGTGTCCTTCAATCTTAAAATTACATACCGCTTTACAGGAATACTTTCCATAAACTGAGTCAAATTTCTGATTGTTGGAGAAATAATTTAAACAAAATTTTTATACTCTATAAACATATAATACTCTAAATACTCTATAGACATTACTCTAAATATTCTGAGAATTGTTACACTTAACAATTTTTTACTACCCTGAAGCAAATTTTACTACTTTTGGTTAATGTTAAGGAGATGCAACTAATCGGTGTTTTAGAAATTTTGTTGCCTGTATCATGGTAATAATATCAAAATAAGCAACTTTTCTTCTATGCACTTTTTGGGGTAAATGAGTATTTAACGAGTTATAGTGGAACATTTACTTTGGGTACTTTGTAATTTGTTATTTGCCGGCTCCGCGGAGACTGAATCCACTTCTATAATCATTTGGTTAATAACACAGTAGAAATTTTCACCCAAAAATATCGCATTATAGCGGTCCGTTCATTTTCGTCTTAGATATCGGGAGTGTGCCTGATCATTCAAATGCATCGAAAGGGAGAGTCCATTCTAGTGTTGCCATTCGATGCGCTCGAATTGATTGCCGCTTTAAACACTAGAGTTGCGGTCAGTAATTTTCCGCTAAAACTCGTGAAATACTCATTTGCCCCAAAAAGTGAATAGATAAAAAGTTGTAATGTAATTACCATGATACAGGCAACAAAATTTCAAAAATCGGTTAGTTGCATTGGTTTGTAAATGTAAAGTGTTTGCTAGTAATTAATTTTTGAATTTTCCGTGCCTAAACAGTTAATTAGATTAAAATGAACAATTTTTTCTATGCAATTTCCGTCGCAAATGAGTATTTAACGAGTTGTAGCGGTAGATTCAGTTTTGTCTTTGAAGAAGAATGCGCTCGAATAAACAGCTACTCATCGATTTTCAGGTTTTTGTTGTTTGAATCACGGTAATAACTTTGAAATAAACTACTCTTCTTTTATCCACTTTTAGGCGACAATTGAGTATTTTACGAGTTAGAGCGGTAGGTTAAGTTTTGTCTTTGATGAGCGCGGCGGAAGCAAGACTCCATTTCAGTGTTGCTATACGACGGGATAGATGAATTACTTCCCGCTTCAAACACTAGAGTTGCAGTTACTCATTTACCGCTATAACTCGTTAAATACTCATTTGCAACGGAAAGTGCATAGAAGGAAACTATGTTATTTTGATCTAATTAACTATGTTTAGGCACTAAAAATTTGACAATCGATTACTAGCAAACACTTTACATTTACCGTTGCACATCCTTAACATTAACCCTACTTGTTACTACTTCCCAAATTTAACTACTTCACTACCTAGTAGACACCCTGCATTATTGAGTTGAAAGCGTAATCGCCGCATTGTTAAAACACGCGCAGATTCTTGGTGGGAGAAGATCTGCCTTGGTATGGCTAAGGTCAGTTAACTTATTTCAGGTTAGGTTAGGTGGGTTGGTTTCTTTACTTTCATATACAACATTCTTATGACTTGAAAGTTGAATGACTAAAAATTATGCATCGCAAGCAAAACGTCATTCCTGTAAAATATTTCTAATTGTGTTCCTGTAGTGATTGGGTATATTCCATGAGCACATTAAATTAAATATCAACCACAATTAACATTGTTGGTAGAAAAATCATAGATAAGGTTTTGCATCTCTCTTGTAAACACTTACTTTTAGGTACAAAGTAGGAAATTATTTCAATTTATCAAAAATTTTAACTAAGATAGACTACACAACTAAAACAAGCTATTGTTAAGCTACATTCAGCACCCTAAACACAAGTTTTATAGTTTGGCAATCCAAACTAGCTTTCATCCTCAGCACAATTGGTTTACAGTTTGCTACTCGCTAATTTGAATCTAAAGGTGAAAACAAAATTTTTTATACATTGCAAAGAGTTTTTATTATGAACCCATAATAATTTGTCATCACATCCTACCTGCTAAAAAATTCACAGACAAAATTTACATAGTACTAATACAGCTGATGGCACTCTGCAACCATATTTTGTTACCATTTTAGAATGAAAAGCTCATCAAAAATTAGTCTACAAAATTTAAAAATAAACAGGATGTCATTAATAATAAATTGTAGTCTATTCCAATTCTTATTTATCTTTGCCCAGTATTTTACATTCGAGGCGAGTAAATAAGATTTTCCAATGAAACCGGCATTTGCTTTCAAAGATTTCATGAAGAAATGCAACGTCAAGTGCTAAATTAGTCAAAAGCCATATTTTCTATATTAAATTCAAATACACTTAAAATTTCTCACCTTCCAGGTCTGCAAAGCCGTGATTATAAGGCAACGGCACAACACCACTTTTTAATGGAACGTGCGTTTTGAATGGCGAAAGGATTCTTCTGTAGTCAGTCATTTTGAAATGCCTGCTGCACACATAGTGGTGCGCACATACATTTGACTTACTTAGATCATTTAACTGCACATTTCCACTCGCAACAATCCATTCTTTGAAATTTACACGTGGATATTGGAAATATCGTAGGTCTGGTCGGTTTTTAGAATTACTTTCGCACCCTATAAAAGAACACTTTTTAATTCTAACTCGAAGCGGCGGCGACATTGCGCCTCCTTGTCGCGTGAAGACTTTGAATGACGCTGCAAGTTTCTGATGTCGTACCCGATTCATGAACTCGTTAGGCTAACAGTGGTGCCAGATTTCGGGCTAGCAATGTTGCCAGATTTTAGCGCTGCTATTGGTCCGTTTCCATGACGTCACATACACACCACTCGATTTCTCATAAGACTGGTTTGCTGCTACCTCGTTTACGTATACCGTGGTATACGGGCACACACACGGAGATGGGGCTCAGTGCGTGTCAGACACTCGGCGTGACAGGGCGCTGCTTATCCAAGCTGCGGTCACGGACGAGTTTTTTCAATATGAGTTTCTTTATCATTCAGCGAGGACGTAATTGAAATATATGCCTAAGAAAAAAATGTATAGCACAGAGTATCCCAAGTCTGCCATTTAACAGCGCGGTCTTCTGTCGCTGATGATGGAGGTGGTGCTACCCAAGGAGCTTTAATGGAATGGAGGCGGCATCGCTATCTTTTGCCAGTCAAGCGAGTGAAGCCAATTTTGCCGACCCAAGCCCCGCCCACCCGGCGTTGGGGCCCAGTGTGGAGGTGGTGTTGCAGTGGAGGGGTAGCACCACCTCCATCATCATCGACTGAAGACCGCGCTGTTAAATGGCAGACTTGCGCTACTCTGTGCTATACATTTTTTTTCTTAGGCATATATTTCAATTGCGTCCTCGCTGAATGATAAAGAAACTCATATTGAAAAAACTCGCCCTTTACCGCAGCGTGGATAAGCGGCGCCCTGTCACGCTGGGTGTCTGACACGCACTGAGCCCCATCTCCGTGTGCGTGCCCGCATACCCTACAGCTACCGAAAATTGGCTTCACTTTAGAGCGCTGTTGCCGCCTCCATTCCATGAAAGCTTCTTGGTGCTACCCCTCCACTGCAACACCACCTCCACACTGGGACCCAATGCCGGGTGGGCGGGGCTTGGGTCGGCAAAATTGGCTTCACTCGCTTGACTGGCAAAAGATAGCGATGCCGCCTCCATTCCATTAAAGCTCCTTGGTTTAGAGAGCCGGCAGCCAGCTGCAAAATTGCTGCACTCTGAACACTGCACCTGCGCTGCCAATGTCTGCAGCGCACTCTCCGGAATACAACGTCTCTGAGTTGCAACACCATTATTGTTCACTTCTTCATTATCAATACCTGACATTCTTTTCCGTCTTTTTAATCCACTCACACATTCTTCTTGAGGCGCTTCTTTTTGCTTCAGAAAGTTTTTTGCGCGGCTCTGCACAGCAGCAGATTTACGACCCATTTTTTGGACGCGCAAAGCTATACAACCTCACTCAGCAAGATGAACAAAGACACTGACTAGCTCAGACGAATGAGAGCTCACGACCCGTGACAAAAAAGAACAAAGCAAAAAATTGTGACGAATCAGAGCTACGCAGCGTGTACCAAGGCGGTCCTTGCTAGCGCTCCTGCGTCCCCTGGGTACGGAGGGGAGGTGTTGGGGGGGGGGCGATTTTGACGGTTAAGCTAGGTTTATACGGAGGGTGACTTCCCCGGGGCAACGCCCTCTCTCCCTCCCCGCCTCTTCAAAAAACCCCCAATCCCCCGGTCTAACGCCTCCCACTACTACCCCATGCGTGTCGACGCTGCTGCCCCACATGCTGGGACTGCCTCAGAGCGCCAGAGCGACAGTCAGTGTTGCCAGATGCAGGGAAATTTCCCTGCTTTCGGGAAATTTTGGGTCCCAAAGGGAAAAAGGGAAAAAACTTTGAAAACCGCATGAAAACAGGGAAATTTTGCTATATGGCTTCGTTTTCAAGTAAAATTATATCTAAGTGATCAGCCACTTAGCATTTTGTGCTAAGCTACTCATTATTTATATTTTTAACTCCTATCGGACATGTTCAAACTTTGATACACGTATTGTACGCGTACATACAGACTTGGAACAGTCAGAGGCACCACTGCGTCGCAGCCGCTCGGCGCCAGTACAACTTCACGTATTCACGCTTTACAGAGTCGCAGATCCTTACCAACACAGTTGCATAAGTCATTGTAATGACTGTAGTGAGAGGCAATTGAAGCGACGCGCTTCAGCATTGCTGAATTTTTTGAAATGAATTAATGTAATATGTACAGCGGTGGCAATGAAACGCCAACATCATAAGTAATACGTAAACGTTTAATTCATACTCAAAAGTACCTAGAGCTGTGGGAAACTGGAATGAAATTCAAAGGGTGGCTCAGCTAAAATAAAAAGGAATAGAATATTTCCGTAGTAAAGTATATGATGTAAGTAGATGGAAAAGCTGGCAAATCAGAGATTAAAAACCATGCGGGAAGGAAAAATAAAAAATATAGAAATTAGAAAAAACCACAAGTTCTTTGGATACGCACAGTGGCAGTAAATGAAGAAAAAATACAAAAGTAGAAGAAGGTGAAATTAGACTTGTTCAATTCCTATACGAGCATAATCTTCCGCATTCTAATGTTGAACATTTAGTCCCAGTTGTGAAAGCAGCTTGTCCTGATTCGGAGATTGCGGTAAACTTCAAATGTGGTAGAATTAAGTGTGTTGCAATTGCGAAGAATGTTTTAGGAGGATAAGTGAGTGATAATATTAATGAGCTCTTGAAGAATCCTTATTTTTCACTGATAATTGATGAATTAACATATAAACGATACAAAGTATTTGGCATTGGTGGCAAGGGTTGTTACAAAAGATGTTGTTAAAGATTCATTTGTGACTATCATCACACTCATTGGTGCTAAAGCAACATGCTTGCGTGGAAAAATCAAAGAGATATTCACTAAAATAGGTATTTTCTATAAAAGTAATATGATTGTATGTATGTACGTATGTATGTTTTAAGAGTCTACAAAACAGGGAAATTTTTAGTCAAAAAGGGAAATTTTGAGACCAAAAACAGGGAAATTTAGGTTAGACCATCTGGCAACCCTGGCGACAGTGCGCTTCAGACAGTCTTGAAGGCAGGATGTATGTCTTAGCTGCTCTGTCGTCATGTTCTCATGCATAAACTTAATGCAAAAAGTCTCTCCTGATCTGGAAAAGTGGCTGAAGGCTAAAGTTTTCACATTGATAGATTTATTGAGAGCATAGCGTCAGTCTGATTGTATTTATTGCGGCTGTAAATATATTTTTTTATCATGTAATATCACTGAAATGATTTTCGATTTAATTCAAAAGTAATTACCTCTAACAATAGTAGCACAAATTGTTCGCTATCATGCTATTATTAACACAAGATGGCTCGTGATAGGACTTAGACTGATGTAATTTTTGTTACTTATTTTTATATCCTGAAATCACACTCTATCGCGCATATTTCATTCATTTTTATCTCTATATACATTTGCTGGGCAAGCTATATTTTATTATTCCTTAGTTTGGGCATTAAGTTCATATAAAACGCTATATACGCGCTAAGTTTTATTGATTCGCCTCCATCCCTTATTAATCTAATTGACACATTCGTTTCTGCCAAGGCACTTGGCCTTCGTTTAAGAAGTAATTCTTGAATTCTTCACGAATACGTTGATCTTATGCCGGCCTCTGTGAAATAGTTTACAGGTTTACTCATTCATGCATTTAGTCTTGCTCTTTTTAACGAAAGCCTGATTTTTGCTATTATGTAGTTAGGGTCGAAAATTTTTTCTAGCTGCTGCAAAATATTGCGGTATTGACAAAAGATGCATCATGTACTCGGGAAGCAGCGAGTAACAAAGCTGCGTACCAGTATTTTTCAGACACAATTTTTGTCTTGAAAGGAGCATCTTGACCAAACAGTTCTCGCCACTTCATATTGATATTTTCATGTTACTCCTTTTTCGCAAAATTGGAGAAATGCATTGAATATGGTATTATTGAATTAAATTTATTAAGATCTTTCAATCCAAACTCTTCTAGTTTTTTGGTACATATTTTGTTGACATTTCTCAGGAGAACGCTTTCTGCAGCAGCACCAAAATAAATCTCATTTATGTTGACATGATTTGAGGGGTTGCCTACATTTATTTTGCAATTATTGTCATTCGAAATCAATAGATCCGTTTTTATGAAGTAGCCCATAGTAAAATTCTCACTTCAGAGAAATTAAAATTCATTTTTGTAAGGGGAACTTGTACATTTGCTGAACGCACCAATTTCGGCAGCCCTGGGCATCTCACCCTCCGTCTAAACGCAAGTGGGGAAGTTTGAGCGGGTGAGAGGGGTAGGGTGGGGGCGTCACCCTGGGGAAGACACCCTCCGTGTAAACCCAGCTTTAGAAGCCACGTACACGGCTCCCGTTTTCACTGCTTTATTTAGGAAGGGTTTAGGAAAATTTTTATGCAAAAATCTCATTTTCGATAGCGATGGTGACCTGAAAACACCCCGTTCAAACCTGTTTGACCTGAAAACACCCCGAAAACACCCCCGTAACTGTGAAAAGGGTCAACGCTTTCAAAGCAAGCCATGGCAGTTTTTGAAAACTGAGGCTGAAAACCGATGATTGAAAACTAATGGGCAATTTAATCGGTTGACAGAACTTGGTTGATTCACCAGCAGAGGGTTAAGCGGTACAGTAACTTCCTTGCCGGTGCAGCGCAGGCCCCTTCCCTTGTCGCTGAAAGGCTTCACTGACACAATATTGCGGTGCACCGGTAGGTTATCATACACCTTTCTTCAATAATACCTGCAGGGTCGCTTGGCGCACGTTCTGTCTGAAGAGGAACTGGAGCGCTTCGTCGATTCTCCCAGCCTTTACGAGTTCTTGCATGGCCCGGAATAAGTAAGAGTTCTAGTGCGCATGCTTGTGGAGGTTAACGAGAAAACTAGAAAATTGGACTTCAACGGAGGAATTTTTACCATGCTCTGACGCTATGCATGTTGACTGAAGCAGCAAGCAAGAGGAAGTAATGATATCGTACTTTTAATTTGAAGAGGAAATAAATGGGTGTTAGTGCGCTCGCGGAAGTAATAGGCGATAATATTCAAGCATCTAGTATAATGTTTATATCGTGAATTTTGTTCTTGCTCAGAATAACTTGGAAGAACGGGAATCATCACTTACAGTTTCGGAAAACTGCAAGTGGTTCATTGCGTGGTACCGAGGCATTTTCAGGTTGTCTCGAGAATTTGATATATAGTCTCGTTACGGTGAAATTACACCCCTTAATTATTTGTTAGTTCAGCTTGTTTATATCCTTCACATGGTTGATGGTCTTAGAGTGTAGTGTGTATGTACGTGACGAGGTTATCGAAAATTTAATACTGCAGTGTTGGATTTCTGATGTATGAACTCCTAAACATGAATACTCAGCTGTTACAGGAAATTTGACCGACGAATTTGAGGTTGGTCGCAGAAAAACGGAATTAAAGATTAGAGGAGAAAGTGCGATTGCTAGTGAGAACGCAGAGACAATCTTAGGGTAGCTGTACACCAAAAGACGGCAAGAGACAAAGCTAGCGAGAGAGAAAGATGTTAGGCGAGATCTAACACACACCAAAAGATAGCCAGTTTGCCCCTGAATGTCATGGAGAGAGGTCTATAACAAAGATAAGCGGCACAAACATGTTTTTAACGTTGAGTATCATTCCTACTTCGTCCCATTGCTTTGAAACACGTAATCTGTCCCTGTGCTTTGAATTTTTTGACTTCCAAAGGCACAGTACAGCATAAACTTTGGATATAAGGAGTTCAGTCTATGCCGGAAGAATTGAGCAGCGCACCTTTCTCGTCGACATCTCACAACGCACTGCCAGACGTTTCCTGCTGCAGCTTTCAAGCGTGAAACCATCTACGAGTCGCTTTCTCGCTTCAACCAATCTTCAATCTTTCTCACTCGCTCGCTAGCTTGCTTGTGTTGTGCGCACTCCCATAGGAATACATGTATATCGATTCAAGCTCGCTCGCTTTCTCGCCTAAAATCTTTTGGTGTGCAGGCACCCTTAGACAAGTTTGACGAGCAAGGACAGATACGAAGCATTTCGTTAATATAATGAAATACTGTACAGGAAAGTAGCGCCGTTTTACTATATTCAATTGATGAAAGGCATTTTGGAAACTATCGCGGTTCGATGGTTTCCTTCAAAGATGTGAATATCGAATAGACTCGTTCCGATAGCACCGTCGATTAAAATATTCTTTCACTACTGTACTGCGAAATTTAGATCATGGTTAGGATTATTAAGCATCTTTAATAAGGTCAGACACGCGTAGCTACTAAGCAGATAACTTTTATCTTTTGCGTTGAGAGGTAGCTTCAGCTTTCTAGTCTCAAAAATCTGAGGCATCACACAGGATAAAACGTTTACGCAAATATTATACTTGCAAAATGAGCAGAAGCTAAATTTCTATACTTTGTTTTATTTTGTCGAATCACTTCCATAGATGTAGTACGCTTCATAGCGACTGAAACGGCATTGTATGGGCCGTTTGCCAACATTCGTTCAAGGTCAGTACCCCCTCCCGTCGCCGCGTACTAGCGGTTCTAAAAACATGCATTTCCTCTGCACCACCCGTTATTATCATCGACTTTAGATACTATCAAAGAAAGCAGATTCTTGTTGTAATAAAAGAATAAATTAAGCACAAAAAAGTTTATAAATTTATGAAGGAATCTGGATTTTTATTTCGTAGTGTTGATTACTATTAATTCAAACAAATTCTGAAGTGTCTACATAAATTTCTAATCTAATTTTGTGGTAACTTATACGGTAATAAAATCTGCATCTTGAAATATTTAATTGGTGTGTCACTTCGTGATGCAAGTTTCATTGATGCAGAAAAACAATACTTTCATCGTCGATTCGATTTGAAAGGCATTATTTCGTTCTCGACCTTGTCTAGCTGTCTGAGAAAATTGGACGAGGTAAATTTGTGCTGACTCAAACAAAATTACGAAGAAGGTATCGTGTGGGAATGAGTTTTAAGGACTACGTGCGCTAGGTGTGGATCTCTCGGGCCTAGGGTCGGCAGGTTAGCAATTAAAAATTATAAAAATTGAAGTTTACTTGTACTGAAAAATAGGATAACAAAAATTCTATTTGGATCCCAATTTACTAGGACTCGGAAAACTTTGCTACAATATCGTGCTCCCAGGGGGACTTTGTAAGGGGCCGAGCTAAAGGTTAGGTAGGTTTTCTTTTTGTTGAAATAGAATAGGTTTTGTTTGGTTACGGACCATCTGTTTTCGGTTCACTGCTGTCCTATATTTCAGCACCAACTACTTTGTTAAACTCTTTTCTTGTTTCATGATCTTTCTTATTGTACTGTTTCTATGCACCTTGTGCGTAGATTTCGCGTTTCCTTAACTCCATACTAAACGGTGCCTTCATCCTTCCTCTCTTGGAACATCTTTGTTGTGGTAAAGGGAGGCTAAAACTTTATTGTATAATAATAATAATAATAATAATAATAGTAATAGTAATAATAGTAATAGTAATAATAGTAATAGTAATAATAGTAATAGTAATAATAGTAATAGTAATAGTAATGATGGTAATGGGAATGGTAATGGTAATGGTAAATGATGATGATGCTATAATATCGTTTCCCAGCTTCGTATTTCCTTCCTGAGAGCACTTTTTCAGAGAGAATTGTTTCGTACACCCGAGGTGCACAAGGATTGGGCAAGTTAACGTAGAAAATGTTAGATGATGATCAGTAGGCGAGATCTTGCGTAGAGTTAAATCACGGTAAATTGTACCCAAGTGTAACCATAAATACAAATCGGGTCAAGACGCGGCGACGACGTTTACTGATATCTAACACCAGCATCATGTCGTTCATACTCTATAATACATGAATAATTTATTCGTTAGATTTCTCACCAATGTTCGGTAAGAAACTAGTTCTCTCTTTTAAGAACTGCGTTTTTCGGTCTAGTTTTGAAGAGGCGTATTTCATTTAAATAGGAAACTTAGAAGTTTGGCGCAAGCTTTGTTCGTACAGAATATATTGCGAACATATATCAGTCGTACTTCAACTTCCCATTCATGAAAATGAGAATTAATGAGCACCTTGGAGTGAGCAGTTCAACACATCTATTCACGCCCTGTCATCTCTACGAGGCGACAACCCTTCATGTCAAGCAGCATAAATATCTCTGAAAAGAAAAATTTACCACTCTAGTACGGAAAAAATATCTGAATCTCTAGCATTTTTTGCCACAAATAATTAAAATATTATTGGATACCCACAATGAAACAACTATTCATCATAAAAACTCGATCATAATTATATTATAGCCTCATACACTACAACTGAACGAGTCAAAGAATGAAGGATTTCATCCTTCTATTTCCTCCGACGTTTTTTGGCCTCTAAACCTCAACTCCAAAAACTCAACAATTACAACAGCTCACAGGTGCAGCACACAGGACACAGTAGGTAATGTACCACACAGTACGTACAGTTCTTAATAAGCATTTCACACAATACGAACGTCACACAACGTACGCAACAAAGGCCGTACTCTGTCCACCATGTCTCAGAAAAAAAACTTTCAATCCGATAACGTTACATATTGGCCACGTGGGACACGGACACAGCGCTGAGCGCAGCGGGGGTGCCGGGTGCATTAGTTACGGGGGCTGGAGCTCTGCTCACCGGCTCACAACTGTGTTTGAGCGGCACCTCGCAAATTGCTCGAAGCGCAATCCAGCGCTCGTGCTGCCTCACCAAATCAGCGAGTCGACTGTGAGTGGTCGGTCTGGCGCCCCCAGCAAGAGCCACCCAATCTTGGAAAAAGTGCTTACGCTATACCAAGTTCAAATGATCCACACCAATGCCTTTGAACCCGGTGACGAATGAGAGACTAACCCACGGTATTGCCGCTCTCAACTCATGACTACTTATGCTACTGTTTATGTTGTAGAGCTCTTGACAGATCGATCTGCACTTTCCAGCCCGAAACATGCTGAGGAAAACTAGAACTTGCGAACCAAAACACAAAACCGTCGTCAAGGAAGGGAACCTCGCACGCAAGGGAGTTCATGAATGGCATGTCTGGTGTGATGACCCTAGGAGAGTCGTGTAGCACATCGAGCTGTATCAGAATGTGCTCGACATGTTCAGCACAAACATCGCTTTTCTCCAAAAGCCCCCTCATCGCTGTCCAAGTGTTCTCTAAGAAACCAACTAACGTTATGTGGCCCAATTCTTCTACGCGCAATAAGAGAGTGAGAAGCTGTTCTCGCTGCCACAACGAATACTTTTGATTCACGATGCTCACTTGTGTGGCAAGGCACGATAGCGTGTCACCCAATACTTAGTGAATGGTGCAGCACACATAATATCGTAGCGGCCATTGCTCCCTCTTTGCTTTTGTCATTCCAACTCCAACATCAACGGTGTTGGAAACCTGACGACTGAAAAATACGTCTTCCAAATTTTCAGGAATGTGTACCACATCCATCAACCGTTGCCTTGGAAGCAGTAGTCGAGCTTTTACTCGCTGTTGAAAGTGCGGTACACGGCTGTCTGGCAGACCTTTCACAACAACTAATTGTCCTTGAGAAAATCTCAGCATTTTTCGCAGGAGGTGGACATTGTTGCAAGTTACTCGCATGATGGCTCCAACTCACGAGCTTCGGCCAATTGGTGGTCCAGCTCACGCGACACGCGTCCTTCAGCGACAACCAAATGGCTTCCTGAGCTTTCAACCGTGTCAACTGAGACGTAACGTTCCATGCAACCAGCATGGGGTGCTCATCTTGCTGCGCAGAAAACGCTCAATTGCTTCACGCTCAGCTACCCGCTTTCTCACTACCCTGAGGATGCCGTCTGGAGCTTCTTCCCAAGTCGGTACGAACTGCTGCTCAGCTATGACCCCTAGCACTTCCTTCACCTCGTCTATGCCCAGGACGGACTTTCTCATGAGATAAGACTCGCTGCAAGCTGGCGTCACGTCGACTGCGGACTTAATGGTGAAGAGGTGCACAGAAAACTGTCATCAGCTGAGCAGACAACCAGATGCCAGCACCCTCAACGGGAGGCAATTGTCGAGGGTCAACAGAGGCAATCATCAAAAGACCGCCAAATGGAACAGGGTTGCTGCTCACACGTCTCAATACTACGCCCAAAACGACCAAGAGGTCGACGGACAATATGCCAATCGCCTCAAAAATCAACACATCCAAACGCTTGAGGATCGAGAGCGGGCCGCACAGGGGTTGCGACACAACTTAAGAAAACACTTCTTAGCCGTGATGTTAGGCGTTTCGAGAACGCACTGCGCTACTTGAATCCCGAACAATAAATGGATGTGCTCGCCTCCCAGTACCCAGGCTCTTTCAGACATGACAGCAATTACATGTTGAGGTTTAGATGTACATATGCCTTCAACCCTTTCGTCGTAGCGTATGCGCACGCGGTCATGAGAATGTGCGTCTTACCAGCACCGGGAGAACCTACCAGCAGCGGAAAGCGAACAAAAGCGTCTCTTGAATACACGAAGGTATCAACTGCAGCTTTGACGTGTGCAAGTGCATTTTGCTTGCTCTGTAAATGATTCATCACTCTGATTTTGAACGTGCGTGAGCCTCGGGTTGTACAACACCGGCCTTCCATCCTGTAGCGCTTCATGAGCAGGCAATTCTTCCGGCCAGTCCATAACTGAGAGCACGTCAACTACATTGTTTCACATTAACCTCTCCACACCTGCCAACTTCTCTTCAGCGCGCTCTTTTATGACACGCTAAGTCCCGAGCGGCATTGACTCGTACGGCATGACCCGACGGGCCATCAGCTCCTTCAACTTCTCCATACTCATTGCGACCAGGCGCTCAAAGAAGCGCGCACCGATTGAGTAGTAGAGCAGTTGCTCGTGCAGAACATACGAGCCAGAGAGACAGCATCTGCTTCAGTCGGATTGTTGGTATCAGGGATCAGTCCTACGAGCTGTAACGCGTGCAAGAGACTGGGACAAGAGTACAATTCCACTTCCAAGCTCCAGCTCCGTGTCAAAAGCTCCCATCGGCAGAATGACGTGCACGATCCAGCGCTCAAACCGTTTAGGACTGACGGGGGAGAACACAGCAACGCGGCCCACGCCTTCAGCTGTCAGAGTCCCAGATGTCAGCCATCAGATCCGTGCGAAGCGTCCAGCGGCATTCGCACGAAGCCGCCCTGATACAGCGTGGTCAGACCTGCTGCATTGTCTGTGTCAGCTCATCCGCAATGTGCCCTAACTGGGGCTGAGCCCAGCTGCACTCCTGCAGCAAGGACGGTGGCAGAGGTCCATACTCCATAGCGACGTGTCGGGCTTCATTGTCCAGTGCGAAATTAGCTACTATTGGGAAAACCCACACCACCTGTGAACAATGCCTCGTCAGAAATGCGTCTTGTACCGTCACACGAACCACAATATCTGCATAGTTGGGGGCGTCCATCAGACACGGACGTCCGAAGGGCGTCAAGCTAGTCAGGTCGCCATGGAATGCAACCAACATTACCAGTCGCACCTACGTCGACCTCTTCGGGGTTGTGGCTGGCAAACTCGGAGGTGTCCTCGCCAACCCCTTGGTGGCTGGGTAATCACATCCCGTGCCCTGGATTCGCCCACCACCACCAGCAACTGATCCACTTCCTGTAACAAAACAATCTGGCAGTATCGTAGGACACTCCTTAGGATTTACAATTTACGACCTACCTAGGCCTCAACCAAGACAGGCGTTCATCTGCAACCTTAGAGGGTTCTGTCTCTGCTCCACTATTTATTTCTCCCCCCTCTACTATGTCACTTGCACCCACCACTGATGAATCAATGTATTCGGCCGCTATCTATACTTCCTCACCTCTACCGACCAGTGTAGTTATTGCTTCCGGGTGTGCTCTTCCTGAAGGAGATTCAGACTACCGCCCTGAGAAACCCGAAAAATAGGAAGGAAAATAGGATGTACAATTTACGACCTTCTACCTAGGCCTCAACCAAGACTCTTGTGCAGCTTCAGCCTCGTTCGGCTCTTCACCGCTCAAAAGTACCCGCGCTCTGCTTCGGGCACCTTTTTTTTTCTCCAGAGGTTCAGTCACCCCATTCGCAACAGCGGAGGATCCGGGTACTGCTCGATAAATCCAGGAAAGTCCAGGCTCTCTTCCTCGCCTGTCTTCTCCTGCGGAGGATCTGGGTACGGCTCGATGAACCCAGGAAAGTCAAGGCCCGCTTCCTCGCCTGTCCGTTCACCATCCCATTCTGACTGCCTGCTCGCCCCAGGGATGCGGGGCCCCTTCTGCACTTCTAGCAACGGCGGCAGAGGATGAATATGGCAGTCCCACCACTCAGCCTCTGAGGAAACCACTCGGTCTTCACCCTCGGTTCCTGATTGCGTAGCTACGTCTTCCCAAGGCATCACAGCTCGAGGGGCTCTTTTACGTGGTTGTCTCTGAGGCAGTCCCGCACCTTCATTCTTCCCGTGGGACTGTGCGGTGGCTCTTGTTCTCCTCGGGCGTACAATTTTTGGTTCTGATCCATATCATTTCCATAATGTCGCTTCAATTGCTTGATTTGATATGTACCTTAGATTGGTCTTTTCTCCGCTGAAGATCACGCACCGTACAAGTCGCCTGGTTCTCGTCGACCTCTTGCTCTTCATATGGACTCTGGAACTGCGGGGTCAGTTTGTCCCGCACAGTGGCCAGGCTGTGCTCTCCATATGTAAAACATCTTGTGTGTAGTGCAGACACCACAAAGCTAGAACCGCAATTTTCTTTCCACTGATGCCAAGAACGTCAAGTCAGAAGCCGAATCGGCAGACTAGCATCAGTTCCGGAAGAGTGTGCCCGATGTTGTCAGCCTCACCGGGCAGCCCGTCAATGGAGAGACACTCTCCCAAACTCAGAGGACGCTGTACTTCTCAACCTTCCGACTATACGAATAAATTAGGAAGAACTTTTGGGCCACGACTTGCGCATCAATGACCACAGATAAGTCGGACGTAAGTCGCCACAAAGTCGGACTCATGGGACTCACTAACTTTCTTGAACAAATTTCCAAATGTGATGCCCAACGAATGTATTCATCCTAACAGCGCTCGTGATGAAAAATATTCTTGTTCTTACGCACTGGTGGAACTCGTATCACAGATACGGTCACTATAACTCTCCTCATGAGCGTGACAAAGAAAATGGAAGAAGCGGACTCCAAATAAACCAAGGGTATTATTAGATAGTAGCAGGACCCGCGAAGATTCCATGGACAATGTCATCGTTAAGCGGACCCGAGAAAAAATTCTGACAGTATTACCTAACCTGTGCTAACCTAGCCTATCCTAACCTAAGCTAACCTATCCTATCCTAACAAAACCTATCCTGATAAAAAGTCAAATATTTAAATGCATGGAAACGCCCTCTTTTAATGTTACATTGAGGAATTCGGTATCCATGATACCGCAAACTCACACAACGCGGACACCAAATAAATATATAAATAAACACACAACGGGTATTATTAGGTTAAATACTTTTACTTTCATGATTTATGACCTTCATTTGAATGATAAAATACGTATTTTTGGAAAGTATCGGTAAAGTATCGGCCGGATTTTGCCGATACCGATACCGATACCGATACCACTAAAAATGGCCGATACTGCCGATACCGATACCGATACCGATACATCACTAACTAGAAGAACGTATTAGTGCTCTATAAAGTTACCAAATTAGAAAAGTTACGTTATTTTCGAAACATGATGCAAATGTCACGAAACGAGAAGGCCGGCTGTTGCCTCTCGTTTTCAATTGAGGGATTGAAACCTCGATAGTCAAAGAAGAAAAGAAAGTCAAAGAGAGGAAAGTGCACGGGAGGAGAATGGACAGAATAGGTAGGAAAGTAGAGTAGCAAGAATAGCAAAGGTGTGCGTTTACGGGTCTACCTCCATAAAAACTATCAGCATGGGATAGTACCGACAAAGATAGTAAAATTTAAATAAATTTATTATTGTGAATCGAACACGTGAGTTATTGGGTGTGATAGATCACACAGCCCTTCGAACTAAATAGCACACAAAACGATGCTAAAACACAATGCAAATATAAAGCTCGAGCTTGGATTATCAACATTGAAATTCAATATGAAATGGCGCTCCTAATAAGAGAAATGCACACAGCAAATTATAATAAGCGTTGGCGAAGCAGCATGTAATTTAATGTTGCACAATAAATTATGACAACCTAAGAGAATCATTAGGCACTACAAGTCGGGTGAAACACTTTTATCGAGAGGTACTATGGCACCGGCACGACCCAAAAGTTTAAACGCACCACTTGTGTTGTAACTCACCCTAACAACATTACGACAGAAGTATGCGTTCCCGGGCATCCGTTACACTTACCCACCAAAAATACATTTTTCCAACGAACCCACATAGTGACGCACGTTAATTACTGATCAGTCTGGGGTGCTTTTCCACGCAACTTTGTTCATGCACATGATTATCTCAATTCTACATAAATTCACCACGGGCCAGATTTAGTTGATTTCACAGCCCCCTTGCCCAGGACGCCGATCTGCAGACGTGTCGCTCATGTTGGCCATGTCTAGGCATAGTGCACTTGCTAGGCAAAATTCGCCCTTCTGGCGGCGTCAGCGTAACAGTTTTCCTGAACAATGACATTAAACATTCGAGCGTCTGTTTGCGTCGCAGCTTTGTTCAATTTACCTAACGAAATATGTACATTATAATCCATTTTGTCACACAAATGTCTTTAATGGAGAAACATAAATAGGTGCCACGACGGTCCAGCTTAATGCTTGTACAAACGGAGAGAAAAACCATAAAAATGTATCCTATAGCTGCTTAATTGAAATTGAATAGTCTTTGTTAATTCATGGAAGCAATAAAGATACTCGTTGGGTCAAAACACTTGTGACAGTTTGCACGTACATTGAAATATCAGCTTTGGATTTCATGAAATCAAGGAATAAAATTATCGTTGCTTGTTGTGGCAGAAATTCAAAAATATCATTTCGAGCGAGCATGGATGGAAAAGGAATACACATATTTAAAGAATTTAAACAATTTAAACAATTTATTTACCACAGGAGATACAGAGGTAGAATGTTTCTTAAGTCTAGTACAATGGACAAGTTTGAATATAGCTACCTGTGGGCCCGAATAAGTTCAGCGACTTCTAGGGCATCCTACCATCACGCTATTCTAGGGTGTACAAAAGTTTAACCTAGTTCACTTAACCTAGTTTCGCATTAGACTGATCATTGAGATAATTAACTCGATATTTTACAAGTCGGCTATATTTAACAGTATGTTCGATAAAACGATTCAAGAGCAGAGAGAAGATTGGTTATGGTACACAAGGCAAGTTACATTATGACATTATCATTAGTTACATGTAGGAGGCAAGATTTCGAAACGGTGATCTTACACTACTAGTATTCTGATAGGAAGTGAGACTCAAGATGTCTTTTGAATACTTTGTACGAATTACATTCACGGATCTCAGCAGGTATAGAGTTCCAAGTTTTGGTTCCAACGAAGAGAATACTGTGTTGCGACCTGGCCTTTGAATAATAAGGAAGCATGAATTTACTTCTATTTCGGGTTAAATGGTCGTGATGACCAGTTTGCGCAGTCAATAATTGTCTTAGGCTATTGTCGCCATCATTTCTTAATGTTTTGTAAATGAAATTACAGATGGAGATTTTGTAGAGATCCGAAAGTTTAAGTATTTGTAAATTTTTGAAAGAATCATTTGTGTGAGCATTATATTCTAGGTTCTTTACCGCTCTGACAGCCCTTTTCTGCAGAGTAAAAATTTTGTTGGTTTTATTTTTATCAGTTCCGTGCCATGCTTCTATTCCGTATTGCAAGTATGGGGAAATGAGCGTACGGTAGAGCATTTGTAAAGCTGTTTCAGGCAGAAAATTTTTAACTTTATTTAGGATTCCGATGGATTTTGATAATTTAGAACTAATATGAGTGATGTGCTCTTTGAAGGTCAGATGTTTATCTATTATGATGCCCAGAAACTTACATGAGTTGGTTTCTTCGATTTCACCTTCGCCAATTTTAATGCATGGGAGAGATACATCTTTCTTGTATGAGAAAGTAATATAATTTGTTTTATCGATATTTAGGCTTATTTTATTAGCTTTGAGCCACGATGAAACCTTGTGAAGTTCAGTATTTATACTCTCCACAATCATAGCAGGATTTTGGTTCGGAAGGACCGTAGAAAGCGTACTGTCATCGGCAAAAAGTATGAATTTGAAGAATGATGTAGATTTTACAATATCATTGATAAAAATCAGAAACAAGAGAGGCCCGAGAACAGATCCTTGTGGAACTCCATGGCTAATTGTCTGTGGGTCTGATTTTGCGTCGTCAATGACAACGTATTGCTTCCGATTTGTTAGGTATGATCTGAACCAATCATGGGCAATCCCTCGAATGCCATAACAGTGTAGTTTCGATAATAGTATTTTATGGTCCACACAATCAAATGCTTTTCGGAAGTCAAGAAATACAGAGAAGACAGGCTTTCCTTCATCTATATTAGAATAGAGGAATTGTAAATGATTTAATATAGCCTGTGTTGTTGATTTTTTAGAGCGAAAACCGTATTGTTTATCGTAAAGAAATGATTTTTGTTCAAAATAAGAGTACACTTTTTTATACACAATCTTTTCGAATACTTTGCTAATAATTGGTAGAATGGAGATAGGTCGATAATTGTTTACACAGGTTTTTTCACCACTTTTAAAGATAGGGGTTACTCTAGCAACTTTGAGGGAGTTCGGGAAAGTGCCTAGTAAGAGAGACTGGTTAATAATATTTGATATCAGTGGGGCTACAATGTCAGCAATAACTTTAAGTACTTTAGTCGGAAACGTTTGTAACCCACTCGATTTATTTTTCATGTTGTTTATGCACGTAATTACATCGGAGGAGTTTGTAGGCGTAAAGAAAAAGGAGTTGGGTTCTCGAATATGATCCATAAATTCCAGGTGATCAGTAGGTTCACTTGGAATACCATCAGCTATTGTTTTCCCTACGTTTACGAAGAAGTTGTTAAAGAGATTAGCAATTTCTTTCTTCTCATGATATTTTACATTATCTTGAACAACATATTCAATTTTCTTTTTATCGGCATTATTCGGTTTACAGCAGGAGTTAAGGAGATGCCAAATCTTTTTAACGTCAGTTTTGAATTGAGTAAACTTGAGCGTAAAGTAGTTCTTTTTTGATGTTCTTATCTGGTTTGTTACATAGTTTCTAAATCGGTTATATGTTTCTCTAGATATTCGTCCTTCGCAAAGGAGGGCTAGGTACGCTTGACGTTTCTTTATATTTATCACGATGTCTCTGGTAATCCAGGGCTTATGTTTATTTTTCGGGGTAACTGTACGAGTTACAATTGGGCAACACTGATTGTATGCGGTCATTATAGTTTCAGTCAACTTTACTACTGCTTCATCAATGCTCGTAGTATTATTGTTTTGTTGAGAGATGTGCAATGTAGGCATTGATTCTTCTAGAACGGTGCGCATTTCTTCAAGATTTGATTCGTTTATTTTACGATATGAGTAAGTTTCAGCCCGTGCCTTGGTGCAAGCAATATAGACATTTTTCTTAATAAGAAAAACTGGGAAGTGATCTGATAAGTCAGAAGTAATTATTCCAGCAAGAAAATCACTAGGGTCTGTCATAAAGATATTGTCAAGCAGCGTAGCACACTCTGAGGTTATTCGTGTAGGCTTTGTAATGATCGGAAGGAAGGATTGAGACTGAAAGGTAGTTAGGAAATTAGAGATTGGTTCATGGCTTTCATGTTTCAGTAGATCATAATTGAAGTCACCGCATATTATTATGTCATTGTATAAGGGCCTGTTGAACTGAGAAATAATACGATTCAATTCATTCAGGAAGGATATAGGACAGGCTGTAGGAGGCCTATACACCGTTCCAAGCACAATGCGTTTACCATCTCTAAAAAGTTCTGCGAAGAGTGATTCTATATGATCCTGATTCATGGTTGCACTTGCTATGGTTCTCGAGTCTATGTGGTTAGATATATATGTGCTGATGCCTCCGCCCCGCTGGTTTTTTCTTAGCGAATGGTAACTATGATAATTTTCAAATCGAATCATGTCTTTAGTCGAGTCATCTAGCCAGCTTTCGGTGAAGCTAATCACGTCTAGGTTATATTTAAGTTCAGTAATAGTACATTGTATCTCTTCCAATTTTGGATAGAGTGACCTACAGTTCCAACACAGGAGTGAGAAATCTCGGTCAGTTATTCGTATAGTTTCGTTGAATTCTGATATATTAGTATACCTACACTCTTGAGAGTCGTTTAGGTTTGGATATATTCTGTTCAAATGATTGAAATCTGGATCGATTTCCTCAAATATTACAGGGTGATCAGTCATTTAAAATAAGTAAAAGTAAGAATTAGGTACTATAGAGCTTAAGACGAAATACAGAGTCAAGCTTAAAGGGATATTTCAGTCTAAAAAGTAGCTTATTAAGTAAGAGAGAATAGAGTAAAAAAGAAAAATCTAGCGCGATTTCGTGAGTACACACAAACTCAGTCCATGAGCGAGCGATAATGGAGTTCAATATCACAACATTGGTGCAAACAGATTGCTAAGGGATTGCATATGAAAAATTACACTAAACTGATTGCTTAAATGAGCACGCTGTAACCCAAACACCAATTAAGTTTACAAGACAAATGCAAGTGGATTGATAAAAGATTTTGCAAGAACTGCTGTGGGTAAATGTATGAATGTACGAACATATACAAATGAACGCATTCATATACACCCACACACATGCACACAGATACCAGGGTACAAGCATGAAAATTTTGAAAATTCCAAGTTTTGTTTTTCTAATTAGAAAATTTTACCACAATGGGCAATAGTTGCTAAGCATCTTATTCGAACATATATTGATAATCACATAACAAATTTAATTTTTGGCGAATGTTTTAAAGTAATAAAATGAAAATGACGAGTTAGGGTAGTGTTACAGGTTACGAGTGAAAAAGGGCGGTATTTATGATTCATATGCTTTTTGCTAGTCCAGTGCACACAGATATGTGCATACGCATAGACACACACGAACACGGATACCAGTATACAAGCATGAATGATAGGAAAATAACAAGTTGTGTTTTTTGAAATTAATTTTTTTTAACATAACGGTCATTAGTTGGTAAGCATCTTTATAAAACATGTATAAGTGATCACGCAACAAATTTGTATTTTATTTTTTGCGCTTTACAATAGTAAAGAGAGATGACGTGTTAGGTAATGTTGCAAGTTGAAAGTGAACAGAAAAAAGCGGCATTTTTCGCCCCAATTCTAATTACCCGTTTAGTGCACAAATCTATGCTAGATGTTAGTCCAGTGCACACAGGCATATGCGCACATGTGCACACATGCACCCATATAAGTACACGCATATACAAGTAAGCATGTTTGCAAATCCCAACGTATAGAAGATCAAATCATAATACCTACGCATACCTCGAAACTGTTGTGTAATGTGTTGAATTATAAAACAATGAGCATGGGGCAAGGGAGATTGTTCAGCAATGGAGATATTGAGCAAATGAGATTCGTAAATACTTATTCAGAATGTTATGTAACTAAGAATTATTGTTGAGACGCAAAATGAGGAGCTATTTTGATCTTAAATTTTCTCAGTCTTTGAGGGATTCTGGTACTCGGGGGAAGTTTGTTCCACAGTAAGGCGCCTGATGTTGACAGAGCCTACTGCCCTATGTGAGATGAACGATAGTCATATAAGACATTGTTCCTGTTCGGTTTTAGGTTGGCTACAGAGGGTGGATGGAAACGCACTATTTCAGCATTGCTCTGAGGAAGATATAACTAGGAGAATAGGTACTGGGCCCTTTGCATGAGGAGCCTGTCTTGAATAGGAGTCCATGCAAGTTTTTTAAGGAGAGGAGCTATGTGATAACTTCTTTTGAAATTACCGTTGCTTACCACCTTGGATGAATTCATGCATTTTGGCAGATCCATTTGAAGGTTTAGAGATAAGTCTAACCATAATAGGCTGCAGTAGTCAATGCGCGATAACACCAGAGATTGAATGCCCAATAATCTGGATTTTTGGTCGAGCATACTATCTATACGATGAAAAAACATTAAAGTTATGTAAATTTTGTTACAAGTATTCTCAACTTGAAATTTGAAGGACATGTTTCTATCGAAACTGATACCTAGATTTTTAACTTTTCTGATGTATTATCTTTATCAGTACCTACTGCTGGAGTAAGATCTGGTGGTGTTTGCGCTCAGCTTGTAGAGACCACCACAGTGCAGTGGGGCATGAATTTTCAATTGACGTTTCACTTGGATTGGTACACACCTCACTGAAAACTTGAGCTCCTACTTTTCAAAGGAGTGTGTTGAAATCCGTGGCTTTTGCCAAGGGATTTTCAAAATTACTTATACGGTCTAAATTTTTATATGGGGCTACCTCACTAATGATTTCCCAAGTTCGTTTCGGGTTATTTTTAGCCGTTAATAGTTCCTGGTGGTGGTGAGTTTGTTTTGCTTTAGTGATTTTCATTCGAAAAATTTTTCATGTTCTTTATATTTATTGTTTGAGGTACTGTTTGATCTATTGTTTTTGTACTCTCGCAAATTAGTTTTCTTCATTCTGGTCAGCTCTTTAATTTCCTCAGTAATCCAAATTCTCAGTAATTTCAGTAATCGTTTTGGCTTGTTTTTTTTTGTTGAAGGTTCGTATTTGTCGAGAGCTGCTGTGAAGTTCTCGTTGAAGATAGATACTTGAATGTCAACATCGTCAGATTGCATCATATTCTGGAATTCGGTGGACCTGTTGATAGTTTTTCTTGAAATATTTTCGTCTTTCCTTTGCAATATTAATTTCACTTTCTATAGAGGGGTGATCGGAAATAGAAGGTGACATTACTGTTCTAAGTATTGCGGTAGGATTATTTGTGATTGCCAGATCGAGGAGAGTTTTAGAGACTCAAGTAATGCTAGTCGGTTCTTTGACCATTTGTGATAGGCTTAATTTGTACAACAGTTTGATTGTTTATTTTATATTTTTTTATTTTCTCAGCAGTTTTTTGATTGTTTTTGTCCGTTGAGTCGACAGTAAAATCTCCGAAAGCAAAGAATGACATTTTTGCTTGGACTTAGGGAGACTATGGGTGCCGATAAAGGCTGCCGATGATGATGGATTTATGTTTTTTATTTGCACTTTTAACCAATCCATTTCAATTTCTTCGCAAACTTTATTCGCTAGGAGTGAAGATGATGAGTATATTTCTTTAACGAAAATACATGATCAACTAGCTCGGTTGGTTTTAGCGCCATCGTAGCGTTATAACACATAATCAGGAATGTTCAAAAATGAACTTTGAGTTCATGAGTCAAACCACGTTTCTGAAGCACATAAAATGTCAATTTCTTCAGTGACCAACATTACTCTGATGTCATCCAATTTGTCATTCAGGCTTTGAACATTTATATGTTTCATTTTGATTTTACTTCTATTATGACTCTTTTGAGAGGTAGCAAAGTTACTGTGAGAAAGTCTACTATTTAGCTGGGTAGCGGCAGTTTGTCAAGATGAGGTAGCTCCAGTCTGATTTTTGCCCTGTGTGACAAGGGCACTGTAGTGATCGTTCTTACGATGGAGCAATAGTGTGGGGTTATTGTTTGCTAACTCTGATGAGGGATCGACTGATATTTTCCAAACACCATGATCCTGTTCATTCAGGATGAGAAGTTTTTGGCCTGTCACATTTGAAATGATTAATAGTATAAGGTCTACATCAGCCTGATCAAATCTTTTGTCGCTAATTTTATTATTTATGAGGTTTTGCATGTCTCCGCAGTTCTTGTCAATAAACTTAGCGTATGTGCTTTTGTTTGCTTTGATCTCCGTATTGATTGCAGTTTTTAAGGAATTTTTATTCCATTGTGAAGCTGGTTGTTTCGTAAGTAGGTGAGCTACTGAATGCAGGAGGCAGTGTCCATAGGCTTTGGTGGGAAACAGCTCTATTTTCAATGATCGTTTCAACTTATCTATTGTAGAATTCTTGCGTTCATAGATGGGGCGTAGACATTTTTTCAGACTTTTTACATCATTAGTAGGTCCGGAGAGGTACAGGGATTTTGGGGAATTTTCGTTTTCCTTGCTCTGAGTGGGCCGGCTGTGATGATTTCTTGTATGGGGATCTGCAGCTAAACGATAAATGCTCGTGTAATTTCTTTTTTTCTGGTGATGGTTACGCCTGCAGTTGGGTGGTGAATTTTCCATCGATTGTCGACTGATTTTTTGCAGCGATTTCTCTTTTCCTGTTGATTTCACTGCTTCCGAGGACGTGGTTGGATGTTGATTTATAGTCGTATTTGAGAGGGGCTTTTCATTCTCTGTAACAGCATCGGATAGCAATGAAAACCTACTTTTTATAGGTTCTCTGCAATTGTTAGTGGCAGAGGAAGTAGAGGGTTCGTTATATGAAGGCAAACATCGGTTCATGCTGCTGGAGGTTTTACGTGGAAAGGCTGTCAACTTAAAACAATCATTCGATTCATTTTGCTGTTTTGCATAATCATTATAGAATTCAGTTATTTCATTCAGATCATGGGAGCTTCTGACACAAGAGGTAAAATGTGAAGTGAGTCTTAAGGGTGATCTAAGAGCAATTTGTTGAAGAAAATGATACGTTTTTCTCGCGTAATAGGCCAAGTGCGGATATTGTTGCAAGCTTCACTAACAGTAACAGTTTTTGCATTTGTTCGGAGCGGAATCAGTTTAATACAAATTTTTCTCCACAAACTCGATGCCATATACAATTGCTGACCACTGCATGCACTCGCCACATAAATATGAGAAAAAACATGCTTTGTCATGATGAGTTTTCTAGCTTAGTGAGGTTATGGGACGAGAGGCTCAAACTTTTGAAACTAATTATATAGTTTCTAAAAGGAGGTGCGCGTTCAATCTCATCATAGAGATCATTAAAACGTTCTAAAGTTATTGTTTGAATTTTGCTTGCGCTATCAATTGTAGTGGGATGTGCAAATCCCGAGACCCAAGATCTCAAAGCCGAGCTCCCAGAGCTCGGGTCGGCCTCCAAACCTCCCCTACAGCCGACGCCAGACACACACCTGAGCTCGTGTGTCAGAGGGCACACCCAGTGTGAACACACGCTACCGTGAAACGAGCACACTTCACGGCAGAAACGGAAGCACACACTAGCTCCAAGCTAGTGTGGTGAGTCTGAACACACTCAGACACACAGGCACACAACACGCCTACAGGTCCTACCTGCTTGTGTCTCAGCACAAGGAAAAGAACACAACACAAGTATCTCGCAAGGATACTCAAGAGCGCAACCGGAAGCTCAAGCACGCACGACCACTCTCGGCAGCAGCGAACACAATAATGCCAAGGCCGGCGCACAATCGACGCTCCATACGTCAGGAAGTAGATCCCACAAAATACCTCCTGCCACTCAAACGGAGCAGCTTACAACGTAAAAAACGTCGCATGTGTAATTCTAAACAGAATAAACACATTGGAACACCAAAGCGTCCGTGAACAGAAATTACGATGTGTACACAAGCAACCCGCTGACGGGTGCAGCCCTGTGATTGGCCGCGCGTAGGAATACGTGCCTGGCGTAGCAATACACTACATCCCCCTCCTTTCCTCGAGGAACTCAGGTGACGTAATCCCTCAACTATTGGGGGGGGGACGCCACTCCCGAACGGGTCGTCCTGGCATCTCATTACCATTCTCCGTGACAACCTCGTCACCTGCGTCAACGACGGGCTCTCCCGTGTCGTTGGCAGTTTCAAGTTGCGTTTCCGGAACTTCCTCAACACTAACCTGAAGAGGCTCAACAGGAGTCTCATAGGGCCCAGCGTCGTCCGAGTCACATGCATCGTGCATGTCCTCAGAGGCAGAGCCGCGACGTTTCCTTATGTCGCTGACATGCCTAGGCATGCCATCAATGCACACGACGTGCCTTGATCGAACAGCAGTGACTCGCCCAGGAGTCCACTGCTTGGTGCAAGAGGGCACTGCGGGTTTCACCCACACCCTGTCACCGACGGCAAAATGCACGTTTTTGCCGTCATCTCCGGCCTTACTTAAGCCGTTGTCGTAAGGCATCCTCCAAGGATAGGCAAATAACTTACGACAAGGCACTGAGTTGCTATCGACTCCGTGCCGTGGCGTTACATTGTACCAAAATGTCGCCACCTCGGGGGTCATCCCCCCCCGCGCAGCAATCCTCTTGATTGTGCGATGATTTCTCTCTACGATTCCATTACCGCTCGGGGCATAAGCGGCTCTGAAAGTCAGAGAGATACCCCATTCGTTGGCAAACTGAGTGACAGTTGCCGACCTAAATGTGGCAGAATTTTCCAACAACAGCTTCACAAAAGGTCCTCGCTCAATCACCACCTGCTGGTGATGAGCGACTACACTGGCTGCCGACTCGTTTGACAGCCTTCGCCAAATTGCAAACCTAGATGGTCCGCAATCGACGAGAGAGAGAAACTGTACACCGTTATAGTGCGTCACATCCGCAGCTACACGATGCCAGTCACTCTCGACGGCTAAATTGCCGTGCTCGACAAGGTTCTCCACCAGTCTTGCAGGATCAATGCGAAGACACTCCTCACACCATGCAATCGTACGTTTCACTTGGTCTCGAGTAAGGCCTGGCCTGCACTGCTTGACCAAATAAAAGGTACGATCAACGCCCAAATGGTGAGGCAAATGAGCCTTCCAAATGGCACTCTCTGGCGTCCCTTCTTCTGCAGAAGCCGCCACTGACGCAGCCAAGACAGAGTCCGGCTCGTCAGCCGTGTGATAACTAAGCCAGCTCTTAGTCACACGAGTGAGCTGATCAGCTTTGTTCTCGACCGTGGGAGCGAATCGAAACTCAACCGACAGCTGATACTCATTGATGATCTCCTTGATCACCATCAAGCGACGCTTGATGAGCATCTGCGCTGCTCCTTTGGTGCGCACACGACTGTGATCACCGACAGTGTTATCCAACCAGGATAATACTGTCTTGGAATCAGTGGCTATAGTGAAGGTCTTGAAGCCCCACATAATAGCCAGATTGATTCCACGTCCCACAGCCTCAAGCTCTGAGACATTAATGTGGAGGTGATCTGTCTGCTTCCGCAGCCAGGTAGCATCCTCCACGATGCGATCATCCACCTGGACGACCACACCCATTGCCAGTGAACTAGCGTCAGTCCAGACGGTAACATTCCCACCAGGATTGACATGCCAACGACCCTTTACAGGGTCATCAGCCAGTGCTCGCGAAGCCAGCTCCTTAGCTAGCTTCAAGACACTGTGACTGACAGGCTTATCCCATGGCCCGACTGACCCCAGTCGCTTCAAAAAGCTACAGTGAGGTCGTAACCACCCAGCTACAGGATAATGAGCAACAATGCGGCCACACAGAGAGAACAGCTCTCTCTTTGTCATCTCAGACGTCTCTGAAATGAAGAAAGACAACTCACTTCCTCTTGACATCAATAGATGTCCGGTGGGAGACCTCTTTAAGGCTATCCCGAGCACTCGACCCCCGTCGAGACTCACTGGTTCTTTAGATTTGAGCCCATACAACTGCAGGTGCTTTCTCACATGAGAAGAACTCACAATGGACTCTTGGACCATTATATCGTCAATATGATGATCCGTGGCACGATTAATCTTATCGTCCATCGAAAGAACCTTGCCCAAGATCATCGTCATAATCCTGGGCGCACATGACAAGCCAAACCCGAGGCGAGTCAAGGCATAATGCACACCATTATACCTCACGACTTGATACTGCCACAAGTCACTGGAGACACGAATTTGAAGATAGGCAGACTTAAGGTCAACGACCTGAAGCTCCCCTTCAAACTGCCTCCATTTGCGCACCTTCTCGGCACACACAGCGGTTTGCTCATCACCAGTGGGAGACTCAATGAACAAGTTAAGTTCACGGTAATCCATTACCGGTCTCACCTTGTCTTTGGTTGGCTGGACAACCGCCAAAAGTGGTATGACCCCTTTTACCGGGCCATTCCACTTCACCAGCCAACCTTTAGAGATCCAACTCTGGATCTCCTCAGCATACCTCTCATGTACGCCTGGCGCGCGCGTACACTTGTACTCACCAACACCAGTTTGAAGCTGCGTCGGCTCGCCGGCCGACCAACGCCAACTAACGGTCCAATGACCGCTAGAAAACGTGGCTTCAAAGTCGTGATCACTAATCGTAAGTGAGTCAACCCCACGAACTACCTCACGACCTCCCTTCATGGGAGCACTACCACAGCACCTGGCAGAGGTGGGTTGACCCCACTCAACCTGGTACCGAGAGTTGGGTCCTCTTCTGACAGTGACTCCTCCCATGTGAACGATTACATCGTCACCCAAGAGGCAGTCAACGCCAAGATTCTCCAACCCTTCAACTGCAATTGCTGACACTCTAAAAGAGTGCCCATGCAACTGCACGACTGCCTGACATTCCTTCCCCTTAGAGGAAGTTCTGCCATCAGCCGTCACAAAATGTCGGGCCTTGCGGCCCGACAGTCCCTCCACCACCCGGGTGGACACCATCGTGCACTCGCTGCCGGTATCAACCAGACACAAGGCAGAATGGCCATTCACAATGGCCTTGACAACTGGCATGCTACTCGAAGTAAGCCTACCAGCTGCCATGGGTAAGCCCTGCTTACCCGTGACAGGCGCATGAGCGCCGGTCACGACAACGTCCCCAGGACGCTGTTGGCCGTCCCTGACAGCCAAGCCTCTCGTAGAGAGACTAGTGGAAATACCTAGACTTCCATGGTTTCCACGCCGGAGGAAGCGGTGCCCCTTTCCACTTCCTCCCCGCGAAAACCCGAACCGCAATCAGCGCCGCCAGCGGCAGCTGTGGGCTCTGGGCAGTCCCGAGCAAAGTGCCCGGGCTTCGAGCAGCGAAAGCATAAGCTTTCTTTCCTGCTGTTCGAAGGAGGCACTGCCTTCGCCTTGCGGCGAGTCTGGGTACAGTCCCTCACCCGGTGAGGTCCTGTGCACCTTGGGCATACAAGCCCAGGCTTCTTCCCGGAAGAAGCTGCGGCTGCCTTGGCCTTACTCGCATAAGTAAGGCCATCAGCAGCACGCTGTGCGGACACCCTGTCGCGCACCTTCGACAGCAACCTTTCGAATAGTTCAGATGGGGCAACCTTTCGAATAGTTCAGCTAGTGTATATGGATATATTGAGAAGTTGGTAGATAGGAATAAAATTAAATTTTGTTCACTTCACTGTGTTGAAGTAGAAGACACCACGTTTAAAGATAGACGAAAAGACACTGCCAATAGGAAAACATGGGGGGGGTGTAGGCGAGAAGAGGAGAAAGGGTAGGTGGAACAAGGGGGTAAGCGGGAGGGAGGGGGCAAGATGCTTGCGGTCGGCAAAGTGAGCGTCGTTTGCTGTCCTGCTTGTGGAAAAAGAAGAAAAAGAAAAAAAAAGCATTTCGACTCTTCCATTAGAAGATTGCTATGGTGAGCTTTTCGAGAAACGTCGTATTGTGTTATGATGATCGTTTCTTTTTTTTTGTCGAATAAATTAATTTTCGTATTTTCTGGGTAATTTCCATGATCGTCATTCAATTTAAGGTTTATCTATAGCAGGTTTTAAAACACTCATTATGCATGGCCACAGATTTACTGTTTTGAAGTTTGATGAACACCACTCATGACAAGAGATGAATTGGAACCAGCAAATGTAATTGATGATAAATAGATTACAATACCGTCCACGTAACTTTGGAGAAAGTATGAAGGCAGCGGCGATGATGACAATAAATTATATAAAGAAGGGGTCTCATGGATTTTACGTTATATTGGATTCGTCGTTCTGAGGTATGAAGTCACAAGAGTAAATTTGTACAATAACAATCTCAGCGTGCCTGACTGAGTTCGAATTTAGAGTTACTAGAAAATGCGGCACCGAAGAGACCCTTCTGAGACTAATTCTCGTACAAGAATGATACTCCTAACTTTCGATGTCAGCTTATGTAGAAGCTATTGCCGCAGCCATCTTCAATATACGTTGGTAGCGTGAAACCGTAATGAGGCTTTTTTATACCTCTTTTTTTTCTGATGCTGCTGTTGTTGCTGCCACGCAAGCGTCGACGTTTGCTGCTGCTGCTGTCGCTGGGAAGCAGTTAACTTTCCAACGGTCGCAGAGCCATTCCGCTTTATACAGAGCAGCTTTCTGCTGAGGTTTTGTTGAGTTTGCAGATTCCTTATCGGAGGTCTTTCGAGTCGGAGGCATGCGGTCCGTGATCCATTGCCAGTCGAGGCAACCGTTATACTGGGGAACTTCCATAGTACGCGGTTATGTACAAAAGTACATAAAATTGCTAAGGTTTACCTCACGTTGTGAAATTATGTTCTGTCCGTGAGCGCAGGCTTATATTTGTTTGTGAGCACAGGCTTACTATGTTTAACATGGCAAATTATTTCCGAAGCTGCTAGATCAATTTTATTTAGCCTTTTTTAATAAAAGTTCCTTCACAATAATAAGGTTTTTACCTCTCTCGCATTTTACGTCACTAGTTAACCAAATTTGCCCATCATAAAAACAAGATAATAATGTAAGCCAATTTGGTGAATCAGAAAATGATTGTGTACGTGAGAAATTTTTCAACGTTCATGCTCTATTGCAACAGAAAAATAGTTCACACAACATGGTCACCGTTTTTCCCAAAGATGCGAGTTTGCCGGAGTGCATTTTCGATTTTGTTGCAGCGCCGGAGATGACGGCACTTGTTGTTCCACGTTAAGAGGGGAGGTGATTTAGAGGAATGGAGCGGGGGTTGAGGGGGCAGGGGTGAGTTTGCTCGCGGTTCACCTTCACGCGAGAGCAGCAAAACAGCTTCACAAGTTTACGCATCGCGCCACTCTGACCTGCTTGTTAAAATGATCAGAACTGAATCAATTCGACACAGAAATTCACTTTTCCCATTTAATTAGGTAGAAGGCACATCCACAGACACGTAGTTCTAATTTTGTATTTCGCGTAGTTTTCCTTCCTTCATATTCTGAGCAATTTAGCTCCGGTGACTTGGAGCGTGCGTTCAAGACCGAAGGTGAGAATCAGCATATCTGCAATAACGAAACGTTTCGTTCGTCACGACGAAAAGAGAAACTACAACGCTAATGTTGAAATAACGCTTGGAGACAGCACGCCATCCGAGTTACTCTTGGAAATGACACGTCTCAACAACTGCAGACAAGCTCTGCTACCACCTTCAGTCATCCGCTCTATGCATCTTTCAAAATTACCGACGAAAGCTCAGCCACTGATAGAAGCCTTAAGAAAAGGAAAAACGAACCAAGAGTACGGGAAGATAGCAGACCAAGTCACAGCAAGGCAATCCGCGTACCAGGCCGTAATTGCCGAGCCCGTCGCGATAAATGCGGTCAAGCCACCGCACCGCAGACCACGACGGTGTAAAGAGGCGAATTCGACGTAGCTATGAAAAAAAAACTGAACCCAAAGACATGTTTGGAAGGATGTTACGCTCGCAAGAAAATGTCCTCAAAGCAAACAGCTGGCAGAATCAACTTCCAGCACCCAGAAACGTCCAGGACGCTAACAAAGGAAACAGGCTTCACCAAGTGTACTGATACTACCACCGTACATTCGGTTAGCGTGCAAGAAAGAGCACTCCACCATGTAGCTATGCAGGAAACGACGGCCGCGGAGAATGGTAAGCGCCTCATTTTCCGCGCAGGCAAGTGCAGACGATTTGTTGTACATCACCGACTCCAACAATGCTTGGTATCTGGTCGACATCGGCTCGGCGGTTAGCTTATTTCCGCACGAAGCAAAACATTCAACCAAACCTCCGTCCTACGATCTACTAGTGGCTAACAACACTTCATTAGCTTCATACGGGACGGCGGAAAGGAACCTTCGGCTCTCCCCCCAATTGCTCGTAAGTTGGGATTTTGTAGCGGCAGATGTAGGTTAACCTATCATAAGCATCGATTTCCCGCACGCGAACAAAATCTACGTCGACGCAGCAAACGGAAGAATGTACAGCCAAACCTCGAAAACTGAAATTCCTTGTGAGCGAGCTTACTCAAGTAGCGCAAGCATTCACAGAATTGATCATAAGCATCACCGGAATTGAACGACACCTGCAAGGAGTTCACCGAGATACTGGTTTCTCACGGACGCCCTTCTCACCAAGCAAGAAAAGATGTAGAACATCACATCGAAACGGTCGGTCCCCCGGTGTACTTGAGACCCAGGAGCCTTTCTCCAGAAAAACTGGAAGCAGCTCGGGACGAGTTCAAAATGTTGTTAAATTACGGCATCATCAGACCATCAAAGAGCGCCTGGGTGTCTCCCACACATATGGTCCCTAAGTCATCCGAATCCGAGGCATGGAGAATATGCAAGAACTACAGGCGACTAAACGCTGGAATGAAGCCCGATCATTACCTAATTCCGCACGGCCAAGACTTCCACTACAAGCTGCATAAGCAAATCATATTTTCAGAAATTGATCTCGTGAGGCCATACCATCAGATACTGGTGAAAGCCGAAGACATTAAAAAAACGGCCATCACCCCTCCATTCGGCTTTTCCGAGTTCACCGTTATGTTCTTTAAGCTTCGGACTGCAACTCAAACGTTCCAGCGTTACATCCAAGCGATCACCAGAGACATGGTCTTCGTCACCGCATATATAGATGACATACTGATAGCATCTACGTCCGTGGAGGAGCATAAGGAACACTTTAGGCGGCTTTCTCGTCGTCTGAAAGAAGGACAACAAGTGCACCCAGCAAAATGCATTTTCGGAGTGGCCGAACTGGACTTCCTCGGGCATAGAGTATCAGCTCGGGGGATCTCTCCACTTCCACAGAAAATCGAAGCCATCTGCAACTTCCCACTACCGTCGTCGGTCAAAAAATTATGACATTTTCTGGAGATGATCAATTACTATCATCAATTCCTTCCAGCTGCGGCAGAGAAAGTGCAATCCCTAACTGAGCTAAAAGGCTATTCACAGAACTCCAAAAAATCATCAATTGGACTCCTGAACAAGACACAGCTTTCGAAAGATTGAAAATAAGATCTCCCATCTCACCATGTTGGCGCACCCAGCCCGTCCCAGAAGGCAAGACGATCGTAGTTATGGACGCCTCGACCAACGCAGTAGGGGTTGTTTTACAACAGGAAATCGAAGGACAGCAACTACCAGTGGCATTCTTTTCAGAAAAGTTGGATGACACGCAGCGCAACTATAGCACGTACGACTTATAGTTGCTATCTTCTCAGCAGTTGAACACTTTGAGTATTTTTTAGAGCTCAGACGTTTTGAAATCTGGACAGATCATCGACCACTCTGCTTCGTTCTTCAAAAATCTACGGAGGTTAGCGACATACGCGTGGCCTGTCGTATCTTTCACAGTTTAACTGGGAGATCACCCACATCAGTGGCACCACGAACACGGTAGCGGATGCACTGTCGCATGTGGTATCTGCAATTCTCCCAAAAGAGCCTTCAATATACTACGAAGAGATAATACAGGAGCTGAAAGAAGATCAAGAATTGGAAGAGTTCTTGCATCCAGCATCGAGAGTACCCTGAAGATACCACCTATCGATACCCACATCAGCAAAATTCCCCTTTGGTGCGACGTGTCCACAGGCGATAAGAGGCCGTACATTCCCAAAATTTCCTCGAAACAATATTCACGCATTTTCATGGAGCCAGTCATCCCGGCATTCAAGCAACGCGAAATCTCCTGAGACAACGGGTTGTTTGGCCCGGCACCAACGAAGACGTCAGAAAGTGGACACGAGAGTTTATCCCGTGTCAATCGAGCAAGGTTACGACGCACGTCAAAAGTTCGCCTGGAAAAATGCCAGTTCCATATGAACGATTCCAGATCACACGTAGACATCGTTGGACTCCTGCCCGTATCGCAGAATTGTCCATATCTGCTTACGTGCATTGATCGTTTCACTAGGTGGTGCACAGCTACGCCGATGATGGATTGTGTGGCAGAAACATCGGCCCGCGCTTTTCTGCAGGGATGGGTGTCCTCGTTTGGAATCCCGACAACGATCTTTACGGATCAAGGTGCACAATTCGAGTCAGCGCTGCGGAAGAATGTCTTGGCAACTTTGGGCACGAATCGACACTAGATTACAGCCTATCATCCACAAAGCAACGGCTTGGGGGAAAGGCTACACCGGCAACTGAAGGAAAGAAAGAAAAAAAAAGAAAAAAGATGAACAATTTGTATCCAATAAGGTTGGCACATGAGATACGTGACAAACATATTGACTTTTTAAAAACTTCTTAATATAAGACCTCCTTACACAAACGTACTATACGAGGAGTCCTAATAGACAGACTATACGTGGTCTACTAATAGACAAACCATACGAGGTGTACAAATAGGTAAACCATACGAGGCGTACTAATAGAGAAACCATACGTGGCGTTCAAATAGATTCCCCCTGTGAAGGGCTAGTTAAGTCAAAAATATCACTTCTTGGAGATTTTATATCCTAAAAGGTACCTGACAACTTATAAATGATTTGAAATGCTATTAGAGAATTCTTTGAAAATTCCTAAATTATTTGTTGAATCGAAGTAAGAAAAGATGAAAAACGCTATACCGAAGCCGCTTCAAACACTATCGTAAATGACTATCAAATATTGAGAAAAGTTAGTCATAAAGTAATTTATAAAGAAACATCACGCAACACAACACGCACATCTAGAAATGAAACGCGTAAGCAAACTTACACGCAAAAGGAAATTCATGGCTTGTTCAGCATACGCACAGAGTTATGATAATTTTTCACGAGCGCTATTATTTCATTTGTCTGTTTATATTTTTCATTTTTTCTATTCACATATGCGCCCTCTGGGGTAGTGATAGATCTATTTTTGAATCGTTATGAAAGTTCAATAATTATATTTATTTCTGAAATATGGTTCAGTGTTTATTGGTCGCAGAGCTTTAGGTAAAATGTAATGTGTCTTGACCCATATTTTCAATACGAGTACGCACTAACGAGAGGGCTTTCAGCAATGCGTCACATGAATTATGTTTTCTTAGTGACTTGTATTGAAATGCATTACCAAAATTTGACTACTGCAACGAAGAGGAACGCATTTTTTTCATACTTTTATCCAAATCCTGTTTCGACAATTATCATGGGTATTACGATAACCATGTATGAATAGCAATTAAGAATCTCTATGCTAAGGTATTTGAATGCGTTTCTCGCTTTTATTTCAATACATGTGCGCACTAATGAAAGTGTTATTCAGATGAGCGTCGCGAGGATTGTGTTGCATCAGTTACTTATATTTAAATGCACTGTCAAAATCAGATTACGCAAGAAAGGGATCTCATTTGTGTTGTGCTCTTCTGTCAATCATTTTTTGTTTCAACTTTTTGCACGGGTATTACGATGCCAATATATTATTATCAGTTAAGGATGTTAGTGTTAAGGTGTTTTAAAAACCAATGTATCAACATTGGAAATAAAATATATTTTTTCTTCTTCTTTTCTTGAAGTAAATTGTTCAAAAAGATTCGTTTTTACTGAAAAAATGGAAGTAAAAACATATATATATATATATATAGATATGTGTGTATATATATGAACATGTATTTGTGCGCACGCACATAGACATACATGTATGTGTGCGCACACACACACACGCACCCACCTACACACTCATTTTCATATATATACGTATTGGAACTGAAAATAAGAAGAATATTAACAAACATAAAAAGCAATATTGCTCGTGCTGCATCTAAAATGACAGTCAAGCTCAGAGTAATCGTAAGAAGTATCCTGAAAAAAAGTAAGCGGAAAAAACTTCGAAAAACGTATAATTGAAATCTTTTTTTAATTATATATCAAAAATTTCAAGAAAACTCAAGTTACAGTCGAGGAACAGCAAGAACAAAAAAATCTCGGGTTTCATATCCTCTCAGTGTTCTCTGCAACATCATACGGACATGGGTACATGGGATAAAATGGAGATACAGTGTAAGCCAGATTTCACTTATCAGTAGCAAATATCTATACAATTTTGGTAGAAACGCGAAAACAAACATATACTAAAAATAAAATTTGTCTTTTCAACATACGGACAGAGAGCTAATTTTTCCACGATTCATATGCTCAAATTGCGCTTTATTTCATTTGTCCAATTGTGTTTTTCATTTTTCCTGTTCACAGAAACGCTCTCTAGGGTTGTGATAGATCTATTTTTGAATAATTTTGCAAGAGCAATAAAATTAATTACCCGGATTATTTTTATGTAAAAAAAGAGATAGAAACATGATTATATATTTATGTAGATGTACGAGTACATATACCTACATACGTGTGCACAGATCTATCCATATCTCGGGTTTCACATCCTATCGGTACTCTTCAGCATTATACGGACATGGGTACATGGGATAAAATGGAAAACTATTTTGGCTGGATATCACTTCTGAGTTGCAGATATTTACAAAATTCGGCACGTAAAGGTAGATTAAACAGTGGTCCTGAGGAATAATTTCAATTTCTGAAATTTAGAATTATTTTTGATTTGAAAGTTCAGTGCTAGTGTGCGCCGAACGCACATAAAAATTAAGAAAATTTTAAAAATGCCAAATGCTAAATTCCCTTCTTCCCCCAGCTTAGCCGAAATCGATTGAAACACCTTTGTGAATGATATCGAAATAGTGAGACAACGCTTGCCAAAAATTACTTTATCAAAAACAGCACAACCCTCACATCTGGAAACCTGTATACTGATGTACACGCAAAAATGTATTTTAAAGTTTTGTTAAGAATCTGTTAAGAATGATCAATTTTTGCGAATTGAAGATGAGAATTTAGGAAAAATTTTAATCATGTGTAGTAAATCTTTTAACCCTTTCGGTACGATAATTCAAATTGTTTGGGTAAAAACTTCCTGGGGAAAAAGTTGTCATTACCCTGAATTGTCAGTGAAATTGTCCTAGTGTGGTGCTTTTAGCTTAAGTAAGTGCCTTCTTCATTATTTTAATTTTAAAAATTTTTTGAATCTTTGAAGCTCGATGCTTGGCGACAGAAATTTTTGATGTTGATAATAAAGTTTTCGTATTTACGAAGAAATTATTCATACGTTTTTGCCCGAATTTACCAAAAATCAACAAAGTTCAGAAAAAACTTGCTCAAGTTAAATGGAAAGGGTATTGAATATGTTGCTCGGGTCCTGTAGCATGAACTTACGCGTGCTACAGGGTCCTATGGTAATTACAGGGGCCTATGGTAACCTATGGTAATTTACGCGTGCAGATTTCTGGAATTGTTTAAAAACTAGTTTAATGAATGTTTGTAATTTCCCTAATTTTGTTATTACTCCAAAATATTCCCTCACTAGTTAAATTAGTTTAAAACTAGGTTAGATGCCCTAAACTGGAAGCACTAGCCAACTTGGCACTGGAGTAGCCGTCAGGACCGAAAGGGTTAATTGAGTGTACCAAATTTTGTGCTTACTTAAAAAAAATTGCCCGTTGAAATATCATGGTAAATTCCAGCAGTACGGAGGGGTCGCTTCAACATAATGTTACATGCCACCTGCCTGTATGATTGGCTAAACAAATGTTAGGTGTAGTGAGAAAGGTTTTGTGTACATTTGGGCCATAAGCTGTAATGGCTCGAACGATGTCTGCGATGTCTGTTTATATTAGTAGGGAATTTTTTAGGTGTGTAAGCAATCCTCGAGAGACCTAGGGCGAACCCTTCGACACTTGAGAAAGTAGAAAATGCCTACTCAGTCGCAAACAACGCCGCCTTGTTGACGAACATAGATCGCGACACCTAAGCCTAGAGAGGCGGCAGACCAACGGTTTGAAGAAGCTTGGGCCTGGGAAACAGTGATGCCAAGAGAGAGAAAAAAAAGTGGTAGGCGGGCGTTTTCGAAGTTGGAAGAATCGTATTGGTCGGATATGAGAAAGAGGACAACCCTCAAAAAGACGCGAGGTGTCGTGATGAACAAAAGGCAGTTCCACAGTCGACGCCGTGACGCGAAGTACAAGAAGTAAACGCGGGTGTGTTCGCGGTGACAAACGTGCTTAAAGAGATAATGGGAAAAGTGACTATATTAAAAAAATTTGTACTAAAGTTTCACGCTGTAATGTAATCCAGAAATTTATACATTTTTTGTTCTTACTTGCAGAGAAGTGAATTAAAGAAAAACTCAACCTACATGGGAATCATTAATGGAACATTTAGATGCAACGTCTCTGGAAGGGTAAGAGAGATGCAGTTTCTTGAGAAAAGATAATTTTTTTTTAAATAAATATTACTGAAATTTACTGGCATTCAGTGATGTAAAAATTGAAATGTTTTGAGGGAACGTAATTGGCGCAATCATGATTAACGAGTTATAAATTGATCTTGCAGGTGGGAGGCCTGAGGATAGAAGTTCGCAAGGAAAGGAATGCTCGGGAGCTACGAAATTAGCAATTAGCAACAGACATTCTTAGAAATGTGCATAAGATAGTGATTTGAACTGAAGCTGTACTGGCTCCTGAATGTGTGGGTTTAAGCAATGACCACATCCTGTGCTGCTGGGAGCGCTAAGATATTGTAGACCTTATTTGTGTTACGTCTGTGTGTAAGCAACAGACTAGGAGGCTGGCCAGCCGAAGCGAATCGAATTATTCAGGATAGCTCTGTAATGTAAGCCAGTTGGCATATGGAGTTTTAGATTCCATGACTTAATTTGTACCATGTCTAATAACGTTCATTGTATGTAAGCTTGTTTATGTTCGTAAGACGTATGGTCGCAAAATCATAAATGTTGAGCGAATGTTACCCTGTGTATCATGCCCCAACACTAGAAGGAACAGCTCGCCACATCACGGGTGCGCTTAGAAAATGCGCTGTGTAAGCGAGTCAACTATCATCGGTGAGTAAGGTTTTGTTTTTAGTATATGTACTGTAATGTTGATTATAGTCTATGAGTTTTTTTGTGTTGTCTATGTATTTCATGGAAGTGAGCCAACCCCTCAATTCCGAGAACCTGATCTTCTTACTAATGTAAATTAGTAAGGAGGCGGGACCTTTTCTCGTGACAGTTTGTTTATCACACGGATGGTAAATATAAAATACAGAAAATAGAAAATAAAGAAAATAAAGAAGAGAAAGTATGAAAGAACACTACTAATAATTAAGAAGAAAAAAACGACCTTTATTCCGCTGTATTTAGTAGACGGTTGCGTTGCTCCTGAAGCGTCTGACAGGCAGCGCATGCGCAGAACGGCTGCCGTGGGTGTGTTTGAGGGGGTTGCCGAGGAAGTGGGAGGTTAGTGTGTCACTTGTCATTGGATTAGGTAGTCGGAGTGCAAGCCAACCACCTAATTTTGCAAGCTGAAGGAATTTTCAATGGATGTGAACCGAAACTAATTGATTGACAAAGTTAATTGCAATGGCATGATCTAAGATAATTTTGCATACCAATTATGAGTTTCTGCAATCAAATATTCAACATTCCTTGGTACACATTCACCAGAAGCATAGGACATAGCAAGTTGGAATAAGTGGCATACACATCTTATCAATATTAAATATAAATTTTCTTCTTTAAACTTGGAATGCTCTCCATTATTGATGCCGACAACGACACTTTTATTGTCAGTCTCCATTGCATTGCAATTATCAATGCTCAGATTCCTACTAATCAACAATTGTTTTAAGGATGTCACAATGCCATCGCTATCTGTTTCACATTTTATAATTTTGCAATTACTAAGTAAGCTGATTCCATTTTATTAGATGCATGACTCTAATATATAACTGAAACCCCAAGTAGTTTCATGATTGAAATATTACTTTCATTCAATAATAAACTGAACTCATTGTTGCCAATATCATTGATCAGTCTTTCGTCGAACTGAGGTCACAATACATTTTTGATAATGTATGTGCATTTTATTCCATGATCTTTTACATCATCACTAGTTTTGTAATTGGAGATTGTGTGCTTTATAGCTTATGAACCGTTTGATCACGATTAGAAATTAAACTTTGGCAGCACAAAAACGTTGAAATCGCGGTCTTGGTGTGGTTCATAATCTGAACAAAACATGATCAGAATGTGTTTAGTTCACTATTCGGACAATTTGGGTAAGCAAATTAACAAATATAATTAGAATGAAGTATGAACCATTATAGTGAATTCCTACTGCGAATTTACAGTAATATATCTTATTCATAGCTTAATTGTAATTCTCGCAAGAAAATATCTAGCACGCTGAAAAAACCATCTAGATTTTATAGCTTATATCTAGATTCAAAATTTTACATCTAGGCTTAGGCAAAAACATCTTGATCTAGGTATAAAATATCTAGAGTGGCAGCCCTGGCACTCGGTTCCGTTCTGATGGCTTCTGCGCCAGTGTGCGAGCTGAACGTCGTTTCTGTTCTGTTCTGAGGCTTCGGAAGCTTCGGCGGCGGGTCCGTTCTGAAGCAATGTGTGACAAGCTTACGGCAGCCCGCCCACTGATGCGATTCGATGCGATGCGATTCGCTTCATTCGTCGGTGAGCTAGCCAACACAATGCTATTCCTACGGTGCTACAAATGCACCGTGGGGTTTCGCAAGGCATCGCACCTATCACATCGCATCAGTAGGCGGGCTGCCTAAAGATACTGGTCCTTTTTTTCTGTTTCACTCTCAACTTGTAACAATACCTAACTCGTCATCTCTTTATTATTGTAAAGCATCCATGTATAAACTATAAATTCGTTATATGACCATCTATTTATACTTAAATAAAAAGCTTATCAAATTAATGACCGTTATGTCAAAAAAATTTAATTAAAAATACATAACTTGTAATTTCCGTGGTCCTCATGCTTATATTTATATTTTTTCATACATCCTTGACATGACATTTTTAAACATCTGCCGAAAGAAGCAACTTCTAATACTACTTCCTGGAGTTAAGAATTTCAAAGTTTTATGTCATGAACATGTACACTCTCAAAAGTGTTTTCACCCCACAATGAAAATGAATCATCCATGAAATTGTGTTGTCTCTTATTATAATTACATGTAGCATCAGATGTAGCTTAAGCAACATTAGGAGTACATTGCCCTCAATCATTTCTTTTCGACTAGTGACCTGGGTATTACAATACTCATGTGTGTATATCATCTAAGTGTATAACTTTAAGATATTTTAAAAACTAATGATGGTACTTTTGTACCAGCTCTATTGCAAATTAACTGCTTATCTTTCTTTTTCTTTTTCTTTCGTAAAAATTATATTATGGAAGTCTTCTGTTTCTTATACCTTGATACTCCAATATATAAAGAACCTAGGATCCTGAGAGACATCAACTCAACAACCCACGACAGTGTTGCGATACAGAGAAGCGGGTGGGTTTAGGACCCCCTTTCCATACGCTGAGGGACTCTCAACCCCCGCAAAATTTAAAATATTGTCCTTCATGCTTGCGTATACCTGCAAACCAGACATGGAGAATAAAAGGATTGAAGATTTACATGAATTTATTTTCGGGAAACACGTTGATAAAGTACACAAGGCATTGGAACGAAATGATTTGAAATGGCACAATTGCGTTAAAGAAAGGCACACACACATCTACCGTCATAAGGCTTTAAACACGACATGATATAAATGTGATGCTTACCGAGAATTCAAGTTACCAATACTCCTTCGTTGACAACAAATTACGCATCCACAAAATCGCGGGCTCCACAGCAACACAAGCATAATATTTACGAGAATGACACATCACGATTTAACCTGTAATTGTGACAAGGTGGCGAATCATATGAAGCGTCGCACCATTCACAACGTGAATTCGATCCTCGACTAAATAAACACAGGACACCGATTGCCTATAATTTATATGATTTTGCGCAACACTTTGAAAGCACTTTTCTGGGTGCTGTTCTACATCTGAAATTGAACTTTTATCACCACCTAACAGAGCTCTCACAACCATAAAACACTTGCCCTTTTGATAATAAGTAATTCACTGATAGATATTCACTGCCGATATGCTATCGTTCACTCGCTGATCTCCTTCGTCGTTGCTGAGAATAGCTGCTGTCCTGTGCTGATGCCTCTCTAACGCGCTGCAGCGGTACCTTCCACCGCTCCATCTTCGTGCTGCCGGTATTACACTCGTATTCGCTGTTGCCCTGATACCTGGAATCGCTTAAGAGTTTCGTTCAGCCCAGGATTCCTTGAAGCGTTGGTGAGCCAATTCACTGTAGTTTTGTGCGCTGATCTTCGCATCGGCTCCAAATCTAGACGCTGAAGCTTCCCGTGAGAGCGGTCCCGATGCAGAGATGTCTGAATGCTCCGTCGCTGACGACATTTACGCTTGCCGATTACCGCTGCCTCGCTGCTGTGCTACGAATGGCTCCTGACGCACGTCAGTACTTTGAAGTTTGTTGATACACTGGACGCCTCCTCTCGAAACTTCGATGGTTAACTTTCATTTTAAATGTTGGATTTTGGCTGCTCATGTTGAAAGTGTGCCGGCGTCGCTCTTCACTTGCAGTCAACACCGGACTTGGTATAATGCCGGGTAATACCGGCGTCTGCCGGTATTCCGGCTGCAAAACCCCTCCTTGATTATGCGTCTCTCTCGTAGCGTCACCGAGTGGAAAATCCTTTTCGAGGCTTCATCCCAACCCCTTATAAGTATTTCCCTTTCTTCCTTCGAGATTGATCTCGAACATTCCATTCTACAGAGGCCGTATCTGCATCCTGATTGGCGGGATCCTTGTTTGTTCTGACGTCTGGGACTCCCATTGGTGTGTGCTCAGACACACCTTCTCGCGTGATCGCTAGGCAAGCGTTGATTGGCTCAGGTCGTGTGGGACTCTGTCCCTTCGTCACGTCCGCCTTTTGCCCTCCGAAGTCTCGCCCTGTGTGCCATGTGTGCGCTTGTGTTATGTGTGTGTGTGTGCTTCGATGTGTATTGTGTGTTTAAGTCGTTCACGATGCCTGCGCTCTCAGTCTGGTGAAGTGCTGGTCGCAAGGTTGGCATTTATCAATGTTGGGCTCTTGAGGCCGTGAAATATTATACACACGTTTCTCCAGCTCAGCTTTTCTCATGTCGCGCCAGCACTTGAGATATCGCTAAAACAATCGCTGCTTGTTTTTGACAGAACAGTGAAGAATTGACCTTATACACACGGGTAAACTTTGGTCCACATTCTCACGCTCAAGAATACCAGTGATAACGGTTTTTGACATTTTCTTGAAGTGAAGTATTTTCCCAAAAAACATTTTACGAGCCTGTTTCCCCGAAAAAAAATATTTTACGAGAGTATTTCTCAAAAACTCCCAAAAACATTTTATGAGAGTAGTATTTCCTCATAATAGCAAGGAGGAAAAAATGTGTACGGACCCCGGTGGCTCCTAGACAAGGAACCATAACAAAATATGGTACAAAAATCGAACTTCCACTGAGATACTTGGAAACTTCAAAACAACGGGGGGGGGGGGAAGGGCACGCAGCAGCAGGCTTCTAGGCGACACTTCGAGCAACGGCGGGCTTCGAGGTGCCACCCCACGCAGCGGCAAGCTTCGAGGCGCCAGCCAACCACCAACCAATGCGAACGCGTGCTCAGCGCGTTGCTGCACTCACCAGGCCCTATATAACGGCGTGCAGTAGAAGCTCGGCCAGTCTTCTCGTGGAGGGAGTATATATGGAGGGAGCATAGCCGTCTATGAAGAGAACCAGTTCATGAGATTTCTCCTATTTCTGTGGTAACCAATAGCCAGTGCTTCCACTCCTAGGGTAATTACCCTAGTCTAGGGTAATCAGACCCCTCTTAGGGTAAAGGAAAAAATGCAAAATCAAAATCTAGGATAAAATCTATATATTAAATCTAATTCATAAAAATTTCGAAAAAACATAGAAGATTGACAATAACTTCATTTGAATAACCCAAATGAGAATTAATTTAGCAGAAGATATTAATTGAAAGAAAGAAAGTATCAACATTTGATTCATAAATAGAGCCCAAGTTAACTTATCATGTTCCATACAGGTACTGAGCATATTGCAGTTCTTTTCGCAATGTGTGGCGTGAAGTTTCTTCACAAGCTTGTGTACGGCGATTGCTGGGGCAGTGGTATGCACTCACACTTTACTTGTTGAGTTGTCGTTAAAAACAAATGATGTGATAGCAAATGCTTCAAACAACGAGCTAACACGCGCTTATTTAGAGTTCTTTTATTAAAATTTGGGGAAATTAACACATTTAATACCTCGTTCCAGACTGACTATCCGAATATCTGCAATCTGAGATCAGACATTTATAGCCTGATTAGGAACTTTTGTTCAGATTTTCTGCTGGTTGCTTTTGTGAAGAATGCGACCATTTCTCTGCTGAATCCATCCCATTCAACATTCACCAGTGCTTTAGTGCTAGAATGTGATGTTTACATTGGAATGACAACAACTGAAACGATATCAAAGATAATTGGCATAACGTCATAAAAGAAAGAAATTTTGTACCTAATTGGACATGCTTCTGGTTGAAGCAGTTTCTCAAATCCAAAAAAGTTTTTTCATCGAGGATCCTGTAAGTGTCATCGTACTCAAATCTGCGTAATGCTTCAACTAGGGGATCCCGGAAAATTTGGGGCTGAAATTTCCCGGTCCGGGAAATCTTTTCTTCCCGGGAATCTAAATAGGATATATTTTTCAGGATATGGGTGAAAAAATAACAAAATCTTACTGTTTAATATGATTCATCAATTAGAGAGCACAAGATAGGACTATTTCCCCACCATGCCGGCAAACACAAAAATCTCAATGTATGCTGATGACGTGCAAATTGCCATGACAAGCTCAACAGCGGATTTTAAAGAAACACAAGCCAACGCTGAAAACCTTCTGAGAAATCTGAAATTGTGGTATGACCATAATGGCCTCAAACTTAACGCAAGTAAAACGCAATGCATTATTTTTGGATCACAGAATGCGACTGAAAATTTACCACCATTCAAGCTAACATTTGGAGACGATACAATTAAACCAGTAGATAAGGTTAAAAATCTGGGTGTTTGGATTGATAAAAATATGACTTTTAATTCACACGTCGAAACAATGTGCAACAAAATTAACGGAACCTTAATGTTCTTTCATCGTATAAAGAACACACTTGACGAAAAATCTAGATTATTAGTGATTCAGTCTTTAGTTTTATCGCGTCTGGACTACTGCAGTCTTGTGTGGGGAGATTTACCTCAATGTCGTCAGGAAGAGTTGCAAAAATGTGTAAACTTCGCCGCCAAAGTGGTATGCAAAGGAAATTTCAATAAATACGATTATGTCACCCCTCTTTTAAGAAAACTCGACTGGATCCCAATACCGAACAGATTTATGATCCAGAAAGCTCGACGAGTATTCTCCTCTTTGTACCTCCCCCAAAGTAATGCAGAGGTGGTAAAATTTTTTCCATCTAACATCCCAAACGAAAGACCAAACCGGAGGAACGATGTTTTAGTCAGTCACCGTTCATCTAACGTGGGACAGCAAGCTCTCTCAGTTTCTGGAGCTTTTTTGTGGAACAAGCTTCCCCAGCATGTCAAAAACTCTAAAACTGAAAAAGAAATTAGAGTAAATGTGTCACGTCATTTTGCATCTCTGTCATAGGGCCTGCAGCATTTCGGTATGAACTTCCCATCTATCAGAAATTTTAATTTTCCTGAAATTTCTGTTAGAAATTTAGAAACTATTTCATTTTACGTTTGCTAAGCGATTCGTATATTCATCTTACTTATTTCTGTCGACAACAATGAGCACCACAGCCGTCAGTTCAATGCAGCAGAACGTTCTTTCCATAATTAGGAGTATTTCCTCATCTTTATTTTGTTATTTCTTTCTCTTTTCTGTATTAATATTTAACGTCCGTATGACAAATATACCATGAAATACATTTTGTGTGTACACCAATAAACAGGTTTATAGATGTGAAGGTTGTGCAAAGTTCATAATGAATTAAATTTTGGCTAACGTTGTCTCGCTATTTCAAAATCATTCTCGAAGATGTTTTCAATCGAATTTCGGCTGAGCTGGGGGGAAGGGGGTAATTTAAGCATTGCATTTAGTCTTTTTATTTTTATTTTTTTCGTGCGTTCAGCGCACACTAGCACTGAACTTTCAAATCGGGAAAAATTCTAAATTTCTGTAATTAAAATTATCACTTTAGATCAAAGCCTAATCTACCTATATGTGCCAAATTTTGTGAATATTCTCCACTCAGATGTGATATCCGGCCTCAATGTTACTCCATTTTATCCCACGTACGCATGTCCGTATAATGCTGAAGAGTCGTGTTGCTTCTTCACTATAACCTGATTTTTCTTAAAAAATTTCTGTGAAGAAATTAAAAACCAGTTCATTTTTATGTTTTTCGAAGTCTTCTTTTCCTTTTAGTTATTTTTTTGCGAAAAATTTCTTAGGATTACAGTGAGCTCAACTGTCATTTTCTGTGTAGTAGATGGTAGGTTCCTTTTATCTTTTATTTTATATCTGTATTTTTTTCTAATATTTCATTTTCAATAAGTATATATATTAATATGTGTGTGTACGTGTGTAGGTATATATATGTATCTACATATATAGATATACATGTTTCTATTTCATTTCTTTACGCAAAAACCATCCGGTTAATAAAGTTTATTGCACTAGCGAAATGATTCAAAAATAGATCTATCACTTCCCCAGAAGGCGTTTTTGTGAATCGGATTAATGTCAAATATAATTAATGAAATAAAGTGCAATTTGAGCATATGAATCGTAGTAAAATTATCTTTCTGTCCGTATGTTGTACAAGCTATGAATTTTGATATTGAGTAAATATTTGTTTACCCATTTTTACCAATATTTTGTAGATATTTGTCAATCATGAGTGGTAACCGGCTTACACTGTATCTCTATTTTATCCCATGTACCCATGTCCGCATGATGTGAATATCGAGAAGATATGAAATATGTTTTTGGTGGTGATAGGGCTTTGCATATTTTTCATTTCTCATTCAACTACCCTTGACAGAGACAGACTATTGGCACCCCACGTATGGTTTGTCTATTAGTACGCCTCGTATATTTTGTCTATTAATCTGCCTCGTATGGTCTATCTATTTGTACACCTCTGATAGCTTGTCTATTAGTACACCTCGTATCGTTTGCCTATTATTTTGCCTCGTATGGCTTATCTATTTGTACACCTCGGATGGTTTGTCAATTAATACTCCTAGTATAGAACTTTTGTTAGACTACTGGCACACGACGAATGGTTTGTCTATTAGTACGCCTCGTATATTTTGTCAATTCATATGCCTCGTATGGTCTATCTACTTGTACACCTCTGATAGTTTGTCTATTAGTACACCTCGTATAGTTTGTCTATTATTATGCCTCGTATGGCTTATCTACTTGTACACCTCGGATGGTTTGTCAATTAGTACTCCTCGTATGGAACATTTGTTTTAGGATGTCCTATATTAAGAAACTATTAAATGCCAATATGTTGGCATGTATCTCATGTGACAACTTGGAAATACACATTTTTTCTCTTTTTTTTCTTTTCTTTCTTTAGTGTAATAATATTATTGCAATTTACATTACGACACAAGTGTAGTCTATAATATCTCTTAATATAGTTCAGCTATTACATCAGAATATATTTTGGGGTTTAATTTTGCAGGTAATAAATAATAGACCGTAATAGATACGACAACGGCCGATGTTGTAGAAACTGAAGTCTTTGTGCAGCAATATTATGTTAAAGATGCAACTGGAGAAAGTGCGTAGTGTATAACGTGTGGCGAGAGTTTACTATCCAAAGGCTGGTCTAACAGAGGTTTGTTACGTCACCTAAAGAGTAAACACAACATAGTGAAGTCTGAAACTGTAGACCCAGATGAGTTAACTAGTAGCTCAGAAGACATAATTCGTATTGGAACAAAGCGACCTCATGCAAGGGAGAGCAGTAGGAAAAGCACTAAACGTAAACAAACAGAAATAACAACTTTTGTAAAAGTACGTAAAAGTATTCTGGAAGAACAAGTGACCAAGCTAGTACCAGTTGATGGCGTGTCAGGAAATACAGTTACAAAAAGTAAATTCATTAAAGAATTATTCTCAGATAAAGGTTTTTCGCTTCCTAAATCGTCAAATACTGTGATGGATGCGGGCAACAAATAACAATAACATAAATGTAAAAATATTAAGATATCCGGGGATTCTGAGGTTTATCATTTTGTCCCGGGATTGCATACCCTAGAACACCGACTCAAAAATCTTTGTCATATATATTAGACGAAATTTCTCAAAGGAAATAGTTCGTCGATTAGAAATTTCTTAAGGGAGAATGGCGAAAACATTACTTGGATGAACAATTGACACCAGACATGACAGCCGTTAATTACTTGGAAACAGTGTTTACCCGTGAAAATGCCAATGGGCCACCATGTTGTCCAAATCTTAAAAATTATAATTCCAATGTTGTTCCCCTCCCATTTTCAAGTGCTTTCGTTGAACGTTTCTTTAGTCAATTAAATTTGACCAAAACTTTCCAAAGAACCAGTCTGAAGAATGAAACCGTGCGTAGTTTGATCCATGCAATGGATAACTTTGAAGGAAAGAAGAGTCTGAAGAGTCTGGCTCCACGGCATCTAATTTTCCAAATAATACTACTTTAATTAAAGGCTATTAATGAAGTGAAAGGTAATGCTACGCGTGCAGAATCTTTAGCGATGCCAATACCTCAGAAATATAAAATACGGAAAGCGTGATAACGTTTTCATAATATTGTGAATTGTAGTTTTGTACAATGTATTCCCAGAACTATACTTTTTATGAGAGTAGTATAGCTTCCTGAGAATAAAGAATTTTTGAATTAAGATGCGCTTTCTCTTATTTTGATCAAATTTATCTTAGGCTATACGCAACACCGCACGTAGAGTTCATTCATTTTGTATTTGTTTTGGATCGGTCAAAAAACTCAATACCACGAGCCGAAAAAATATTACATAATGGTGTATTTTAAACAAAATTTTTTGTTTAGTTTCTGTAACTCTTATTATTTATGCACTGTGAGCACCAATTACGTAAATCTGAACTTCAATGTTGTAGACCACAGTTCTTTGTGTACTGGTTGAGTTGTTTATCGATTCACATTTGGAATATATTTTGAAATTTTAATGGAAGAATGCCATTTTATACACCTTACCATAATAAAGGTGTTCAGATCATTCATTTATTAATTAACGAATCCCCAGAAACTGTGAAAATGTTGTCGATGTGACGTAATTAAGGACAAAGCCAGTAGCATTATTATAGCCTATACGGTAATCATTATATTGCCCTCTTTTATATTTTCTAGGGTAATGCAAGAGCATTCTAGAGTAAAATACATGCTAGCCTAGGCCTAGGGTACAAAGATTGACGAGCGTGGAAGGCCTGCCAATAGCCTTCTCGCAAGTGTGACGTCAGCACGGAAGCCGTGGAGGGAGTATATATGGAGGGAGCATAGCCGTCTGTGAAGGGAACCAGTTTTTGAGATTTCTCCCATGTTTGTGGTAACCAATAGCCGTCTCGCAAGTGTGACGTCAGCACGGAAGCCAGTTACCTACTAACTACGCTAGGGTGCGCACATGCTCGCTGATTGCTCTTCCAGCTGTTGAGTTTATCGTAATCATTAATTTGGGATTCTAAGACTCCGAAAGATAATAAATTGTGTTTCCTCACTCGAGGACACTTAATAATATCAAAATTACTAGCAAAGATACATTAAGAGTTAAAAACTGTAAAGATAACAGGCCCTTGAATATAACAAATTAGAGAGCGATTTGCACGCGCACCTCATCCTTCGATTTGTGGAGCGGTACTAATCTTGCTTTGGCAAATGAACGAGTTGTAGAGGAGGCGAGGAGGAGCCAACTTCAGCCAAGCGTCTGTGGTTGGCTCACGTGGGGGCCTTGCCAATGCCCCAGTCTCCCAACTTTTGCAGCTAATTTGAACCCGATTGGAATCGGCTATGCTCCCTCCATATATCCTAGCTCCATGACGGAAGCCAGTTACCTACTGACTACGCTAGAGTGCGCACACGCGCGCTGAATGCTATTCCAGCTGTTGAGTTAATCGAATCATAGTTATCATTAATTTGAGATTCTAAGACTCCGATAGATAATAAATTGTGTTTCCTCACTTGAGGACACTTAATAATATCAAAATTACTAGCAAATATACATTAAGAGTTGAAAACTATAGAGATTACAGGCCCTTGATTATAGCAAATTAGAGCGACTTGCACGCACACCTCACCCGTTGACATGTGGTGTGGTACTAATCTTGCTTTGAAAAATGAGAGGAGGGGGCTGTAGGGAAGGTGGGTGGAGTCAACTTCAGCCAAGCGTCTGTGGTTGGCTCAGAATTGTGACGTCACAGGCCTTGACAGTGCCCGAGTCTTCCAGCTTTTGCAGCCAAATTGAGCCCGATCGGAGTGCGCTATGCTACCTCCATATATCCTAGCACCATGAGTGTTCTCACCGCGGCTCCGTTCTTCACACCCCGCACCGAAGATGCTCCGACAGCTCAATAGGCACTCTACCGCCATCCGTGCTTCACATCGCCTGACGGCCCTCCAAGACGTATCTTGGTGCATTACGCCTGTTAGCAGTTTTTCAGCCGGTTTGATTGGAATAAAACATGCTTTTTTCTCGTATATCATTATTGTCGGCAATATTCACAATAGTACGGCATTTATTCCTGTAACATTGCGTAAAATGTAGGTTTCTAGTTAGACAGACTTATTGTTGCAACCGCTGCTGATGGCAACACCAGCAAGTCAGTCTCTCACTGGTCTTGGTCTTGACAACAGTAAATGTCGGCTAAGTGTGTTTTCTAAGTTACTGAGATATGGCTAAGTACTTGCTCTAATTACTTATAAGTTATAACTACCTACTACTAACTCTCACTTCTTTCCTATACTCCATTCTATTCTTCCTCTCTAATCTCGCTTGCCGCGAGGGTTAGTTGAGTATTCAGAGTTAAGAAGATAACTCAGAGGTGAGTGAATTATTTACTCTGTTTGGTGCTATTGCTATGTGTTAATGCTATATGCTATGTCTATGGATGCCTAGTTGTCTATATCTAGGGCTTTCTATTATGTGTGCTGTGCCTATTGATGCCTAGTGCAGGATTGCTATGCTATTGGTATAGGTTGCTATTTGATTTACTATTACTAATAATAATAATATCATAAATATTTTTTTATTATTATTAGTATTTATCCACCATAGGCGCAACGGAGGCGATTCAACAGTGAATACTCGTACAGTACTTAAGTGTTTGTACAGAGATTGGAACATTCCGTTTTTTCTAGGTTTCGTTTAGTTTAGTAAATTTGGGAATTAATTGATTTGCTCACACAGAGTCTTAGTGGTGGTAGCTGTTACCCAACCATGGAATTCCAGCAACTAACCAACATTTTTCTGGCCTAGCAACTTACCCACGTTGGAGTCCCCTCTAAATAGAGAGTTCGAGTTAACAGCACTGTGCGCTTGACCATTATTTGACTTGTTTGGCTTGTGTGTTTCAAGCTTCATTCAAATTTTGGGATATAGGTCTGTTTCTGTTAGGTACTTGTGTAAAGGGCCGTTGAGGGCGGTGGCAGCAGCTAGTGCTAACATATTTACGAGGAGGTATGGCGGGGCTCCGAAATGACGTCGTCGCTCCTCCGCAAAGGAGGGCACTCCAAAATCAAATGATTCACTGTCATTGAAGGCCAAAATACACGCACGCTTTTTTCACCGTCACCGATCATCATGAGAGGCATTAAGCTCCGCCCGCAGCAAGCAGTGAGCGTGAACGATCACTGCTGAGCTTATACACGGAAGGGTTCGATCACAGCGGCTGATAGGTGATCAGAGACGGGCATAAAATATTTCAAATGTATTTAAGTAGTAACTACTTGCCTAAAAAGTATTGAAAGTATACCAATACTAAATATTTACACAAATACATTTTGAAACGAGTATTGAAATACTGAATACTCGGAAAAGTATTGAAATACATTTCAAAAACTCATCATATACATCGTAAAATATGTTACTTCTTCATATATAAAAGGTGTCTGTCAATACACCTATAATACTTTCAATACGCGTTGTAATAAGTTTGGTTCTGTTGATAATTCTTGTAAGATATATTATCATTTTGGCCGATTAACATGCTTTTTTGCGGATTTTGCTCTGATTTTATTTAATTAAGCTATAAAACACACAATTAACTTCTTTAAAAGTATTTAAATACTGCATTTAATTAAAAATGACAGAAGTTTTTAAAAATATTTTTCAAACCTACATAAGTATTTAAATACTACCAACTCCGTACGTTATCATGTGCTAAACTGTGTCGCAAATATCCTTTAAAAATGTCAGCGTGGCAAAACATCAAAGCTTGTGTGCATAATTTTTATCAGTTCCTGTATCGGATATTGGAGATTTTATTATCACAGAAGCTTCTTTTCGATATTGTGCACCCAATATCTGTATTTTTCCTTTCAATATTGATATTCGAAGAGTTAAGTCGTTGTTTCTCTATCTGTTGGTAGACATTTTATTTTACCAATCAATTCACATATGAATCCAGCTTTGTATTCCATAAGCATGAATACTGCTTTTAATTATTAGTCAAGATGGAAACCTCATGACGTGGCCACCGGGGGTGCGGCATTGTCACAATCTCCATTCGCAACGTTTGAATCATCGTTGCCGAGCTTATACACGCGCGCTCTTCACCGTCACCGTTCATGGTCACTGACGCTCATGAGGGAAAATATCTAACCTGCTTGATATGCCGGTGACGGTCATAAGGATCGGTGCCGCTCACGAAATTAGGGTCATTTTGGCTTGCAGTGGGTGGCGCTTAGCTGCACTGGGTGGGGCTAAGCGACTCTCATAAGGATCGGTGACGGTGATGAGCGTTCGTGTATTCGGGCCTTCAGTAGAACGATACAATCGTCACAATACGGGATTGGTTTTTCTTCCATTAAGGCCAAAATACACGCACGCTTTTTTCACCGTCACCGATCATCATGAGAGGCATTAAGCCCCGCCCACCAGTAAGCAGTGAGCGTGAACGGTCACTGCCGAGCTTATACACGCGCGCTCTTCACAGTCACCGTTCAATGTAATTGACCGGGATTAGGGAAAATATCTAACATGCTTGATATGCCGGTGACGGTCATAAGGATCGGTGCCGCTCACGAAATTAGGGTCATTTTGGCTTGCAGTGGGTGGAGCTTAGCTGCATTGGGTGGGGCTAAGCGGCTCTCATAAGGATCGGTGACGGTGATGAGCGTTCGTGTATTCGGGCCTTTAGGTGGCCATGTGTCAATCTCGCGAGTTCTAATCGCAGACGGGTCAATATTATTTCCCACGATCGGTTCGTTGAAGTTGCTTTAGGTAGAGGAGTTATGTCTCCAGTTATTTGTCAGTATTTATTATTAGCAATAGCTTCCCATTGGTGTCTCCAGCTCAGCATCAAAACACGCTTTACGAGGCGCTTGACATCGGGTCGGGACAACTGGAATTGTGCTATTTCTGCTGCACTAGTGGCCTCCGAAATTAGTCTGTCTACTCGTTCGTTAAGTATTATGCCGATATGGCTGGGAGTCCAGCATAAGGTTACTGATTTATTTATGAGGATAATACGACATTGAATCATTTGAATAAGTGGGTTTTTGGCTGGGGTTAGGACGATTGCTTCAATGGCACTACGCGAGTCAATATAAATTGTGATTGAGTTCTCATGTCTTGTAGCTAAGGAACTCAAAGCGCTGTAAATGGCGTATAACTCTGCAGCATAAGCACTGGCACTATTACAAATACGCTGAGAATTTTGGATATTTGTGTGCACGAATGCGAATCCAACACCTGTGGCAGTTTTGGATCCGTCTTTATATACGCCTATAGAGTTCTTGTGTTGGTCACGATGTTGCAGGAAGGATCCTCTTAGCTCATGTGCTGTCACTGAGTTTTTAGATGTATTGTAAAGGCCTGTGCATTGTGTAATTTTCATCATCCACAATAGGCAGGATGACGGAACTTCCAGAAGAATTGATCCCATATATATATGATTTACTTTTCTTAGCTGCTCAGCTCTATGCAGAAAACTTCTTCCATAAAACTTCTTCATCGTCGTCACTCTCTCGGTCTTCATAGATCATCAGGTAGTGTAGAGGGTGGGACGGATTTACTGCGATGTGCGCATATGTATTCAATTTCTTGATGTTTCGATATGTTTATAAGGGTTTAATTCCAGAGTTAGCCTAACGCATACAGGCTGGGTAAGGGTAAGGAGCGAAGTGCTCCTGTCGCAATACGTATGGCAGCGTTGTGAATGGGGGCGAGTAGTTCTAGAATTGATCGAGGTGAGGAAGAGTATATTTCGGAGCCATAGTCCAGTCTTGGTTTTATAAGCGTCATATATAATCGGAGTAAGTTTAGGCAATCTGCTCCCCAGGTTTTGTGTGAAAGGTGCTTGAGTAAGTTCAAACTACTGATGCATGAAGCTCTCAAAGTCATGATATGTTGCTTCCAATTAAGTCGATCATCTATAATCATTCCCAAGAATTTGTGGTGATCGACATTCCTGATTGCTTGGTGATTTAAGGAGAAATTATTCGCGAGTTTCGGACAGTTACGTTAGTTACAGATGTGCATGGCTATACATTTTTCTGTCGAAAAGGAAAAACCGCTGCGCTTGCTCCGGGTCGTAAGTTTATTAATGGTTAGTTGGAGTCTGCGTTGTATACTTGCGATTGTTTGTCCAGCGGACCATATAGTGAAATCATCTACGTAGAGAGAATGGTTCACGTTAGATGGCAAGTTTTCAGTTATGGAGTTGATAGCTATTATGAAGCAGGTGTAAGATAGTATGCTGCCCTGCGGGATTCCTTCATTGATCGGAAATGGCTTGGACAAGGTACGGCCTACTTGTACTTTTATAAGTCCATCAGCTTGAAAGTTAGTTATGAATTTGAGTAGATTTCCCTGGATGTTCTATCTGGTTAGTGTTTTCAACAGTCCTTGTCGCCAGGCCGTATCGTACGCTTTCTTTATATCAAAGAAGATCGCTATCACATGCTGCCTATTCTCGAAAGCAGTTAAGACATCCTGCTCAAATTCCGCTATGTTATCAATATAGTACACCGATTTCTTCGGAAACCAGATTGTTTTGGGGATATTTTTTGGGCTAGCTCTAGTATCCACATTAGTCTGGTGTTGGCCAATTTTTCCATAAGTTTACAAAGACAGCTAGTAAGTGATATTGGGCGGTAGTTCGATGGATTGTATGGATCTTTTCCATGTTTTAAAATGGGAACGATTTTTGCTGTTTTCCAAGCTGAAGGGAAAAGTTGTTCTGCATAGATTTTGTTATGTGTTCAATAATAAAGATTGTAAAGAAGGATGAGCGGATTTCAGCATTGAATAAGTTACCTGATCTTCTCCAGGACTACTATCCAGAGTTGTGGACAGAGCGCATAGGAGTTCTCGCATTGTAAACTTTGTACTGTAATGACTTTCAGGTTCATCATTATTAAAGATAATATGTTTGCTTTCTATGTGAGCTTTATGCCGTAGAAAGTCGTTTAAGTAGGTAATTTCAGATGCCGAGGCAAAATGAGCTGCTAATTCCTCTGCCACTTCAATGTGGGCAGTGACTTTACCCCTGCCAGGTATTTCTAAAACTGGCGTTGGTTGCAATGTGTATTTCACGATCATTTTCCCCACTTTCCTCCACACTTGATTGATAGAAGTTTGAGTGTTGATTGAACAGACGTAGTTCTTCCACGATTCTCTCCGTGATTGGTTAAAGATACAACGGCATTTGGCTTTTGAAAAATTGTATGCTATTTTATTTTCAATTGAATATCTGCGCTTCAAAGCACGCTCAGCACGTAATCTGGCGCGTCGGGCCTCCTTATATGCGTTGTTAAACCAAGGGACGGGAGGTTTCTTCATGTTGGAAGATTTCAACGGTACAGAACGTTTTGCAGCGTCTGCAAGAATCTGGGTAATAGTAGCCACTAAATTATCAACGTCAGGGATATCTCCTACTGTTATGTTTGTAGACGTCAGTTCTTTGAATAGTTCCCAGTCAGCTCGCCGGAGATTGAAGCGGTCTGGTAGTTCAGTCACGACTGATGGTATTTTGAAACCGAGAAGAACAGGGTAGTGATCACTGTCGTGCAGTTCTGTTAGAGTAGTGCAATTAAAGTCCATCATGCAATCTGAAGAGGCTATTGTTAAATCTATTACCGAGTAAGTATTAGTTTGTACATGGTAGTGGGTCGGAGAACCATCATTTGAAATTGATCGATTACGTTCGAGAAGCAATTCTTCTATCATTCTCCCCATCTGATCTGTCACTTGGGAACCCCAAGTCATGCTTTTGGCATTCAGATCACCCATAATAATGAAGGGGGGGGGGGGTTAATTGATTTATAAGGTTATTAAGATCTTCTTGAAGGATTGGTACATGGGGTAGGTATAATGAGAATATGGTATATGCTTTAGAGACGTTTATCTTAACTGCTGTTGCTTGTAGGTTGGTATTTAGCTGAACTATGTTGAATAGTATTCTTAAATGGATCAGAATGGCAACGTCTCTCTCATGTCCGTCCAGGTGGACTGGTGCAGATTTTATTATTCGGTATTGTGATGGTGGTTGAACATTGCGATTGTGTATAAGAGTTTCCTGCAAGCAAACGCATGCTGGTGAGTATTGTTGGAGGATAAGTTTTAATTCACTAAATTTAGTAAAATATGACTGTAAGTTCCACTGTAAGAAACAGTGAACGGAAATTTTTACCAATAGAAATGAGTTTTTAACGGCGAAGAGTAGAATAATCGGAGTCTCTACTGCTCTTCTCTTTGTCTGATGTAGTTCTAGGTTTGGTATACTGAGATGGGTCCCTTCCAATGACTGGTATGTTGCCATAAGGCGACTTACCCGCGGGTGTTTGATTTGCCGCTGGCGATGGACATTCCGGTGAAGGAGGCAAGTGTTCCACCGAAGTGGACCGGCGCTCCCTCGCCGTAGGCGGGCGTCTCACCGTAGCAGACAAGCACCCTATCCCGTCTGCGGCAGTTCTACTCCAAAGGGCGGCTGTCCAGCTCCAGTCGACGTAAGCTCCACTTCAGTAGATATGCGTTTTCGTACGGAGGGTGGGTGTTCTATAGCTGTCAATTTAGTAGGCTTATCTCGACCCAATGGTGAAGAGGAAGAATTAAGCTTTCGCTTGATGTTCGCAAGGGATTTCTCCATTTCAGTTTCAGAGTCGTTGTAGTTGACTAGTATTTTTTACACCATTGTATCTGCACTTCCTTGTGCAGCGCTTCTTCCCTCTGAATTCAAGTTTCCTGTATCAGCAATAGAACATTGATTAGTTTCCGGGAAGGACTTTGCTTGCATGTCAGACGACGTAATTGGAGTTTGTACCGTTGGGTGGCAGTTCTTCTGATTAGTATTAGTGTTAGTCTGGCTGGGTGTAGCCTCTAATCTTGCTGGAGCAGTTGCCCGTGAGTCCGGTTTCGGTGTACGTTGATGTCTCATCTGTGTTGTCACAGCTGTCTTTTCGATATCCATAGTGTTGCGTACCTCTTCTTCTCGATTCAGGTCCCGCGCTGCTGTTTTCGCCGAGAGGTACGCTACTGTTTTCGCCGTCCGGCGAAAGTTTTATGGGGGTTTACACCATGAGAGTTTCCCAAGGGTTGTATTTTTTATTGCCTTGAGTAGAGGGCTTTGTACACAGGGTTCTGAGTTAGTATCACGTCCATAGCCTCATTGCGTGGCATCCTCTCTCGCATCTGGAGGTTAACTATGCCATTCTCACATTTAAATTTAGGACAAGTTTTATCGTTAGAATAATGTTCATCGGCGCAATGAAAGCAGTTGATAGAGTTAGTGCAGCCGGCCTTCTTGTGTCCTGAGAGGCCACATCTGGCGCATACCTCCTCGTCTCGCCTACAGTACTTAGCCACATGGCCATACCTCTGGCACTTGAAGCACTGCTGGGGTCGGTGGTCGTATTCTTCAACGCGCTCAGAGAACCAGTTTGAGAGATGAACTGAGTGTGGTTTTTCGTTAAGTTGGAAGGTAAGAATGTACGTATTTGTTGGTGTGAGGTCGCCGTTTCGTTTAATTTGTATTCGTTTAACATCTATTACTCCTTGTGGAAGAAGATGGTCTTTCAGCTCCTCCTCTGTGTGTTGAGTGATGGATTTGCTGCGGACTACACCTTTGACAATATTGAAGGTTCTATGGGGTTCAACAACGACTTCCCGTCCGCCCAATCTTCGGGGTGCAAGGATTTTTGTTGACTGCGATGGATTGGCAGATTTCAAGAGTAGTGTGCCTCTGCCTGCCACTCTGATCTGAGGTACGTGCCCAACCCGAGTCTTAATGTCAGCATCTGTTTTAATAATATTGAGGTCTGAGGAAATGCTAATCCCGGGAAATTTCAAGGTAAAATATTTTTTAAAATATGGTCGTTTCGGTTGGAAGAGTTCATTAAGCGAGATCATTTGAGCATCTCGGAAAGTTTTCCTTCTCCGGTTTCCTCTAGTGATCGTAGTCCATGAGTCAGTTGAATTGTTCAGAGCGCCCACTGACGTCTCCAAGGTTCCTTCAGTTGTTAGTTGAGAGGAGTCAGGTTCATTAGTCTTTGAGGTTGCCCCTGTGGAGGAACCCTGCGACTGGTTATTTTGTTTTGTTTGTGTATTGGCTTCACCAGCCTCAATACGGGCCTGGTGAGACATATCTGGTGCGTTGTTCATGGTACTTGAAAATACCATCTAATTGGGAAAGAAAGAGGGGCCCTTGTCGGGCAAGGGCAGTCGATGATGTAGGAGGTGACGACCTCTAATTTACAAGTGTGTCTTTAGTACTACCGAAGATAAATAATGAAAGAAAACCCTGATGTTAAAGGGCGCCGCCCGCGTTGGTTCTAGCCAGTAACCTGTTTGTCGTAGAATAGTATAAGAAAATGAATAGCTACAATCGAAATTGTAAACATACGACAGTAACACCTCGTGAAGGTGCGGGTCGACTAGGTACAGACAAATTAATGAAGGTACCATATGTATATCAAATCCTTGTCTGTTTTAGTTTTCCCTTCAACACAAAGTATTATCGCTGAAGTTGACACCAGTAAAACGTGGTAAAGGGAACAGTGAAAATTCCTAATGATATCATAAGCAAAGTTTACAATATTGGCGACGAGGATGGTGGTAAACGAGTTTACAGTATTGGCGACCGGGAAGACTAGGCAGTGACCAGTGAGTGTACTCAGATTTTATCTAAAGATTTTTTTTCTTCTAATTTTTGTTTTTCACAGGGTGTGTTAAACTAAAATTCAATATGCCGATGTTAGGTTCAGTGGGCGAGTTCAATCCCTTGGACGAGGAATTTTCGGAGTATGAGATTAGGGTCAACTGCTTCTTCAGAATCAACAAAGTGGAGGACAGTGAGAGAGCCCACACATTTATTGCTCTAGTGGGTCCAAAAATTGCGTGGTTAGTAAAAGATTCGATATCCCCTAACAGAATCTTGTATGCTACTTATGCGATCATGGAAGCGTTAAGACGGCATTTTAAGGGGATCATCCCAAGATTTTGACAATTTTCATCCGATTCGTTTTAAATTTGGCCAGGATATGTATTTATTGAAAGTAAACTTTTTTTCTCGCGTAACTTTTTCGATTTAGGCCTAATTTTTTTAACGAAAAATTAGTTTTTGTTACATTTTTATGGATATTTCAGAAGAGGACTCGTCATTGAGTTTTGATTCTAGAACAAAACCAAAGACAGTTTTAGAATCCTTGAAGCATTTTTAACAAAAGAAAAGAAGAAAATTGGAACATTGAAAAAATAAATTTTTTTGGTAAGCGATTTTTTATCATTACATCAAAAATACATTATTTTTTGGTTTTGAGCTATAGAATTTTTTATTTCTCAAATTTGGAAAAAAGCTTCTGTACGTTTGTTAGAAATGTTCCAAGGATTCTAAAACTGTCTTTGTTTTTTCCTAGCAGAAAAAGTCACTGACAACTCCTCTTTTGAATGTTGAAAGTTAGAAGTTTTGGGTATAAGCCAAAAACAAAATTTTTTGTTGAAGTGTAATATAATGGACAATTTTTGTAATTGAATGCTGTTTTCATTTCTATTTCGATAATCTCCATGCATAACTTCATATTCAAACTGTGAATTGTAATTTAAAAAAGATAAAAAATAATGAAATTTATTTTTATATTAATAAATATTATGAAATTTTATATTTGTAGTCTGATTCTTATGAAATTTGATTATTATATGTAACTTTTGAAAAGAAACACAATTTCATCTATTCATTTTTTCAATTCTAGCCTTAGTTTTTTGACAAAGTTGGACATACTGTTTTTTTAGTTCATTTATATTGATTGAAAGACTCGTCCATCAAAATTGGAATCATGACTGGCGTGAAGTGACTGAAAAAAAACTCCGAGAAATTGAGGACACGACGCAACCCCTCCGAACAAGCTGCTGGACCAACAGGGAGTGGGAGATAAAGCTGTGTCGCCTCCGTATTGGACATACACTTCTAACGCATGAGTATTTGATGAACAGGACTGCGCCGCCGCAATGTCACCAGTGTCAAGATACTGTGAGTGTAAAACACATTCTCACCGAGTGCCAACGATATGCTGCGCTAAGACGCCGTTACTTCGGTCAGAGCGAGGTGGTGATGAGCGAGATACTAGGAGACTCTGGCCCGGTTGAATTGGGGGTAGCCCCTCTATAGGTTTCTCCAAGAAGCTGACTTATTCTATATAATCCAATCTACCATGAGTTGTAAATTATAAAGACCATGTAAATTAATAGTGATGCCATTTACAATTTTAGTTTAAATCGTGCTTGAAATGTAATACGCTACTGCGACTCACTGTGCGGATCACTTGTTAGTGGTAATGGTGGTTAATTAATTACAATAATAATAATAATTTATATTGATATTTCAGACCTCATTGAGTTTTCATGCTAGAACGAAATCAAAGACAGTTTTAGAATTCTTGAAACATTGTAAACAAAGCTACGGTTTCGAATTTTTCATTTCCCGTTTTTTTTATATGGGGTCGAAAATTCAGGATTTTTAGTCCTTTAGTCCTAGTGTTCGTAGCGCCATAAAATTTTAGGACCGAATAGTCCACCACCTAAGGGTCCTTTTCCAACAACAAAACAAAAAAGCTCCCCGGACCGACAGGGAACTGGCAGTGGCCAGGGAAGATCCCCTTAAGCAACACGCAACCAGATCTTTTAAAGGTTTAGTTCCATAAGCAGAACCAGAAACCAGGGGAAAGCATCGCTGATTTTGTGGCGAGCTTGAAGGCCCTTTCTCACACCTGTAATTTCAAACAGGAGTTTCTAAAAGAAACCGTACTGGATAGATTTATATTGGGTGTGGCCAGTTATGACATCCAGAATATTTTACTGAATGAAGTTGGCCTGACATGGCAGAAAGCTGTGGATCTTGCCACTATAGAAAAAAATTGATTAGGAATTAGAGAAGAGTAAATACGCGGAATCCAGTAATAGGAAAAGTTGTCTTGATTTATTGCGAGAAATGTCAGAACATTTGAAACGAAAATGTACAAAGCGTCAAAGTTAAGGGTAAATATATTTGTAAATCTTCAGATCTGGACTTTAGGTAGACAGGCGGGCATTCGACTTGCGGGCTGTGATTCTGTCGTCATAGGAAGCAAACATATGCTGCATATTTGCTGATTTTTGAAGCGCATATGCAACATTAAATATGAAAGCTTCGGCAAGAATTATGCTGGTAAAATCACAATATCCAGAAATATTCGAAGCATATATGCTACACTTATGCATAATTGTGGAAGCGCATATTATATGCTAAGTAAAAATATGCATACATATATATGCTTCACTAGAACAGCTCCAAATTTCCATTTTTTGTGAGGTAGATGAATAATACAGAAACAATGATACTGAGAACTGTGTACTTCTTTATACACGGAAACAAATTTTTTTCCTAATCTATGAATCATTAAGTGTATACAATTCGCAATTAAGTTTTATAACTTATCTGAACACAAACCTTTTGAAACTAACAATTCTAATCTGAACGAGTTATGGACGATAATAACGAACGAAAAAAAAAGTAATCTAATATAAATTTTATGCCGAGTAATGGTTTAAATGAATGCAAGGAATATTTGTTAGCACCTCTTTTATACGAGGAATATTCTTTATCATTAAATTCTAGGGTTGCACTTAATAATTGCACGGTATTTGAGATTTTCGAAAGCAAATCTTCTTCGATATCTGCCAGCAAAGTTTTATATTGGTTTGATCTCAATGGCAGATATGTGGTTTGATCTGGAATCTCTTTGCCGGCGTATTTACAAAGAAAGTTCCTGAAATAAACATTACTCAATTTGTGAAGAGGTATGGCACTAGAAACTAAGACGATGCACAACTCTGTATTGAATGTGGAGCATCTTTTACGAGCATCGCTCGAAGATGCAGTGAGTGCCTGACTTGTTAGGCTTGTACTGCGTGTGTGAGCATCGGAATTGTAAGGTCCAGGTACCGGCAGGCCGCAGCGGAGACATTTCAAGAAACACTTTGCGAGAAGTACAGGAATTTCTTGAAAATTTCTTGAGTCCACCTCGCGCGATTTTACACTTCAGTTTCTCACTCGTAACTTGAGAAAGAATGTACCTATTAACTTCAAATTGCTCTCAAACGAAAAAACGAAACATTCTCTATCTAGATAGTATAAGCAACACCCTTAAGGTATTCTGAAAGTTGCAAAAATTCTTAGATAAACCTTGCAAACATGCGCGCACTAAAAACACTTCCGTTTCCCACTCGTAACTTTAGAAAGAATGTGCCTATTAACATCAAATTGACCTCAAACGAAAGAACGAAACATTCTCTATCTAGATAGTATAAGCAACACCCTTAAGGTATTCTGAAAGTTGCAAAAATTCTTAGATAAACCTTGCAAACATGCGCGCACTAAAAACACTTCAGTTTCCCACTCGTAACTTTAGAAAGAATGTGCCTATTAACATCAAATTGATCTCAAACGAAAGAACAAAACATTCTCTATCTAGATAGTATAAGCAACACCCTTAAGGTATTCTGAAAGTTACAAAAATTCTTAATTAAACCTTGCAAACATGCGCGCACTAAAAACACTTCAGTTTCCCACTCGTCCCTTTAGAAAGAATGTGCCTATTAACTTCAAATTGCTCTCAAACGGAAGAGCGAAACATTCTCTATCTAGATAGTTTAAGCAACACCCTTAAGGTATTCTGAAAGTTACAAAAATTTTTAGATAAACCTTGCAAACATGCACGCACTAAAAACATTTCAGTTTCCCACTCGTAACTTTAGAAAGAATGTACCTATCAACTTCAAATTGCTCTCAAACAAAAGAGCGAAACATTCTATATCTAGATAGTATAAGCAAGACCCTCAAGGTATTCTGAAAGTAACAAAAAATTCTTAGATAAACCTTGCAAACATGCGCGCACTAAAAACACTTCAGTTTCCCACTCGTAACTTTAGAAAGAATGTACCTATTAACTTCAAGTTGCTCTCAAACGAAAGAGCGAAACATCCTCTATCGAAATAGTAAAAGCAGCACCTCAAGGTATTCTAAAAGTTTCAAAAATTCTTAGATAAACCTTGCAAACATGCGCGCAGTCAAAACACTCAAGTTTTACAATCGTAACTTTTGAAAAAATGCACCAATTGCCTTAAAATTGATCTTAAACAAAAGAAAAAAACATTTTCTATCCTATTATAATAAACAAAACCCTATCGGTTGTCTACAAATTATGAAAATTTCTCGATAAACATTGCCCACTCCCACGCACTCAAAACACGTAAGTTTTCCAATCGTAACTTTTGAAAGAATGCACCAATTGCCTTCAAATTACTCTCAAACGAAAGAAAAAACATTTTCTATCTTCTTATTATAAACAAAACCCTATCGGTTTATTTTTTCGATGAGCCCTATATTGTCGCGATTCTACGTTCACATTCATGTAACTTTCGAAACAATGCACCTATCGAATTAAAAGTTATCTAAAACTAAAAAATTGAAACATTCTTGAGGGGAAATCGTGGAGGCCAACATTCTTGAGCACTCACCTACATAAGGGGGAAACGCTAGCGTTATCTCCTAATTCTCAGATAACATGTGTTTTCTTGGGGCTTTAGTTTACATTAGAATTACAGCTCATACACTTCTCCAACAGACTCGCTATTACATAAATGTTTCGCGCACACTTACCGGGGGAAAAAGCGCAGCTCCCATTTGCTTCTTCCGCTTTACTTTTCAACGAAGTAACTAATCCCAATAAGAGAATATCTGAAAGTCGTCGAGGGTTGCCATGAAGTTCAGTTGGTCTTTCTCTTCTGTGGGTTCGTTGAGTTGTGGCTTTCGATTCCAGCCCCACCACTCAGACCAGCTGTTGTTTTCAGTTAATCCGAGCAGTGGGACTAAAATTTGGGCCTTGTCCACTTGCTGGGCAACACTTACAGGCCTTTATTTGAGCTCAAGTTAAAATAATAAATTAACCAACCAATGAAATCGTGAAATTTCATTAAGTATACATGATAATATAATTAACATTTATAACTTATCAATATTCATAGCATAACATGATATAACGTACATGATCCACATTCATGACTTTATCGCACAGTTTAAATTTCATTGGATGTAAAGCTTCCTAGATCTTGTCAATCAAAAAACGGTAATTGGATTTGTAACACGGTCCCGCGTATCGGGCCACATGTAAACCAAAAGGTAAATTGCCAAATTACGTGCCGATATGAATGCACGACATTGTATCCGTTTTGCCATTTTTTCACAGATAATTGTTACCATACTAATTGAAATGTTACCTTGCAGTTGTATTTATCGTATTCATCAGGAACTATTAAAATATATTCAACTTGGAAATCGATTTCATTATTCTGATACTTACAACCTGACAAAACCAACCGTTTACAGCCTTGGAATCGCGGGGAACGTGTTCAAAATGAAAATGCATGTATTTTATAATAAAACATTTAGCTGTCGCATTCGATTATTTCCTTGCGGATTCGTGGTCCATGGAGCCCGAGAAGTTTTCCTTTTTCGAAGCTGACGCTTTCAGACGTTGCCATGAGTGGAAAATCCATCAACGAATTTTCTTCAAAGCACGAAATAAGATGTTTCCTCATCTTGCGTACGTCGTAGTCGAGAAAACATGGGTCTTTTCTTTTCACTACAGACGTAGAGACTGCTAGAGCGAATAGACCGCAACTTGAACCGTACATTTGGTGTTGTACATTCAGGCACTGTAACACAAGTTTTTTAATGGCATTAGTGCCTTTTTACACCTCCTTGATATACTTTATAACATCTGGACTGGGGTCACCGTTCAGCTAACAGATGTGTTGCACGTACGCCACACCTTCTTCAGCAGCTCTGTGACACATTGCGTTTGTGACAACGACCCAATGGCCCCCGCTGTCACGCGCACTTGCGTAACCATCGTTGTCCAGTATTAACTTACAGTCATTATACCTTGTGTTAATGACTTGTACAAACATGTCGGTCGTACTAATCAGTGGTTCGGGTTTAAATACAGTGTAGGGGAAGGGAATCTGTATTGAGAATAGTTATCTCGAATGAGAATAGCGAATGCTTCAATCGCATCACTGGATAGCCAACTTGTGGATTTCAGAATGTCTTCTTTTTGCTCGATTTTGAGGTTGAAATTTGGGAGCCACGTTTTGCTTTTGCAACCAACGCTCTACGAGCTGGTTGACGACTCCTTTTGCTTTACTTTTCATTTTAACAACTTTGAAATCATCACCAGCTTCTCTATAGCGCCCTTTTATCTGTATGTACATTTTCCGAACGAAGGATGCTGGTGAAGTTCGCTCATTATTTAAAATATTTCTCTGCACAATTTTGTGCCACCCTTCCACTAATCCATTGGTTTCCGTGCCGCCTTGCACTTCACACCAGAGTGGCATAAATGGCATGCAGTGAGTCAATATGTCCTCCATCACCTTAGGGGAATAAAGGGCTCTTTCGTTTGTGAGCAATTTGAAGTTAATAGGTACATTCTTTCTAAAGTTACGAGTGGGAAACTGAAGTGTTTTTAGTGCATGCATGTTTGCAAGGTTCATCTAAGAATTTTTGTATTTTTCAGAATACCTTGAGGGTGTTGTTTATACTATCTAGATAGAGAATGTTTCGCTCTTTCGTTTGAAAGCAATTTGAAGTAAATAGGCACATTCTTTCTAAAGTTACGAGTGGGAAACTGAAGTGTTTTTTGTGCGCGCATGTTTGCAAGGTTCATCTAAGAATTTTTGTATTTTTCAGAATACCTTGAGGGTGTTTTTTATACTATCTAGATAGAAAATGTTTCGCTCTTTTGTTTGAGAGCAATTTGAAGTTAATAGGCACATTCTTTCTAAAGTTACGAATGGGAAACTGAAGTGTTTTTAGTGCGCGCATGTTTGCAAGGTTTATCTAAGAATTCTTGTAACTTTCAGAATACCTTAAGGGTGTTGCTTATACTACCTAGATAGAGAATGTTTCGTTCTTTCGTTTGAGATCAATTTGATGTTAATAGGCACATTCTTTCTAAAGTTACGAGTGGGAAACTGAAGTGTTTTTAGTGCGCGCATGTTTGCAAGGTTTATCTAAGAATTTTTAACTTTCAGAATACCTTAAGGGTGTTGCTTATACTATCTAGATAGAGAATGTTTCGTTCTTTCGTTTGAGATCAATTTGATGTTAATAGGCACATTCTCTCTAAAGTTACGAGTGGGAAACTGAAGTGTTTTTAGTGCGCGCATGTTTGCAAGGTTTATCTAAGAATTTTTGCAACTTTCAGAATACCTTAAGGGTGTTGCTTATACTATCTAGATAGAGAATGTTTCGTTCTTTCGTTTGCGATCAATTTGATGTTAATAGGCACATTCTTTCTAAAGTTACGAGTGGGAAACTGAAGTGTTTTTAGTGCGCGCATGTTTGCAAGGTTTATCTAAGAATTTTTGCAACTTTCAGAATACCTTAAGGGTGTTGCTTATACTATCTAAATAGAGAATGTTTCGTTCTTTCGTTTGAGATCAATTTAATGTTAATAGGCACATTCTTTCTAAAGTTACGAGTGGGAAACTGAAGTGTTTAATTGCGCGCATGTTTGCAAGGTTTATCGAAGAATTTTTGTAACTTTCAGAATAGCTTGAGGATGTTGCTTATACTATCTAGATAGAAAATGTTTCGCTCTTTCGTTTGAAAGCAATTTGAAGTTAATAGGTACATTCTTTCTGAAGTTACGAGTGGGAAACTGAAGTGTTTTTAATGCGCGCATGTTTGTAAGGTTTATCGAAGAATTTTTGTAACTTGCAGAATACCTTGAGGGTGTTGTTTATACTATCTAGACAGAGAATGTTTCGCTCTTTCGTTTGAGAGCAATTTGAAGATAATAGGTACATTCTTTCTAAAGTTACGAGTGGGAAACTGAAGTGTAAGGTCGCGCGAGATGGCCTCAAGAAATTCTCAAGAAATTCCTGTACTTCTCGCAAAGTGTTTCTTGAAATGTCTCCGCTGCGGCCTGCCGGTCGTACTAATAGACAAACCATACGTGGCGTGCCAATAGTCTATCTCTGTCAAGGGTAGTTGAATGAGAAATGAAAAATATGCCCTAAAAATATGCAAAGCCCTTTTCACCACCAAAAACATATATCATATCTTCTCGATATTCACCACATCATGCGGACATAGGTACATGGGATTAAATAGAGATACAGTGTAAGCCGGTTACCACTCATGATTGACAAATATCTACAAAATATTGGTAGAAATGGGTAAACAAATATATACTCAATATCAAAATTCATAGCTTGTACAACATACGGACAGAAAGATAATTTTACTACGATACATATGCTCAAATTGCACTTTATTTCATTAATTATATTTGACATTAATCCGATTCACAGAAACGCCCTCTGGGGAAGTGATAGATCTATTTTTGAATCATTTCGCTAGTGCAATAAAATTTATTAACCGGGTGGTTTTTGCGTAAAGAAATGAAATAGAAACATGTATATAAATATATATAGAGATACATATACATACCTACACACGTACACACACATATTAATATATATACTTATTGAAAATGAAATATGAGAAAAAAAAAACATATATAAAATAAAAGATAAAAGCAACCTACCATCTCCTACACAGAAAATGACAGTTGAGCTCACTGTAACCTTGAGAAATTTTTCGCAAAAAAATAACTAAAAGGAAAAGAAGACTTCGAAAAACATAAAAATGAACTGGTTTTTAATTTCTTCACATACATTTTTTAAGAAAAATCAGGTTATAGTCAAGAAGCAACACAACTCTTCAGCATTATACGGCCATGTGTACGAGGGATAAAATGGAGTAACATTGAGGCCGGATATCACATCTGAGTGGAGAATATTCACAAAATTTGGCACATATAGGTAGATTAGGCTTCGATCCAAAGTGATAATTTTAATTACAGAAATTTAGAGTTTTCTCTGATTTGAAAGTTCAGTGCTCCTGTGCGCTGAACGCATGGAAAAAAATAAAAAAATAAAAAGACTAAATGCAATGCTTAAATTACCCCTTTCTCCCCAGTGCATGGAATGTGTGGTCCAGTAGATCCTGTGAGGGAACATCGAGCTGGATTAATTTGCACGGTAACGAGCCTATTCATACACATGTGCAAAACTGCTGCAGTCTGCTGCTTACAAGAAGAACAATGGCAGAAGTCTAGTGCTAAGGTCAGTCCGCAGCTCTAGCGCCCGAGTTGCAGCCTGAATCATCTTGACACCCAGAACCGGTGTTCAAGACCAACTGGTCATAAGCTCTATCTTGATATCACAAGCAGCAACACAATTGAGTATGCAATCTAAATGAACTAACAGCTAGAAGTAAAATAGCTACAGCACTGAGGTAATTCAATAATGTACCAGAAGTAAATATGAGAAAATGTGAAGCCTCTATTCTCTATAATTCAGATGAACAAGAATTGCTTCTAGGCGCAGCAAAATTACATATCAAAAGGAGTAGCGTATAAAAAGACACAACAGTAAAAACAAACTAAAGATGGAAACAAAGTTACAGTGATTTAGCAAAGGCTAGCAAACGCTCAATTAAATTCTGGGAAACAATATTGAACTTACTCATAAATGATCTATGTGGACAGCAAAGTGTCTTAAAACACTATGCTCAGCACTGATAGAATATCTAAGGAGCTAATGCCAACATCTTAATAATATTGAGAGCACAATAAAGATTCATCGGAGACTAGCAAATACAAAAGGGAAAACAATGACAAAGATGGGGCAATGAGCTTGAAGCTTGTGCCTAACTAACACCGGCACAGAGAAAACATAGTGAATGTTCCTAAGTTAATTACAAAAATGAGCTCTCACTACACAAACAAGTTAATATAATGTAGTCTAGACACAATAAAACACTTAACATTAAACACTTGTTACTTACGTATGCCCCCTTTTGGGCCCAAGCACTACACTCAGGAGAATCTCTTACGTGAATGACGACTCTGCCTGGAAGCACACACTCCAAACCCGCAGATTCGGACGCCGCCCACCCATCTCCCTCCACCTCCGAGCAGCTACAGCACCACCTCCGAGCAGTTACAGAAATTCTAGGTTATATTAATTTATGTTAGGTTAAGTTAAGTTAAGTTAGGTTAAGAGGTTAGGTTAAGTTAGGTTAGGTGGGTAAGGTTAGGCCAAGTTCAGTTAGTTTAAGGTTAAGTTAAAAAAGTTTGAAAATGCCTGTACTTGAGTGCCGAGATGGAGGGTCGATTGGCCAAACGCCAGCGGTCGTTGTCATAACTAATTATAATGATTTACTGCAGGTTAACTTTGGTATTCCGCTGTTCTATCCACTTACTAAGTACTTATGGTGTTTATGATGCAGTGATTAAAAATAATTGTATAACTAACAGATAGGTTAATAAACCTCAGAATTACTACATAGTTAAATAATTGGCGCGAATGGCAACTTCGCTGCGGTGCTACGGAGGTGGAGGGAGAGGGGTGGGCGGCGTCCAAATCTGCGGGTTTGGAGTGTGTGCTGCCTGGAAAGCTGGCTTTATATACGCTGTGTACCGAAAGAACGTTTCCGGAACAAATGAACTTGCGGTATGGTTCTACGTGAAAACGCCTTTCTTTCTTGTCGAAGTATTTCTTTGGTCAAACTTTAATAGATTTAGGGGTAATGTTGAATGACAATAGTAATCTAAAATTTTAGGAATGATTGCGTTAACTTTATTTAATTTTTAGAAGATGGTTTTAATAATTTATGAAATTTAGAATGAAGTGCGGCTGAGGGCGTTCACTACAGTGCGTCGTTTGTTAGGTGCCATCTTGAAGATTGAGGTTCCTTGTGTAAATGAGGGTTGAACACTTGCACACCTTTTGAGGGAATATTTTTCTCTTAGTTCGATGGTTTTTATGTATAGTGTGTTTAAATCACATTAGAATCCTCATGGCGAGAGTGGGTACCCATTTAGGTCAGAATTACATTCTTCATAACAGTAGGCACTTTGTTTCGGAGCGAGCGTAAAGGCCCCTGTTATAGATTTAGTAATCCTACACTAGAACACGGTATAGGTTTTACATAGACACAACACTGTAACAGTGCTGACATAAATAGACAATTGTTATATACCTAGACGGAGATATAATATTATTACACCCCATTAAGACACAAATAACATATCAATAGACAAATGCAATGACACATCACATTAGGTAAATAAGTCACTCACCTCTTAGATATCTTACAACTTAGATCCTCAATTAACAGACATGTGGCTAGTGAGAGTAGATCGGAGATAGTTTGAAATACCAGGATAGATTAGAATAGAATTAGTAGTAGGTAGTTAGAGAAGTACTTAGAGATAGTACTTAGCCGTCCGAAATACTCTATGTTTACACTTGCAGTCAGCATGAACTCTTTAGCTGGCTACGACCAATCGGAAAACTGGCTGTGTGTGTTGCTCTCACGAGCGTTGCCAACTTTAGGTCTGTCTAACTAGAACTTACACTACTCGCTATATTACACCCCTCCCTCCTTAATTAGAAACCCCCCTTTGCAAACCCTACCCCCTTGTTGTACCTAGTCAATCCTAAAGGTCTAATCTCACCACAGGCTTCCGAGCCCGGTTACACCTGCGTGAGATGCTAGCACTTGGAGGCTCGTGCAACATGGCCTCCTGGGTGGGAATCGAGTAGCCAGGTAATTCTGGGTGAGGTTCACTAGTCGAAGGTGGTGGGTATGGATTTTGAGCAGGTTGTGGAAACACAACGGTTTCCTCCGTAGGTTGTTCCAAGGGCTCAGGAATGGTGTTCGAGCAGGTAATGACTTGGTCCTGGTGTCGACGAACGACCTCTCCCTCCTTCAACTGGCACTTGTAGGATACCGGGCCCGTTTTCTCAATGGTGGTAGCATGGGTCCATTTTGGGGAACCCGGTGTGTATTGACGGACCATCACAGGTGCCTCAGGTGGAATGTCAACCGCACGAGACCCTGGGTGGTATCTTTTCTGAGCGTCCTGGCGTTGAGCGACCTTGGACGCGATTGCTTCTGATGGCCAAAGTAGATCAAGACGGGAGCGAACTTTCCTGCCTAGCATCAGCTCGGCCGGCGTAACACCTGTTGTCGAGTGGAGTGTCAGCCGATAGTTGAACAGAAACCTGTCTAGTGCTAGGCGTAGGGGTTCCGTTGACTTCCGTATATTCTTCTTGAACGTTTGTACCATACGCTCTGCTTGTCCATTTGTTGAAGGGTGATATGGTGCGCTTGTAATATGCCGCATACCACATGCCTTTACGAATTTTTGGAATTCCGCCGATGTGAAACACGTTGCATTGTCCGAAACAATTGTTACCGGAAATCCAAATGATGCAAAAGTGTGTTTCAGGCACGAGATCGTTTCGCTAGAGGTTGTAGTAGTTGTGGGAAAATTTTCAACCTACTTAGAGTGTGTGTCCACGATCACTAGATAGTATTTTCCATCCATTGGGCCAGCGTAGTCGATGTGTATGTGATGCCAAGGCTTCGCCGGCCATTCCCACGGATGGAGTTCAGCTTTCGTCGGTGTGGCTCGAGTGCTCAGGCACTCGCTGCATGACTTAGTTGTTTCTTCTAGATCTTTATCCAGAAATGGCCGCCACACGTAGCTGCGGGCTAATTCCTTCATCCTGGATGATCCTGCATGGCCTGAGTGAAGTTCATCCACAATGGCTTGTCTGAGAGCTTGGGGTACAATAATTCTTGCTCCCCAGAGCACACAGCCATTTTGTGTGGACAATTCGTCTCGCCTCCTAGTATACGGAGCGAGATCAGGGTCACCAATTACCGTCAAAGGCCAGCCTACCTGGCAGTATTTGTATACCTTTGAAAGTATTGGGTCCCTTAGGGTGCCGTCGCGAATGTGGGTGCTGGTGACTGGAGCTGACTCGAGGAAGTTTACTAAGGACGTCCATTCCGCAGGAATGGGTGTGGCTTCCTCGGGAGTTGTCAAGGGTAGACGACTGAGAGCATCAGCCGTACCCAACAGCACGCCAGACCGGTGACGCAAGGTGAACTTGTAGGATTGCAGCAGAAGAGCCCACCTTTGGATGCGCCTGGATGCCATCGGAGGAATGCTTCTACCCGGATCAAATAGTCCTAACAAAGGTTTGTGGTCCGTAACCACAGTGAAGTCCTGTCCCCACAGGTAACAATGGAATTTTCTGAGTGCAAACACCATAGCCAGAGCTTCTTTCTTAGTCTGGGAGTAGTTGCGTTCTGTTGCTGTTTGAGTTCGGGAGGCAAAATAGGCGAGGCGTTCAATTCCATCAATAAGGTGACACAGCACCGCTCCCACACCATACGCACTACTGTCAGCCACTACCACTATATGTTTCTGAGGGTCGAAGTGGACTAAAGTCTGGGAGTCCAGGAGTGCTTGTTTAGATTTCTGGAATGCTCTCTCCTGACTTTCCTCCCACTTCCAAGGAGTTTTATCCCGCAGTAAGGCATTTAGGGGCTCCAGCATAGTTGCGGAAGATCTTAGAAATTTCCTGTAGAAGTTCAATAACCCCAGGTACGCCCTCAGCTGAGTCACATTAGTAGGAGCTGGGGCATTCCTAATAGCAGCTACCTTCTCGGCCGTATGGAGCAATCCATCCTTGTCGATTTGGTACCCAAGTTAGGATACCTGTGGCACTCCAATTTGGCATTTATACATTTTCAGTTTTAGCTCTGCCTCCTGTAGTTTAGATAAGACTTGATGGAGACGCTTGTTGTGCTCTTGCTCATTAGTGGCACTCACCAGGACGTCATCCAGGTAGCAGAACACTCTCGGGAGGCCCTGCAATAGTCCTTCCATGGCACGCTGAAATATTCCAGGTGCCGAGGCTATGCCAAAGCTTAGCCTATTATAAGCAAACACACCTCTATGGGTGTTGATCACGGTGAGCTCCTTTGATTCATCATCCAACGGAAGTTGGGCGTACGCTTGAGACATTTCTAGCTTGGAGTATATAACTTCTCCACCTAACCCGCTAAATAAATCTTCCACTCTGGGTATTGGGTAGGTATCAAGCCTAGTTGCTCTGTTGACGGTTAATTTGTAGTCCCCACAGATGCGGATGCTTTGATCAGCCTTGAGCACAGGAACAATAGCCGCTGCCCACCTAGAGTATTGTAAAGGGGTGAGGATACCTTCCTGCACCAGTCTATCTAGTTCTGCCTCCACCTTAGGTTTGAGTGAGTAAGGCACATTCCTGGCTTTGCAAAACTTAGGTACTATAGTGGGATCAATCTCGATTCTAAACTTCCTGGCCTTAAAGCAACCTAGACCTGATTTGAAAAAGAAGGGAAATTTTTCGACCAGCCCCTCTGCCTGGGTAACTAATTTATTTACCCTATTAGCAACTATAGTTAACCCTAGGGAGTTAATCAGGTCCCTACCCAGCAAGGCTGGCCCTTCCCTGTCTACAACCACAATAGTTGCTAGCTGAGGAACCATACCACTAGATTCACGCTGGATGTTAGCCCTAATCTCCCCACAAACCACTAGTGGGGCTCCCCCACAAGTCCTAAGCTTAATTAACATCAGAAGGTCTCAGCTCGGGTCTTGACTTAGCTGGTATTTTAGAGTAGGTGGCCATTGAAAGGATAGACCTGGCAGCACCTGTATATACCTCCATCTCTAATGGCACACCATTTAGTAACAATTTTATTTTGATTGGGGGTTTCATTTCCTCGGCTAAAGAAAATATTTCCCAATAACACCCATGATTGGGGGCTGGGTAGTCTGCACTGGTTCCATTGCTAGTTCCATTAGGGTTAGGGTGGTGTTCCCTCCCCCTTTTTTCATGCATAGCATGCACAAAATTATTTTTGTTGCCTTTAGCAGATTTCTGCCCTTTTAGTTTGAAACAACATTTTTTAGATGACCTTTTTGGCCACAACCATGACAATTACTGTCTTTATAGGGGCAATCTCTACGCCAGTGCAAACCACCACAGCCGCTGCATGCTGATTTGGGTCTAGCTTGGGCCTGAGTCTTGCCCTGAGGCTTGTACGCAGTTTTCTGAACTCTGCTCTGGCCTACATTTAGAATTGAATTTGATTGCCTCAACCCCACTGTTTCTCTCAGTGTGGTTTCTTTAGCAGTAGCTAGATCAATGGCCTTTTGCCATGTCAGGCCAGCTTCATTCAGCAAGCAATTTTGAATTTCATTACTGGGCACACCCAAAATGAAATTGTCCAGAAAGGTCTCTTCTAGCACTTCCTGTTTGAAATTACAGGTATGAGAAAGGGCTTTCAAGCTAGCCACAAAATCAGCAATGCTTTCCCCTTGTCTCTGGTGCCGCTTATGGAACCTAAACCTCTCAAAGATCTGATTTCTTGTTGGTTTAAAATGCCGTCTCAACGCTTCCACAATCTCGTCATAAGTAGCATCAAGGGTTCTGTTAGGAGACACTAGGTCTTTTATAAGCCTTACAATTTTTGGACCCACTAGTGAAATTAGTGGGGGGGCTTTTTCTTTTTCCCCTGTTTTGTTCATTAAAAATAGCAGTGTAATCTAGTTTCATAGTCTCCAAATTCTTCCTCTAAAGGATTAAATTCTCTCACTGAACCTATCAATGGTATATTGAATTTTTAGTAAGTCAAACACACTGTGAAAAGTAAATAAAAAAAATTCACAGCACAAATAGTACAATCACTTGATCAATGCTGAGTTTCTTCACTAGTCTAGCCAGTCTAGCAGCACCAATGAGCAGAACAACATCAAAAAAATAAAATTCACTAGGCAAATTCTATGTTCCCTCACTAGTCACTACTACTGAGCCACTCCCAGCAGTTTTACCAAATCCTCGTCGCCAAATTTATGTTATATACCTAGACGGAGATATAATATTAGTACACCCCATCAGGACACAAATAACATATCAATAGACAAATGCAATGACACATCACATTAGGTAAATAAGTCACTCACCTCTTAGATACCTTACAACTTAGATCCTCAATTAACAGACATGTGGCTAGTGAGAGTAGAGCGGAGATAGATTGAAATAGCAGGATAGATTAGAATAGAATTAGTAGTAGGTAGTTAGAGAAGTACTTAGAGATAGTACTTAGCCGTCCGAAATACTCTATATTTACACTTGCAGTCAGCATGAACTCTTTAGCTGGCTATGACCAATCGGAAAACTGGCTGTGAGTGTTGCTCTCACGAGCGTTGCCAACTTTAGGTCTGTCTAACTAGAACTTACACTACTCGCTATATTACAACAATGCAATGACACATCACAAGTAAATAATTCACTCACCTCTTAGATACCCTACAACTAGATACTCAAATACCAGACATGTGGCCAGCGAGAGTAGAGCGGAGGTAGCGTAAAATATATAGAAAAGAGTAGAATAAAATTAGTAGTAGGTAGTAAGAGAACAACTTAGAGGTAGTACTTAGCCGTCCGGGATAATCTATGTACACACTTGCAGTCAGCATGAACTGTTTAGCTGGCTAGCACCAATAGGAAACTGGCTGAGGATCTTGCCGTCACGAGCGTTGCCATATTTAGGTCTCTCTAACTAGAACTTACATTACTCGCTATATTACACCCCTCCCCCTTAATTAGAAAACCCGCCTTGTATCCCAATCCCCTTATTTCATTTAGTCAATCCTAAAGGTCCATTCTCACCACAGGCTTCCGAGCTCGGGTAGACCTGCGTGAGATGCTAGCACTTGGATGCTCGTGCATCTTTGCCTCCTGGGTGGGAATCGAGTAATCAGGTGTTTCGGGGTCAGGTTCATTAGCCGGAGGTGGTGAGTATGAATCTCGAGCAGGTTGTGGGATCAACACGGTTTCCTCAGTAGGTTGATCCCTGGGTCCGGGGAATGTGTTCGAGCAGGTAATAACTTGGTCCTGGTGTCGACGAACGACCTCTCCCCCCTGCAGTTGGCACTTGTAGGACACCGGGCCCGTTTTCTCAACGGTAGTAGCAGGGGTCCATTTTGGGGAACCCGGTGTGTATTGACGGACCATCACAGGTAACTCCGGCGGAATGTCAACCGCGCGAGACCCTGGGTGGTATCTTTTCTGAGCGTCCTGGCGTTGAGCAACTTTGGACGCGATTGCTTCTGACGGCCAAAGCAAATCAAGACGAGAGCGAACTTTTCTGCCTAACATCAGTTCGGCGGGCGTAACACCTGTTGTCGTGTGGGGTGTCAGCCGATAGTTGAACAGGAACCTGTCTAGTGCTAAGCGTAGGGGTTCCGTTGACTTTTTTAAATTCTTCTTGAACGTTTGTACGATGCGCTCTGCCAGTCCATTAGTTGATGGATGGTATGGTGCGCTCGTAATATGCCGCATACCAAATGCCTTCACGAATTCTTGGAATTCAGCCGATGTGAAACACGTTGCGTTGTCCGAAACAATTGTTACCGGGAATCCAAATGTCGCAAAAGTGTGTTTCAGGCACGAGATCGTTTCGCTAGAGGTTGTAGTAGATGTGGAAAAAATTTCAACCCACTTCGAGTGTGCGTCCACGATCACTAGATAATATCTTCCATCCATTGGGCCCGCGTAGTCAATGTGTATGCGATGCCAAGGCTTCGCAGGCCATTCCGACGGATGGAGTTCAGCTTTCGTTGGTGCAGCTCGAGCGCTCAGGCACTCGCTGCATGACTTAGTCGTTTTTTCTAGATCTTTGTCCTGCAGCGGCCACCATATATAGCTGCGAGCTAACTCCTTCATCCTGGATGATCCAGAATGGCCAGAGTGAAGTTCATCCACATTGGCTTGTCTGAGAGCTTGGGGTACAGTAATTCTTGCTCCCCAGAGCACACAGCCATTTTGTGTGGACAATTCGTCTCGCCTCCCAGTATACGGAGCGAGATCAGGGTCACCAATTACCGTCGAAGGCCAGCCTACTTGGCAGTATTTGTATACCTTTGAAAGTACTGGGTCCCTTAGGGTGCCGTCGCGAATGTGGGTGCTGGTGACTGGAGCTGAATCGAGGAAGTTTACTAAGGACGTCCATTCCGCAGGAATAAGTGTGGCTTCAACGGGAGTTGTCAAGGGTAGACGACTGAGACCATCAGCCGTGCCCAACAGTACGCCAGACCGGTGACGCAAGGTGAACTTGTAGGATTGTAGCTTGTAGCAGAAGAGCCCACCTTTGAATGCGACCGGATGCCATCGGAGGAATGCTTCTACCCGGATCAAATAGTCCTAACAAAGGTTTGTGGTCCGTAACCACAGTGAAGTCCTGTCCCCACAGGTAGCAATGGAATTTCCTTAGTGCAAACACCATAGCCAGAGCTTCTTTCTCAGTCTGGGAGTAGTTGCATTCTGTTGCTGTTAGAGTTCGGGAGGCGAAATAGGCGGGGCGTTCAATTCCATCAATAAGGTGACACAGCACCGCTCCCACACCATACGCACTACTGTCAGCCACTACCGCTATGGGTTTCTGAGGGTTGAAGTGGACTAGGGTCTGGGAGTCCAGGAGGGCTCGTTTAGACTTCTGGAATGCCCTCTCCTGACTTGCCTCCCATTTCCAAGGGGTTTTATCCCTCAGTAAGGTATTTAGGGGTTCCAGCATAGTTGCAGAGGATTTTAGAAATTTCCTATAAAAATTTAGGAGCCCAAGGTAGGCTCTCAGTTGAGTTACATAAGTTGGAGCTGGTACATTCTGGATTGCTGCTACCTTCTCGGCAGTGGGGTGCAATCCATCCTTGTAGATTTGGTATCCAAGGTAGGATACCTGTGGCACTCCAATTTGGCATTTATCCATTTTCAGTTTTAGCCCTGCCTCCTGTAATTTAGACAAGACTTGATGGAGACGCTTGTTGTGCTCCTGCTCATTAGTGGCACTCACCAGGACGTCATCCAGGTAGCAGAACACTCCTGGGAGTCCCTGCAATAGTCCTTCCATGGCACGCTGAAAGATTCCAGGTGCTGAGGCTTTACCGAAGCTTAGCCTATTATAAGCAAACAGACCTCTATGGGTGTTAATCACGGTGAGCTCCTTGGATTCATCATCCAACTGAAGTTGGGCACACACTTGAGACATGTCTAGCTTGGAGTATATAACTCCTCCGGCTAACCCGCTAAATAAATCTTCCACTCTGGGTATGGGGTAGGTATCAAGCCTAGTGGCTCTGTTGACGGTTAGTTTGTAGTCGCCCAGATGCGGATGCTTTGATCAGCCTTGAGCACAGGGACGATAGCCGCTGCCCATCTCGAGTACTGTACAGGGGTGAGGATACCTTCCTGCACCAGTCTATCAAGTTTTGCCTCCACCTTAGGTCTAAGTGTGGGAACGTTCCTGGCCTTACAAAACTTTGGTGGTACGGAGGGATCCACTTCTATTTTGAAATTCCTTCCCTTTAAAGCAACCTAAGCCTGGTTGAAAAAGGTCGGGGAATGTATTTGCTAACTCTTCAGGGCAGGTAGTCAATTTGTTGACCTCATTTGCTACTATAGTTAGCCCAAGGGAATCAAACAGGTCCCTACCCAGCAAAGCTGGCCCCTCCGTGTCTACAACTACATTAGTTGCTAGCTGTGGAGCCCTACCACTAGCTTCATGTTGGATGCTAGCCCTAATCTCTCCCGAAACTAACAGTTCTGTTCCCCCATAAGTCCTAAGCTTAACATCAAAAGGTCTCAGCTCGGGTCTTGTCTTAGTTGGTATTTTAGAGTAGGTGGCCATTGAAAGAATAGACCTGACAGCACCTGTATCTACCTCCATCTCTAATGGTACACCATTTAGTAACAATTATATTCTGATTGGGGGTTTAATTTCCTCGGCTAATGAAAATATTTCCCCATAACACCCACAATTGGGGCCCGGGTAGTCTGCACTGGTTCCATTGCTAGTTCCATTAGGGTTAGGGTGGTGTTCCCTCCCCCTTTTTTCATGCATAGCATGCACAAAATTATTTCTGTTGCCTTTAGCAGATTTCTGCCTTTTTAGTTTGAAACAACATTTTTTTAGATGACCTTTTTGGCCACAGCCATGACAACTACTGTCTTTATAGGGGCAATCCCTACGCCAGTGCAAACCACCACAGCCGCTGCATGCTGATTTGGGGCTAGCTTGTGCCTGAGGCTTGCCCTGAGGCTTGTACGCAGTTTGCTGAACTCTACTCTGACCAACATTTAGAATAGGATTTGATTGCCTCAACCCCACTGTTTCTCTCAGTGTGGTTTCTTTAGCAGTAGCTAGATCCATGGCCTTTTGCGAAGTCAGGCCAGCTTCATTCAGCAAGCAATTTTGAATTTCATTACTGGACACACCCAAAATGAACCTGTCCAGAAGAGTTTCTTCTAGCACTTCCTGTTTGAAATTACAGGTATGAGAAAGGGCCTTCAAGTTAGCAACAAAATCAGCGATGCTTTCCTCTTGTTTCTGGTTCCGCTTATGGAACCGAAATCTCTCAAAGATCTGATTTCTTGTTGGTTTAAAATGCCGTCTCAACGCTTCCACAATCTCGTCATAAGTAGCATCAAGGGTTCTTTTAGGAGACACTAGGTCTTTTATTAGCCTAGCCACTTATGGACTCACTAGTGATATTAGTGTGGGGGCTTTTTCCTTGTCTCCTACTTTGTTTATTAAAAAATAGCAGTGTAATCTAGTTTCATAGTCTCCAAATTCTTCCTCGAAAGGATTAAATTCTCCCACTGAACCTAATAATGGCATATTGAATTTTTAGTAGGTTAAACACCCTGTGAAAAGTAGAGAAAAAAATGACAGCACATATAGTACAATCACTTGATCAATTCCGAGTTTCTTCACTAGTCTAGCCAGTCTAGCAACATCAGTGAGCAGAACAACAACAAAAAAAAATTCACTAGGCAAATTCTATGTTCCCTCACTGCTCACTACTACTTAGTCACTCCCAGCAGTTCTACCAACATCTCGTCGCCAATTTTATAGATTTAGTAATCCTACACTAGAGCACAGTATAGGTTTTACATGAACACAACACCGTAACAGTGCTGACATAAATAGACAATGCAATGACACATCACAAGTAAATATTTCACTCACCTCTTAGGTACCCTACAACTTAGATACTCAAATACCAGACATGTGGCCAGCGAGAGTAGAGCGGAGGTAGCGTGAAATATGTAGAAAAGAGTAGAATAGAATAAGTAGTAGGTAGTAAGAGAATAACTTAGAGGTAGTACTTAGCCGTCCGGGATAATCTATGTACACACTTGCAGTCAGTATGAACTGTTTAGCTGGCTAGCACCAATCGGAAACTGACTGAGGATCTTGCCGTCACGAGCGTTGCCATCTTTAGGTCTCTGACTAGAACTTATATTACTCGCTACATTACAGCCCCGATACACTGGGCAAAAATCGCGGTGATAACCGCCAGCACGCCTCTCAATGTGCCTCCCTTCGCTGCACACCAGCCAGTTGGCAAAGTGGCCACCTAGCCTTCAGCGATCTGAGCATGTCTGGATTAGGACGGTCGTCACTGCGACGAGCAGTACAGTTTTGAACGTTGACGGGAGAGGTGCAAAGCCATGTCTTGCTCCGCAATTGAGTAGACAAAACTCGAACGCTGAATTTTATAGACGCATTTAAGAAATTCGACTGCTTGCAGAATGTGATGAGCAGCGCTTACAGAAGGCTAAAGCACATCGCAACGTGCGCTTTGGTTTAATCCTGCACTCCATACGGCTAGTCGCAATCGCGCGCACCTACCCGTACGACACGCTGAAGCAGACTGACGCCTTGCATTGCATGCCGCAGAGCTTCATCCATGGTAGACTAAAGGAGGTACCGTCACTTCTACAGGGACAGCCGCGCACATTCGCTAATTCGACTAGCCAATAGGAGGCTTCATTTCAATCAAGCCAGATGACGTCCCCTCCACATCATGACGTCAGCGGCGGCGGCGGCAGCAGCGTACTACTACGTAGCGTACTTTGTCCTTCAAGACGTACGATCAACAACATGGCCGACTGCCGGTGTGCCCCCGCAAGGTATGGATTTGGATTTTTGGAAAATTGAATTCCGTCAAGCTACGTACAAATCTACCAGAACTAAAAGATTATCGATCTCCAATTTTATCATTCCGGCAGCTTCATAAATTGACAGCTCTATCCAAACTGTAGGAAAATTTACTTTATTCAATCATACAAAACGTTTTAGTACTTTTTCCATGCAGATGAAGCTGACTATTGCCCGCCGTATTTAATCGTAAAAAAGGATAATATAAGATTCAGTTTCACATATTTATTTGAAATAAAACCTGCGATATATTCTGCTTGTAAGTTCACGAACTGAATGAGCAGGAGCATTGATTTATAGTTGTATATCCTTTTTCAGCATCTAAACTTCTAAGCTAAAAAAAGACTTCCGATAAGAAGGCACCATTTAGTGTGGGTTAAGGGAACGCGGAACCTACCCAGAAGGGGATATAGAAACAGTGAGTTAAGAAAGAAGTTTATGAAAAGAGATAGAAAAATTGTCAAAAAATCATTAGGTCTACTTTATTTCAACGAAAGGCTTACCTAACCTTTAGCTCAAGAACTTGTACATTTCCCATGGGAGCGCTAGGAACAGAGAGCTTTGATTATTGTTATCGTTGTGAGGGGAAGTTATAATTACTCGCGTTCACATTGTTGCAATGATTATATGAATAAATGATAAAATTCAGAAAATCTTGATGAATATGACACCATTTCAGAACTTCTCCCCACAAAAAAATGGTGTTTCATGAACAGGAAGGAAGAAGGCACCAATCGGTGTGGAAAAAAGAAATCAGGAAATCTATGCACGAGGTGTGTTCCCAAATATGTTTTGGATAGAAGCATCAAGGTACGACATTTGCAATGAAAAATCTACCATGGATATGTAAGGTTGCAGAGAATAGGTTGGAAATGGACCGAAAAAAGTCGATACAAGCTAAACAAAATATTTTAAGGTTAGATTATTGGTAGTACAGGCCTCCCTACCGCAACAAAGTCTAATCAAAGGAAGTTAGAAATCATTCAATATGAACTTGAGACAACGGGGAATGGGTGCACAAGATTTGTTCCTACACCAGACTCCATCACACACTTAATTAAATTAGATTATTAGTTAGTTGAAACCTCCCTATCCGCAACAAAGGCGATCCAAAGAGAGGAAGGAGGAAGGCACCATTCAGTGTGGAGTTGAGGGAACGCGGAATCAATGCAGAAAGGGCATGGAAACAGCAAGTTGTGAAAGAAGATTATGAAACAAGATCAAATTTGAAGAAGAAAGTAGTAGGTGCTGAAAAACAGGACAGCTGTGAACCAAAAAAATGTTCCTTAACACAACAAAGACATTCATTTTAACGAAAGGAAAGCCTACCCAACTCTCAGCTCGGGCCCTCACATTTTCCCCGAGGGAGTGCTTATACCCATGGATGCAATAGTTGTGTCCCTCTGAGGGGGAAGAGTGAATAAATATCCGTTTATTTTGTTCATTCCATTCTGTGTTTCCCTATAAGGGCTACCGCATTCAATATCGCTCACGAGTTACGCCACAATATTTTCATGTTGAAAAATTTTGAATAGTTTAACCGCTAATTAAAAACAAATAATGACAGCAGTGAATCGAGATATGATCTGCAACGGAATCAAAAACGTTTTCTATTTTCAATAAATTGATGGCTTTTATAAGTTAGTCGTGGGACTTTAAAATCTTCTTCCATAAAACACCCAGTCTTCATTATAAATACTGACTAGTTCTACAGATTAGATTACGACATAGATTCAGCCTTCCTTGCTGCTCAAAGCGATCACAGCTGCAGGACTTAAATATTCTTTCGTAGAACACCAAGTTTTTATTAAAAATACTGACTGGTTCTATAAATTAGGTGGCGACATAGATTCAGCCTTCCTTACCACAACAATGCTGCTCAAAGCGACACAGTCGCGGGACTTTACATATTCTCACAGAGAGCATCAAGTTTTTATTACAAAAACTGACTAGTTCTATAGATTGAATTCTGACTTCGGTTTAGCCTCCATTCACTTACTACAATACAACCGTTCAAATAGAGGAAGGAAACGCCAAGCACCGGAGTTAAAAGGAAACGCATAAGTAATACGCAGGGTGTTTCCACACAAGAGAACCTCAGTATAGGAACAATAAGTTAAGGAGTAGGGTTATGAAACAAAATTAAACCTGAAGAAGAAAGTCATAGGTTATGAAAAACAGGACACTAATGAACCAAAAAAATTGGTCTTAACCTAAGGGAACGAAGCATTTTAATTTGAACAACAAGAAGGCCTACTAAACTCTCAGCTCTGGACTTTACATCGATTGTTCTATAAGGATGGGAACAAAATATGAGCCAACAAATCGTCCCTGAATAAATACTACTATTACTTTAAAATATATTTCGTTTCTAAAATCTCGATGTTACGTAAACTTTTGACGATAATGAATTAGATAAACTATTTTTTTCATCAAAAACAATAATTGGTACACCACCGTCCACTCAAGGCACTTTCAACATTTTCCGGCTAATAAATTCCGAAATTTAAGCCCAAAACCACATTAAACTGAGCATTCAAATCTCGGTAAGGACTAGTCGTACATAATGACTTACTAAACATCACAGAGCGCAAACGGCAGCCCTCCTAATGCACAAGCGCTATCTTCAAACATCAGGACTCGTGCTCTGCATTATTATTATTATCATTATTATATAAGAAAGTTTTAGCCTCCCTTAACCACGACAAAGATGTTCCAAGAGAGGAAAGAGGAAGGCGCCATTTAGCATGGAGTTGAGGGAACGCGGGATCTATGCACAAAGTGCACAGAAACAGTAAGCTAGAAAAGAAGTTCATGAAACAAGAAAAAAGTTGAAGAAGAAAGTAGTAGGAGCTGAAAAACAAGGGATGAGTGAATCTAAAAAAATGGTCCGCAACAAAACAAAACGTACTCCATTTCAACAAAAAGGACGCCTACCTAAAGTTTAGCTCGGGCCCTCACATAGTCCCCCTAGGAAAGGTAATTCCTACAGATACAATAGTTGTACCCCCTGAGTGAGGGGCATACCAGTAAGTAAAGAAGTATTAAATGAAAATAATGAACTGTTAAATTCAAAAAGGAAAAAATGTAGCATAATAGACTATAGATTAGATTATTAGTTAGTTTAAGCCTCCCTATCCTCAACAAATAAGATCCAATGGGAGGAAGGAAGAAGGTACCATTTAGTATGGATTTGGGAACGCGAAATCTATGCAGAAAGGGCATAGAAACAGTAAGATGAGAAATAATTTCATGAAACAAGAACAAAGTTGAAGAAGAAAGTAGTAGGTGCTGAAAAAACAGGACAGCAGTGAACCAAATAAAGATGGTCCGTAACAAAACAAAACCTGTTATTTTGACAAAAGGAAAGCCTACCTAACCTTTAGCTAGGGCCCTCACATTGATAATAGACTATAGAGATAAATATTAGAAAGACCAGTTCACGTCACACTTACTATTTGGGTACCGTTTCTTCTAGCTCAGTGCGAGTGGGAAGCCTACGACGCATCTTTCACCAACTATTGGATGCATGCTCCAAATCAATCATTCAAAACGGTAAAATAGTTTTTACACACAATTGTATGATCATCAATAAGCAGAAGTAAATTCATCGGCACGCTCAGAAGCAAACTGCGTTGTTTAATAACAAGACAACACTCCAGATAACTTTTTTAAATGTATGTTAACTTTGTTGAGACTGCCGTGAAGTGTATCTATTCCAACATAAGCCGTAGAATGCAAAAACTGGAAAGGTAAGCATAACTCTAGTTACGTGTGTATTTTCACAGCCAGTCTAAAGTTTATAAAATAATTAATTTCAAAACCAAAACATGAATGTGTCATAAGAATGCAAAGGCTTCAATGAGTACATCCAATTTTTTTTGCTGAGTTCCAATTACGAGAAGAAAACAAGGATAACAAATATGTGTAGCACGTAGATAGTAATGCTTATTTATAACGCTTCACCCTAGCAATGCACCAAACCAAATCAACAAATAAACCTTGCACTACCATCCGTTAATGTGTTTTAAGCGAGACAAGATTGAACGACATTATAGTTCACAGCCTTAAATTATAAACAGACGAAGAAAAAAGGTTTATCACACGCTTAATACAATATAACACATCAAAGCCTTAAATTCATCTGACACTAACAAAATATGGCTAGCACAAGTCGAAGACTAAGTGGTTGTTCATTAACAGTCATTGGGACTTTAATTAACACCACTTACTGAGCTGAGAGCGAGTAGTGCGCAGATATTTGTACAAATGTAGGTTGTATGGTGCCTCGGACAGAATGATGAGCCTCAGCTTGCCTGACTGAATGTCTCAAGTTTGGCCACAGCAGACAGGAAGGGCACCAGGCCATCCAGAAAACACAAACATAAGTTTACTTTTAAGTCTGAATTTACTGGCTCCACTTGGCTACCAAATGAGAGACACAAATTATATCACACAGAAATTTTACCTCATATCAATTATTTTTTTTGCGTGTTAATTTGGATTACAGCTGAGTAGTTGAGTGAGTAACACTAACACTAAAATTAAGCTTTGTTATATTTCAATCGAAATGTATGAAATGTTGCTGTATATACAGCAACGGCGAAGTTATGGGTTTTACAGGAGGAAACGCTAAATAGCACGTAATTGATTCTAATGAAATAACGGAACTATAGGCACAAATTAACTGTGAATACAGAAGTGCATTCAAACAGCTGCTCTGCAACATATCCGCCCAATGTGTTCATAACACTATTGCCAGCAGCCTACACCCATGTAAAAAACGATTTAAAATCCAGAAACGGTCTAAAATAAACTGAATAATGTGATACAACAAAATTTATTATATTTCACCCTAGAACATGAGAACAAGGACTCAGGAGAAAAGAAAAGTGAATCACTTGTGCATCACAGAAAAGGTACCCTGCAGAGCTCTATTGTAAGCTCTGATTGACTATAATGTTCAACATCTGAAGAAAAACTTTATTTACATTTTTATTTTGGAACAGTAGGTGGAATGTTTAGGGCAGTTATCATGAATTAATTCACAAACATTTTTGCTGAAGCCTAGTGAGTGGCTGATTTGATTCAACATATACTGCAAGAGCCTCTTATAAAAATAATAGCACGAAAGACTTACTGCAAAATTCAAGTCCCTTGGACAGACCGAATATGCTTTTGAAATGACACAAAAAGTTGGAAACAGGAAACTTGCTCACTGAAAATGGAGCAACTTATAGTGCAGTGAGTCAAAAAATTTCTTCAGCTGCTGGTGATGCATGTCTGTTTTCATGACGAGGTAACCGGAGCTCTAGCGGCAGCATCTTCCACTTCCGGCAGCAAAAATTCCTCCAATATTGGTGGTTCAGTTGAATACCGCAGCAGCTTTTAGCTCCTCTTCATCCACCTTGATGACGTTGAAATTATTTCAGTTTCATCCGGAACCTGAAAGGCAAATAAAAATTAGTGAATTTCTCAAGTTAGCAGTTTTTGAATTTGTTTCTGGCTCAATAAGCACTCATTTTAGTTGGTAGTAAGGGTACAGATTGAAATTTGTCATTGGAAATATGATGAATCAAGATGCAGGTGAGAGTATTAAATAAAAAGGTTCAGCTGTACAGAGAGGTGATGTTGAATATGAAGCAATATTGCAATGCATACACAAGGAAATGGAGGCAATGATAAACTATAGTGTAATACAGAATGTAAAAATACAAGGAGTCAAAAGGGAGAAAATGATAGGGGAAAAGAGCAAAAAGGAGCTGTGGAAAAATTTAACAATAATTAAAGAAAAAGGAAAAATTAAGTGTAATAGGCCGTGAAGCACTGAACATAGCATCAAGTACAACAAATAAGGCAGAGAAGCACAGTACATAGGTTCAAGTACAACCAAACAAGGTAACACACTCATGCTGGTTCTCACAATTTTTCATTAACAGTTATTGTTGGGTAATATACGTAAATTTATCGGTGTTATTTAATAACAATCCCAGTGTCACATAGCCTTATATATAAAAGAAACAAGTCTAAAAAAAACAAACACCGATTTGGTAAGACTCATAAAAAATGACAAGTAAAGAAATCAGCCCTTAATCTGGAGAATGTTCTACATTTCATTTTTGCTTGTATGTATTCCTTAGTGGATTACCAGACTCATTTTACTTCTATTAAGAAACACAAAAGGAGAGCAAAATATAAATACAATCATTTACATATACATAAGACATGTTTTTTTTTGAAGCATGGCTCTGTTGCTTCACATGACATTTGTGAAGCACTCGCAATAAAATTATGATAAGCAGCATGAATTTTCACTTCAAATCTCAAAAATATTGATAGAAGCTCACCATGAATGTTAAGCATAGAACAGTTAGATATCTATAAGAATGCATTTCCAAATATGCTTAGAACAGTGTCATTTCCAAAAAGATGATTGTCATAAAAAGTAGCACTTTACAAAGGAAAATCATAGACAAGATTTTGCATCTCTTTTGCCATCTTTCACCTTGACATTTAGCTACAAAGTAGAAAGTTATTAAGAGTTAATCTAAAAATTTCAGATTAGATAGGCTACACAAGAAAAAAGAGCTACTCAGAATTATTATTATTATTATTATTGAATCAGATCCACAGCCAAGTTGTTAAGGCTGGTGTAGGGTTGTCTTCAGGTTGTTCCAGTCAGAAGTGGTGTAACGAGTGTTTTACGCTCCTCTTCCTTTCTTCCTTCCTTCGCAGCCTTCGGTCCCTTTAGGCGTAGCGTTCCGGGGTGCGTCCCGCACCCTGAGGATCACCGCCTTCTTCTCTTCTCCATATTCGAATCCAGTTCGTCTGAGTGGGTTCGGCTTCAGCTCAGTGTCCGGTGTTATCCGAGCACCTTGCGAAGAATGTGGGCAGATCCCAGGAGAACTGACTTTTGCAGCAGTCCAGGGTGGATTTTATCACATCCGACGCTACCCAGGTGCTTTTCAAGATTGGTGGTTGAGGCCCCAAGTGTCCCAATCACGATGGGAACCACCTCGGCGCGGCAACCGTGTGTCGAGGCGAGCTCGACCCGGAGGTCTTGATACTTGAGGATTTTCTCAGCCTCCTTTTCGACGATTCTTGAGTCGTACGGAACTGCCACGTCGATGATCTTGATCTGTTTCTGGGTCTTGTTAATGACGACGATGTCCGGTCGTCTGGCTGTGATGGCCCTGTCAGTTTGGTGGAGGACGTCGTAGAGAAGTTTGATGTCGTCGTTTTCCATCACAGTCTTGGGCTCGTGCTGGTACCAGCGGTCAGCGCAGGGGAAGTTGTGAGTCTTGCACAGGTTCCAATGTAGAGTTTTTGCTACCTTGTCGTGCCTCCTCTTGTATTCCCTCTGCGCCAGCGCCGAGCACTCGCTGATCAGGTGGTTGACGGTTTCGTCTTTGGTTTTGCACATCCGGCATTTTGGGTCGTTGCTTGTGTGTGTGATTCTAGCTGCTCTGTTTTTGGTGTTGAGGGCTTGTTCTTGCGCGGCAAGGATCATGCCCTCAGTTTCTTTCTTGAGTTCACCTCGATTCAGCCAGTTCCAAGTGAGTTCGGGTTTTGCTTCTCGAGTTTGTCGGGGGTATTGGCCGGCGAGTGCCATTCCCTCCCACTTTTGGAGTCGCTCTCCCCTTCTCCTCTCCTTGAAACTGTCTGAGGTCTCTTCCTCTTTCAGGGTCTTCGATGTCCACACCAGTTTCATCCAAGGATCCTGGTGCTCTCTCGTGTACTGGCCGAGTGCTCTGATCTCACTTTGGATGCACTCCTCCACTTCAAGCAGACCTCTTCCTCCTTCCTTTCTCTTGATGTATAGCCTGTCAGTGCATGATCGGGGGTGGAGTGCCCTGAAGATGGTCATCAGCTTTCTGGTCTTCGTATCTAGCTGCTTTTGTTCGAGCTTCGTCCATTTAACTATTCCGGCGGTGTACCTGATGACCGGTACGGCCCATGTGTTAATGGCTTTGATGATGTTGCCGCCGTTGAGATTAGATTTCAAAATTAACCTTACTCTGCTGCAGTATTCTTTCCTGATCTTTTTCTTCATCTCGGTGTGCAGAACGTTATCGTGTTCAAGCACTCCTAGGTATTTGTACCCTTCTTCTTCGATCTGTTCGATTGTTTCGTTCTCTAAGTGGATACCTTCAGTTGCTGAGACTTTGCCTCTCACGATGTTGATGAGGCCGCACTTGCTTATTCCGAATTCCATTCCGATGTCGTGGGAGAATTCGTGCACAACTTTCACAAGTCTTTCGATTTCTCTAGCGGATCTTGCGAACAGCTTGAGATCGTCCATGTAGAGTAGGTGGTTTAGGCTGTTATTGCGGTCGTACTTGAATCCCAAGCCCGTGTTGTTGAGGACCTGAGTCATTGGGACCAGTGCCAGTACGAACAAGAGTGGAGATAGGGAGTCGCCTTGAAAGATTCCTCGACGGATGTTCACCTCTCCCAGCTCAGCGTTTGAACACGTGAGCTGGACCTTCCAGTTAGGCATGGTAGTTGCGATCAGCCGCCGGACGTTTCCTGCGACTCCGTATGTCTCCAGACATTCGAGGATCCATGAGTGTGGGACCATGTCGAAGGCCTTTTTGTAATCAATCCACGCCATGCTAAGGTTCTTGTGTTTAGCTTTGGCGTGGGTCATGATCAGCTTATCGAGCAGAAGATGGTCTTTCGTCCCTCTCGTTCCCCGTCTACATCCCTTCTGCTCGTTAGGGAAGTAGTCGCGGCTCACTAGGTGCTGATACATGCTCTCGTAGATCATGCCGGTGAGGATCTTCCACATGACCGGGAGGCATGTGATGGGTCTGTAATTGCTCACCGCTGATCCTTTTTCCTTATCCTTCTGTATCAGCACCGTCCCTCCAGTTGTCATCCAATCTGGCACAGTGCCTGATGTTAAGCATCTGTCCAGGTTTTCTACCAGCCTGGGATGGAGGGATGTGAAGGTCTTGATCCAGTAGCCTTGGACTTTGTCTGGACCGGGGGCCTTCCAGCTCTGCGTTTTTCTTATTTGCTTTTGTAATCGCGCCGCCGTTATCCGGAGGTCTTCGTCCGGGTTGACGTCTTTGGCGATGCCTTGGAGCCATTCAGCCTCGGCGTTATGCTGGACCTCTTGGCTCCAAATGCCGCTCCAGAAGCGCCGCGTACCTTCGGCTTCCGGAACGTCCATTTCGTCATTTCTGTGGCGCAGTTGTTTGTAGAATCGTGACTGGTTGGTCGCGAACATTTTGTTCTGTTGAAAGCCAGCGATTCTGTTCTCATATCTAAGGATTTTGCTTCGTTTTGCCGATAGTCTTTGTTTGAGGGTTTCTTCTACCAGTTGTAGTCCTGCCTCCCTGCAGTGGTAGATACTCTCGAGTTCCGCCATTTTGTTTCTGCAGGTCAGTCTGCCACGTCTCCATTCCGAGATCCAGCTTAGATGTTTCCGGAGCTCATCTATGCTTTTTTGGATTCGGTGTTTCCACGGGGGGTCTTTCTTTCCTCTCGGCCGGTTGGTTGCCGGCGGAGGAGCAAGCTCTTTGGAGACTAGGAACGCTCCGGCCAGAATTAGGGTGTTAGTTTCTGTGATGTTCCTGGTCTTTATTCTGCCGATGAGATGATTAATCTTGGCAGTAGCTGCTAGGATCTTCCCCGATGGGACGTGTCTGAGGTTCGGTAGTTGTTCTTTTGGAGTTTCGTGCAGGAGCGTTAAGTAGGTATTGTGGAGCTCGTTGAGCAGAGTCTCTTCATCGCCCGGAAGGTCTCGGCGGTCCACCACAGGTTCTTCCCCTGCGATGGGTTCCGCCTCGTCCGTTTCCGGTCCGGTGTCGCCGGCTTGGTGGTACCGGTTTGGCACTTCAGCTTGTTGCGGAGGTGCTTTATTATTATTATTATTATTATTATTATTATTATTATTATTATTATTATTATTTTTGAAACAGATCCACAGCCAAGTTGTTAAGGCTGGTGTAGGGTTGTCTTCAGGTTGTTCCAGTCAGAAGTGGTGTAACGAGTGTTTTACGCTCCTCTTCCTTTCTTCCTTCCTTCGCAGCCTTCGGTCCCTTTAGGCGTAGCGTTCCGGGGTGCGTCCCGCACCCTGAGGATCACCGCCTTCTTCTCTTCTCCATATTCGAATCCAGGTTGTCTGAGTGGGTTCGGCTTCAGCTCAGTGTCCGGTGTTATCCGAGCACCTTGCGAAGAATGTGGGCAGATCCCAGGAGAACTGACTTTTGCAGCAGTCCAGGGTGGATTTTATCACAGCCGATGCTACCCAGATGCCTTTCAAGATTGGTGGTTGAGGCCCCAAGTGTCCCAATCACGATGGGAACCACCTCGGCGCGGCAACCGTGGGTCGAGGCGAGCTCGACCCGGAGGTCTTGATACTTGAGGATTTTCTCAGCCTCCTTTTCGACGATTCTTGAGTCGTACGGAACTGCCACGTCGATGATCTTGATCTGTTTCTGGGTCTTGTTAATGACGACGATGTCCGGTCGTCTGGCTGTGATGGCCCTGTCAGTTTGGTGGAGGACGTCGTAGAGAAGTTTGATGTCGTCGTTTTCCATCACAGTCTTGGGCTCGTGCTGGTACCAGCGGTCAGCGCAGGGGAAGTTGTGAGTCTTGCACAGGTTCCAATGTAGAGTTTTTGCTACCTTGTCGTGCCTCCTCTTGTATTCCCTCTGCGCCAGCGCCGAGCACTCGCTGATCAGGTGGTTGACGGTTTCGTCTTTGGTTTTGCACATCCGGCATTTTGGGTCGTTGCTTGTGTGTGTGATTCTAGCTGCTCTGTTTTTGGTGTTGAGGGCTTGTTCTTGCGCGGCAAGGATCATGCCCTCAGTTTCTTTCTTGAGTTCACCTCGATTCAGCCAGTTCCAAGTGAGTTCGGGTTTTGCTTCTCGAGTTTGTCGGGGGTATTGGCCGGCGAGTGCCATTCCCTCCCACTTTTGGAGTCGCTCTCCCCTTCTCCTCTCCTTGAAACTGTCTGAGGTCTCTTCCTCTTTCAGGGTCTTCGATGTCCACACCAGTTTCATCCAAGGATCCTGGTGCTCTCTCGTGTACTGGCCGAGTGCTCTGATCTCACTTTGGATGCACTCCTCCACTTCAAGCAGACCTCTTCCTCCTTCCTTTCTCTTGATGTATAGCCTGTCAGTGCATGATCGGGGGTGGAGTGCCCTGAAGATGGTCATCAGCTTTCTGGTCTTCGTATCTAGCTGCTTTTGTTCGAGCTTCGTCCATTTAACTATTCCGGCGGTGTACCTGATGACCGGTACGGCCCATGTGTTAATGGCTTTGATGATGTTGCCGCCGTTGAGATTAGATTTCAAAATTAACCTTACTCTGCTGCAGTATTCTTTCCTGATCTTTTTCTTCATCTCGGTGTGCAGAACGTTGTCGTTTTCAAGCACTCCTAGGTATTTGTACCCTTCTTCTTCGATCTGTTCGATTGTTTCGTTCTCTAAGTGGATACCTTCAGTTGCTGAGACTTTGCCTCTCACGATGTTGATGAGGCCGCACTTGCTTATTCCGAATTCCATTCCGATGTCGTGGGAGAATTCGTGCACAACTTTCACAAGTCTTTCGATTTCTCTTGCGGATCTTGCGAACAGCTTGAGATCATCCATGTAGAGTAGGTGGTTTAGGCTGTTATTGCGGTCGTACTTGAATCCCAAGCCCGTGTTGTTGAGGACCTGAGTCATTGGGACCAGTGCCAGTACGAACAAGAGTGGAGATAGGGAGTCGCCTTGAAAGATTCCTCGACGGATGTTCACCTCTCCCAGCTCAGCGTTTGAACACGTGAGCTGGACCTTCCAGTTAGGCATGGTAGTTGCGATCAGCCGCCGGACGTTTCCTGCGACTCCGTATGTCTCCAGACATTCGAGGATCCATGAGTGTGGGACCATGTCGAAGGCCTTTTTGTAATCAATCCACGCCATGCTAAGGTTCTTGTGTTTAGCTTTGGCGTGGGTCATGATCAGCTTATCGAGCAGAAGATGGTCTTTCGTCCCTCTCGTTCCCCGTCTACATCCCTTCTGCTCGTTAGGGAAGTAGTCGCGGCTCACTAGGTGCTGATACATGCTCTCGTAGATCATGCCGGTGAGGATCTTCCACATGACCGGGAGGCATGTGATGGGTCTGTAATTGCTCACCGCTGATCCTTTTTCCTTATCCTTCTGTATCAGCACCGTCCTTCCAGTTGTCATCCAATCTGGCACAGTGCCTGATGTTAAGCATCTGTCCAGGTTTTCTACCAGCCTGGGATGGAGGGATGTGAAGGTCTTGATCCAGTAGCCTTGGACTTTGTCTGGACCGGGGGCCTTCCAGCTCTGCGTTTTTCTTATTTGCTTTTGTAATCGCGCCGCCGTTATCCGGAGGTCTTCGTCCGGGTTGACGTCTTTGGCGATGCCTTGGAGCCATTCAGCCTCGGCGTTATGCTGGACCTCTTGGCTCCAAATGCCGCTCCAGAAGCGCCGCGTACCTTCGGCTTCCGGAACGTCCATTTCGTCATTTCTGTGGCGCAGTTGTTTGTAGAATCGTGACTGGTTGGTCGCGAACATTTTGTTCTGTTGAAAGCCAGCGATTCTGTTCTCATATCTAAGGATTTTGCTTCGTTTTGCCGATAGTCTTTGTTTGAGGGTTTCTTCTACCAGTTGTAGTCCTGCCTCCCTGCAGTGGTAGATACTCTCGAGTTCCGCCATTTTGTTTCTGCAGGTCAGTCTGCCACGTCTCCATTCCGAGATCCAGCTTAGATGTTTCCGGAGCTCATCTATGCTTTTTTGGATTCGGTGTTTCCACGGGGGGTCTTTCTTTCCTCTCGGCCGGTTGGTTGCCGGCGGAGGAGCAAGCTCTTTGGAGACTAGGAACGCTCCGGCCAGAATTAGGGTGTTAGTTTCTGTGATGTTCCTGGTCTTTATTCTGCCGATGAGATGATTAATCTTGGCAGTAGCTGCTAGGATCTTCCCCGATGGGACGTGTCTGAGGTTCGGTAGTTGTTCTTTTGGAGTTTCGTGCAGGAGCATTAAGTAGGTATTGTGGAGCTCGTTGAGCAGAGTCTCTTCATCGCCCGGAAGGTCTCGGCGGTCCACCACAGGTTCTTCCCCTGCGATGGGTTCCGCCTCGTCCGTTTCCGGTCCGGTGTCGCCGGCTTGGTGGTACCGGTTTGGCACTTCAGCTTGTTGCGGAGGTGCTTTATTATTATTATTATTATTATTATAATTATTATTATTATTATTATTATTGAAACAGATCCACAGCCAAGTTGTTAAGGCTGGTGTAGGGTTGTCTTCAGGTTGTTCCAGTCAGAAGTGGTGTAACGAGTGTTTTACGCTCCTCTTCCTTTCTTCCTTCCTTCGCAGCCTTCCGTCCCTTTAGGCGTAGCGTTCCGGGGTGCGTCCCGCACCCTGAGGATCACCGCCTTCTTCTCTTCTCCATATTCGAATCCAGGTTGTCTGAGTGGGTTCGGCTTCAGCTCAGTGTCCGGTGTTATCCGAGCACCTTGCGAAGAATGTGGGCAGATCCCAGGAGAACTGACTTTTGCAGCAGTCCAGGGTGGATTTTATCACAGCCGATGCTACCCAGATGCCTTTCAAGATTGGTGGTTGAGGCCCCAAGTGTCCCAATCACGATGGGAACCACCTCGGCGCGGCAACCGTGGGTCGAGGCGAGCTCGACCCGGAGGTCTTGATACTTGAGGATTTTCTCAGCCTCCTTTTCGACGATTCTTGAGTCGTACGGAACTGCCACGTCGATGATCTTGATCTGTTTCTGGGTCTTGTTAATGACGACGATGTCCGGTCGTCTGGCTGTGATGGCCCTGTCAGTTTGGTGGAGGACGTCGTAGAGAAGTTTGATGTCGTCGTTTTCCATCACAGTCTTGGGCTCGTGCTGGTACCAGCGGTCAGCGCAGGGGAAGTTGTGAGTCTTGCACAGGTTCCAATGTAGAGTTTTTGCTACCTTGTCGTGCCTCCTCTTGTATTCCCTCTGCGCCAGCGCCGAGCACTCGCTGATCAGGTGGTTGACGGTTTCGTCTTTGGTTTTGCACATCCGGCATTTTGGGTCGTTGCTTGTGTGCGTGATTCTAGCTGCTCTGTTTTTGGTGTTGAGGGCTTGTTCTTGCGCGGCAAGGATCATGCCCTCAGTTTCTTTCTTGAGTTCACCTCGATTCAGCCAGTTCCAAGTGAGTTCGGGTTTTGCTTCTCGAGTTTGTCGGGGGTATTGGCCGGCGAGTGCCATTCCCTCCCACTTTTTGAGTCGCTCTCCCCTTCTCCTCTCCTTGAAACTGTCTGAGGTCTCTTCCTCTTTCAGGGTCTTCGATGTCCACACCAGTTTCATCCAAGGATCCTGGTGCTCTCTCGTGTACTGGCCGAGTGCTCTGATCTCACTTTGGATGCACACTTCCACTTCAAGCAGACCTCTTCCTCCTTCCTTTCTCTTGATGTATAGCCTGTCAGTGCATGATCGGGGTTGGAGTGCCCTGAAGATGGTCATCAGCTTTCTGGTCTTCGTATCTAGCTGCTTTTGTTCGAGCTTCGTCCATTTAACTATTCCGGCGGTGTACCTGATAACCGGCACGGCCCATGTGTTAACCCTTTCGGTACGATAATTCAAATGGTTTGGGTAAAAACATCCAGGGAAAAAATTTGTCATTACCCTGAATGATCAGTGAAAATTTCCTAGTGTGGGTGCTTTTAGCTTAAGCAAGTGCTTACTTCTTTATTTTAATTTTAAAATTTTTTGAATCTTTGAAGCTCCATGCTTTGCGACATAAATTTGTGATGTTGATGATACAGTTTTGTATTTACGAAGAAATTATTTATAAGTTTTTGCCGGAATTTACCAGAAATAAAGAAAGTTCAGAAACAACTTGCTCAAGTTAATTGTAAAGGGTATTGAATGTGATGCACGGACCCTGTAGCAGGAACTTACGCGTGCCTACGCTATAGGGTCCTAATGTAGCCTATGGTAATTTACATTTGCAGGCTTCTGGAATTGTTCAAAAACTAGTTTAAAGAATTTTTGTAATTTCCCTAATTTTGTTATTTACTCCAAAATATTCCCTCACTAGTTAAATTACTTTAAAACTAGGTTAGATGCCCTAAACTGGAAGCACTAGCCAACTTGGCACTGGAGTAGCCGTTAGTACCGAAAGGGTTAATGGCTTTGATGATGTTGCCGCCGTTGAGATTAGATTTCAAAATTAACCTTACTCTGCTGAAGTATTCTTTCCTGATCTTTTTCTTCATCTCGGTGTGCAGAACGTTGTCGTGTTCAAGCACTCCTAGGTATTTGTACCCTTCTTCTTCGATCTGTTCGATTGTTTCGTTCTCTAAATGGATACCTTCAGTTGCTGAGACTTTGCCTTTCTCGATGTTGATGAGGCCGCACTTGCTTATTCCGAATTCCATTCCGATGTCGTGGGAGAATTCGTGCACAACTTTCACAAGTCTTTCGATCTCACTAGCGGATCTTGCGAACAGCTTGAGATCGTCCATGTAGAGTAGGTGGTTGAGGCTGTTATTGCGGTCGTACTTGAATCCCAGGCCCGTGTTGTTGAGGACCTGAGTCATTGGGACCAGTGCCAGGACGAACAAGAGTGGAGACAGGGAGTCGCCTTGAAAGATTCCTCGACGGATGTTCACCTCTCCCAGCTCAGCGTTTGCACACGTGAGCTGGACCTTCCAGTTAGGCATGGTAGTTGCGATCAGCCGCCGGACGTTTCCTGCGACTCCGTATGTCTCCAGACATTCGAGGATCCATGAGTGCGGGACCATGTCGAAGGCCTTTTTGTAATCAATCCACGCCATGCTAAGGTTCTTGTGTTTAGCTTTGGCGTGGGTCATGATCAGCTTATCGAGCAGAAGATGGTCTTTCGTCCCTCTCGTTCCCCGTCTACATCCCTTCTGCTCGTTAGGGAAGTAGTCGCGACTCACTAGGTGCTCATACATGCTCTCGTAGATCATGCCGGTGAGGATCTTCCACATGACCGGGAGGCATGTGATGGGTCTGTAATTGCTCACCGCTGATCCTTTTTCCTTATCCTTCTGTATCAGCACCGTCCTTCCAGTTGTCATCCAATCTGGCACAGTGCCTGATGTTAAGCATCTGTCCAGGTTTTCTACCAGCCTGGGATGGAGGGATGTGAAGGTCTTGATCCAGTAGCCTTGGACTTTGTCTGGACCGGGGGCCTTCCAGCTCTGCGTTTTTCTTATTTGCTTTTGTAATCGCGCCGTCGTTATCCGGAGGTCTTCGTCCGGATTGACGTCTTTGGCGATGCTTTGGAGCCATTCAGCCTCGGCGTTCTGCTGGACCTCTTGGCTCCAAATGCCGCACCAGAAGCGCCGCGTACCTTCGGCTTCCGGAACGTCCATTTCGACATTTCTGTGGCGCAGTTGTTTGTAGAATCGTGACTGGTTGGTCGCGAACATTTTGTTCTGTTGAAAGCCAGCGATTCTGTTCTCATATCTAAGGATTTTGCTTCGTTTTGCCGATAGTCTTTGTTTGAGGGTTTCTTCTACCAGTTGTAGTCCTGCCTCCCTGCAGTGGTAGATACCCTCGAGTTCCGCCATTTTGTTTCTGCAGGTCAGTCTGCCACGTCTCCATTCCGAGATCCAGCTTAGATGTTTCCGGAGCCCATCTATGCTTTTTTGGATTCGGTGTTTCCACGGGGGGTCTTTCTTTCCTCTCGGCCGGTTGGTTGCCGGCGGAGGAGCAAGCTCTTTGGAGACTAGGAACGCTCCGGCCAGAATTAGGGTGTTAGTTTCTGTGATGTTCCTGGTCTTTATTCTGCCGATGAGATGATTAATCTTGGCAGTAGCTGCTAGGATCTTCCCCGATGGGACGTGTCTGAGGTTCGGTAGTTGTTCTTTTGGAGTTTCGTGAAGGAGCGTTAAGTAGGTATTGTGGAGCTCGTTGAGCAGAGTCTCTTCATCGCCCGGAAGGTCTCGGCGGTCCACCACAGGTTCTTCCCCTGCGATGGGTTCCGCCTCGTCCGTTTCCGGTCCGGTGTCGCCGGCTTGGTGGTACCGGTTTGGCACTTCAGCTTGTTGCGGAGGTGCTTTATTATTATTATTATTATTATTATTATTATTATTATTATTATTATTATTATTTTTGAAACAGATCCACAGCCAAGTTGTTAAGGCTGGTGTAGGGTTGTCTTCAGGTTGTTCCAGTCAGAAGTGGTGTAACGAGTGTTTTACGCTCCTCTTCCTTTCTTCCTTCCTTCGCAGCCTTCGGTCCCTTTAGGCGTAGCGTTCCGGGGTGCGTCCCGCACCCTGAGGATCACCGCCTTCTTCTCTTCTCCATATTCGAATCCAGGTTGTCTGAGTGGGTTCGGCTTCAGCTCAGTGTCCGGTGTTATCCGAGCACCTTGCGAAGAATGTGGGCAGATCCCAGGAGAACTGACTTTTGCAGCAGTCCAGGGTGGATTTTATCACAGCCGATGCTACCCAGATGCCTTTCAAGATTGGTGGTTGAGGCCCCAAGTGTCCCAATCACGATGGGAACCACCTCGGCGCGGCAACCGTGGGTCGAGGCGAGCTCGACCCGGAGGTCTTGATACTTGAGGATTTTCTCAGCCTCCTTTTCGACGATTCTTGAGTCGTACGGAACTGCCACGTCGATGATCTTGATCTGTTTCTGGGTCTTGTTAATGACGACGATGTCCGGTCGTCTGGCTGTGATGGCCCTGTCAGTTTGGTGGAGGACGTCGTAGAGAAGTTTGATGTCGTCGTTTTCCATCACAGTCTTGGGCTCGTGCTGGTACCAGCGGTCAGCGCAGGGGAAGTTGTGAGTCTTGCACAGGTTCCAATGTAGAGTTTTTGCTACCTTGTCGTGCCTCCTCTTGTATTCCCTCTGCGCCAGCGCCGAGCACTCGCTGATCAGGTGGTTGACGGTTTCGTCTTTGGTTTTGCACATCCGGCATTTTGGGTCGTTGCTTGTGTGTGTGATTCTAGCTGCTCTGTTTTTGGTGTTGAGGGCTTGTTCTTGCGCGGCAAGGATCATGCCCTCAGTTTCTTTCTTGAGTTCACCTCGATTCAGCCAGTTCCAAGTGAGTTCGGGTTTTGCTTCTCGAGTTTGTCGGGGGTATTGGCCGGCGAGTGCCATTCCCTCCCACTTTTGGAGTCGCTCTCCCCTTCTCCTCTCCTTGAAACTGTCTGAGGTCTCTTCCTCTTTCAGGGTCTTCGATGTCCACACCAGTTTCATCCAAGGATCCTGGTGCTCGCTCGTGTACTGGCCGAGTGCTCTGATCTCACTTTGGATGCACTCCTCCACTTCAAGCAGACCTCTTCCTCCTTCCTTTCTCTTGATGTATAGCCTGTCAGTGCATGATCGGGGGTGGAGTGCCCTGAAGATGGTCATCAGCTTTCTGGTCTTCGTATCTAGCTGCTTTTGTTCGAGCTTCGTCCATTTAACTATTCCGGCGGTGTACCTGATGACCGGTACGGCCCATGTGTTAATGGCTTTGATGATGTTGCCGCCGTTGAGATTAGATTTCAAAATTAACCTTACTCTGCTGCAGTATTCTTTCCTGATCTTTTTCTTCATCTCGGTGTGCAGAACGTTGTCGTTTTCAAGCACTCCTAGGTATTTGTACCCTTCTTCTTCGATCTGTTCGATTGTTTCGTTCTCTAAGTGGATACCTTCAGTTGCTGAGACTTTGCCTCTCACGATGTTGATGAGGCCGCACTTGCTTATTCCGAATTCCATTCCGATGTCGTGGGAGAATTCGTGCACAACTTTCACAAGTCTTTCGATTTCTCTTGCGGATCTTGCGAACAGCTTGAGATCGTCCATGTAGAGTAGGTGGTTTAGGCTGTTATTGCGGTCGTACTTGAATCCCAAGCCCGTGTTGTTGAGGACCTGAGTCATTGGGACCAGTGCCAGTACGAACAAGAGTGGAGATAGGGAGTCGCCTTGAAAGATTCCTCGACGGATGTTCACCTCTCCCAGCTCAGCGTTTGAACACGTGAGCTGGACCTTCCAGTTAGGCATGGTAGTTGCGATCAGCCGCCGGACGTTTCCTGCGACTCCGTATGTCTCCAGACATTCGAGGATCCATGAGTGTGGGACCATGTCGAAGGCCTTTTTGTAATCAATCCACGCCATGCTAAGGTTCTTGTGTTTAGCTTTGGCGTGGGTCATGATCAGCTTATCGAGCAGAAGATGGTCTTTCGTCCCTCTCGTTCCCCGTCTACATCCCTTCTGCTCGTTAGGGAAGTAGTCGCGGCTCACTAGGTGCTGATACATGCTCTCGTAGATCATGCCGGTGAGGATCTTCCACATGACCGGGAGGCATGTGATGGGTCTGTAATTGCTCACCGCTGATCCTTTTTCCTTATCCTTCTGTATCAGCACCGTCCTTCCAGTTGTCATCCAATCTGGCACAGTGCCTGATGTTAAGCATCTGTCCAGGTTTTCTACCAGCCTGGGATGGAGGGATGTGAAGGTCTTGATCCAGTAGTCTTGGACTTTGTCTGGACCGGGGGCCTTCCAGCTCTGCGTTTTTCTTATTTGCTTTTGTAATCGCGCCGCCGTTATCCGGAGGTCTTCGTCCGGGTTGACGTCTTTGGCGATGCCTTGGAGCCATTCAGCCTCGGCGTTATGCTGGACCTCTTGGCTCCAAATGCCGCTCCAGAAGCGCCGCGTACCTTCGGCTTCCGGAACGTCCATTTCGTCATTTCTGTGGCGCAGTTGTTTGTAGAATCGTGACTGGTTGGTCGCGAACATTTTGTTCTGTTGAAAGCCAGCGATTCTGTTCTCATATCTAAGGATTTTGCTTCGTTTTGCCGATAGTCTTTGTTTGAGGGTTTCTTCTACCAGTTGTAGTCCTGCCTCCCTGCAGTGGTAGATACTCTCGAGTTCCGCCATTTTGTTTCTGCAGGTCAGTCTGCCACGTCTCCATTCCGAGATCCAGCTTAGATGTTTCCGGAGCTCATCTATGCTTTTTTGGATTCGGTGTTTCCACGGGGGGTCTTTCTTTCCTCTCGGCCGGTTGGTTGCCGGCGGAGGAGCAAGCTCTTTGGAGACTAGGAACGCTCCGGCCAGAATTAGGGTGTTAGTTTCTGTGATGTTCCTGGTCTTTATTCTGCCGATGAGATGATTAATCTTGGCAGTAGCTGCTAGGATCTTCCCCGATGGGACGTGTCTGAGGTTCGGTAGTTGTTCTTTTGGAGTTTCGTGCAGGAGCATTAAGTAGGTATTGTGGAGCTCGTTGAGCAGAGTCTCTTCATCGCCCGGAAGGTCTCGGCGGTCCACCACAGGTTCTTCCCCTGCGATGGGTTCCGCCTCGTCCGTTTCCGGTCCGGTGTCGCCGGCTTGGTGGTACCGGTTTGGCACTTCAGCTTGTTGCGGAGGTGCTTTATTATTATTATTATTATTATTATAATTATTATTATTATTATTATTATTATTGAAACAGATCCACAGCCAAGTTGTTAAGGCTGGTGTAGGGTTGTCTTCAGGTTGTTCCAGTCAGAAGTGGTGTAACGAGTGTTTTACGCTCCTCTTCCTTTCTTCCTTCCTTCGCAGCCTTCCGTCCCTTTAGGCGTAGCGTTCCGGGGTGCGTCCCGCACCCTGAGGATCACCGCCTTCTTCTCTTCTCCATATTCGAATCCAGGTTGTCTGAGTGGGTTCGGCTTCAGCTCAGTGTCCGGTGTTATCCGAGCACCTTGCGAAGAATGTGGGCAGATCCCAGGAGAACTGACTTTTGCAGCAGTCCAGGGTGGATTTTATCACAGCCGATGCTACCCAGATGCCTTTCAAGATTGGTGGTTGAGGCCCCAAGTGTCCCAATCACGATGGGAACCACCTCGGCGCGGCAACCGTGGGTCGAGGCGAGCTCGACCCGGAGGTCTTGATACTTGAGGATTTTCTCAGCCTCCTTTTCGACGATTCTTGAGTCGTACGGAACTGCCACGTCGATGATCTTGATCTGTTTCTGGGTCTTGTTAATGACGACGATGTCCGGTCGTCTGGCTGTGATGGCCCTGTCAGTTTGGTGGAGGACGTCGTAGAGAAGTTTGATGTCGTCGTTTTCCATCACAGTCTTGGGCTCGTGCTGGTACCAGCGGTCAGCGCAGGGGAAGTTGTGAGTCTTGCACAGGTTCCAATGTAGAGTTTTTGCTACCTTGTCGTGCCTCCTCTTGTATTCCCTCTGCGCCAGCGCCGAGCACTCGCTGATCAGGTGGTTGACGGTTTCGTCTTTGGTTTTGCACATCCGGCATTTTGGGTCGTTGCTTGTGTGCGTGATTCTAGCTGCTCTGTTTTTGGTGTTGAGGGCTTGTTCTTGCGCGGCAAGGATCATGCCCTCAGTTTCTTTCTTGAGTTCACCTCGATTCAGCCAGTTCCAAGTGAGTTCGGGTTTTGCTTCTCGAGTTTGTCGGGGGTATTGGCCGGCGAGTGCCATTCCCTCCCACTTTTTGAGTCGCTCTCCCCTTCTCCTCTCCTTGAAACTGTCTGAGGTCTCTTCCTCTTTCAGGGTCTTCGATGTCCACACCAGTTTCATCCAAGGATCCTGGTGCTCTCTCGTGTACTGGCCGAGTGCTCTGATCTCACTTTGGATGCACACTTCCACTTCAAGCAGACCTCTTCCTCCTTCCTTTCTCTTGATGTATAGCCTGTCAGTGCATGATCGGGGTTGGAGTGCCCTGAAGATGGTCATCAGCTTTCTGGTCTTCGTATCTAGCTGCTTTTGTTCGAGCTTCGTCCATTTAACTATTCCGGCGGTGTACCTGATAACCGGCACGGCCCATGTGTTAATGGCTTTGATGATGTTGCCGCCGTTGAGATTAGATTTCAAAATTAACCTTACTCTGCTGAAGTATTCTTTCCTGATCTTTTTCTTCATCTCGGTGTGCAGAACGTTGTCGTGTTCAAGCACTCCTAGGTATTTGTACCCTTCTTCTTCGATCTGTTCGATTGTTTCGTTCTCTAAATGGATACCTTCAGTTGCTGAGACTTTGCCTTTCTCGATGTTGATGAGGCCGCACTTGCTTATTCCGAATTCCATTCCGATGTCGTGGGAGAATTCGTGCACAACTTTCACAAGTCTTTCGATCTCACTAGCGGATCTTGCGAACAGCTTGAGATCGTCCATGTAGAGTAGGTGGTTGAGGCTGTTATTGCGGTCGTACTTGAATCCCAGGCCCGTGTTGTTGAGGACCTGAGTCATTGGGACCAGTGCCAGTACGAACAAGAGTGGAGACAGGGAGTCGCCTTGAAAGATTCCTCGACGGATGTTCACCTCTCCCAGCTCAGCGTTTGCACACGTGAGCTGGACCTTCCAGTTAGGCATGGTAGTTGCGATCAGCCGCCGGACGTTTCCTGCGACTCCGTATGTCTCCAGACATTCGAGGATCCATGAGTGCGGGACCATGTCGAAGGCCTTTTTGTAATCAATCCACGCCATGCTAAGGTTCTTGTGTTTAGCTTTGGCGTGGGTCATGATCAGCTTATCGAGCAGAAGATGGTCTTTCGTCCCTCTCGTTCCCCGTCTACATCCCTTCTGCTCGTTAGGGAAGTAGTCGCGACTCACTAGGTGCTCATACATGCTCTCGTAGATCATGCCGGTGAGGATCTTCCACATGACCGGGAGGCATGTGATGGGTCTGTAATTGCTCACCGCTGATCCTTTTTCCTTATCCTTCTGTATCAGCACCGTCCTTCCAGTTGTCATCCAATCTGGCACAGTGCCTGATGTTAAGCATCTGTCCAGGTTTTCTACCAGCCTGGGATGGAGGGATGTGAAGGTCTTGATCCAGTAGCCTTGGACTTTGTCTGGACCGGGGGCCTTCCAGCTCTGCGTTTTTCTTATTTGCTTTTGTAATCGCGCCGTCGTTATCCGGAGGTCTTCGTCCGGATTGACGTCTTTGGCGATGCTTTGGAGCCATTCAGCCTCGGCGTTCTGCTGGACCTCTTGGCTCCAAATGCCGCACCAGAAGCGCCGCGTACCTTCGGCTTCCGGAACGTCCATTTCGACATTTCTGTGGCGCAGTTGTTTGTAGAATCGTGACTGGTTGGTCGCGAACATTTTGTTCTGTTGAAAGCCAGCGATTCTGTTCTCATATCTAAGGATTTTGCTTCGTTTTGCCGATAGTCTTTGTTTGAGGGTTTCTTCTACCAGTTGTAGTCCTGCCTCCCTGCAGTGGTAGATACCCTCGAGTTCCGCCATTTTGTTTCTGCAGGTCAGTCTGCCACGTCTCCATTCCGAGATCCAGCTTAGATGTTTCCGGAGCCCATCTATGCTTTTTTGGATTCGGTGTTTCCACGGGGGGTCTTTCTTTCCTCTCGGCCGGTTGGTTGCCGGCGGAGGAGCAAGCTCTTTGGAGACTAGGAACGCTCCGGCCAGAATTAGGGTGTTAGTTTCTGTGATGTTCCTGGTCTTTATTCTGCCGATGAGATGATTAATCTTGGCAGTAGCTGCTAGGATCTTCCCCGATGGGACGTGTCTGAGGTTCGGTAGTTGTTCTTTTGGAGTTTCGTGAAGGAGCGTTAAGTAGGTATTGTGGAGCTCGTTGAGCAGAGTCTCTTCATCGCCCGGAAGGTCTCGGCGGTCCACCACAGGTTCTTCCCCTGCGATGGGTTCCGCCTCGTCCGTTTCCGGTCCGGTGTCGCCGGCTTGGTGGTACCGGTTTGGCACTTCAGCTTGTTGCGGAGGTGCTGCTGTTAAATCGCCGTCTGAAGCATCGTCAGGTTCTGAGTCGCTGATCTGGTGGTACCTCAGCTGGTTTGGTACCTCAGCTCCAGCTCCCGACGTTTCTGCTTCATCGTCGGTGGTGTAATTGCTCGAGCAAGAGTCGTCTTCTGGTCTTTGGTCGGTGTCATTTCCGGTGGTCACGATTGGTGTCTCAGTTTCGGGTGGTATCGGAGACGCTCTTGCTTCGGCCTAGTGATTAGTTTCGTCCACCCCTTCTTCCGTGTTTAGTTCACTGGCTATGAGCTCTTTTTCCTCGTTGGTAAGGAGGTTTTTGAGGTTGATCTCTCTTATTTGGCTCGCCAGCATTTGCTCGGAGTGGTTGGGAAGGCCTAGGTCGACCCAGATTTGCCTCATACGTTTGCGAAAGCCTCGGGTTTGGGGGTCGCTTCGTAGGTAGCACATCCAAAGGGTTTTCCAGGCTTCCTTCGTCCACTTTTTCCGGGGTTGACGTCTGTTAGTGGGAGGCGGCGAGGTAGGAAGGGTCACTGTCTCCAGTGACCGGTCTGCCGCTCTCCCTGGGTTGCTTGGAGTAGTCGCCGTCGAGTGAGCCGTGTCCCGCACGGCTTCACAAGCAACTGGAGCCTGCTTCTGTACTGCAGTTGGGTTCGTAGTGAGTTGACGACCGGGTTCGCCCGAACCATCCGGTCCACTAGTAGCGTGTGGTTCACTACTAGTTCCCGGGGAGCTTACCCTGCCGGACGCGGCACCCGCAGTTGGAGACTGTCGGGTCCCGTTCACGTCGTTGGGGGGTTGTTTCTTTATGCGCGCTTCCATGCGGTTAGTGATTACCCTCAGCCAGCGGGGACAGTTTGGTCGGCGTCTGCTTATTCAGTATTCGCAGATAACCTATTTGCATAGGCCGTCCCCCCCATCCGCCAGCGGGGGGACGCCCCCCTGAGCGGATGTCAGCCGCTCGGGGATTATTATTATTATTATTATTATTATTATTGTTATTATTTTTATTATTATCATTATTATTATTATTGTTATTATTTTTATTATTATTATTATTATTATTATTATTGGAACAGATCCACAGCCGAGTTGTTAAGGCTGGTGTAGGGTTGTCTTCAGGTTGTTCCAGTCAGAAGTGGTGTAACGAGTGTTTTACGCTCCTCTTCCTTTCTTCCTTCCTTCGCAGCCTTCGGTCCCTTTAGGCGTAGCGTTCCGGGGTGCGTCCCGCACCCTGAGGATCACCGCCTTCGTCTCTTCTCCATATTCGAATCCAGTTCGTCTGAGTGGGTTCGGCTTTAGCTCAGTGTCCGGTGTTATCCGAGCACCTTGCGAAGAATGTGGGCAGATCCCACGAGAACTGACTTTTGCAGCAGTCCAGGGTGGATTTTATCACAGCCGATGCTGCCCAGATGCCTTTCAAGATTGGTGGTTGAGGCCCCAAGTGTACCAATCACGATGGGAACCACCTCGGCGCGGCAACCGTGGGTCGAGGCGAGCTCGACCCGGAGGTCTTGATACTTGAGGATTTTCTCAGCCTCCTTTTCGACGATTCTTGAGTCGTACGGAACTGCCACGTCGATGATCTTGATCTGTTTCTGGGTCTTGTTAATGACGACGATGTCCGGTCGTCTGGCTGTGATGGCCCTGTCAGTTTGGTGGAGGACGTCGTAGAGAAGTTTGATGTCGTCGTTTTCCATCGCAGTCTTGGGCTCGTGCTGGTACCAGCGGTCAGCGCAGGGGAAGTTGTGAGTCTTGCACAGGTTCCAATGTAGAGTTTTTGCTACCTTGTCGTGCCTCCTCTTGTATTCCCTCTGCGCCAGCGCCGAGCACTCGCTGATCAGGTGGTTGACGGTTTCGTCTTTGGTTTTGCACATCCGGCATTTTGGGTCGTTGCTTGTGTGCGTGATTCTAGCTGCTCTGTTTTTGGTGTTGAGGGCTTGTTCTTGCGCGGCAAGGATCATGCCCTCAGTTTCTTTCTTGAGTTCACCTCGATTCAGCCAGTTCCAAGTGAGTTCGGGTTTTGCTTCTTGAGTTTGTCGGGGGTATTGGCCGGCGAGTGCCATTCCCTCCCACTTCTGGAGTCGCTCTCCCCTTCTCCTCTCCTTGAAACTGTCTGAGGTCTCTTCCTCTTTCAGGGTCTTCGATGTCCACACCAGTTTCATCCAAGGATCCTGGTGCTCTCTCGTGTACTGGCCGAGTGCTCTGATCTCACTTTGGATGCACTCTTCCACTTCAAGCAGACCTCTTCCTCCTTCCTTTCTCTTGATGTATAGTCTGTCAGTGCATGATCGGGGGTTGAGTGCCCTGAAGATGGTCATCAGCTTTCTGGTCTTCGTATCTAGCTTCTTTTGTTCGAGCTTCGTCCATTTAACTATTCCGGCGGTGTACCTGATGACCGGTACGGCCCATGTGTTAATGGCTTTGATGATGTTGCCGCCGTTGAGATTAGATTTCAAAATTAACCTTACTCTGCTGAAGTATTCTTTCCTGATCTTATCCTTCATCTCGGTGTGCAGGACGTTGTCGTGTTCAAGCACTCCTAGGTATTTGTACCCTTCTTCTTCGATCTGTTCGATTGTTTCGTTCTCTAAATGGATACCTTCAGTTGCTGAGACTTTGCCTTTCTCGATGTTGATGTGGCCGCACTTGCTTATTCCGAATTCCATTCCGATGTCGTGGGAGAATTCGTGCACAACTTTCACAAGTCTTTCGATCTCACTAGCGGATCTTGCGAACAGCTTGAGATCGTCCATGTAGAGTAGGTGGTTGAGGCTGTTATTCCGGTCGTACTTGAATCCCAGGCCCGTGTTGTTGAGGACCTGAGTCATTGGGACCAGTGCCAGTACGAACAAGAGTGGGGATAGGGAGTCGCCTTGAAAGATTCCTCGACGGATGTTCACCTCTCCCAGCTCAGCGTTTGCACACGTGAGCTGGACCTTCCAGTTAGGCATGGTAGTTGCGATCAGCCGCCGGACGTTTCGTGCGACTCCGTATGTCTCCAGACATTCGAGGATCCATGAGTGCGGGACCATGTCGAAGGCCTTTTTGTAATCAATCCACGCCATGCTAAGGTTCTTGTGTTTAGCTTTGGCGTGGGTCATGATCAGCTTATCGAGCAGAAGATGGTCTTTCGTCCCTCTCGTTCCCCGTCTGCATCCCTTCTGCTCGTTGGGGAAGTAGTCGCGGCTCACTAGGTGCTGATACATGCTCTCGTAGATCATGCCGGTGAGGATCTTCCACATGACCGGGAGGCATGTGATGGGTCTGTAATTGCTCACCGCTGATCCTTTTTCTTATCCTTCTGTATCAGCACCGTCCTTCCAGTTGTCATCCAATCTGGCACAGTGCCTGATGTTAAGCATCTGTCCAGATTTTCTACCAGCCTGGGATGGAGGGATGTGAAGGTCTTGACCCAGTAGCCTTGGACTTTGTCTGGACCGGGGGCCTTCCAGCTCTGCGTTTTTCTTATTTGCTTTTGTAATCGCGCCGCCGTTATCCGGAGGTCTTCGTCCGGATTGACGTCTTTGGCGATGCCTTGGAGCCATTCAGCCTCGGCGTTATGCTGGACCTCTTGGCTCCAAATGCCGCTCCAGAAGCGCCGCGTACCTTCGGCTTCCGGAACGTCCATTTCGACATTTCTGTGGCGCAGTTGTTTGTAGAATCGTGACTGGTTGGTCGCGAACATTTTGTTCTGTTGAAAGCCAGCGATTCTGTTCTCATATCTAAGGATTTTGCTTCGTTTTGCCGATAGTCTTTGTTTGAGGGTTTTTTCTACCAGTTGTAGTCCTGCCTCCCTGCAGTGGTAGATACCCTCGAGTTCCGCCATTTTGTTTCTGCAGGTCAGTCTGCCACGTCTCCATTCCGAGATCCAGCTTAGATGTTTCCGGAGCTCATCTATGCTTTTTTGGATTCGGTGTTTCCACGGGGGGTCTTTCTTTCCTCTCGGCCGGTTGGTTGCCGGCGGAGGAGCAAGCTCTTTGGAGACTAGGAACGCTCCGGCCAGAATTAGGGTGTTAGTTTCTGTGATGTTCCTAGTCTTTATTCTGCCGATGAGATGATTAATCTTGGCAGTAGCTGCTAGGATCTTCCCTGATGGGACGTGTCTGAGGTTCGGTAGTTGTTCTTTTGGAGTTTCGTGAAGGAGCGTTAAGTAGGTATTGTGGAGCTCGTTGAGCAGAGTCCCTTCATCTCCCGGAAGGTCTCGGCGGTCCACCACAGGTTCTTCCCCTACGATGGGTTCCGCCTCGTCCGTTTCCGGTTCGGTGTCGCCGGCTTGGTGGTACCGGTTTGGCACTTCAGCTTGTTGCGGAGGTGCTGCTATTAAATCGACGTCTGAAGCATCGTCAGGTTCTGAGTCGCTGATCTGGTGGTACCTCAGCTGGTTTGGTACCTCAGCTCCAGCTCCCGACGTTTCTGCTTCATCGTCGGTGGTGTAATTGCTCGAGCAAGAGTCGTCTCCTGGTCTTTGGTCGGTGTCATTTCCGGTGGTCACGATTGGTGTCTCAGTTTCAGGTGGTATCGGAGGCACTCTTGCTTCGGCCTGGTGATTAGTTTCGTCAACCCCTTCTTCCGTGTTTAGTTCACTGGCTATGAGCTCTTTTTCCTCGTTGGTAAGGAGGTTTTTGAGGTTGATCTCTCTTATTTGGCTCGCCAGCATTTGCTCGGAGTGGTTGGGAAGGCCTAGGTCCACCCAGATTTGCCTCATACGTTTGCGAAAGCCTCGGGTTTGGGGGTCGCTTCGTAGGTAGCACATCCAAAGGGTTTTCCAGGCTTCCTTCGTCCACTTTTTCCGGGGTTGACGTCTGTTAGTGGGAGGCGGCGAGGTAGGAGGGGTCACTGTCTCCAGTGACCGGTCTGCCGCTCTCCCTGGGTCACCATACATAGCTGCGAGCTAACTCCTTCATCCTGGATGATCCAGCATGGCCAGAGTGCAGTTCGTCCACAATGGCTTGTCTGAGAGCTTGGGGTACAATAATTCTTGCTCCCCAGAGTACACAGCCATTTTGTGTGGACAATTCGTCTCGCCTCCTAGTAAACGGAGCAAGATCAGGGTCACCAATTACCGTCGAAGGCCAGCCTACTTGGCAGTTGACCGAGTGTGTAAATAATTACCATACTGTGGTTGGTATCTAACTTCTTAAGTTCTAAACTAATGTACTAATTCTATTCTACCCTATACTATACATTTCCCGTCTATCTCCGCTCTACTCTTGCTAGCCACAGTATTGAAAATGGAGTATTAAGTTAAGGTATCCAAGAGGTGAGTAAACTATTTTACCTAACTTGATATCTATTACTATGTTGTGTCTATGTCTATGTGGAACCCTTGCTGTGCTCTAGTGTAGGGCTATCCAATCTATAATACTGGCAATACAATATACAATAAATAAATACAATAAATACAATTATTAATAAAATAAATACAATAAATAAAAAAATAAATACAATAAATTATTATTATTATTATTATTATTATTATTATTATTATTATTATTATTATTATTATTATTATTATTATTATTATTATTATTGAATCAGATCCACAGCCAAGTTGTTAAGGCTGGTGTAGGGTTGTCTTCAGGTTGTTCCAGTCAGAAGTGGTGTAACGAGTGTTTTACGCTCCTCTTCCTTTCTTCCTTCCTTCGCAGCCTTCGGTCCCTTTAGGCGTAGCGTTCCGGGGTGTGTCCCGCACCCTGAGGATCACCGCCTTCTTCTCTTCTCCATGTTCGAATCCAGTTCGTCTGAGTGGGTTCGGCTTCAGCTCAGTGTCCGGTGTTATCCGAGCACCTTGCGGAGAATGTGGGCAGATCCCAGGAGAACTGACTTTTGCAGCAGTCCAGGGTGTATTTTATCACAGCCGATGCTACCCAGGTGCTTTTCAAGATTGGTGGTTGAGGCCCCAAGTGTCCCAATCACGATGGGAACCACCTCGGCGCGGCAACCGTGTGTCGAGGCGAGCTCGACCCGGAGGTCTTGATACTTGAGGATTTTCTCAGCCTCCTTTTCGACGATTCTTGAGTCGTACGGAACTGCCACGTCGATGATCTTGATCTGTTTCTGGGTCTTGTTAATGACGACGATGTCCGGTCGTCTGGCTGTGATGGCCCTGTCAGTTTGGTGGAGGACGTCGTAGAGAAGTTTGATGTCGTCGTTTTCCATCACAGTCTTGGGCTCGTGCTGGTACCAGCGGTCAGCGCAGGGGAAGTTGTGAGTCTTGCACAGGTTCCAATGTAGAGTTTTTGCTACCTTGTCGTGCCTCCTCTTGTATTCCCTCTGCGCCAGCGCCGAGCACTCGCTGATCAGGTGGTTGACGGTTTCGTCTTTGGTTTTGCACATCCGGCATTTTGGGTCGTTGCTTGTGTGTGTGATTCTAGCTGCTCTGTTTTTGGTGTTGAGGGCTTGTTCTTGCGCGGCAAGAATCATGCCCTCAGTTTCTTTCTTGAGTTCACCTCGATTCAGCCAGTTCCAAGTGAGTTCGGGTTTTGCTTCTCGAGTTTGTCGGGGGTATTGGCCGGCGAGTGCCATTCCCTCCCACTTTTGGAGTCGCTCTCCCCTTCTCCTCTCCTTGAAACTGTCTGAGGTCTCTTCCTCTTTCAGGGTCTTCGATGTCCACACCAGTTTCATCCAAGGATCCTGGTGCTCTCTCGTGTACTGGCCGAGTGCTCTGATCTCACTTTGGATGCACTCTTCCACTTCAAGCAGGCCTCTTCCTCCTTCCTTTCTCTTGATGTATAGCCTGTCAGTGCATGATCGGGGGTGGAGTGCCCTGAAGATGGTCATCAGCTTTCTGGTCTTCGTATCTAGCTGCTTTTGTTCGAGCTTCGTCCATTTAACTATTCCGGCGGTGTACCTGATGACCGGTACGGCCCATGTGTTAATGGCTTTGATGATGTTGCCGCCGTTGAGATTAGATTTCAAAATTAACCTTACTCTGCTGCAGTATTCTTTCCTGATCTTTTTCTTCATCTCGGTGTGCAGAACGTTGTCGTGTTCAAGCACTCCTAGGTATTTGTACCCTTCTTCTTCGATCTGTTCGATTGTTTCGTTCTCTAAGTGGATACCTTCAGTTGCTGAGACTTTGCCTCTCACGATGTTGATGAGGCCGCACTTGCTTATTCCGAATTCCATTCCGATGTCGTGCGAGAATTCGTGTACAACTTTCACAAGTCTTTCGATTTCTCTAGCGGATCTTGCGAACAGCTTGAGATCGTCCATGTAGAGTAGGTGGTTTAGGCTGTTATTGCGGTCGTACTTGAATCCCAGGCCCGTGTTGTTGAGGACCTGAGTCATTGGGACCAGTGCCAGTACGAACAAGAGTGGAGATAGGGAGTCGCCTTGAAAGATTCCTCGACGGATGTTCACCTCTCCCAGCTCAGCGTTTGCACACGTGAGCTGGACCTTCCAGTTAGGCATGGTAGTTGCGATCAGCCGCCGGACGTTTCCTGCGACTCCGTATGTCTCCAGACATTCGAGGATCCATGAGTGTGGGACCATGTAGAAGGCCTTTTTGTAATCAATCCACGCCATGCTAAGGTTCTTGTGTTTAGCTTTGGCGTGGGTCATGATCAGCTTATCGAGCAGAAGATGGTCTTTCGTCCCTCTCGTTCCCCGTCTACATCCCTTCTGCTCGTTAGGGAAGTAGTCGCGGCTCACTAGGTGCTGATACATGCTCTCGTAGATCATGCCGGTGAGGATCTTCCACATGACCGGGAGGCATGTGATGGGTCTGTAATTGCTCACCGCTGATCCTTTTTCCTTATCCTTCTGTATCAGCACCGTCCTTCCAGTTGTCATCCAATCTGGCACAGTGCCTGATGTTAAGCATCTGTCCAGGTTTTCTACCAGCCTGGGATGGAGGGATGTGAAGGTCTTGATCCAGTAGTCTTGGACTTTGTCTGGACCGGGGGCCTTCCAGCTCTGCGTTTTTCTTATTTGCTTTTGTAATCGCGCCGCCGTTATCCGGAGGTCTTCGTCCGGGTTGACGTCTTTGGCGATGCCTTGGAGCCATTCAGCCTCGGCGTTATGCTGGACCTCTTGGCTCCAAATGCCGCTCCAGAAGCGCCGCGTACCTTCGGCTTCCGGAACGTCCATTTCGTCATTTCTGTGGCGCAGTTGTTTGTAGAATCGTGACTGGTTGGTCGCGAACCTTTTGTTCTGTTGAAAGCCAGCGATTCTGTTCTCATATCTAAGGATTTTGCTTCGTTTTGCCGATAGTCTTTGTTTGAGGGTTTCTTCTACCAGTTGTAGTCCTGCCTCCCTGCAGTGGTAGATACTCTCGAGTTCCGCCATTTTGTTTCTGCAGGTCAGTCTGCCACGTCTCCATTCCGAAATCCAGCTTAGATGTTTCCGGAGCTCATCTATGCTTTTTTGGATTCGGTGTTTCCACGGGGGGTCTTTCTTTCCTCTCGGCCGGTTGGTTGCCGGCGGAGGAGCAAGCTCTTTGGAGACTAGGAACGCTCCGGCCAGAATTAGGGTGTTAGTTTCTGTGATGTTCCTGGTCTTTATTCTGCCGATGAGATGATTAATCTTGGCAGTAGCTGCTAGGATCTTCCCCGATGGGACGTGTCTGAGGTTCGGTAGTTGTTCTTTTGGAGTTTCGTGCAGGAGCGTTAAGTAGGTATTGTGGAGCTCGTTGAGCAGAGTCTCTTCATCGCCCGGAAGGTCTCGGCGGTCCACCACAGGTTCTTCCCCTGCGATGGGTTCCGCCTCGTCCGTTTCCGGTCCGGTGTCGCCGGCTTGGTGGTACCGGTTTGGCACTTCAGCTTGTTGCGGAGGTGCTGCTATTAAATCGCCGTCTGAAGCATCGTCAGGTTCTGAGTCGCTGATCTGGTGGTACCTCAGCTGGTTTGGTACCTCAGCTCCAGCTCCTGACGTTTCTGCTTCATTGTCCGTGGTGTAATTGCTCGAGCAAGAGTCGTCTTCTGGTCTTTGGTCGGTGTCATTTCCGGTGGTCACGATTGGTGTCTCAGTTTCAGGTGGTATCGGAGACGCTCTTGCTTCGGCCTGGTGATTATTTTCGTCCACCCCTTCTTCCGTGTTTAGTTCACTGGCTATGAGCTCTTTTTCCTCGTTGGTAAGGAGGTTTTTGAGGTTAATCTCTCTTATTTGGCTCGCCAGCATTTGCTCGGAGTGGTTGGGAAG